>OW679197.1:52031130-52331094 GCA_940337035.1 Agriotes lineatus
CTAGACCGAATACCAGACAAAATTTACCTTTGTTTTGTTAGACTTTGATATGGATTTTTACAGAAGCAAAGCGTACTTTTTGTTTTTGGTTATCAATAGGTTTGTTCTATCTGAGTAAAATGCACAACCATTAAAAATTAAAGAAGAGAATAGGTCATTCCGAGCTTATTTTCCTTTAAAAATGTAGGTATTTCTTAAAAATATTAGACAATCCTTTATAGTTTCGTGAAAGCAAACATTAAATCCGGTTACGGCTTGTTTGTATCAATTTAAAAAATCGCTACTCGTAAGCATATTTTTGCAGTATTAGTTACTGGTCTGAACAAAGTAAAATGTACCAATAACGAAGCTTTGTACTTCTCGGTTTGAAAAAACTCTAAAACTGAAAAATAGAGACCTCATTACGCCATTAGTCTTGAGCTTGGTTTTTTTAGTATTTTTAATAATAATGTATTTCAGAAAAAAATACGATGTGACAAGAAATCTAAATTATATCTAAATATGTTTCGGATCATCTAATGCATTAATAGAGACATTTCAGGTATCTTTTGAACTTGTGAAAGGTACGTTGTATTATGATCTTATCGTTTACAATGTTTAGATCATACCTTCTTAACGTTACAAGTCCTCTGCAATCTTAGGGTGTTTTCAATATGAAGAGAAGGTAGCTTCACCAATCTTGATCATGATGCCTATATTGTGGTGGTCTATAGGGATTTCTACACACTTGTAGATGCTTACAGGTTTATCCTCTATTGAGCTTTCATTCATGATCCGTAGCCCTTTCAATGAATTTTTTATTTTAATATTTTACTTTGAATTCGATCTAAACTTTGTTTGGCAACTATTTTTTTTAATTAATTATTTTAATAATAACAAAACACTAATTAGAACTTTTCTATAGGATTCATATTTTCTGCTATGCTAATCAGAAACTATTTAAACGGCTCTTTTATATGTTTCTTTTCATTGCTAATAATATTGTAAGCATTAGATATTGCTGTCATGTCCAATTTGTAAAAAACCTAGCGTCACCCCCTTATATATACCCCGTTCACGCCATTTGACATTCTGACCAGGCTTTGCATGTGCATTCTTTTAACGGTGTTAGGCACAGTTGGTAACAACAAAATTACTAAAGTCAAACAAAATTTTATAGTTCATCATTGTTCTTTCACCAGTGAATTAAAGTGGTTCAAAATATCATAACTGATCCTTTCTGTTTGGCAAGATACTACAAATCAATTTTCTATAGCTTAAGTACTTTTCAGAAGTTATAATCTTTTGTATGTTGCCAGCTAATTTCTTTGCACACCATATTTTCGCTTTTCCCTCTTTGAGGTATTTCTCGAAATTTTTGAATATTTTGACGGTTCTTTATGCATGTGTCTATCGTGCGTTAAAAAAACTCATTTAGAGTATGACTTGGAAACAAAGTTAGAAAATATAGTCATGTCGTAGCTTAAGTCTGTAGGTGAATGTCAGATTGCATTTTGTTTGTGAAAACATCTGTCACTGTGACAGGTAAAAGTTTACTGTATTAAGTTTAATTGTGTCAAGCAAAAAGGTAAATAAGATGGCAACGAGTGTAACAATCATAGCGGCCAATAAAAATTGTTTTTGTTAAGTGTTTTGTATATTTTTAGGAAAATAGTTCAAGGTCAAGATGTAATTTAGTTTTCTCTGGCTTGTGTCAGTTCATTTGCTTGAATGGGTATATATCAAGTTACGGCAAACTTCAATTTGATCACGGCATGCTGCGAATGAGGTTTTCTTGGAACACAAGATGTAGCAGCATACGGCAGTGTGTACGTGAGATTTGTGGAGGAAAAAATTAATTTATATACAACCCTTCCACCAAGAGTACCTTCAACTGATGTTATCTTTTTGCCAGAATAAAGTCAGTATCGTCGTAGCCAGTAATGGTATCGCATCGAGTCCATATTTTTATTCCTCTTTTTACAAGTTTTAATAGAATGTACTGCTCCAGGCTTCGTCTTCCCTGAAATTTCGTTATGGTTCACAAATTGACTGATACTATTAGTTCTTGCCAATGGGAAAGTTTGCGTCAAACACGACAAAACTTCTATATAGTACGCTTTAGATGCATTTTTCGGTTTGCCAGGGTTATTGGAAGTAAAATTTAGAAAGAATTACCTGACACCGATTTCTAGATATAGCGGACCTTATTCCCCCATTTTCAAAAGACTTTCTGTTTGGGCCAGTACATATGATATGATGGAAAGTGATAATATTAGAAATGTGCTCCATACCATTTCTTTTGAAATTTTCTTGTTGCGTTTTTTTTTCTAATATTCCAAGAAGTGGATTGGCACACTGGTCATTATATATGAGTAAACTTTTTGGCATAATTTGTAGCAAAGATTATCCAGTTCTGAAAAATTTCTCATTAAGTAGAACAATGCAGTTGGAGTTTTCAACTGAAATATGTTTGTACGTGGTATAAGATTTTCCGTATTTCGGAACCAATCAAAAGCAATTGGTAAATTATTATTTGCAATATATATTTTTTCTCATTATCGCCCTATCGCCTGTCTTTAGTAGAAATTTCATTCAATTTCGCCATGTATGTTATCTTCATCTTCACTGGAAGAATGATCTTCGTTGAACGATTCTTCATAATTTGGACCCCTGGTAACGTTACTGCTTAAAAATTGATCCTCACACTCCACGTCTTCTAAATACACATTATCTACAATTTCAGGTCCATTCATTCTATTCTAGAAAAATAAATCAATGTATAAAAGAACACGATGGGGATATACTTCTTCTTGAGGTGCCATCTCCATTCAATAAAGGTTGGCGACAATTTCGGCATACTTATTGCGGTCTAGAGTTATATGAATTAAAGATGATGTGTTCATACCAGTCCAGTCGTCTATATTTTTCAGCCGTGGATGTTGTCTGCAGCCAGGACCACCTTTGCCTTTGATTTTGCTTTCGATTGTCAAAATACTATTGGAACGTAACATGTGATTCAAAACAGGATTCATTAAAGAAGGCCAAGGAAAAAAGCTAGACAGAAAGTTATTGGCAAAGTTCCAAACCGATTTCAGGCAAGCCCTCTAATTTTGTATACGGGTGTATCTAATATGTATCTCGGAAAAACTTCACGTTGTGATATCCTTCATAAAATTCTAAGTAGAAAATCTTAATACTAAAATGTTGGATTGATCTTCATGAGCCCACGCGGGCGAGAAATTAAAAAAAATGTATTTTTCTGTTAAAGTACATTTTCTGTTTTAAAAACGTCAAAGCATCGTCACGGAATCTATGCAAAATTTCAAAAATATCGCTAGATTTTTATGAAACGGGATTACCACAAATGTAATTTATCTAGTACATAGGGTTACATAAAATTAAGCCTTAAATTTTTCATGGAACCATAATTTTACATTTTAAACAACTTTCTTTAAAAATGGGCCACCTAAAGTTTTTCCGCCATTTTAGATGCACACTGTATTTTAAGTCAGGACTTTCACTGATCATCAAATACAGTGTACAGTAAAGTATGATCAAAAATTACTTTTATCTAGTATGGCTATGGAATAGATTTTAAATCATGAATGAAACTGCGTTTATACTTAAATGTCAAACTTTGATTTTTAAGTGACTTATAGTTGCATTCCTAAATTCGAAACTATTCCATAGCTATACTAAAGGAAACTAATGTTTGACTATACTATACTTTAGGAATGTGGACCTGTCAAAGTATCAATGGTGATTGAGTTTACTCTGGCAGAGTAGATACAACATGAAGTAGTTCAAATGTTCTAAATGAAAGAGGCGATATACGTAATTTTTCTTTAGGGTGACTTTTATGAATATTTTTTTTAATCACCTGTTGGAAATCTCACAGTTATACTTAGAATAATAAAAAATAATTACATTTAATTAGATCATAAGATATCCGTATAATATAGAGGTTATATCTTTTGTCAAATTTGACAACTGTTTTTGCAACGATTGACATTGTAAAATTGTGCAATGTCATAGTAAAACATGACACATTGATTATTACATGCACAAAGACAGCAAAAAAGCCATGTCTCTAATCTAAATTTTCTGTCAAGTCTTATTAATGACATTTGGCATTTGGCTGTATATTTTATGTACTATCACAATTCGGTAACTTTACTTGCATGTCGTTTAAACGCATATCAAAAATACATTTAAAAATTGCTCCAAAATAACTGCCATCAAAGTGGAAAAGCTAAAACTATCTAAATACGACCCTGGCTATCACCAGTTCTGTTTATATGCACGTGCCTTAAAAAACAAACGTCCTGAGTGCATTTATAAAATTCCAACGCATTCCGACACATTTTTTATCACGTTAACTGCAAACACTTTCTGTCGATATCATATTACCTGATCTACTCGTCATCCACCTGGGTTGGTGTGTTGTGCAGGAAATTACTACAGGGGCTGTTACATTGGCAGCTCCCGAAATGCTCTTTGAATCTGGCACATAAAATTGTTGTGCTCACCAGTACACCTGAAAAATGCGTTTGCGTACTTACAAACTCTTATTCATTGCACTTTTACTTGTATGCAGCAACTATATACTTGCTGCAGGCTTCTAGCCGCTCATAATACTTTGTAGTCGCAAACACGTGCATTCTTCAGCTGAGTCGGCTTGCAACTAAAGCTGAACTTTAAAAAACCAGCGAAAGATGCTTCATGCCTCCAGCGGGTAGACCGGACGTTCGGTTATTGCTACACCTGCGAAATCAGCTTCACAATGCACACAGAGCAGTACAGGGTGGACTTTATGAACTTTTGATTATATTAAATACACTGCTTAAGTCTAACACGCATAAAATGCAAGTTGGCGTTTGCTTTTAAATATGAAAACAACCCTTACAGTCGAGGAATCCAAGCCCCATTTCAAAATGCGGTATTAGAGTAAAAAATAAATCAACCGTTACTGCGCGGTTCCATAACAGACAAACAATAAACCAAGAAAACATGACACAAATACACCAAAAATTATTCATGGACCATCGATCAATAATAGGCGTTTTTCAGACCTCAGTTTCAGGCGTAAAGCAAGTCGCCCTCGGGCAATAAATTTGTATTTTGCCCGCAGACGTCATTTTAGTTACTATTTATAAACACGTAGTCATAAAAACCATCGTTATAAAGATACTGATCAGTTTAAAATAGCTGTGGGAATTGCTCTGTTTTTATTGCCAATAATATTATATACGAGTAATCTGGATCTTTTTACGTCAAATTTCGATCACACATAAAGGTTTGTATACACCTCAGGCGTAACCATCACCTTTGGTCCTTGTCTTGTTATATCCATTGACCCTTCAGGACTCGGACCAGAAACACCTGTTTTAAGTCCTTGATGCATAAATTACTATTAAACACGAGAACAAAATATTTCAACATTGAAATGCGAATCATGTGTACGATGAAGTTCGATATATAACATCCTTTACAAATCATGAGAAAGCACCGATTCCCGATAAAACAGAAGGAAAACTGTTTAAACCTTTCGATGAGGATAGTATAATCTATTCCATCTTTAAAAAAACGATGGTTGGCCATGACAATCTGACAGATATCACTCTGTATATGAACTGACAAAACTGCGGTAAAGTTAGGTTAGGAATTTTGAAAGTTCAGAATGCCCGATGTTGCCATAATGTGCAACATTATTTTTAGTAATTACAGAATAGATAACAGATCTTTTTACCTATAAATAAATGATGCACTTCTTTTATGGGATAGGAATTCAGTGTACTCACGTTGAAAATGTTCATCAATCTACTAATAATTTCATCATTGCTTAGATCGGTTTTATCTCGTCTGAAATGTGTGTAGCACTTTAACACACTGCTTTCGTCGCCGAAGACACAACATTGTGCATGCAGATTATTAAATTTTTCACAATAATCACTTACACTAACACTTTATTTTTCAGAGATTAGGAAAGTGTCATAATGACATTTATTGACATATTTTCTTGTCTTTTGGTTTGATAGCATTGGCAACACGGCATTTCAAATTTAGTTAGAAAAAGTTTGCCACCACAAAGAAATGAAATATAACTACTGCTTTCCTTAGTACTGCCAATTTAGGAAAAGAAAAGCATGGCAACCTATCGTTTTTTTAAAGATGGAATAGATTATACTCAAAAGTTTATAAACATTTTCAAGAAAATCGACAATGAATGTCGTTTCAATAGAATAGATTAAATCCGCCTTCATAATCATTTCAAGGATATCATCTGAGGAACATATAGCGACTATGTTTTATAAGCTCTTTTATCAAAGGTTATAGAGCAGAGATGTAAGTTATGATGTCCATGCCTATTTTATTGTCTATAAGAAGGCATTTCAAAATGCAGATCACACATATACCTATAGGCAAATAAAATAAGGCTAGATGACAAAAGACCTTTGTATTATAAAAAAATCTCTACTGAAATTACACAGCTCGCGAGGGCGAAGCTATTCATATCCAACGTGACCTTTGTCAGGGCTGCATCTTATACTACTCCTGTTTAATACCTTCTTTCTTTTAGATTAAGCCAGTGGTCTGTTTTTAACCAAACAGTCGTGGTTTTCTGTACCCTCTTTGCCTTGAAGAACAAAGAAGATACTTAATTGATATTATATACGAGGTATGTAAATTAAGTGATAAGTTTGGCAACGTATTATTCGATCTGGCAATACTGGCGACGTGGAACTTGGAGGAGCGGTAGGTGAACATGTGATATGCCTTCAGACGAGTTTAAACTCGCTCGAGTCATTTAGTTGTAGGTAAAAAATTTTTTCATGAAACAGTTTTTTCCAATGCGTTTTAAAAATTTGTGACATCAATTTCGATCAACGGTGTATTATCAGGTTTTGCTTCAAACATGAGCACAGTGTAACACAAACTTTTGCAAAACTTCAGCAGGCCTAAAGAGACAGTGTTTTCTCAAGCGCCCAGGTTTTTCGGTGGTTTAAGGCATTCCAGAAGGAAGAGAGTCGATTGAAGATGAACCACGCAGCTGAAGGACTTCATCTTCAAGAACCGATGAAAATGTCGACAGAATCCGAGATATTGTGCGTGCAAATCGTCATTTGACAGTCAGAATGATCGGGGAAAAGTTGAATTTAACACACACCACCGTTCATCAGATTTTTACCAATGAATTGGGGATGAGAAAAATCTGCGCAAAATGGTTCTAAAAAAACTTTTACAGGATCAAAAGGACATCAGGAGGGGAAAGTGCCTTGACCTTTTTTGATCGATTGAAAATGATCCCTATTTTCTGGAACTTGCCATTACTGGCGATGATTACTTGTGACTTTTTCCTCTTCCGGAGATTGAAAAATCACCTCAATGGACGTCATTTTGGGACACCTGCAAACATTTAAACAGCTGTAACCAACCAGCTGGAGGCTATTCCAGTATCCGAGTTCTAGCACTGCTATGAGGATTAGAAGAACCGTCTCCGACGCTGTCTGGCTTTCCAAGGAAGTTAGTTTGAGGGAGACAATGTTGAATTGTAATTCTATTCGAATAAAAGTTTGAAAAAAATCAGTCTCATTACTTAATTTACACACCTCGTAGGCTTCTTGCTAGAATAGACGTCTACAGAACCCTAAAAAAGTTATGGGAAAGCAAACAGGCAAGGAAAAAGAAAACGAAGGACAGCTCTAGAAGAACATGGGTCGTTAAGAAAGAAATTACTGTGCTATCACAAGGTTTGGTTCAGAAGCAAATGGATGGTCAAGAATCTAGATTGATAAGTAGGACAGATTTATGTAACAACTAAGCTGAAAGAGTTATGGTTACGATATGATGTTTTCCCCGAAGTCTACAATATACGTTCTTCGTCTATTTACTTTGTACCAGTTTTTCCAGGCTTTCGTTGCTGTAAACGAGATGTTCGTTGTATGAAATTTGTCTGTTATTACACTTTATAAATTTAGAAAGAATATCTCAAAAATACTTAATCACCAAAGATTACGTAAGACCCAAAAATCAACAAGTAATCATATCTAACCCGTCTTGGTGTCACATCTAGAATTGTTTGTCAAACGCTGCCGAGATTGAAACGTATTCAAATTCGACGCGAACGCAGCCAAGCAAGGAACGGCGTTGGGATACCACGTCGTAAACCAAAGTTTACGGGGATTTTATCGCGCCGTGCCCCAGGTTTACATTGTTTATATATCTGCATGTTTGAGTTGGGTGCAGCCTTTGAAACTCCGGACCGGTCCGACCATTTCGCCGCCGCTTTGAGGCCGATACTTCATTTGGCCGAAGTGATCCTGGAAAGCTTGCCGCCCCACATGCGTGGCTGCCTCACGTTTAGCTCAGGCGACCGCCGCAAAGTGCCCCACTTGCCTGTAGGAGCGGACAAAACGGAGCAGGCTTTCCTGAAATGAATTGTTAGGAATACGCGCGTACCTTGCAATTTGTGCTGCTTTAAATTGAATTTTACGGTTTGTAGCCAACAAAATGATGAAACTGGATTTGTGCAAAAATCTCTCGCTTGAAAGTATTGCGCCTTTGTCCCGTTCCCCATGCTTGAGCTATCCTCGTTCCAAGAAATATAATTAAACCTCAAATTTCCAATTTTTTGCTCTCATCCTCATTGTGGAAATAAGAACCGAGTTAGTAATTGTTTGTTCTGTGCAAAAGTAAATTATTTTCATGGGCATTCTCAAAGGAGGGTTAATGCTGAAACAAAAATGATTTAAATGGAATTGAATTTATTAGAAAAAAACAATTACGCATCGGCAGCAGCTTAAACTGAAGTATAAAATGTTGGAAAATATCACTACTTCAGACGATATCCACTAGATGCAATCAGAACCATAGCTACAGAGTAGCTTTCCATAGTGTATAGTCACAAGCTTCAGTGGGTCATAACTTTTCCAGGTACAGCTGCAGTGATTGGTTTTTTAATTACCTGAGGAGTAGTTTGAGCTAAGCTGTTGCTCGATTGAAGGTCAATTTGTCAGTTGGGGCTCTAGTAGTTTTCCACCGTTTTCGCAGTCTTCTTTTTACTGCAATTTTACGTTTAACCATTATTGGACAGTCGTTTATTTGTATTCTTTGGGTTTCTCTCGGAGTAGCTTCCCATGCAGCTTCTTGTACTATTCGATTAAAGTGTTCTACATCTTTTCGTAGGTCCTCTGCAGATTGTAATGATATTTCTGATTGTATCGACTCGTCTATCTTGTCGTTGAAGTAGTCCCAGTCTGTCTTTCTGTTGGAGAGAGATGGTGGTTTTTCTATGTGGAGTACTTGTGTGCCAAGGGTAAGTAGGATAGGGGAGTGGTCAGAAGGTATGTCTAGATTAGATTGGGCTTGTAGGTAATTCAGGTTAATATTTTTAATGACATAGAAATCAAAAAGATCAGGTAATTTATTAGGATCGGAAGGCCAGTAGGTTGGTTCGCTGGTGGAAATATAGTTCAGATTATTTGAGGAAATGGCCTCTAGAAGTTCTCTTCCCTTAGTGGTTGTTATTCTAGATCCTCATAGAAAGTACTTGGCGTTATAATCGCCTCCAGCAATGAAACGGTTACCAAGCGAGTTAAAGTAGTGCTCAAAATGCTCCTGTTTGTTTACGTGCCGAGGAGGACAGTATACTGCAGATACAGTTATCGGGCCTGTCCAGTCTTCAATTACTACTAAGGTTGCTTCTTCGCAGGACTTCTGAATTTTTAATTATGAGGGCCATCTATCAGTAAAGCGAGCTTCTGAAATTAACATAACATCTATGAAGTTGTGTTGCATGAATGAAGTGATTTCAAGTGAATGCTGTTGAAGGCCATTGACATTCCATTCGGCGAGTTTCGTGAATTGAGCCATTAAGACATTTTTAACACAAGAGGTTTAACATAGTTGACATTTGCTTCATGAGGGTTTTTATCATTTGTTTTAATTCATACATTTCATTGAATTGTTGAGGCGGTTGTGAGGACATCATTTGTTGCTGTGGATTGATGGTAATACCTGACTGTATAAAGGATGGTTGTCTTCTATTAATTTGCCTTTGCCTAAGTGCTGGGAATGTTTTTTGTTCAAGTTCTTTATATACAAAGCAGCCTCTATAGTTTGCTGGGTGGTTGCCTTCGCATACTTTAGGGCTTTGAGTTTTACGTAAGCATTGTGTAGTTAAGTCATTACCAGCCCATTTCACGCATCGTGGGCTTCTATTACAGAAGTTTTTTGTACGCCCTAGTCGTTGACATTTTGTGCATTGAGGAATCTCTCGTTTTGGCCTAGGTGGTTCGAATTATTGTACTACTAGCTGAAACCCGCGGCATATGCCGCATTTAAAATATACGACGAATCTAATAACTTTTGTTGCACTAAAGAAAGTTTTAAAAGCACGTTACAGATTGGAAATATTTGGATAGCCTCCAGGCCACTTTCCTCCTACATATTAGATACACCGATACTGCTGAATTGAATAGTGTCTTCTTTTTTCTGTTCAGTATTAAATGCTAATTATTGTTAAAATGCTATAAATCCAGTTAGTGGAAATGTCACTGGGACAGTTTCCAAAAACTAAATTCCTGGAATTTGCTGATCTCTAAAAGCACTATATTTAGACAAACCTACAATTTTCTGAAAATAGGGACAATTAAGTACTTATCTGCTTTTGGAATATCCCAAATATAAAGGAAATATTATGTTTTATTGTTATGATGGATAATTTGTATACGTATTTAAGTGTCCAATTCCTATTCCAAAAACTCAGGTAATCAACCCCACTTGTAAAACAACCTGATATCAGCAACATTATTGCTTAAAGTTCTTGGTGTTCAGTCGCTTTTGTAATTTTGTCTTGGTATATTGTTTATTTGGCTTGGTGTCTTGTTCTTATAAGTGGTGTGTGAATCAACATTAGGGTGACCACCCGTCCCGATTTACCCGGGACAGTCCCGTGTTTGATGACCAATGTTCCGGTCCCGAGTTGGTATCGCCCGGGACATAACATTTCCCGATAGAGGGTAAATTTATTTCCCCCCTTTATTTCATGTATTACGACTTCATTTCGTCAGCAAAAGCAATAGCTGACAAAATTTTTTAGCTCTTTGAAAAAGCACAATCTTCCAAGTAATAGAATATCAGCATTGTCTGCAGTTAATGCAGCCGTAAATTTTGGAAAACAGAACTCCGTCTTTAAAATACTATCTCTCGAAAATGGTAAACTCTTAGCTGCACATTGTCCAAGATTTTAAGATTTTTACTTCCTCTTACGAAAGGAAGTATTGGGTTCACCCCAAAAATTCTAAATTGAGTTTTCCACAGATTTAAAGCCCCCGAAACCCAAAATACATATTTTTGTTCATTGGTCTGTCATTCTGTCTGTGTATGTGTGTCTGTCTGTCTGTGAACAGAATATCTCAAAAACGAAAAGAGGTATGGCGTTGAAACTTCATAAATAAGTTTTGTGTACTATCTAGATGCGACAGCAAGCTTTTGAAGAAAATTTTTCAAAAACAACTCTTAAAACGATTTTTTTTCAAACTTTACATGTTTATTACATTTTTAATTTATATTGATGAAAGATAGGTGATTTTCCAGTTGAATACCTCCAAAAAAAGTATTGTTTGTTTTATTCCTATTTTTTTATGAACTCCTATTTTAAATAGAACATCCGGTATATTATTAATTTTTGAATTCAGCTTAAAAGTTTAGAGAAAATTTGTCTCTTGAACTAACGCTACATTTTGTAGGGTTTCTTTAGCAATTGTAATTTTTAAAACTGTTTGACAAATAATGCTTAAAAATTAAAAATGAAATTTTTGGCTAATTATAAGATCACTGTAAAAGGAAGTTGTGTGCGTGTATCACACCAGATTTTTTTCTATTCGTTAGTAGCTATGGTCAATATAAATAAATAGGTGTCAAATGTCCCGAGTTAGCTTTTCCAAAAGGTGGTCACCCTAATCAACATGGTAAGTAAAATGTCCATCATATTACCTACTTCTTCTACAAAAAAATACGTAATTGGCTTAACTAATGTTATTACACATTTATATTTGTCAATAAATTTCCTGAACATATTCTAAGTACCTACGAGATTTAAAAAAGAGCTAGTATTATTGCAATTTTTTTTTCAATTGATAACTGTAAATCAGTTGGTTTCTGGCCTGCCCATGAAAGTTGGTGTTTTATAAACAGTCATTTAAAATTTGTATTCCGCTAGTGATTTAAAATTTTTATTGCGCTAGCGCTTTAAAAATGTCAAATAAATGTCAACCAAAATAAATCAATAATTTATCAAAAAATTAACATAAGTACATTACAACTAAATTAACAAAACGACGTCCACGTCGTCAATTTTCATTTTGACCAGTTCTCCAATGCGACAACCGCCAGCAATACCCATAAGTATAGTCTGCAATGTAATTTTACAATTAAAAGGAAACAAATGGATCAATAATGCTAACCTTTGCAAGTAAATACTTCTCGTCCGGTGAAGTACGAATGCACCTCAAAACTTCGTCGCGGCTAAGAACTTTCGACTTATTGGGCTTAAAGTCCTCTTGCGTTTTGCTTGGAAAAGTTACTGGCTCCACACAAATAAAAATTAAATTAAAACGATTTTCTTACCATATATGAATGTGGCCAGTAAGTGTATATATACAGTGTGTCCTAGATCGAGTGAGATTGCATAGGTAACTTTTTTATCATTGAAGATGGAGATTTGGTTAAATTGGCAATGTCGAACCAGTTAAGTTATTTAAAAAAAAAACTAAAAACTGTCATTTTCTTGTATGTCAAATATCTTTTTAAGTATAAGAGATACGAAAAAAAGTTTTATATAAAAGTCGCTGTTTTCGATGAGACCAATTTAAAATTGGTGTTGAACAAAAATTCAAGATGGCTGCTTTTGAGGTACTCGTATCAACTTCTATAAGTTATATGGGCGCCATATTTGATTTTTAGGTTACTGAATAGAATTTTTCATTATCTTTTCAACGATGTAAGATAACGTATGATTGAATAAAAAATACCAGTAAAATTAATTGTTTTTACATTTTAATCAAGTAGGCTTACATGGATCAAAACAAAAACAAACAAAATTTATTTAAAAACAAAACATAATCCTGGTAATCACATGAAATGATCAAAATGCTGGCGATTGTTAGCGAAACATAGTTGACACCATTTGACGACACGACGGGTTACTTTACGCAAACTTTCTTATTGTTTTTCATCATAGCTGGTTACCTACTTGATTATACATTTAAAAAGCAATATCACGATGGTTTTTGTGGTTCAAGTACTTAGTACTGAATTAACATGTTACTAAGTATTATAGGAATTACATACAAAGGTTTTCTAAAATAAATTTCAACTAATTTTGTTTTGATCCATGTAAGCTTACTTGATTAAAATGTAAAAACGATTAATTTTACTGGTATTTTTTATTCAATCATACGTTATCTTACATCGTTGAAAAGAGAATAAAAATTCTATTCAGTAACCTAAAAATCAAATATTACTTTTTTCGTATCTCTTATACTTACAAAGATATTTGACATACAAGAAAATGACAGTTTTTAGTTTTTTTCTAATAAATTTTGACTGGTTCGACATTCTGAACTTTTTCAAACAGATATTAAATCAGCATATGAAACTGGAAAACATTGGCCATTTAACCAAATCTCCATCTTCAATGATAAGAAAGTTACCCATGCAATCCCAGTCGATCTGGGACACACTGTATATAATTGCTTCATATGTGCCATTGGGATTTTAAGTATAATTAAATAGTAACACAAATTAAAACTTGATATCGAGTCCCAAACTTTCATTTTTATCTGTTAACACACAAAAAATAAGCACACACATAATGAAATTCCACTAAATAACTTACAAACAAAATCTGATGCTTCCCGGATAGTTACATTGGACATGTACACTTACGATCATTGAAAATGACCAGGGTTATGCATGTCAAATTGACTTAACCGACGTTTTGCAATTGCGTGCAACGTTATTTTATTATTACGATGAGGAGAGAGTTAGGACAACACGATTCTGCTTTAGAGACAAGGGAAATTCAGAAAACGTATATGAACTACTGCAATGTTTGTTGCATAGCCCTGTTCATTTTCAATGATTCTTTGTGTACCTTAGGCTTTGATTAAATTTGCCAGTTTTTAATAAATATTAGGTAGTTGCTTTCAAAATATCCACTATTAATGCCCAATCAGCTACTGCCGATGTACTCTGAAATAAAATTTAAATAAAACACACAGTGATTTTAAAATACCAACAAATTACCTTGGCTGTGAACCGTCCTTTTAGCGTTGCTCATTATTCTACACTGTAGCCTTTCTTTTCTTTAACTTTTGGTAAGAATTTTTCTTGTAACCACTTGGAAAAATGCTTGTTATTCATATCGTCATGGTAGTCCCCAGTCTTAAGGCCCGATTTAAAAATAATTAGCCCATTCGGAACAAAACCTAGATATTTGACATACAAGAAAATGACAGTTTTTAGTTTTTTTCTAATAACTTTTGACAACATTCTGAACTTTTTCAAACAGATATTAAATCAGCATATGAAACTGGAAAACATTGGCCAAATCTCCAGCTTCAATGATAAGAAAGTTACCCATGCAATCCCAGTCGATCTGCGACACACTGTATATAATTGCTTCATGTGTGCCATTGGGATTTAAAGTATAATTAAATCGTAACACAAATTAAAACTTGATATCGAGTCCCAAACTTTCATTTTTATCTGTTAACACACAAAAAATAAGCACACACATAATTAAATTCCACTAAATAACTTACAAACAAAATCTGATGCTTCCCGGATAGTTACATTGGACATGTACACTTACGATCATTGAAAATGAACAGGGTTATGCATGTCAAATTGACTTAACCGACGTTTTGCAATTGCGTGCAACGTTATTTTATTATTACGATGAGGAGAGAGTTAGGACCACACGATTCTGCTTTAGAGACAAGGGAAATTCAGAAAACGTATATGAACAACTGCAATGTTTGTTGCATAGCCCTGTTCATTTTCAATGATTCTTTGTGTACCTTAGGCTTTGATTAAATTTGCCAGTTTTTAATAAATATTAGGTAGTTGCTTTCAAAATATCCACTATTAATGCCCAATCAGCTACTGCCGATGTACTCTGAAATAAAATTTAAATAAAACACACAGTGATTCTAAAATACCAACAAATTACCTTGGCTGTGAACCGTCCTTTTAGCGTTGCTCATTATTCTACACTGTAGCCTTTCTTTTCTTTAACTTTTGGTAAGAATTTTTCTTGTAACCACTTGGAAAAATGCTTGTTATTCATATCGTCATGGTAGTCCCCAGTCTTAAGGCCCGATTTAAAAATAATTAGCCCATTCGGAACAAAACCTATTTTACCGCCAGCATGCACAATAATTAAGTGGTCTGTTTTCTGAATCAGCACTCGTCGTACAGCTCATTCTAACCTATAAAAAATTTTCAATCTTAAACTTGGACACTTGTACTTACAGTTGCAATAAAATGCTGTAGCTCTGTAGCGTTGAAAAAACTGTTTTATAATAAATAGAAATATAAGTAGATAAAGAACGCAAAAACTAACTTATAAGCACGAAAACACAAAAACGCAATGATATTTTCAGGTTGGTTTGTAGCCTTGCTTCTGACAAGTTGTAACCACCGTTCTTCCTAGAGGTAGTAAAGTCCACTTGCAAAAAGTTTATAACCATATTTTTGTACAAAGCTCCGAATTTAGGTTATTTTCAGATTTAATATTTATGTGTACATAGTAAAAACATTCCTGTGTAATGTAAAAAATGTGTGTAGGCCCTAACAAGAGCATTAATTGTTCTCTCCTTCCATATTACTGGCTCTTAGAAAATATCAAGACCACGCCCAAAATCGTAACTACACATAGACCACGCGCATACATGTTTGACCTTGGGAATTGTTCTGCTTTATTATAGAGTTATGATTGAGTGTATGATTTTATGAATGTTATAAATATATTTGTTATTGGGGGCCGGCTTGAGTTCAATATAGAAGAGTAGCAGTTGTATTTTATTACCTCGTTTTCTTATGTTAGAGATATTGGTAACTGTGTGCTTATTTTCTTCTATTGCTTCTTTTAAGGTTTCCGGAGTAGTACTGGGATGAATGTTGCGCAAAACCACTCTAAAACTACGAAGTTGTTTACGTTGTAACTGAAAAGACCTACACAACATATACCGTCTCTTCGCCAAGAAGATGGAACCTGGGCTAGAAGCAACAACTAAAAAGCACTTGCATTTGCTAATCATCTTAAAAAGTTGTTTGAGCCATACCCTACTTAAAAAACCCCTGAAGCTGAGAGAGAAATACACCAGTTCTGAGCTGCACCTTTTCAAATGAGTCTGACAACCAAACCCTTCAAAACAAAAGAAGTTAGTGCTATCATCAGAAGTTTAAAAGGCAAAAAGCACCTGGGTACAACCTCATCTCAAGTACAGTACTCAAGAAGTTACCAGAAACAGGCAAGAAATTTCTGACAAAACTATTTAATGCTGCAGTTAGAATAGAATACTTCCCTGACCAATGGAAGGTGGCCTGTGTAATTCTCATCCTAAAACCTGGTAAACCACCCAAGTAGGTAGCCCCTTACAGACCCATAAGTCTTCTCACACTTATTTCCAAACTATTTGAAAAGCTGATACTATCGAGACTCAAACCGCATATCATGAATATCAACTTATTACCCCATCATCATTTTTGATTTCGTGAGCAGCACTCTACAGTTGAACAAGTGCAAAGACTAAGAGATACTGTTCTGCTGCGTTTTTCGACATTAGCAAGCCCTTTGACAAGGTCTGGCACGAAGGACTATTATTTAAAATAAAAAATGCATTCCCAGCTGATCTCTATCAGGTACTAAAGTCATATTTAACTGACAGAAAATTTCTGGTAAAAATGTTCAATGAGGCCACCACATTATTTCCAGTAAATTCAGGGGTACCGCAGGGCAGTGTCCTAAGACCATTCCTATATTTACTATTCACTGCAGATATTCCTATAACAAGAGCCACGACAATAGCAAGCTACGCTGATGACACAGCCATCCTATCGACCCACACAGACTCCACAATTGCATCCCAAAATCTGCAAACCCACCTAAGAGCAGTACAAAAACTGGCTCAAGTATCAGGGCCAATGAGGTCAAGTCCTCCCATGTCACCTTTACGCTGAGACGTGAAAACCTGCCCTCCTGTAAAACTGAATGACAAGCCGTTACCACAAAGTGACACTGTCAAATACTTGGGAATCCACCCGAATCGTCGACTTACCTGGAGACACCATGTATGGGACAAAAGAAAGCAATTAGGATTAAAATACAGACAAATGTATTGGTCACTAAGTAGGCGATCACAAGTCTACTATTGACATAATCAGAAGATTCGAATCTTCGGCAGATCGTGAACTCCCCATGGTACGTCCCAAACGAAGTCATCAGGAGAGATCTTGAAATAAGTCCGGCAAGTGAAATTATTGCAAAACAAAGTGTTTCTTATCACGACAGACTTAGTGCACACCCGAACACTTTACCTAGTGACTTATCAGTTATCGATAACGGTGAAGTTCGAAGACTAAAGAGGTATAAACCCTCGGACCTACAAAATAGACTCACTTAGTAACTTTATATAATGTGATGACTAGTTAAGGTATAGTTAAGTTTCTTAGGTTAAGTCTGTTTGATCATAACAAGTCCATCATAGGATAACCTATAACGCGCAATTACCATTGAGTTCCTCACGTGTCATACTCATATATTCATAACATTTACTGAATGCTACTTTATAATGGCAGATTGTAAATACTTGGATAACAATTTTAAAAAAAGCTACAGAGTGATGAAATGAGACTCAGTGACACTCTTCCCTTTTCCTCAAAAATGATTTACAAAACCTCCAAAATTATTTTTTATAGAATGCTTTCACGTCAGAGGTCACGTAAAAACAGTCCTCTTAAAAACACTGGTTTTCCCAATTAGGCCAAAAAAAATAAATATTGGCTAGATAAGGTAGGCACTTGGTGTTTGTTGACTCTTGTTTTGTACATAAGTCAAAAGTTTTGAATAAAATCGGAGAAAGCTGATATCCACGTATATAATTTGTAGCAGGACAAACTACGTAAAAACATAGACATACGCATTGACACAAACAGTACTTTATTAGATCTATAATGACTGCGGTAGAAGTGTTTTCGATTGTCAGTAAATGAAAATAAGCTAAAAGAATGACCTTTATAAAAAATCAGCTAAGGATAAGACAGAACCTCATTATTGTTGGTAAATAGCTTCAATTATTTGTGGGACGTTAATATGAAAGACAAAACTGTCATATCAATTGTATCTTCTCTTAAAACCATATATGCAGAACATCCAAGTTAAATTTAACAACGCTCTTATTACCTACCATCATGTAAAATCAGGAGTAAGACACGGTAGCGCACTGAGACCATACCTGTAACTAATCTATACGGCTGACGTACCAATAACAGCTGATACTATGACTGCTACCTTCGCTGATGACACGCGATATTGATGGGTCCAACAAGCTAAGTGACATACAACATACTTACTGTATTCTACTTTTGGGTATATTGTAAATAAGCAATAAAAAATAGTATTACATAAATGTTTCGTAAACAAATAATATACGCGCTTTATGCAAGCACAAAGGGATTGGGTTCTTAAAAAAGGCTAAGTAGAAAAGGTATTTAAGATGAGCAGCAACTAGCGAGTTGCGCAAAAAGCTATTTAATAAGATTTGCGCGCATTCCGCCGTACGACGAGGCCTCACTGAACACACACAATCACGAAACAGGCACGGTTTATAGAATCTAAAAAAACATGTGCTTCGCTCAACTACCAGATATTTAAGCGAGATTAGATAATACAGCAAAATTCTGGAAAACACGCAAAGCAAATAAAATAGGTAAACAATTATGGTTAATTAATTACCAGTTATAGATTATTAAGCAAGTGAAATTGTTTTCTAGTTATGAAATTATAATAAACCTAATATCTACAATAGTAACCTAAATAAAGAAATAAATAGTTTATTGCTTGATCACTTACATAAGCAATTATAAATAGAGAATATAGCAGATAATGTACAGTGAGTGACCTATAGCAATCGCAAAGCGAAGTTCAGGAGGTATCCTCTTCTTCCATTTAACCGTGATTTTTTAAAATTAGGAAAATACTGAATATGAAATTCCAAATAAGATATACAAGTGACTTACAATATTAACCCTGCATTGGTGTGGTGATTTAAAATGTCGCGAGTGGTGTGGTGGGGCATGTGGTACCCCAACGGTTTTATTTTTTTTTGCTAATATTGTTACATATTTTTTAAATATTTTTACTCTACTTGGGGTACTAGCAAATCTTTAACAGAGAAAATAGCATTTTCAAATTCATTTATTGAAAAAAATACAGAAAAGCTTAGATTAGGTAATTTTGAGAGCATAAAAACATCACTCTTCTTAGAAAGTTTTCACCAATCTTAAGAAACGACTTTTAAACTAAAACTGTGCTTTTTGTTATTAGTAATAGGATTGAGAAACATTATAAAATCACACATATTACTTATTTAAAATTATTTAATCACTTTCCGATGCGGCACAAATGTCGCATTTTAATACGGAATGTTCTAGGCAAACATATCTCTTGCAAGAATAACAGACGTAATGACTCTTCCTATGTGGTGTCTGGGACATAACAAACATCGTCCTTTTGTCTTCTGCCGTTTTGGCATTGGAGTGGTCACTTTCAACTTGCTTTGACCAGTTATCCCTTCAGTTTCGCTCTGACACATTCTCGCTTTCACTATCACAAACCGATTCTTTCCTACTTCATTTTCACTTTCAACCTCTTTCCATAGTTCCTCTAGTCTCTGCTGCTCTTTTTCGTAGCCCCACATGTTTTTCTTTCTTGTTTTAAACTTTTTAGCACGTAAACAAGGTTAACTGTCTGTTGCACAAACAACCTACGCAACTGGCGTGATGGGGTACAGCATACCCAAAGCTAGATTTCTAAAATTTTTCTTGGTAGGTACCATTGCAATGACAGAATTTCTGCTCTACAATGAAATTCTGTTATTATAACTGCAGCTACTAATGTGTACAGGGCGCTACAACAACGTTTAATACAAAAATTACTGCTATTTTAGAAACATGGGGTATATGATACCCTACCACACCCATGCAGGGTTAAGTAACCTGACGCTACATATATATTGTTATGCTATTACTGGGGGTTTTTTAATAATTAATTATTTACTCTATTTCAATATGCTCTAATTATATTCGCCCCTTTCGTAATTTTCCGGCAAATAAATTGTTTGTTTTAATTTTTATTCGAGTTCTATAATTAATTAAAGTTACTCTATCTCAGAGTTAGGTCGCTACATCCAAATTCAAATTAATAACTTGCTATTAATTATTTAAAGTTCAAAATAAACAATTATTTGTACGCACTCGGTATGCTACGATATTTAACTGACGGAAATTTTTATGGGCGGTATTCGTACCTAACGTCACTGACATTAATTCCAAGATGACGTCTTGTGTTGAAAATTCGTAAACAAAACTCCGTGTTTTATCTTAATTGTCTATGTGCACGCTGTGACTGCTGCTGCTATTTGAGAAAAATTTCCTGTAAGTTATACTACGTCACGAAACAATTGACTTCTAGTGACGCCGCTGCTGGAAGTTAATTGCGAAACCCACGGCAAACAAACACATTCACTAAAGACATTTTTTAGGTTACAAGTCTGACGCTTCTAATATGCTCCTCGAGGTACTTCGAGCTTTGCTGAACGTTCCACGATGCCCAGTTAGCAAGCAGAAATCGGTTCTCATCTGCAATTCGATATCGGCTTGCACTTTGGGATGACCTTTTGGATGGATTTTACTGAAGCTGCTGCCCCACCATAGGGACTGGCGGTGCTTCACACGTTCACTGCTCTCTTATGCACCGCGACAGACACTTACAAACTGGCTGGACCTCCGTAAAACCACTTTGAAACACTCTGGTGATGTACTCTAACCAATTGATGCGTCGTTTCTACCACTTGCGGAAGCTCAATACAATAGAAAAACTTTTACAAGTCACCCTGGCCACACTCTCTCAATAAAAATACAATTTCAAGTAAGCTTGGGTATTTTTAATTGCACATAATATCGTTTATTGGGGAGCTTTTGCAAAAACACAACTGACTCTTAAAAGAAGCTGGCCCCCAACTTTTTTTGTTTTGATTACAGTCTTTTATTTTAGTTGCATAAAATACTAAGGCCTACTTTTGATATTAATTTGTTTTTACACAAAAAATATTGCTATTCTGAAAATATCATACTGTCAATTATTTACAATGTTTGCTATTTATCAATATCCGAAATCTAAATTATTACATCTTTTGGACATTCTTCCAATAAATATGTGTATTGTTGGTTATGTTATAAATTCTTAACAATTATTATTTTACATATGAGGCGTACTAAAATGTGTCTATAACAATATAAATAAACTCTCGCAGTTCAGGAATAGTTAATGCAAGCCCAACTGTTCCGAAAATGGAAAGCTCACTTTCATGTAACATATTTCAGGGGGGGGGGGGGTAGGGGGTCAGCTTAAATCGAAGGTGACTTAATCGTTACACTCAGGTTGGAGGGGCTTCACTACGGAAGTGTTATGAAGCTGATGTATCTATGGGCCAAGTGCATCAATTTGGTAGAAGGACTGCATAAAGAAGACCTAAAATGTGCTTAGAATTAAAGCATAGTTCTAGAACACTCCCAAATGTTTTCCTTTCCCTCGTAGACGCAGCTTCCTCGTAGCTTCAAGCAGTAAACATATGGCTATAGACCTCTTTTACCCTCCACTCCGTCTCGGTTTGTTCTGTGCATATAAAATTTTAAAGCAAATATTGTAAAAAATTCGATTTAGTTAATGTAAGCACAGGCAATTGTATATACTCTCAGCGTAAACATTAAAAAAAGCACATTTCCAAGCACATATTCTTTATAACTTTAATTCCAGCAGATTGAAAACGTCACCTCGGGGTTTTATCTAAAACAACGAAATACGTACGCCCAGAAAAATAGATACTCTTCTGTAAACTACAACTCTGAATAGAGACAATATTTGAATAAAATGAGTGGAAATTTCGGCCACGTCGCTTTGCCCAGCCTCCTTTTGGATTTTTTGCCTAAGGGTCGGACAGGTTTACAGAAATGGCCGATTCAAAACAACGAGCCACATATTTGTCTCGAAATCCAGCCATAAACCGAATTTTCTCTCTCCATTTACCTTTTATCTATCCTATTGAATAAATAAAAGCCCCTGGAACTGCAGTAGATGAAATATCCAAATACGAGGAACTGAATATAGAAATTTATTTTAACAAGTTACTCTATTTCTTAGGCCTTCAGCGATCATCAAGTAAATGCTTTGAAATTACTCAGTGGGAAACGATTACAGTTGTCATAATCAATCAAATATAGGGATCGTCAATTCTATTTTAGAAATCGCAGATGCTTCCTTGCCCAATAAAATATGCAATTATCAAAATCAAAATTTTTATTTTCGATTTTTAAGTCTGTTAAACATTAGTTCAAGCTTGACATAACTTTATATTAATAGAATATCAAAACAGTTTTCGAACACAGCTATTATTACCATAGCTGATGAAATTGCATTATTTATAAGCGTCTTCGAATGTCATCTAGTCTATAATGAGAAAGCGATTGGTTTCGTAGAACAGAATAGTTTCATATTCTGTATGTGGTGGCACAGATATATTATAATGGCTTTTGAGAAATTGTGTTCGTAGTTAGTATTTATAATTTTTATATTACGTTATTTAAGAGTTCTATTGCATTTTAATTAATTTTTCAATTATTATCAATAGACTAATTGTTAGTTTTTGGAATATTTTATGTTATATTACAAATATAAGACGTTTAAAAACTATGTAACACGATACTCTAATTTCCAATTCTCAAATTCATAACTAATTTAATATGAGATATAGGGCTTTATGTCATCAGTATTTTCTCCAACGCACCACAAAACCAAGTCGTGATGTTTTATGGCGGCGTCCTGATTGCCAGAAAACGGAAAGAACTAAAAGCACATTTATCTAGTTTTTGCAAACGTACTCAGTTTTGTTCCAGCTGTTTTTTCATTAAGCAATTAAATAACGATAAGCAGCAGGAAAATGCCTGAAATGTGCAGCTACAGCTTCCAATAAGCAACTTAATATTGTGATAATGCAACTTTGATTCTACATTGAAAAATCAGTTATATTTGTACCAATAACAATTATTTATCAGTTAGATAACGCTACCTGTGCATATTAGCTCATAGCTACAATATTTCATAATGTGTAATAAGATAGTAAGTAGTAACTGCACAATACAGCATCACGAATTCCCTTCAGAATGAGAATTCAAGTCTTCAATCGACGGAAAAGTGGCAGGTGACAATGTGAACGATAGCAGCGCCCATCGTGGTAGATTGATCGTTAATGGTGCCTTTTGTTAACCATCATTCCTGTTGGTATTTCAAGTAGCTTCTTTGCATATATATAATCAGGGATGGTTGCAAAAAACAAAGGGACGACAACATACAAAACTATAAAGTATACAAAAAATACCAAAGTAACTTTAGTAAAACTCTTTCCTTTATTTACAGTTGCCAACTAAATACTACAGATGTTATAAATTTCATTTTTAATTAATAGAACAATAACTATAGCAACATTGTATGCTCTTTAACATTTTAAGACTAATAGTAGTGTCCGGAATTGCCTAATGATGTTAATTTTAGTTGCTGTCCACACCAGATACTACGATATTTTGTGAGAGTTTTTCGGAGTCTTACATTACTATTACGCTCACATAGATTACGGCGTATTGTTCCGTTGCACGGACAAATATTACTATAAATGTTTTGCACACTCAGATGTTCAGTCCATTATATTCTAAAATTGATTTACTACAATTGATTTAATAGGTCAAAAGTGCATCCAGCTAGAAATAGTGGTACACAGGAGCGGTTCTATTCTGAAAGCGCAGGTATTTCCGTATAAATCAATTCGAAAGGCACGTAGAAAGTACGAGTAATTATTATTTGTCGTAAGAAAAGGACCACGAGGAAAGGGATGTCGTTGTAGTTTTCCTCCACTTGTTAACGTTTAATAAGCTCTTAAGAGTATTTGTATGCAATTGCACCAAATACATGCAAACAGTACATACACTTACGTATTTTGAACATACAAGACTAGAGGGCAAAATATTCTGCCGCATCTGGCGCTGATGGCTATGCAATTTATTACTATTTGAGGAAAATGGCACTAAGATCACGCTTACAAGCTCTAGTTTGTTAAACCAATTAATCTACCCATAATGCAACCTGGTTGTCGACAATATGTGTGCAAAATTTAAAGTAAAATTCCAAAATCGGAAAGTGACTAATTCTCACAATCGCAAGACTACGAGAGCATAATCGCCGACCGGTTTGAAAGCCAGACTAAATATAATTATAATTGATATGGGCGCCAACAAGTTTTTACTCACGACTATTGTGCCGCGATAACATCGAAAAAATATATCAGCTCATATAGCGTAATCATGTGCACAATCTTCCTGCAAGAAAAAGCACATAAAATCAGGCTGCTGCAACACAATAAGATTTATAAGGTCAGTAACAATATAAACCATTTAATGGGCGTAAATACACACAATATCCGGTACAATAGTGCCTACAAATAAGGTTACGTAGGATGTCCCTCAATCACTTATACTTCATGTGTATGCAGTACAATTAAACTTACATTTAAGTGACGAACTATAAAATATTTGAACGTTGGATGATGGTGTATCAACTGAATGTCTTTTATGCAAATAAAAAACCCGAGAGGTTCTGTTAAAACCACTCAGCAGTCTCAAACGTTACAACATATACAACCAAATGGTATCATGGAATTCTTTACAGCGGCCTTAATGAAATGCTCGTATTTCAGTGGCCTTGATCAAGAGATGCCTAGCTCAGCTGTAGCCAAGGACGCCTGCAGGTGTGAAGGCCAAGGTCGTTTACTGTGAAGAAATTCCATCAACCGTGATTACGGTTAACCAGGAACCGCACAAAACTCCCAACACCAAGAGGGACTCGACAGGAATCAACGTAAACTACTTCAAATGCCCAAAACTTGATATGGGCTACGGAATCGAAGCTTCACGAAATGGCGGCTAACAGGTGCAGTCGATTAATTTGCGAGAGCCACTGTAGGTACGGGAACAGCTGGTAGTTGAATCTAGAAATTCGCTTAAATAAGCCGCATGCGTTTATGCGATACCGGACAAAGGAACATTTCAAAATAACTTATCCCAAATGTACGGGACATGTGTTCCGAACTTTCCAAGAACCTGCCTGCTTCAAAAAGTGAAGACCTGTCGCTGCGAATTTTAGAAGAAAAGACACTCAAAACACCATATGATTATCACAGAAGGGAAAGTCTGTTCACAGAGAGCATTTAAACCGTAACACATTTTCTGGAACTTCGCTGAGAGGGAAAATTAAAGTTCGTGTCCGTGAAGCGAACACTTAAAGAACACTCCTCTATAATAATACCGGTAATATTCGATCTACTTTTAATAACTATAAAGGGGTATTAAAGCGTGTTGCCGGCTGGTAAAGTGCTTGCGCTAGCAGGCAGCAGGCAGTTGATTCGGGGCATTCTTCCGTAATTCAAGGGGTTAGGCTAACCATCCACCGGCCGTACTTAGTGTGTGGAAGTAACAGGCTCTCAGCCTATATTAAGAGGAAGTAGGATTATAAAGGTGAGTAAACTCTAGCTACTAGAATGGAAGGTTTAAACCTGGATCACGACTGACCCACGAAGATGATCGCCGGCACGACAGAGATACGAAGCATTGACGATTGACGTTGAGCCACGATGATTTCACTCAGCCAGTGTGGCGAATATATTGTACGTGTACAAAAACGTTATCACAGTCGTCAGTTTAACGGGGGGGGCAGGGGGGGGGGGCATTTCACTCACCGGTCGAGTAAGTACATAAGCATACACGCCGAATTTATACCAGGGCAAAATTAACATAACGAGTAACGAGCAGATAAGCGCGGAGCGCGCTTATTTCTTTTAGAAAGTGGACTAAATATATAACTGTAGGATGATGTCTCTTAGAGTTGATTACCATGTTTCTTGGGTTGCAGGTAATTGCTGATATAAAAACCTGTTAAGGATGAACAGTATAATCTTCTGTTTTTTCACTGTCGGTGTCAGTGGCACATGTGAGTATGTTTCTAGGAGTCTCTTGGCGGTATTCCACGTACCCAGGTCTCCAGGGCCGATGTCTTAAATGTGTGTTTGTTACGATTGAATTTTAAAGTCATTCTATTCTCATTTGAGTTATTCTGTTAAGTCATTTAGTCATCTTTTCATTTCATTTTTTGCCATTGTTGTCTAATCTGAATCCATCAGTAGGTTGATTATATAGTTTGACGGATAGTTATAATTAGAGCTCCAATATCTTTGTTTGGTCAACCAAGTGCTTGTGACCATATGGGCTTGCGATCTAGCGTTGCTTGAAAGATGTTTCTGATCGTGAGGAAGAATGCCAGTACCGACAAATGGCCGGAGTTTAATTTCGTGCTTGCTTTGCTTGGAGAAGTTTTTCTGTTCAACAATATGTAATATATACCGTTGAAGGCCCGCCCTGTATAGGGAGTATGTGTACTCAGCAGGTGCCATAATTTGAAAAGTACGTATTGTTGAGTAATGTTCAAGTTTTAGTCTTTCTAGGTATTTCGCTCTGCAACCCCAGTGTTACAGTCTATAATAGATTCACAACACCAAAAATACCTTCAGCTAGCTACAGGAGGACACAAGCACGAGTTTTTTCTTACAATGTGGGTGTTTCTATTAATACATGTCGCTAGTAGATAATTATTATCATACGGGCGTCACTGGATTGGATCCTCGCCAACAGTGATAATTGACATTCCCCAAAGAGAATATCCTCGTATAAAGGGGAGTCGTTGAAATTGGCAAAGCGGCAGACTTATCTTGGCCTTACACAACTTAATCTTACTCATAAAATCACCTGAATGCGGTAAGTACACAGTACAGAGAAACGTTGTTTAAAAGTAACATATTAAATTCGCACAAAGCTACAAAACAAAAAATTCCTCAGTAGCCGGCACTATTCGCTATGCAATTTTTTGCCAGTGGAGAAAAATTGCTTTAAGGTGACGTCACGGTCCCAAGCAAAATTTTATAAAACTTATTAGACCGGTTAGTATCGAGCCTGTTTATTGACAATACTCAAGGCTATATCTGAAGCGGGGAGATCTCGCGGTGTGTCCATGAAGCAAACTTTTAAATAGCACACAATATGGTATAATACAGCCCGATTTACTTCTAGTTATACAAGGTGTTTCTAAAATAAAGATATTCAGCTTTAAAGTTTTAATGTAGATAAGAAAAACAATTATTTGAAATATGTTTGGAAGTGGAGAGGGGTGGGGGCAATAATACGAATATTCTGCCGTGGAAGCTGGAAGGACGGCGAACATTTATTGTTTTGCGTGTGCGATAAATCCTATATCCAAATCGTTGATTGGGTCTGGGCAATAATCGCTTACAGAGCGAAGTCGGTCAAAGTAGTTTATCAGAGCGAAGTCTCTATTGCCAATTCGGTTAAGACATATTAAATACGATATATCACTGAATGCAACTTCGCTACGATCACACGCATATAGCAGAAAAAGCAAGAGCGTCGCGTTCGCATGCCCATCTCTGTAGCCGTCCGTTGCTTATCTGAATTTTAATCTTTCAAAAAGGTTGAAGGCTACGAAATAGCGCCCATGGTGGGAGCCGGGCAGGTAAGATGTTATGTGCCCGACTGAAGGTTGTGATATGACAGTGCCGCGTATTTGCAAGCTGCGGCGACAAGCGGAACTAAAGTGTCGTCTCCTCTAGTCGTCGTCGAGCGACCATGTTGTATGTCTGCTGTTAAAAGCTCCAACGGCCAGCCTTAACTTGAATATGTAGTTGCTTAGTTACAATGCACGTTTTGATTTGCGGTAGGTAAGGTGTTACTAGATCTATTGTATGATCAAAAATTATTTTCATCTAATATGGTTATGGAATATATATCCTAATTTATGAATCCCACTATAAATCACTAAAAAATAAAATTCCACGTTCGACATTTAAGTGTAAATATAGTCGCATTCATAAATTATGAAACATTTCATAGCCATACTATACATGAAAATAATTTTTGACCATACTTTAGTAAGATTTAGTTAATACCTGACAGGTTCAGTTGACGGGTTGTGCGTGGCTGTTGGTACAGGTCTATGGTGTATTGATATAAGTATTATATGAGCTTGGCTTGTCGCTTCTGTTGTAGTTATTAATGAAGGTCACATCCTCGGTAACTCGCTGCATATGGGGTCTCGGTTGTTCAGTGGTTTCCGCCGCTAAAGCCACGGTCACAATGAAACAAGAGATGTTCGGGCGAAAGTTTGAGTCACTGATAGTTTAAGTGACGCCTCCACTCTTGAAAATATGCGGAAGCGGTTCCAGTGAGAATGGCAGAAAGCTTAGGGGTAGAAAAACCTCCTCAATTGGTTTTACTTTAGCGCAACCTGCGGATGGATAATTTTTACTAATTTGCAATTTTTGCCGCAACGGCTCAATTAAAAAATCAATCCAAAAACACATGAAAGGTCTCATAAAACTGCATAACTTTTATCAATAGAGCAACCGCTTTGGTGTAAAAAAAAGTGGAAAAGTTAAGTTAAATGAAGGTGTCTCGCCGGATGTATGTAAACATTCTATCTCGAGAACGACATAACCTATCAGGATGGTCTCTACTGCAAAATACTGAAAGATTTTGGACGAAATTTGTTGCGTTTCTTTGCATGTCTTTGTCGATGTGTAGTTGAGCTACCTGTTATCATGTATCATCGGCCTGCTGAACCGTAGGTAAGGAGTTCGAATCTTATTGATGGAAATTTTTTTTGAATAATTATTGAAAAGTGAAACTAAACTATAAAGGTAGTATTCATTCAGAAAGTAAGTCATTTTAATTAATGCTACTGTGACTTATCTCAGCTTAATTTGACAAGTTCCAAACCGCTTTTCAGATAAGGGCTTTAATTTTATATATTATTTTAAGTTATGATTTTCATTTATCATCATAAACGGTGTATGCTAGAAATGTACTTTAGAAGCGATTGAAAAATCAATGTTTATTCCACTCGAAACGCATTCGCAAATTTTCTGGAAAAATACCACGGTTAGTGAAAGCTCTTCGTAGTATTGTGAACGTATATACAAAAATTGAAATTCGTAGAAGTGTAAGTTAATGTGTTTTAAAGAGCGAGTGGCGAAAACCACTCTGTCCCACCACCGTGCCGAGGTATCGATAAGGAGCTGGTACATTATCATGGTGTTTCAGTATATTTTTTACTGTATTTTGTACGGCTATGACTACCTAAACAATTAACACATTTCTGGTTAAAGCTGCAATCTGTTTTTGTACACTCATAGCGCTGACAACTATGACACTGCTGTTGGTTTAGTGACTTTTTTAGCTTTTACTGTAACAATGATTCAGCGATTCGATGAACAATTGAACTCAAGAACTAAAGTACTTACTACCCCACTAAATATTATAATATGGAATAGTAACTTTTATTTCCATGGATTGGAAAACATGAACACCTACATTTAATTGCATCTAGGACAATTGTATGCTGAAAACTCAATTAATTTCCAGACGAGTATTAATGAACTAAGAAAGTTAAATTACTTCGTATCAAAACTGTAATTAACTTTTCAAAACAAAGAAATAGAAAAGAGCAACTGCGTGTTGCAGTAAGAATTAGAGATCCTAAAATGTTTTCGTGCAAGAATCAGTAACTAAACTAGTTTTCAACTACTTACTGGCAGTTTGTTTGTCGCTGCACAGTTCATCCCAAGTTGCATACTTACCAGTGTATATAAGCTAATTCAGCAAACTCGTATTAATCAGGTAAGTAGCGGCAAAGTTTTAATCATAACTTAAGTGCTCTAAGACGGCGTGATATCCTTTTACCGCCACATTCTAATTTGATTCCAGCGCAAATTGAGTGGCATCCTTTCCTCTACCACCTACGCTGGGCCATTCTGCTCATGTCGAGCTCCTCTGCGGTTTTCCGTCAGCGTAGGAAACCTAACAGTTTATTTTAGCGATATGATTATGGCGAAGGTGCTTAGGGAGGCAATTTATAACTCATTCTATCGAATTTGATGTTATTAAACAGGCCTTGAGAGAAATTATAGTATGATCAAAAATTTATCTCATCTAGTATAGCTGTGGAAGTGCAAATCAACGCCTTTAAAATTGGCTTATATACTTATATTTAATTCAAACTGTCAAATTTTATTATTAAATATTCTTTTTATCCATCTTATCACAATATTATATTGAAATAAATGAATTTGCACGTAAAAGTAATGTAATTGTCCAACAAATAAGCTTGCGCCGGTCGAATAGACACTACATTTTAAATCTAACCTAAAAATAAAGTATATTGGATCTAGTTTTAAAGGCAGGAATTTGTTCTTGATGAGATTAATTTTTGATCATACTTTATTTATGTTTTAGGTTCAATGGTTTTTTTTAAATAACATTTTAAGCAAGAGCGCAATTAATAGTTTTATAACAGCATCTGATATCCTTATCAACCCTTTAGTTATTTAATTGTAAAAAAATGTGATTAATTTTAAAGTGAAGAAAACTTACCTTAGCATTGTTTGACGTATTCTCAGAGAGTTTGCATCCGTGATCTGAATTATGTGCACGCCATAAGTTTATCAGATATCACTCAATGTAGATGCATTTCTAACGGAACGTTTACATTGCTCCAATAAAAAGACCAAAATTAAAGATAAAGTTTCAAGCAATCCAATTTTTTTGTATGGATACCATTACGCCCCAGCCGCCTATTTTATTACTCCAGGATATGCACCCGTGTACTTTACAGGGTGTTCGGATATTTTACCTACTCATAGATCTTATCAATACAAACAAAATTCCTAATAAACATAGATCCGAAAACGCTTCGTTTCCGAGATGCAGGGTGCTAAAATTAAAAAAAAAGTTTTTATTGGTATCTAAAAAACGCTTTGGGTGATTTTTATGAAATTTTTACAGTTTATATGAGGCGGTATCTTTTCGACTTATTCCAGGGGCGTACCCATAGAGCATATTGATTAAGTTTTTCCACAAAAATGTCTCCCAGCGGATTTTTTGTAATTTTCATATATTTTTGTAATAAAGCAACTAAAAATGCAACTTTTTTGTCTCCTAAGATGTTTTCGTATCCGGCTTTGTCTTTAAGCCCTTATTTTTGCACGTCTCTGAACCTGTTAAGACAAGAACTAAACTGATTCAATATCTCGAAAACCTCTTATCCGATTTTAATGAAACCTCGAAGGTTTATTAGTGTAATTGAGGATCATGTTTTGGCATACTTGGAATTAAATTATTTTGTTCCAGGGGTGGCCTATTGTTGGTTTCTTAGCCCAGGCCAATAACTTGGTTGAAGTACTCATACTTCAGCTAAATAATGCATTCAGAATTGCATATTGGGCGTTCGAACATAAGTTTAAGTATCAATTTATTGATGGTAGATTAATATTAACTTCAATATAGTTCATATAAACTGAAAAAAAATGATGAATGAAAAAATGTTTTGAATCTTAAAATTCTCGATAACTGTTATAAACCGTTTGCTAATACAAAGTTTTCTTTTTTGCAGGTATGTCGAAGTAGTATCCTAAAATGTCGCACATACGTAAGTAAAAATACTAAGACTGATTTAATTGTTACCTATCGTTAGTCAAAGGTTGGTTTTAATTGTGTGTAGTATTATTACGTGAATATAGTTTTTATGAACGTCGTCGTCGTTCCGGATATTTTATAAATAATTAACTAGTGGAGTACCTCCTCTAAATACAACCTATGGAAAAGTTCTTTGTTACGTGATTTAGATTTAGAATTCGTCAGGGCAATGGTTTGTGCAAATAAAGAGAACAGAAAATGTATAACCCGATAAGTTGTGTAGCTACAAGTAACTATTAACTTTAACATTACTTTCAAACAATTTTTATAGTTGATACTTTAGGGAAGCGCAAAACCGCTAGTAAAAAAATTTAAAATAAAATTGAACGTTACTTCGTTAGCGATACTCTGGTTTAAATACAATCCGAAAAGGTAAACCCTCATGGGATGCAACTAAATCAACTCAAAATGCGGATAACCTGGAAATAACATCGAATTTATCATATTCAAAAAGAACTCGGTAATAAAATTAGCTGTTTAACCTAGAATTATTATTATTACAGAAATGACGTAGAATGCCTGTGAATTGAAAAATTTAATGAAGATTTCATGTTCAAAAATGGTACCGTAAAGACTTCGTTGCTCCTGCTCGTTTGTAGTGGAACCCTAAGATAGAACTCGGATCAAAGTTTAGAGGAGTCAATTTCTAAAGTTACTTATATCTATAATTTTTCCTTGAGACAAGTGTTTCATCCCAAATTTAAAACGTTATCCTTAGTTATTACCATTTCTGTCTTAATGACTACCATATCCTTTACACGTAATATTTTATTTACTGTCTGTGCCTCTAATTGTTCCTGTACTCTTGCTATCAATATTTTCTTGTTATTTCGAAAATGCATTAGCTTTTCTTCTATTAATTCTACTGTTTCTAACATTGTTTGATTATTTGTATTTATTTTAGCTAGCATACTGTGGTTATCTGCATCTATTTTATTCATCATGTGTTGCATACATTTCATGATGTCAGAATCACTTCCAATTCCAGTACTAACTTCTTGTATCTGACTTGAATCAACATTTTCCTACATTATCACTCTGTTCTAACCCTATTTGTTCCAATTTTCTAAATTATTTTTCTGCCTTTCTAAGACCTAATCTTAAAATCATTAACTATCTTTTCAAAATTAAAATGTATTATACATATATCTACCTGCTAATTAAGGTCGTATTTCTTGACTTATAACCTAACAAAGCATAGTTATGTGTACTTTATCGGGTCCCACGTTCCTGTGTAGGTTTGCAATATTCTCTTTGTTTGGTATATATGACAAATTATATTGATATTTTTATCAATATAGTAAGTTTTACTTACCTTTGTTATCAAATAAATTCGTACCGCTAAGTTTATGCTTGCTGTATAAACCAAATGAAACCTGTAACATTATAACTTCGACGTTTTCTACAATCACTTATTTGAGTTATGTCAATATTAAAAATAGTTATTGTCTACGACGAACTCTAGCTTAAAGCAACGAAAGATCTTCCTCTCAGTCTAATGGGTATGTTCACAATAACAATTCTTCCTTATCTGATCTTTTATATTTATAACCAGCAGTTACTAACATTATAATCTCATTAATTTAATAAGAGTACCTTCAAAATATTTCCGTAGAGTTTTTAAAATAATGACAACATAATTTAGTTTGACTTGACAGAGTAAAACTCAACTAACCTTCTAAATTTATTTTAATGTCTTGGATAAAAATACTTAAAACACATGTTATTAAAATTAAAAATTATCTATCTATATCCAAAACATTAATTTCCAAATATAAATGCCTAAACTGTCAAGATCTTGCTTAACTTCGAATTTAGAATATATTTATTGAAATAATTTATTATTTATTTTATAAAACACTTATATTAAACACATACAGTTCTTGATAATTATACCAAATCAAACTTTCTAATCACCACACATTGAAATCCAAATAAAAACGTCATTGATCTTTGCTTTATTTCAAAGGTACCTAAACTTAAAGCTGCTCTCCATTGTGAACCTGCTTACTGGTTGTCGCTACCACAGAACCTTGTCTAATGTTCCAAAAATATTTTTTTTCTACAGCCGTGATTTTAAACTGTTTCCAAGGGTCATATGCAGCGTGCTTTATGTTGTCTATAAAACACGCCATTCCATTTAAAGCACGGAGTATTTTAAGAGTTGATAAAACATTATTTGTGAAGATTAAAAGTACAGTTATTATATTGGACCGATTTGTATGCGGATTCCCGAGGGCCCGATTGGAGAGGGGCCGAGTCCCGATGGCCCCCTTGAAGGGGGCGGAGCCCCGAGACCCCCTCGGGGAAGAACGGAGCCCCAAGGGCCCCCTTGGGGAGATGCGGAGGTCCGAGGGCCCTCTTGGAGAGGAGCGGAGCCCCGAGGGCCCCCTTGAAGAGGGGCGGAGCCCCGAGGGCGCCCTTGGAAAAGGGTGGAGTCCCAAGGGCCCCCTTGGAGAGGGGCCGAGCCCTGAAGGCCCCCTTGGAGAAGGGCCGAGCTCCGAAGACCCCCTTGGAGAGGGGCCGAGCCCGGAAGGCTCCCTTGGAGAGGAGCGGAGCCCCCAAGGGCCGCTTTGGAGAGGGGCGAAGCCTCGAGGGCATTTTGGCTAACAAACTCCTCGGCTGTAGACAAAATATTGAAGCCAACTCGTGTTTTACAGTTTAAAAATCTCGATTTTTAAACCCTCTGTAAAACACTAGTTGCCTTAATAGCTATATTTTCTCCAATAGAAATGACTTCATAGTCAAAATCACTCACTCACTAATTGAGAATGAAAGATAAATTCTATTGCATATTTAATAGATCAAAATAAATCAGGACTCTTATTTACTTAATAATCACAGGGAAAGCTATTTTGCCACTGTGTATATTATTAAAGATTATTATTTACTCACAACTGATAAGTATTATTTTTCAGCGTGATTTCTAAATTTTTAAAGTCAATAACACTTACTCTTAGTAAAGTGCTTCTATTCCAATTACCACCATTCATTTATACGTTTGTTCCATTTAATAGGATTTTAAACTAACTGGATCTAATGGGAAATACTGCATGCATCTGCATGTTGTATTACAGACTATATCAGTAAGAATATGTTATTTTTACTCCATTCTATCAAGAATGAAAATGCAATATTATAAGCTTCATTACATAACAATATATGGTCTAATAAAGAGCATCGGCGCCGATAAGTAAGAGAAAGTTTATATTTTTGTATTTGAGAAGTCTACTAATTGATCGAATATTTACTAAAAATTATCTTAGCAATTGCGCATTAGGCAATACCAAGAGAACGTACGTAGATATTTAGGAGAACAGATTGGATTCTTCTTATTATTTTTCAGTAAACCATTCGCCTGTTTAGAAAGTAACTTATAGAGTCTATTATATATCTGCAGATGTAGATGTCTAACATTTTCGTCACCTTTTTGGAAGTCTACCTCTTTATTATTTCTCTTCAGCTTCTAATATTTTGAATATGTAATATTTACTCCGGTTTGATTAATTTTGATTCTTACTTATTCGCGTTAGCTTTGTCTTTATGGGTAGTTCAGAAATTCAGAGGTCGAATTAACCTCGAGTGAAATAGATTAACAACAGTTTAAATATTATTTGTGTATTTGTCCTAATGTTACAATTTAGGTTTTCTTAAAATAAAATCAATTACACAATGTATATACATAATACTATAAAGAACAACTGCATTCGAGTCGCTGGAAGCATCTTGAGTGCCGACGAGGTTAAGCAATCAACACCTCCTCTTGGGCAACAATGCCTTGGCGCTGCAAGCATTTCGGTGATTTCTGTAATTAGAACGGTTAAAAAGAAGACTGCTCCTGTTGTAAACAAGCACATTTTGGCCCAGTGTTTGTACAGTTTTGAGGGTGATTTACAACCTGGTAAGTGTTCTATCAGAAAATCGTATTGGGGTTATGGATTGTAATTTGCCAATTTACGAGGTCAGAGAGGTCTTGTTCGAGATGTAGTTAACTGGGACGTAGCACGGCCGGGAGCTGTAAACTAATTCCGACGGAGCCCTAGGACATCGTCATGAAGCCGGGTGGCGTTTTTGTTTTAGATAAGTTGTAAATACAAAGGCGATGAGACCCAGAAGCCCCAGTTTTTCCTGGCTACGGCTTGTTTACTGTAGGCCAGAAGTCTGTCGGTTTGGAGCTGCAGGTCGAGACACCAGATGCATTTACGCGGCGTCGGATATCGCAGAGTCGCCCCAAAGGGCTGTGGTAGTCTGGGGCTTTGGGTCTGGTCACCAACCAGGTGATTTTCTAATTGTCATAACGTCGGGACCGCTCCATGGAGAGGGTCTCGGGAGCGGCTCTAAGAATCAAATTTCTACACCGATAGCCGCTATATAAGCGAGTATATGCTTGAGTAAATCCCACCACGGACGAGGGCTAACTGGGAAAGTAGGTCAAGTTTCTATAAGTATTTTTCAGAAGAAGGTCTGGAATAACTCGTGGAGTTGCAGCGAGACTGTCGGGTTAAGTCTGCTCTAGCTACAAGCTTTGAGGCTTAAGCCCCCACTGGGGATTAAGGCTGATTGCTGAAGTGCTGGACTCAAGTGCTTGTTGCAGGCCAAGGACCTTTCACTTATACCCTGTATCTGGTTCATCTCTCGAACGGGATCCAGTGGGACTGCGTTGGAACAGCTTGCACGAGAACTCGCGCTTCGCCAAGCTTTTGCGTTTATTGCAAATCACCTCGTATTGTAGGCAGAATTCTCAATTGTGACTTTAAGTTGGCGGCGTTCAAGTTGAAAAACACTAATTGCGTTTTAAATTCAATTTGAGCAGGCCCTGACTTTACAAGCTAGTTTACTAATCTGTTCTTCTCCAAGCGATTAACATGTTTGTTACAGTATTTTTATCTGTCTCTAATAATCCTACGAGTAAACTGTTCTACAGATTCTGACTATTTATTCCTCCATACTATATCCTTCAGATATTTTAATGTTTGCGATGTTTTATTTATCTGAGTCTCAGTTTCCTCGTTTTTTTTTATTTCAGTGCCAAGATAACTGAATTTTACAACTTGTTCCATAATTCTATCCCCTCTCTGTAGTTTGGATCTACTTGATTTATGGCAGTTCCTCTTTTATGTGTTTGTTTGCCTGTTAAATTATTTAGCAATGACAGCATCACACAGGTAGGTATTGGATCTTTTACGTGGACATGTATTTCTTGAATCACAGATTTCACTTCAGACGTACGTCGGGATTTTCAAATTTAGACACGTACAAAGACAACAAAACATGTTAATAACAATGTAAAATCTACGCGGGGTATGAAAAACTAGTACCTGAAACTGAATAACTTTAAATTGTCGAGATTTGTCGCCAGCGAGGATGCGATGAGCAACCGCGTACTACTACTTGAATGACCCTTGTATAAATATATATCAAATTCCGAAGACTTTTTTGCAAATCGTCTGATATTATTATTAATATTGTTATTATTATTGCAACTGCAGTAGACGGATTTCGTCTAAATCTTTGCTGTTCTTCATAAAATGGCATGACGTTGTTTCCTAGTATATCTTCTTCTAAAGGTCTACAAGAGGAACAGTTTTCTTTTTAATCGTTCTAATTACAGAAATTGCCGTAACGCTCTCAGCGCCAAGACCTTGTTGCCCAAGAGGCGTTGTTAATTGCCTAACCCCGCCGTCGCTCAAGATGCTTCTAGCGACTCGAATACAGTTGCCATTTATTGTTTTATGTATATACATTTCATAATTAATTTTATTTTAAGAAAGGCTGAATTGTAACATTAAGATCAATATACAGTATATATAGTCTATTTCACTCGAATATAATACTACCGCTGGGTTTCGGAACTACCCATAAAGACAAAGCTAATGCGAATAAGTAAGAATCAAAGGTAATCAAACCAGAGAAAATACTACATTTTTCAAAATATTAGAAGCTAAAAAAAAATATATATAAAGATTTATATTTCCAGAAAAGTGAAGAAAATGTTGGACATCTCCATCTGAAGAAAGAAATTGACTTTATAAGTTGCTTTATAAACAGGCGTATAGCCTAAGAATAATATAAAGGAGCCAATATGTTCTCTTAGATATATACCTACGTTCTCTTAGTATTGATAAATGCCCAATTACTAAGATACTTTTACTAGATACTCGATCAACTATGAAACTTTTCAAATAATTAAATATAAACTTTCTCTTACTTGTCGACGCCGATAATGGTTAATAGATAATAAATTGTTAAGTTAAAAATCTAATAATATTGCATATTCATTCTTGGTAGAATGAAGTAAATATAACATATTTTAATTGCCTCCAACATGTAAAATAATATCACTGCTGCCGGATCTTTGTATTAACAAAGCAAGTGGATATGATAATATGCTTACCGAATACAGTTATTAAAAATTGCTCAATTTCATTATCAGCACGTTTGGAAATAATCTACAATAAGTCTATATCTGAAAGGCTCTGTAGTAACACCTATACATAAATCAGATAACAACAATTTAATCCAAAACTATACCGAGATCCATTTCAAAACTAGTTTTATCAAAATTCTGGAAGAGCTTTTATACGATGTTATTTTTAATAGGTACTTACAAACAAGTATCGGCACTCCAACGGATTTAATTACAAGAGTGGGTCAAGGACATATCTCAGCTGAGAGCACCAATACGAATGCAAATTTTAGCATAATTAAGCAATGTAAGCTTAGAATTAATGAATATTTCAATTTCGTGGGCTTCTATAATACATATGGGTTAAGTGGAAGAGCAGTTCACAGTAATTCTACTGTGAACTGAACTTCGCCCAAAATATTGTACATATATTTTGATTTTTTTCATGTACATATATTAATAAAGACATTTATTATTATATTATTATTATTATTATTATTATCTACGTGCATTTTATACTATCCCGCGTGGTTTTCTTGTAGATATTTGCGTCAATTTAGCAATTGTTTAGTAACAGATGGGCGATCTCATGATGATGTTTCATCCAATCGAATAATGCAAGCCAGTTGGGCTATTGTTTAAGAAATTGATGTAAGTTTTAGAGCGGGAAACCCTCAAGGGGGTATATAATGATCTCGGCGGTTTTGAAGCGCCACTTACTTACTTTTTGTCACTTATTACTTTTACCATGACTTTTGAGTTTAAAAATTGACGTAAAAATTTAATCTAAGTTAGTTTCTATGATATTAGCATTTATAAATTAATATTGTGTAAACATGTGTTGTAAACTGTAAAAGTGGGTCAATATTAAAAAGCTATTTTAGTGTTTGGCTTGATTTACGATAGTGGAATTCTCTATTTTACCTGAACTCACCACAATATGCAAGTGTGTAAGGCCTTTCTAATGAGCTTAAAGCACGTGCACTACACAGAACACTCCAAATAAGGGTACCAATACATCACTTGTTGCACTTTCGGTCAATGGCAGCCATATTCCGGAAATTGAGGAAGCACCATCTTGGCATCGTCTCACTACGTTCCAGGGCACCGTATAAGGATATAGTCCCGGATGGTAAGATTTTCGCTTTATTGCTCTGCTTTTTTGCATGTTGCCTAGTCCGCGATTGGTTAAATGCCGTTGCACTAATGTAAGAGGTGATTTAAGCCCTAAATTTTCACCAAAGTAAAAAAACATTTTTTCTTTGATCTTGAAATCCTGTAGAAACCCGCGTTTTAAAGTGTAAATTGTTGTCCATGTTATGTATACCTAGCAATTTGTTTAAATTTCAATGACCATGAGAAAGAGTGAATACGTTTCAATTTTTGAGTCACTTGCAAGTATAATAGAAAAGAGTATTTCTTAAATGAAGTAATATCTCTTGGTGGTATTCCAAGTCCTGAAGCACAGTACTTTAAGAAATAAGCTAATTAATCACAGGTGAGGCAAGTCTGGTCAGAACTTGCATGGGAGTTCCATGGCTGCTTCTGTCGGCGCCTCGTGATACGGCTGTCACGGAAATAGTTGGTCCCGAACGTCATAATAACATCATGACAGTCGTTAGTGGGGTTGGAAGTCCCCATAAAATGTACAACGACGCCTATAACTGGCCTAACGGCTGTTGGCTGAGTACCAAAATAAAATAAAGAAAAATAAAAATAAAAAATCAATTTGTCAAAATTTCCCTAACAAGCCCTTATCAACAACTTCCTGTATCGGGATTATTCTTTGTTTGTCCTTGATGTCGTGTATATATGCTTTGTGCAGTTATTCTGGATTTTTGTTAATTGTTCGTAATCTAACTAGATTATGTAAAATTTTAGTTAGTTTAGTAAGCTCAAAAAATCAGTTTAACTTTTGGAGAATTAAATCCGAGTATGTTTTCAATTTTGCACCCTATCCTTAATGAAGCATAACACCGTTGATAATGTAAAATTATATTTTAATCAGCTATTTAGTAATTCATTCACTTCGTTTTCATTGAAACCTTCCGGTAGTGGGGTATTAGTTATTTGTCCTGTCTCAAGCTCGGAGCCCTGTCACTGTCCGTTTGCATCTTTATCGTACCTAAGCGGTTTTGTACCGTTGCACTCCTAACATAATCTGAGAAAGGTAACAAAAACCTGGAGCATCATATTGACCACTTGAGAAACTTACCAATTAAGCGCTACCCCGCAAATGCCGCCGAACGTTGGCGATCCTGCAGATTAGGTCCTTCCGTTTCTTTTAATCTCTAATCTACGCTTTCTGTCGAACCTATTCATTAAAACTATTTATTGCATCCTATAATTTGATGCATGTTACTACATTTGAATTTTATTACTATTATTTTTGCTTATGTTCTTTTGCATGGTGTGTGAGTTAATGGGAACTTTGGCTTCACACGGTTCATCTAGAGCGTTCATCCTTTTCCATTTAGGAAATATTTATAAATATTGTTCGACCTGGTGCCATTAGAAAATGTATACTTCAACCCACGACTAATCGCAAGAGCTAATAGGAATAAATTCCGTACTTGCTAGGATTATCTTCCTCTCGAGAAACAAAAATTCTGTAGTAGGGAAATGAAGAATTATAGTAAAGGTCAAAATTTCATTTTTTCCTTACTGTCTATGGCAACTGAGCTATAATTTTCATATTTTTACACTATTATTCTACATATCTAACCGGAGTATATTTTCCAAAGTGGTTCCTAATTAAGAAGCTGACAACCCCCTATAATCCTGAGTCTTAATTGTTGCCTCCGACAGCAGAGCTACTAAACAGATTGTGCACTCCAAGTGTTCTTTTTACTAGTTCACATTTTAAATAGACTATCAGTTAATTTTAGAGAAAAACTAAAATGATTAGCACGTACTTACTCAGAAAAGATCCAGTTTATTCTGGAGCTCTACAACTACCCTTAAAAAACATATTCATAATTAAGCTGTGATGGGTAAACACTGCAGTAAACGCCCTACAATTTCCTATTACACGCGACCTATTTCTAGCGTATTTATTAACTATTGCCCCTCGCAACAGGTAAATTAATTAGAGGGTTAATTACGCCACTCTGTAGGGTTGCGAGGGTTGCGGGACAGACGACCGAGCAGACTTTGTTCCTTGAGGTTATAACGTACTCTCTAATTCGGTGACCGAAAGTCCAGCCAATTTTCTGAAATTCAATTCTGATTCGTAGACGGAATAAATTATATTTACTCGAGCAAGTAGTTATTTATGCAAATATCTAATCGTCAGTTACAGAGTTTAGCGTGATAAGCTTTAGGGTTTCAGAATTGGTAGTTGGAAACAACACGTCTAGCCTGAATGTCAGCTGCAGGTTCTATTACAATTATTATTTCATTGCCCTTACTTGATTGAGGTAAGGCATTATGTTAATAAAAAGTATAGAGTTCAGTTAGTCTTCTTCAATAAAGTATTGATTTTAGTAATATTTTCTATACGCAAGAATAATGTAGGCATTAAGTTTACTTATTCACTTATGTATAGCAACAGTCACAGTAGCACTTCTGGTTGCACCAGTCCTATAATTTCTATATTTTTTATATAAAACGTGTCGGTTTAACTACTCGACATGTTAAAATTATTTTGAGATCTTCTTTTATATTTTCCACCTTGTGGAATATTCAGAATATATACCTACTAATTTTATTCCCACTTTATTTCAGTGTCAGCTCTATTTTTGCAATATTTTAAGACTATAATGTTGATCAATACACGCAACTAATAAAAGCCACGGAAATTTGAATTTGGATCAATAACAAGTTATTCATTCAACCCCAGGTTAACATTGTTAAATTTATTTGACGGTGTCAGCAGTCAAGACGATGTTCTCCTATGATACAAGTTTTCAGATAACCTTTCAATTTAATCGAGCGAATGAATACAAATATTATTATAACCGGGCTCCATAGCTCAGTGGTTAAACATTCTGGCTACTGATCGATCCCCGCTCCCGGTAATGTTTTTAAAAAATTAAAAAATTCAGATGTAACCCTCTACAGAATGCTCTCATTCGAAAGTGATGTAAAGCCGTGGGTTCCATTTTGGGACATGTTGCATGTAAGAGATCCCTTGCTAGGGTTGGAACTCCTTAGTATCGGCAAAATTCTAAGTAGGACTAAGGTACCTGGTACTCTGCATGCCTAGACATTGTCCACGGGGTTGGCAAAAAGGGCATATGTAGGCCTACTTGCTTGACATCAGTCTCCCCAAACTAAATACTAACTAACTAACTTCTTCTTCTCTTCTTCTTATTATAGGTCAGTGGTTTGTTTTAACCACAAAGTGGTTCTATGAGCCCTTTTTACCCGTACGCCGGGTAGGTGGCTAGCGAAAGTAAGGAAGAGTTTCGTTGTTTAGGGGTTAACAACTACCACAGGTGTTAGCGTGGTAGCCGGGGAGCGTACGATTTTTAAAATCCTTCTAGAGTCCGCCGGGATTCGAACCCGGGCTGGCCGCCTGAGAGGCGAGCATTTGCTTGCAGCGCCATTCGCTCACCCTAACTAACTAACTAATGTTATTATATAATATATGGTTAAAGTAAATTTTTCTAGCTGATATATACGGTGCGCCGGTCTCTCCGATTACGCCTTTATCTTTTTCCTACAAAAAGTTCGATTGAAGCGATCCTAATGGGGTTAATCCGGTATAGTTTAATATTTTGACATATACAGAGTGTTCCAAAAAAGTTTGGCTTGAAAAGGTATTAATTATTTAAATGGAACGCCCTGTATTGTTTGTCCTTCTTTCATTTCTTTTAAATTGCATCCAGCATATCCAACGTATGAACGTTTTTAGTATTTTTTATCAATATCAAGCTTTCATTAAAAACGTTACATTACCCCCACTTGAATATTTCTTCGGTCAAAATTAAGGGGATCGTCATCTAGGACACAAAACTGCTAATGTTTGATGATTTTCAAAATACTGGTTCAAATTTTAATATATTTAACCTTTATTTTCGCAATTTTTCTAAAAGTAACACCCGATACTTTATTACAGGAATAAATAGAGCCTTCAATTTCCTTTATTTTGACCCCAACATGTACTTTATTCCAAAGGGTTTTATGGTTTTAATAAAAAATTACGATGAATGTGTACTATTTGGAGAATGGTTTGTAATAGTGCTGGTAAAAACAGATTTGACGGTTAACACCTGTAAACCAGTTAACCAAAAACCTAATTACAAACTGGTTTGTAAAGTTGTTTAATAACCGGTTTGTAAACCTGTTTAAGAACTGGTTTGTAAACCGGTTGATAAAGCGGTGTGAAAACCTGTTTATAAACAGGTTTAAAACCAATTTATAAGCCGGTTTAAAAATCGATTTTTTATTTATTTGAAAGTTTTCTCGTAATAATAAAAATTCGATTGTATAGCTTTCACACCTTATAAGTATAACCAATTAACGTTTGTTAGAGCGGTTTATAATCGATTTTAATGCGGTTTATAAATGGGTTTTTAAACTGGATCGTAAACCAGGTTTTTGATTAACGGGTGTACTGGTTTCCTATTTATGAAAAAACTGTGGTTAACCGAGAGCCGGTAAACCGCCAAACCAGTTTCTTACATGTACTATTAAAAACCATGCACATTTATCTTAATTTTTTATCAAAATATTTTCTTCAAATACCCTTCGTAATAATAGTATATTACGGTGAAAATAAAGAATTTAACACTCTATTCATTGCTGTAATAAAATATAGGCTATTCTATTTAAAAAAGGGAAAATACAGATTGAAGGTATTGAAATTTGAACCGGTATTTTGAACGCGGTGTATTCCGTTTTTATGAAACTTTAGTATTTTTGTATCCCAAATGAGAATCCCCTCAATATTCAGGAGAGAAGTATTCAAAAGTGGGGAAAATGTGACGTTTTAAATGCAAGCTTGAATATTAAAAAATACTAAAACGTTTATGAACTGGAAACGATATAAGCAATTTAAAGAAAAATTTAGAAATGAACGTAGAACTTATAATGGCTTAAATATCCATAGATAGATACATTGTGTTCTATTAAAAAAGGTAATACTTTTGTGACACACACTTTTTTGGGCACGCTGTATACGTCATAATAACTTTAAAATGTAATAGTTGCAACCCCATTCGAAAAACGACGCACTAAATGGATATATTTATTACAGTGACCGCCAAAAAGTTGGCATATATACGGAAATTTTTAAGTTTTGATTTTTCTAAAACTTTTTGGAACAATAATTTGTGCTTGCTTTAAAACCTATTTAGCCCCTATCAGACTTAATTTCACAATTTAGTTTTTTAGGTGAAGACTCATAAGATTTATAATTCGAAAAAATAATATAAAATGTTAATTACCCCTTTCTATTTTTTGCTATTTACGGAAAAGCAATATGTTCCTATAATTTTTACGTTTTTGATATAATGCGATTTTTAAGAGAAATATTTTTCAATTCTAATTAATATCCGTATAATGGCTTCTAAAAGCTCTAATCTAGACCTGTCAATGAATTACTGTTATAAAAATCTTGTAAATGTTCTTTTATAGTTAACTAAATTTTTTCAGTTTACGCAAGTTCTAAAAAATCTCCTCACTTAGGCAATTGTACAAGAACATTTACAGGATTTTTGTAGCAGTAATTCGCTAACAAGGCAAAAATTATGTGAACATAGTACTTTTCCGTAAATAATATAAAATCTAGAGGAGTAATAACGTTTTATTATTTTTTCCAATTAGAAGTCTATAGCCCTCACAGAAAAAAAACTGAATGTTAAAATTAAGTCTCATCCAAGACGTGAATTGAATCGAAATATGAAGCGGTTAGACCCGTGAATAGAATGTATTCGAGACGTAAATTGAATCAATGAAACTCACGTCTCGAAGCAATACAGTTCACATTTTGAGTCTATTAGCTTCTCTAACGATTCACCATTCTATTCGTTTCACTTCATGTTTCGAACCGCTTTCATTCACTTCAAGAATCGAGACAATTCACGTCTCGAATCGAAACAATTTACAATTGGAATTGATTTACTATTTAATTTACATCTCGAATCGATTCTATTCAAGTCTCTATTCATGATTCAAGTCTTTCCACAATTCGATGTATATTTCGAATTAACCCTCTATTCATGATTCGATTTAATTCACATCTCGATTCAATTTACTTCTCGAGTACATCCTACTTTTGTCTCGCATTATGAAGCGGTTAGACCCGTGAATAGAATGTATTCGAGACGTAACTTGAATAGTGAATCAATTCGAAACGTAAATTGATTCGATTCGAGACGTAAATTGTCTCGATTCTTGAAGTGAATGAGAGCGATTCGAGACGTGAATTGAATCGAATAGAATGGTGAATCGTTCGAGAAGCGAATAGATTCAAAATGTGAACTGAATTGATTCGAGACTTGAGTTTCATCGATTCAAGACGTGAATCGAATCGAATTATGAACCGATTAGACCCGTGAATAGAATCGATTCGAGACGTTAATGAAATCGATTCCAGACGTAAATCAAATCGAGTCGTATTAGATCGTATTAGAATTGAATCGATTCACGTCGTCGAATTTTAAAGAGATTCGAGACATGAATCCAATGAAATGGTGAATCGATTTAAAACGTAAATCGATTCTAATTGCATCGCAACATGAACCGATTCAGAACTTTTGGGGTACATCAAATTTAATATTAAGTAAGTAGGACCTAATGTACGTCTACTAGTTAGTTTAAAATAAAGAAAAATAAAAATATTATTTGTTTAATGGTGTAGACAATTATTTGTAACTCATTGGAAAACAATTTAGATTCAACAAAAATAGCTTAAATGGATTTTATTAAATTGGAATCAATTGTTGTAAATCCGATTCTATTTTTTAAAAGATTTATAGATTTTTTAACAAGCCTAGTCTGTACGCTTTGAAGTATATTGCATAGAATTCGATGTTTAGAAAAAGTTATGTTACTTGAAATAAATCTGATTGATAAAGAAGCAAACAAGAAAGTTTATGTAAATGCCGTTTCAAAATAGGATTTTGACAAAGAATACACTTTCTTCGATTGGTTAATTTTGTAGCCGCACATCCGTCTTTTCTTTATTTTTCTCATTTTTTGAAGCGCAAAAATAACTCTTGTTTTGTTCTAAAAGAAAACATTCACATTTTTAATTACTACCTTACTGCATCGAAATCATCTTATCCTTCTGTTTTTCATTGCAGTACGTAGTCCTCTGCCAATTTATGCCAGCCTTCTCGGTTTAGTGATAGTTGCATCCAATTTACCCCAGTCTGCTTCTTTATGCTATTGACTCGCCTCATCGGTGGCCTTCCCATTGATCGCTTTAATAGTTATGGTATTCAATTCGTTGGGGCAATCTGTGCAGCCCATTTCCATTTCAGATTTGCTATGGCCTCTATTAACGCTTGCGCTATTGCCTGTGATCTTATCCAATTGTTACTCTCGCTATTCTTCAAATTTGTTTCTAGCATAATCCGTACTACTGTATTTTCCTATTTTTATTTATTGATCAGCAATTATAGGCATTACAAAAAGCTAAAACATTTAACATTACACTGTATTAAAGTTAACAACATTACAATTCTTTAATATAAGTGAAAGAACGACCTGTGTTCTATTTGGGAATTGCAGAGGATCAAGAAAGAAATGTGTGAACATTCACCGAAGGAGTGTGACTACCAATATTAACCAGTATTTTAAATAGCGTTTCACCATGAGCTCAGTTACCTAGATAATAAAAATAATTTATATTGTTTTTGTCAAATCTGTTGTTCTACATTTACATTTATTAATTTATGAATTCACTCACCTCGAAGGTCAATCTAACTTTCATTATTTTTCGTCACAACGTTTGTTTACAAATAGTCGGCCAGTTAATTATTTACAATTACACTTATTTTCCGCCCGCCAACTGGCCATTTAAGCAGCACTTTCGACGGATTGATTACTTCCACACAACCACAGACGAATTCCAGTACAATCTGTTGTGTGGGTCAGCACCACCGCCCATGGTCAAATATTGATAGAACGAACAACCCGTCTGCCGCACTGCAAGGCAAGGTCGGTCGAATTTATCACCTTCCAATTAATATTCACGGAGGCTAGAAATCCGCAAACCCCAATCGGATCCTGAAAACAGTGAAAACGCACTTTGCAGATTAGTGAACACTTAACATTCATTATTCAGCGCACCGCGCCAAATATATTTTGGTCGAGCATTCGAGTGCTGTTGTTGCCGGAATCGATTGCTCCAATATTTGGTTACTCACTTTGGAGTTCATTGTGGTGCAGGTTATTGTGTCCTTTGTCTGTTTTGTGGGCGGAATTTTATTGAGAATGGAAGAAACACTAGCAGTGTGTCGTTTTAGCTCAGCGAACCTTACACCCAAATTCGTGACAGACAATTAAAAAATTAGTTGGAATTAACTGATCTAGAAATGTAAATAATTACACGTGTACTACATTCATTAAACACAACTTAATATCTTAACACCACAATATGAGCACGCGATACAGTTTTTTAACATACAGTTTGAGTAAGATAAGAGTGGACATATGGTATTTAATATAGAACTATGTAATTTCTCTGACTCCCAATAATTTTTGATGTTGAGTCCAAATCTGCTATTAGCTTTTTCGTGTCACTTATTATAGTTACTTAGAAAATAAACATTTTATCTATTAATGAAATTTTATGTATAAGTATTACAGTTGTGTTATGGCCTAAAAACTATTTAAGACATTCAACAGGGCAAAACGGGCCCGATAGCTCAGCGAAGGATGGGGGCGGGTGATCTTAGATTTTTGTCTGGTCGTCGTGCTTCAAAATATCATATTCCATACGCCAAAGCTAAATGTCAATCTGAAAAATGTTAGACGCCACTTGATAATTCAAGTCTGGAGAGGACGTGAAAACTCCTCCAACAGCACGAGGACTTCCCTGGCTTCCGGGAAACTGGCCGTCCAAGGATCGAACTTATCTGGCCGTTTACAATGTTTTTGCTTATCCTGAAATCAAAATAAATAACTGCTGCATTATTTAAAATATACCTTATATTATATTATTCAGTGCTGTCACTAGCTGGCTCAAATTGCAGGCGAGTCTCAGTCAAATCGGTGTAATACAGTTCGTACGCGTTCAATATACCCGGCGCGACTAAGTCACGCTAGCGATGAGCAGGAATATAAATTAAAATTTACAATTTACAATTTTGACTGCCCCAAATAGTCCTGAAAATGTGCGTAAGGCGCCTTAAATAAGCACATCAATGAACAGCCTTGATTTCCAATATGAGACGGTAAATATTTAAGTCAACGTAAATACACATTTCAAAACAGTAAAAGTACATAATAATTTCAACTTAACTAAACGTATGTGCTGTCGTAATTTTACCTCAGTTTTCAATATCGGTCGCTCTTGAAATTTATTGGTGCGAAAGAGGGATCTGTCCGAGCCAACGGTAGTATGAGCAGGGCGGGGAACTGATTGTCGATCCAATTCGGCAGAAGGCAGCTGAGAACTAAAATCTGATGAAACTCGCAGAATAAATGCCTCAAACTAACTGAATGATGCGGTACGGCAAGTTAATACTCGATTCAAATGAAAACAAATTCCCATTAATTACAAGATTGTTACTGTGCCTAACACAACTTGCTTGCATCGTTTGTAGCTGTTTATTTAATTTTGGAAATACAGGACGCTGTTCCCCGGCGTCTAAATTTACTAACCCCGCCCGAACTGAAACTCCCAAAGCTGCTCGTATGTGAAAAACAATATAACCCAGAAAAGCACTTCCTAATTCTTAGCTAAAGAATAGAAATACGAACGCAAATACTGTATCTTGATTGGCATTGTAATGCTATATTAGTGTAAGCTGTCGAGAGTTTATTTATCAAGACAGTTATGAGATATGTATATGAAATGTTGCCCCCGATCGATACCTTCAGGTTGCAGTAGTTGTCAAATATGACGACCTATAAACAGTTGTTGCCCAACTCATAAATAGCTGAATAACCATTTGGAACTGGAGGTATTGTAACCACCAGTATGCAATAAAATATCAGTGATTACCATTTTTTACTTTACTCGTCTAAAAGGTGAATGAAGTATTGAAAACGTGAAAAAATGCCCTTCAGAGATTATTTCCGATCTACGTATTTCAGGGTTCCTAATTCCGTATGTCTGTACGTCCGTTCGTCTGTCCGTCCGTTTGTCCGTTTCTTGGCGGTGTAACTAAAAACTATTTGTTGGAGGCAGGCGATATTTTGCATGCGCATTATAATTATATCTACCTGGCTTGAAACCGAGAGAGCTTCGGTAAATATATATAGCGTGAGTAAAGCAAAGTAAAATTCGGGCGCTTCATTTCATGTAGGAACATAACATGAGACAAGGCGTGTCAAGGTCACCGAAATATTTCTTTCCGAAACCCTGTCAATCTGGCACACCGTTAACGGCATACTGGCTGATGTGGTTAGCATCACGTTTTCGACGACTGCCTTACTTTCCCTACTTCCACAACTGTGGTTTCTGTACCTAATTTTTAGAGCGACTGCGTGGGCCGCCCACCAGTTGCCAGATGTTGGAATTGAACCCCGTACAGTGGCACCGCAGCCTGAGCTTCTTAACCGTTCAGCAACGCTGACGTCATATAGCTTGAGAACCAAGAAATAAATCTACCTATTTTTGCTTTAACGCAAAAACCATTAGTTAAATAAAATAATACTTTGCACATGGCTCAGGTTTTTACCCTTGACAACAGATACTCTGCTTGAGTGCTGTCGTGAGCGCGTCATTTATACCTCTGTCTAAGTCGAATGTAAGTGAGGTTTCTTGGTCCACAGTCACAGCGCCGGCCTAGCATCTTTATAGCCCGAGTTCGAATCCCTCCGGCCACAATGTTTTTTTATTTACAAATTGGTGTTATTTACATTACTTTTGCGAGGGAAGTTTCGTATACACCCGTTTACAGATATTTTTGGATTATTTTTGTATCCAAGAAATACCACCAAGCTGCGTACATGATTATAATAGGAAAAGTGTCCGTTATTCGTGGAAAACAATACGTTTCGCGGATACGGAAATAGCTAATTTTGGTTTCAATCAATTCCAACCTTTCACTCTACACTCGAGTAGCTCGAACTACCAATTATTTGAGTTCAAATCACGAATTAAATCCTTGGGTAATCGACTGTGGTTCAGACACATCTGAAACACCTAACACCGAATCATCGCATGTTCAACTTTAATATGTTGTGTAGTAGAGGAACATAAAGATCGATAGTTCTCTTATCTCTTGCAGGGAATCCTGATATACGTACCGATGGGGCCACAATTATAACGGGTGTTCATAAACAGTCGTCATCCCAGTAGGTTTTGACTTCAGAAACGTATGTCTATTAAAATTGAGAAAAAACGCGCTATGACAGTACTCAATGACGTTTCATTGTGTTGCACGAATTAATCAAAGACATAACATTTTGTTTTTCAAGGCAACTGGGATGACGACTGTTTATGAACACCCGTTATATAACAGCAATGAGATAACATGAACAAGAAAATAACTCGTATTGCTTGAGTAAGAAAGAGATGGCCATACGAAAAAATTATTTTAGTAGGCATGTTTAGTTGACAAATGTCATAATTAATTTAAGTGTCAAGCCTTCTCGAATATTTGCTACTATGTTTATCTCTTTCTTACTCAAGCAATACGAGTTATTTTCTTGTTCATGTTATCTCATTGCTGTTATATATAATTGTGGCCCCATCGGTATAATTATGGCCCCATCCGTACATGTTAAACAAAAACAACAATCACAGCTGTTGCGAAGGGCATGCGTAAATTAGAGCATATTACTACTGTGCGGGGGATCTCGCAAAACATCTAGAAACATGTGGAGCCGATTGCTTTCCTTAATCTTCTACTTTACATTCTACATTACGAACAGTAAAGCAAGGTATCATGTTTTGTAGTAAACTCTTCACAAACGTAATACAATCTCACGGTTTACACATTTACGTCACAAATCTTTTTCTTTTCCTTCTTTAAGTACGACTTGCATTTATCACGACCTTTAACAATTCTGATACCAATTAATCCAGCTGTTTCCTTGAAATCATTATACCAGTTTAAACGTGATCGTCCTCTTCTTCTCTTATGCTTATACGGTGTCAATTCTGGTATTGTCCGGTTTCTCGCGCTCCATATCCATATTTTCTTTGTCCACAGGTTATTTACCATCATCTAAAGGTGACCATACCAAAGTAGACGTTTCGTGTCTATAGACTTTATTACTGTCCTAAGCACTTCCAAGTTTCGTTTTATTGTTTAATATTCTGAAACCGACTCATTCCACTACATCTTCGCCAGTTCATTTCAATCGTTAGCAACTTGTACTTATTCCTCTGAGTTAGTTCCCAGTTTCCACACTTCTAAGCCATTGATGGTAACAATATCAGTGATTGCCTTACATGCATCCTTGTAACTTTTCTCTGTTATCTTTGCGATTTAGGTCGTCAGTATTGCCAATTGTAGTCGAAAATTTCCCTTTTAAATATTAAAAAGTGCTTTAGTTTTATATTCTTGCTGTTTCTAAAATGAGATGTTTTCTATTTTCATCATTACCAAATGCTCCGTCCTTTTTGATCATAGCTTGTTCTTAGTCATAAAGTTATTTTTCACATTCTAAGCAATTTTTTTATATACATATACATATATTTTTTCTTTAATATATTTGCCATTATGTCAACATATTTATAGCTGTGGTCGAAAATATACCTCTTAATTATTTCAAAGAGTTACAGTTTTTTTTCTTTTTCTTTCAACCAGGAAATATTTTCTGTCATCAGCTACTATTAAATATATTTCGTCTTTACGATATTTATTGCAAAATGCCAGACCAACCTTTTTTTTTATTACTTTGAGTTATCTTCCTCATAGCATAGTAGAATTCCACAGGGGTCAATACTTGGCCCAGTATTATTTAATATATTTATGAATGATATACCCGAACCTCAAAATACGTCTATTGGAATGTATGCAGATGATACGGCATTTATAAGTCAGCACGAAAGTATTTTGGAAGCTATCGGGCTACTGCAAAATTCAGTGAATGATGTGCAACGGTGGCTTAATAAGTGGCAACTTAATATTAATCAGTATCACGTGAATAAGAAAATAAATGAATGTTATGCACGGATGACTCTTCTTTATCCTATTCTGAACAGGAAAACACCACTACAAATTATGTGCGGCTTATTAATCTATCAATGTCTGCTCCGTCCTATAATAACCTATGGATGCCCGATATGGGGAGCTGCTCAAAACTCTACATATGAAAACTGCAAGTTCTACAAAATAAGGTTTTGGGGATCGTTATAAATGCACTTTGGTTCGTGCGAAATCACCAAATTCACAAGGAACTTGGAATACCAACTATCGAAGAACACATGTGTAAAGTGATAAAAAAAACTACCTCAGGATGTTTATAAAGCTGAAAAATAAAGCGACAAAAATTAATTGTATTAAGTTAAATATTAATGTGACCGAGGGGTTTCAATGAACCGTCCGCAATACTAACTAATATGTAGCTGATAATGATTTCTAATTGTATCAACAATACTGTGTATGGCAAGTAATGTGGATCCAGTTATAAATGTAAATTTAAAAAAAACATATTAGAACTTGACCTTTGGAAACATTTACGGTGTAGAATTGATCATCTCCGATAGATATGTCGACGGTTGCAGGACATCATGAATACATAGCTAAAAGAGTGTCAGAGGTATACGTTAGAGCAGTGATTCCCAAAGTGGGCAATATCGCCCCCTGGTGGGCGCTGGAATAGTTCAGGAGGGCCGCAGTAGTCTCAGGTGCAATTGGGGGGCGATGAATAAAAATAGAGGGCGGTAAAAGAATAAAGAAAGAGGAGGAGACAAGAGAATTTTGAAAACCCGTTCGTACAAGTTTCATCTGTTAGTAAACCTGCATACATAGAAAGTCGTAGTCACAAATCTATTAACTGAAAAAGGAAACTGATTACAAATAACTAACCGTGGTGATTTAAGAATGCTGCTGACAAAGATAGAGCCGAAACTTAACAAATTCAACGTGTCTTCTTTGGAACAATATATTTTCTTACTATTTTGTAAAATGATTACTGCATATTCTGTTTGTTCACTTAGAGCAAGTAGATTTTCGGGGCGGAGAGGAAAGGGGAGGGGGGCGCCAAGTAGTTTTTATCTGAAAAATGGGCGGTAGGCCAAATAAGTTTGGGAATCTATGCGTTAGAGCAACCCTGTCTGAGTCTTTTAGATACTTAAAATCCCCGATAAAATATTTATTCAACTCTTAATATGGTTTCGCACCCCACATAGAGTCTTCTGAGAGCAACGATACAGGTTTCATTGCCATTTAAATTTTTTATACAGTTTCTGCACTGAAAATATTATTTTCAATCAATGCTGCCTTTAATCGCCAAACACTTAACACAAATTTGCATCCCTTTCTGTACTATTTTTTTTATATTACTATTTTATCGGAAATGATTTTTTTTTCTTATATGATTCCGAATGCTTCTGTTATGAATTTTATGTAATAGTACATATCGTTAACGGAGGAATTGTCTAACTTAGGTTTGTTTGTTAAACACAATTAGTAACGACATTTTGGGAACTACCCTTCATTCTCTTTAGGTCAAGTAGGTGATATTGGATGTTATTTTTGTTTTAATATGTTCGGTTTAATTGGACACGATGAAATGTTAAAAAAATATTTTTTGCTTCAAATAATGGGTGATTTGTTGCACACTCCAACACTCTTTTAACACGTACATTAATACCAACTAAGACAGTGCAGCATGTTGTCGTACTACCATATATGCAATAATAGAACTTCGATCTAAGATAGGTTGAAAGTGTGAATACTTACGAAAGTTTTATCTGTAAACCATCCATTAGTAATCTTTGTAATGCTGATTTTCGCGTTCCCTATCATCTATTTTACTATAAATTCTAATTGCCTTTTGTTTGCTAGTTATCAGTCGTAGAAACACAAGACCCGCTCTTACCTCAGTGCAACTAAGGATTCCTCAATGTTGCTCGTTCTGGCCTGCTCGTGATTACCTATAGTTCTGTAATTGTACTTGCAAATACTGCCAGAAGTAAAAACCAAACAGTTTACTTGAAAAGATATATACTCTGTAAAAGGAAATGCATGGAAATACATAAAAAGGACACACAATGGTAATATACCGGGTGTCCATAAATATCTGATATCACATTACCTTTGGAATCAACACCGCTTTATTAAAGTGATGAATCCAACTAAACTAAATGTCATTAATGTCATCACAACTAAAATTCCTATCTGTCAAAAATTATTGCAGATTGCAATAAGTAATGGAGTTAGAACAGGAGATTTTTATAATCGAGTGGTAGGCTAAACTGCAGAATCTGAGGCACATTCCCCTCCTCTTATTTGCATTTTATTACATTTCATACCAATACTTATTATAATTGAAATATGTATAATGCCAACCAACATTTATAAGTAGCTAATTCCATGGCTACCGGGATCTCAGATGTTTATGGCCACCCGGTATAAGTGTTATATGCTCTATTAATAGTAGCACGGAGCAGTCCACGGGCTTAATGCTGAATCTACATGCAATTTGTAAACTCCGCACTCAAATTTACTTAATACGACCCTGACTACCGTAGAGTGAAATCAGCTGGGTCAAGGGAATTATGTAAGAGCCTTGGTCTGATTCGCTGAATCAGCAGCACGCCCGTTGTGGCTGCAATTCCTTCGTGAATTGCTATTATAGTTCGCTCCCAGTTTCACGTTCCTAGAATTTAAGCTTGTGTTTTATTTATGATAATTAAACTTGGCTTTACCTTGTTGCAAAATAACAAAGGCTTCTGGCATTAGCAAAGTCGGCTGGCTTCCTTGAAACCCATATGGTAGCTGGAATAGCAGCTTTTGGCTATGAACTGCTGTATCTCGGGAATGCTTCCACAAGCTCAAACTTATAATACTTCGCGTGGCGTCCTTTTTATTTCGGATGACACGCACAGCTCGCTAATTGGCAAGCAACTGAAACCCCGCTGTCTCTAGGCACGTGGACAATTTGATTTGTTTTATTAATAACCGCACACTTTAACCTAATTATCACAATGTACAATGTAAGAAATACAGTTTAGTTCTATACCTAGCAGAATAATGGTTAAATACCAAGGTGATTATTAAATACTAAGGTGACATGAAATAGCCCGGTACATCTTTAATGATATTTTATTAAAGATTAGTCTGCTTCACCGTCGTTTGAAACATATCTGTCCACTGTTTGGCTATTCTAGCGTTTACATTTCCTAATGGTAATATTTACTTGCGATTGCTGTATGATTCTGTCAGGTAATTATTCTTAGGAATTAAATATATACTCGTAGTTTGAATTCTATAGTTATTAACAACCACATCGTATTCTTGGCTCCAGCTTCTCTAGCGACACAAATTTAGAGTAAAACCTATTTTATTTTTTACATAGTTTTCTACGAGCTCAATACATGTTTTCATTTCAATGGTACTCAAGGGAATTTTAAAAATGTTTGTAGATCGATTGTCGAAGCTTTGTCATTTCATGAAAATTTCTTAGCGATTCGAAATTTCTTCAGATTTGGAAACAAAAACTAGTTGCTGAAAGCTACATACGGAGAATACAGTAGATGAGGGACCAATTGGAAGTGCAATTTAGCAAGTTTTCTTTGGTGATTAACTTGAAGGTACGGCTTGATGCAATTAGAAATGTTTGCGCTTCAAATGAAACACTTTTTTTTCTTGTTCACGTGCCATCTGCGATACGAAGGTTGGCGATCATCAAGGCGATATGCACTTTTTGATACGGCCGCTCTAAATAATTGGCTGGAGTCTCAATTGAACCACTCTATCAAGTTTCGCATCCAATACATGCGTCGTCTTCCCACTGATTTGTTTGCTTGGATTATTAGCTGTAGCTGTTGATATTTTTGTCTCTGCATAATAGTCCCCTAGATACTGCAGTTTTCTGACTTTGATGTTGTATATGATTTCTTCTTCTTTGTGCATTATTCTCATGGACTAGATGCTAGTTACCCTGTCCACCCACGATATTTTTAAAGTCTTTCTGTAGACCCATCTTTGGAAAGCTTCTAGTTTTTTTCACTTTATTTTTATTTAGGGTCCATGTTTCCATTACGTACAACACAGAGAAAATGTAACAGGCGTACTTTGAGGTTAAAACTTAGGTGTCTGCTGCGTAGTATCTGCCTCATTTTGATGAATGTACCTCCTTGCCTTTTCTATCCTAATTGTGACTTTTGTACTTTTATCCTTCACTAGAGTTCCAAGATAAGAGTATTTTTCAACTTCTCTATCTGTTCTTATAGCATGGTAAGTTGACCTTAAACATTATAGGATTTTGTGATAACGATAGATTTGGTCTTCTTTGTGTTTAGAGTTAGTCCAGATTCTTCACTAACTTCTACTATCTTGTTGAGGGGTTTTTGTAGATCTTCCATATTTTCTGCGAAAATCACGGTGTCGTCCGCGTATCTTAAGTTATTTATTGTAGTTCGATTCAGTTTACCGCCTCCTGCTTCATTGTGTAGTGCTTTGTTGAATATTTCCTCGAATTAGATGTTAAATAGCAATGAGAAGAATACGCATATTTGCCTTACTTCTCTCTTGACCTATACTGATTTTGTATTGATTTTTTCCAGGAATCTACAACAAGTGTTTAGTGTAATACCTTTTTCAAAATGCATAGTTAATTAAGATTATACCCTTGACATTCTAGAATATGGACACCATCACTTTTTTTACCGCTGGAACTCCCTTCGCCTTTATTGCTCTCGGTAAATCAGGATATTTTCGTGCCATCTACTGTTATTTGGTTTCTAGTGTGTAGTGGTAAACCTAAGTGCCATTCGTTTTAAAGTAATAGCGATTGCCGGGCGCTCAGTGCGGGTGTCATCTTCACAGCTCTGACGTCCATCACGCTTGAAGAAAAGAGCTCATACGTTCACTGACGGAAAGTCTTGCCCCAACATATCGTCCGTGCCAGCTTTTAAACCCTTCTTTACTAATTATTTAATCACGACTCGAATTTCAACTCATTCTATTTAACAGAAAAAAAACGGAAACACCACTAAGGTACTCGCACAAGACAAATTGCTCTGAATTTTTGCATTTGTTTTTATAACAGTTGAGAGTCTTTTTTGATAAACATACCAAAATTAGTCGAGCATGTCTCTTATACATCAACATATCTTCTTCGTCTTAGTCAGTACGACTATGTCATGGACCTATATCCCACTTCTTAGGTCCCGGGTGGTGTAGCTTGAAGAAGCGTCCACGTTCGATCAGCAGAGTTAAGAAACGCTCTTTCTGGTCAGAACTTGGTTGGGAGTTCCACGGCTGCATCTCTCGGCGCCTCGTGATATGGCTGTCACGGAAATAGTTGGTCCCGGCGGTCATAACAACATGGCAGTCGTTAGTGGGGTTGGAAGTCCCCATAAATTCACAGCGACGCCTATAATTGGCCTAACGGCTGTTGGCTGAATGCGATATAAATAAATAAATAATTATGGACTGTATTTATAGTTTTTCTTCATCCACCTACTGTATGTGTCATTTTTTTCTTTCGCCGTTAAAATAGTTATTGTATTTAAGCTTATGCTCTTTATCTATAATTTTTATACAATTGTACTTCATCAAAATGTATATAGCGATTTGATTATTTGAATTAGTAATCAATTTTAAAACAGATTCGGCGTAACAAAATGTTTATTAACTAATTAAATGTTCTAACGTTACAGCGAGAACTATAGATAAAATTTAATATTCTATTAGCAGCGTTTCTCAGTATTGCAAACATATGAGAAAATAAGAACAGTAGGACTAAATATGGACGCATTTAAATTTTAGGTTAAATGACAAAGAACAATATGTAACTATATACCAAAACAAAGAAAAATTAAACATGTAAACTGAAATGGCAAATGTTATTTACATCTGTAAGTCTAGTCAATTCGTAACAAATTATTTTAAAACCTCCTTAGCATTACTGATAGCATAAAACGTTCTTATTAATATAATTGTAATAGTATTTGCTCCTATAATAAATTCTTTCTTGTGCTTGTAAGTATTATACTTTCCAAAAAGTTATTTAATAGTAAGTTGCTAATGGACCAAACTTAAAACCAATTAAATCACAATGATTAGTCGAAATAAATACCAATGCCATTAATAAGAATTAGAGTTAATGCTACATTACAGGGGCGATTTATGGGTAGTCGATCATCTGTAATGACATTTTCCTTTAATTGTAACAGTATATGGAAATAATGTCATTAATTATAAAATCCACTTTTTGTCTGTAGGAAATTTTATATTTTAGACATAGAGCACAGTTTATAACCACAATTAAAAATCAAGCTGACAGAAATCGTAAAATGATTTCTATATAAAATTACGTTTTTATTAAAAATCTCTAAAACTTTCGTCACGCTATCGTGCGATAATAAAATGAACAATATTAAGCCTTTGGCAGATATTTTATGATATCTACAGATGTTACCGACCATCACTATTTTTATTATCATTTCATAAAATGCGTCTTTCTATAAACGCCTACCCACTGTAACTTTTTTATAGTAAAACACATGTGAATAATTATGCCGCTTTAGAAAACCACCAAACTAGTGTTTGTTTCTAAATGGAGCATGTTTGATTTAATTTTGATGGCTTGTTTATGGGCGACTATGAGGAAACAAAGTGAATTAGAAATTCGTGGATTTAAAGAGGAAAATGCTCATTAGTAACCATCAGCTTGGATTTATGAGGAACTGGCTAATTAAATTATATTTTAAAAAGGACGAATCGTTGCTAATGAATCGAATCAAGAATGTTCATTGTGAAATTCTTCAACTCAGCATCTCAAAATCGCACTTCCCGGCTAGAAATTAAATAACATTGTAATCGGAATGCTTGAATAAGCTTAGGAGTTATTGCTGTATTCAAGGATTATATTGTAACTGCTTGTTAAAAAAATAAAATTATTTCCTTTACTTAGATTTGTGCGTTTTTAAACGTCAATGATGTTAACATTTAAATCAATTTATACCCTTGCACTGTCATTCAATTTTATAACGCTCAATTTCTGCAGATACCTTTTGCTTATTTATATAGATTCGCCGGATATATTTTATAAACATGCATAATTAATAAAACAACAGACTTACAATAAATAATTGCAGAGCTCGAACTTTGGCATTCCCTTGTTCCGCTTTCCTAATTGCTGCTATAACTTTTGCACTTTAAGTGAAATAAACTGTGTAATTAAGCAATTATACAGCAATTTGGAAATAACTTGTGAAGAGTGTTTCTGCTTTCCATGGAGTTCTCCTTCGATTGTGTAATTAACGCTAATGCACTCATTTATTTAAAGTAGTAACAAAATTGTATATACAAAGTATTCATCTGGTAAGCCTGGCTTGATAAATGATTGGCCCACTCTAATAACTTGAACATACATTTTCAAAACTTTGGGACTGATTATCTCAAAAGTTTTCCTCTTTAAGGTCATACTTTTTTGACATCTGCGTACTCAGAAAAATGTGTTCTATCCAAATTCGTGAAGAAAAATAAGGGTTGCAATTTAAAAAAATGCCGATGACGTCACAGCTCCAAAACAAAACACGATGAAAATATGCCATTGGCGTAAAAAAATGGCATTTTAAAAAATAAGGTTGAAGTGTCCGAGAATTTTCTGTGAAAACCCTTCTAAAATGTTTTATCGAATTTATTCCAAACTTTACGACCTCACTGGATAACAATTATTTTCAATAGTAATATGAAAACGTATCATAAATATCTCTTTTTTCCTCATTTGCAATGGATATGATATAAAAAGAAAATTTCTACATAATTATCATACATATTGTTTAAACAATATAAATCATTTCGTCCCCGCTTCAGAAGGTTTCTCATTTCAAATAATACAAAAAACAAAATTTAAAAAAAATCAACAAAATCGGAGCTGTTTCTGAGGACTTCCGAGAAAAAGGGTTTATTGACGCGATTATGTAGGCGCTATACAATCTGATACAGACGATGCGTTAGGGAAAGAGTCCCAGCTACCGCAAACAATGAACAGGTGGGGTCTGATATTTAAGCGTGGACGTCAGAGCCGTGATGATGACTCACGCTGTGGACCGCCGTCACCGCGGTTACTCCAAAAATTGCTTTAAATATGAATCTTGGCTCTTTTGAGTACCGTGATTGCTGTATTCGGAGCAAAAGCATATCAGTTCACTATTTTGGCCTATTTAACCGGGATTCCAAGGATTTACTACACACCCAAAATCCTATCGATAAGAGTGGACACATCCTGGTTCATCACATCAAAGATGTTTATATTTTGGGATACCAAGGGTATACCCTTAATTGTTTTTGAAAGGGCACTAGAATATTATTGCACATAGTTGGAAAAATCTGACATCAAGTTTTCAGAACAACGGCACCATTATTCCAACATGATAACGCCCCGTGTCATACTGCGTAATTCGCCACCGAAAAACTTACTGAATTGGATTTCTAATTGGTCCCCGATTCATCGTATTCTGCTGATCTGGCTCGCAGCGATTACTTTTTGTTCTAAAACCTGAATAAATTCTTAGTCGGTAAGAAGTTTCAGTCAAATGAGAAATTAATCAACAAAATAACGTTGGAGTAAATGTAATGAGCTCACAGGAACCTGAGATGTGAGTGGTAGCTAGATCTATACACTCTAAATTTTGCATCGTGGAAGAACAAAAGTTCACTAAGTGACTACTCTGCATATGATATGAAAAAGGGGTTGGAAAATCAGAGAACAGCAATTGCCTAAAAGCAACCCTCGTCACTGGGACTTACAGCTGTCAATTCTTATTCCAAGTTAACGTCTTGTTGGAGGTTTAAATTATCTTGGACCGCCTCTTATTACCTTTTCATCCTAATTGTGTATTGCGTGCCCATAAAATTTTTAAATCTCTGCCCAGAATCAAACCGGCGAAGGGCTTTACACACCGTATTTATATTCCGATCTGATCCCAAATATATATTACTTCGGCCTCCAAGTTTCGGTAGCCGAAATCCAATACAAACATGAAACTGCACCTCCTCGCAATTTAGATGCCAAAAGTTCGGTTTTATTTGCTTTTTACGGCCGAAGTTGTTTTATATGAGTAGACAGAGTGACACAACTTGTTACATATCAAGAATGCTTCTTAGAAAAATAATATCGCAGAGGCATGCATTGTTCTGTTGTTCGAGAAATGTTCATTACAATTCGTTTATAGAAACAGTTGATTTAATGTACCTCAGTTGAAGACTGTTTCTTATCTCGCTTTGCAGATACAGTAGAAGGAAAACGTCGTGATAATTGCTTTAATTAAAATTAAGCCCAATTTAGATAATACCTTTAAAGGAACGGGTTTAGCAAACCGTTCCAATTTTTTTTTTGTTACAAGCTTAATTAAAACACAGGGAGGGTTTACTTCATTACCTCCGCCCACTATGGTTTCGTACGCATGGGTGTGAAATTGAAAACGATTAGGTATGCACGCCACGTTGCTCTCTACCATAATAAATCGAGATGCACACTATCGACTAGAGCTCTCGTAATTTAGAGAGAAATTGTTAATACGTGGAATAGCGAATTAGGTTAATATGGTACTATAAATAATAATAAAATATTAGTGTGTGATATATAATGTAAATGGAGGGGAAGTCGTAATGTCGGAAGATAGTTCTCGTGTTCGACGTTTAAATAACAGTTTTGTAAATTAAGAAACATTAAAAAAATATTGAATTTTGGTATGAACGTTCCTTGGCTCGAAGTATATTGTATATACTGTATTGGTATGATACTTACAGCAATTCTGACTGCATTGCTAACGTACGAAGACTAAGAAAAGATTCAAATAGGTTCAGAATTGGTATTGTATTGATTGCAACAATATAAGTCATCAGTAAACATAGATAATTACATAAGACGTGTTTAGCAATAACTGTAATTTAATTAAAATAGGTTAGTAACAGGGTTGCGTTCAGCTTGAATTCAATATTTGTGCTCGGTATGGCAAATGTTGCTAATTTGTGATGACTGACAGATGAATTGTGTAACGTCAAGACACGATAATGAATTCGCTTATGTACAAAGGTGTTTCGAAGCATTACTGAAGTTTTATGCAATGCTTTGTATTGATATCATAATACCAACGATCGATAACGCAGCTAAACGGTTATTAAGCAGTGTAAGAAGGCATAATGATGCAAAGAGCATTTGAAAAGCAACTTGAGAATTAAATAAGACTGCAAGAAAGTGTTAACAGCTTGTGAATCAGTGTTTAGTTAACTAAAAGTGAAAAATGCAACCAAAGTGCGGTTAAAGTGTTCTTGAATGATATTTAAGGAAACATTTAGAAGTTAAGGATCAAAGATTGTAAAAACTTACTAAAACAATTGTAGAACATGTTGCTATGGTGACCTAGAGTGTCAATTGTTGCTGTTTATTGGGGAAGCCAAGTCGAAAGCTTGTGTGTAGTTTTAGCTCTCCGTTTTTAATTAATTTCGTTGATAAAAATACAGCAAGCGCTCGATAACGTAATCATCGGATAATAAAAACATTACGCTAATGTAAACAAAAAGTGTATACTTTAGGATCAAACAGAAGGCCCGATAACGTAAAGAACCTGTACAGTTCGATAATGTAAACAGTTCTTGGCGATGGTTAGTCGCCGATTTATCTATGGCATTCCCCTCTGCGACACAGCTGAGTCGATTGGATGGCGTTTATGATGCATTTGCATTTTATTTTAGTAATTGTTAAACATTTATGCAGAATAAAATAGCAGCTTATTTTTCTTCTCATTAAAAATGTGTATTAAAACTTTGGTGCGGTCACTATTTATTTATTTAATTACAGATAATAAAAATAATAAAATATAAGAGAGAGATTATAATTAGATAACAATACGTATAATAATAAACCTTCTCTACAGATGAGGTAATAAATTTAGTCTAATTTGTGCACGCACTTGTTCAATTGTTTTTTTCTTTTGTCAAGTTGATAGCCTCTTTTCCATTCTCTGTTGCTCCCTTTCAGCACTTTCAATACTGTCACTTCGTCTAGTTTTGTCTCTTGCGCTTTTGCTTCCCATACAAATTTCAGTGATTTTTCTGCGTTTATTCGGACTAAACGTCCCAACAACTTCATTTGCCGGATTATTTGGTTATGGGTCACAAAAGAGGTGTTACTATTTTATTTAGCTGTCATTTCTATCACAAACAGTCGTGTCACTTGGTTGTTACAGGGAAAATTCCGTTTACCCTAACAAGCCTCAAAGTGCACGAATTAGCTCAGTGGAAAGGGAGAGGATCGTAGGCTTTAAGAAAAGGCTTTCTCGTGCTGGCCACAACAATAAATTGTAGCTTCATGATTGATAAAAATACATTTATTACTCTTTACAACTGGGAGGTTGAAACCGCCACAAACCAAGAACTGCTTTTAACGTCATGTCGCGTCATAAGACAGCCTCTGATACAGTTTAAAATAATTTTTATAAACTGGCAAAAAAATTGCACAGATCTCTTAATTCTATAACTCTGGCAATTCTACTTCACACATGCATTGCTTAACTTATATATATATACAACATTAAAAAATTAGCGATACCTCACACATGCATTACTCAATTAATAAAACTGTTTACCTTAGCTGAGTACGGTAAATGTAAAGGTGAACAACTTCGGCTCCAAGGACGGCGACGGGAAAACTGGCGTCGTTCTACACGCTGGTAAAGACAAGTTTTTCGGCTGTGTTAGGACTGAGCGTCAGTATAGAGAATGGTTTCAAGTATATGCGATCCTAGATCCAGATGCAAGTCTACCGCACTCAACGAGATGGGAACGGAATTTCAGATTGGTAAGCAAGGCTGCAGGAGCTACTATTATAGTTTGGCAAAACTGGCTGGTAAGGCTTCCCAAGCAATTACATTTACGAAATTGTTAAAAATTATGCACGCCCTCTTTGCTTCACGTTAGTTGACCGACTAATCGTCCATAGTAACTACAATAAGTGTGGGCTCAGGACCGCGCCTTGTTTTAATCTTTCTTTACGAGAAAGTATTCAGAATTAATTTGTCCTTACATAATTGTTGTGATTTATAAACAAACTTTGCACTTTTTTTCAATTTAGCAGATGCTCTTCTTTTTAGACTTTCTGATATTGTTCTTTTTCTTTAAAAAATGCCAGAAAAACACCCCTCCGTGCATTAGTTTTTCTATAAGTTGTTTCAGAAAAATTTCATTTCCTTTAATTGTTAATATATTTTGGCTACCACGCTTATCAGGGTTCCAGTTCTATAATTACCACAACTTCTCCAGTCGCGCTTCTTAATTATTAGTGTGATTATTCCCAGTTTATAATCTCTAAGTACTTCTCCCACTTTGCATAAAAAATAGCTTTTTTTCTACGATCGTGTCAAAATTACAACTTTTTGCACAGTTTCTAGTTTCAAAAGTGACGTTTGTAGCACTCTTAATATTGTTTTAATATTATATTAAAAAAAAGTTTTTATATTTATGTTACGATCGTAGAAAAAATAGCTTATGATACAAGTGTATAAGTGCAATTAAAGCACTAAAAACGTTAAAAGCACTCCGTTTCGCGTCGTGCTCTTAAACTCGTCGCATTTGCTTTAACGGCGTACTTATACACTAGTATCATAATATACTATTTCAGCACCAACTTCGTTCAGACTTTTTATTATTGCAGAAGTGATTTGGCCCCGTCTTGTTGATTATCTGTTCTTGCTTTCTTTACTAGCTCCACTACTTCTTGGATTTTATGTCCTTATTCTTTCATAGTCGCTGATTGATTTTCGTTTTTTTTTGTCTATTATTAACAACTCCTGGGAGGATTTATTATACTTCTTCATTGCATCTTTTCTCTTCTGTAGTATGTTATTTTCTTTATTCCTAATCTGTAATGCTTCGAAATACTTCCGTATATGATTCGTTTGCCTGATTGTCATTTTCTTGACCTTTACTCCTTGTTATTTGTACTTTGTAAGATTGTCTCTAATCTATTTGTTAGATACTCTTTAGGTTTCGCTTGTTTTATTTTCAGCATCGAGTTTCTTTTTACTTTTATGTGTCAATGTCTCTCCAGATACCTTCTTGGCTGGGTGTGGTAATATTGCTTTAAATTCTTGCCATGTCTGTTCTATATTATTCCTTTCAATCTCATCTAGTGACTGAATTCTACATCTTCTTCTTCATTAGCATGTAATCTGTTATAGATAACAATACTAAATTACATTTTTGGTAGATTAAAGAAACGAAAAAATGTTGGACTATTTTAGTTAAATTTCTGTTCAACTCTTTCGTGTCCGTAATATCCAAAAAATTTAAAATCTTTAAAGTACTATTACGTACATTTATCCAACGCCTCCTAGTTATGAGGTTATTACTAGATCGATTTTAGACCTCTAAAGTGGCGCATAACCTACTAGTGACTTAAAAAACATGTTACTGCATTGGTGGTAGCACTGTCAAACTATGTTAAATTCGATATTTGCAAGTTAAGTTTTGCGTCAGTCTGTGTCAAACAACAAACAAAGCCTAACCTACTAACCTCGAATTTGACATAGAGTGAGAATACACTGCATTACTGCCAAACCTATAACATGAATCACAGGCCACTCTATGAATATAAAAATATTTGATCTCTCAGTACCTACTTTAGCTGACTTTTAATTTATATGCCACTTTGGCTTTTCACGGCTGTCAAAACAAAATTCATATTTTTTAGATATTTATTGAGTTGTTTGATAAAATTTTGTATGGCACACGTGTGTTATTAGTTATTACAAATAATTCACTCGAGAAGACACTCAAGTTTTGTCTCGTGTATGTGTAATATAACACACTTATACCATATTTCGGGCTATGATACAATCTTCATCGTAGATAAACCTAAAGGTTTTTTCTCCACTAAAGTTTAAAATATTGAGCTGTCTGATTTCTTTATTTTTTACGATAAGGGATGTCTCGTAACTGGTCTCAAGAAACTGATTAAACCAGAATTAGACTGAAGTTAGAAGAACATTAACCTGTGGCCACCTCCCATCTAAACTATTTCAGGCCTTTTGGTTTTTCCCTTTTGGCTCAATTGCTACTACCTAGAGCCTGGCTATCTGCAGTATATCAATTCGGCAAGTGAATTGTGAGTTATCGCTAAGCTACGTTTATTCTCACTTTACAGCATCTGGATCTGTTTTCGCTGCGTTTTCCTTCATGCGACTGCACTCCACACCAGGAGAAAAGCCCACGCACCCATCCTTCTGTATGTCCAAAGCCAGATAGCGACGCCCCCTTATTGCAGCCGAGCTATCGTGGCGAACTAATACCCACATCCTGAAATACACCGTGTGAATACTGGACAAAAAATTGAGTTACTTACTGTTTGCGATTGTAATTTTATGCGGATTGTAGGAAAAACTTGAGATTTGCCTTAACGTTGCTTGCTGATTGTTTGTCAAGTTAGCTGTAACGTATAGGCCTATCGCGAGAGTTCGGTTTATTAGCGTTATTAGTATATCACACTTGATCAATGCAGTGGATGAATGAAATTACAAGGAGCCTTCATTGTACTTTAAAGATGAAGTACCTTTGTTATCATTATCATGAGCGCAAATGAGTATTTTGGTGGATTCTACGTCCCACAGCACTTATGCCACTTTTCCGGACCTATTGTGTATACTAGTACTACCACTACCTTAAATTGTAAAGCTGTTAATGGGGTTTTCCCGTCAATAATAAATAAATAAATAAATTACCCTTAACCTAACCTATGGTAAGGGGTTTCCTGGAGCTGACAACTGCCGAGGTCCGGATTCGAACCATTGGCCACAGACTCCCGAAAACCCCTGTGACCTCGATTGCAAGCGATCGCCGCACTCGTCTATCGAGGCCCCTGTGCATTTTACGTACAGGACGACGAAAACTAGTTAAGGTGTAAGGTCAAGATATTAAATTATGTGCAGTGAAATGTGTATTTGTTGTATAAAAATAAAATGAACTCCATTTACAGATTTGCCATAGATTGTAGTACAGTTAAGTGAATAAACCAATTTATTTCACAACAGCTCAAGTTTTCTGTTAAGTGCAGTTCCATTATAAATCTGCAGTATAAAGCTCGCTTGTACAGCAATAACGGCGCAAAATGAGACGTTACACTAAGTTTTCAAACAATTAATTTCCATTGTATCGCCAATTAGGGGCTGAGGCATGTACGACAAGTATTTTAAACTTTAGCGCGCCGTTACTCGTCGAACACTAATGACTACTTTAATTAAAGCAAGGATTGACAATGAATATTAGTGGTCCAAACAAGTATTTAATTAAAGCGGGCCGTTGTGGAAATTACCGAACCTGCCATCTCTCGCCTGCAGGAAAGCAGGTGCTTAGCGGAGCGTTTTGTCGGTGTTTATGTTAATATCCTGGCAATTCGTTCTAATTCTAACTCAGTCGCGCTTCCACCAGAGGAGTTCCGTTGGGCCAAATCGAATAACACTCAACGAAATTTCGTTGCAATCGACATTAAAGGCCAGGACGTAATGGCATTATCCTTTTGCCGAATCGGCGGAATACAGAAATGCACGACCGGGCTTGCAAATAGCCGAAGCGAATGCATGGGCGCAATTAGGGGAGAGGGCCCCCCGCCATGTTACCGAATTTATGTCGTTTGTCCCGCAATTAAAGGCATTGGCAGGCCCCATTATTATTCAAGGAATTTTAAAACGCCGCACGTTGGTCCTCACGCGTCTTTACAGGTAGTTCTGAGGGTTTATCTGGCTAAGTTCTTGCCTAACACTCGGGCATGAACGAACTTAGTTGCAAAACGAGGTCTCGAAGTCTAGAACACCCTAATCATCCGGATTATCCGTACGGCTTTGAGAGCGCGGAAGCATTTACATTTTAGATGTGACAAAACGCCAAGAATATAAATTCGCGGCCTTCTCTTTGTAAACATGTTTGCTCAAGCGTGAGATTTGCTAAAATTTATCCGATTTTGCTATACTGTAGGCTAGTGCTTCTACCGCTCCTTTTGTGTAGTACATTAATCAAGACATAAAAGTATGTGTGATTACCATCGTCAGAAACATTTGTTACACAATTTAGAGAACATTATCGGACGGTGATGTTAAATCGACTCGAGTCTGTATGTGATCAATGTGTTCGTGGCCCAACATAGAAGGCTTAGATATTTTAAAAAACAATTGCCGTCATTTGACACAGCAGTCTTTTTTAGTAACAGCCGTCAAAATTTAATGGTTACCGTCTATTCTCTGCCCTTTCTTACAGTACGGTCAAAAAGTGGCCAACAGAGTTTAAACAGAGTTTAAACAAGAAGAGAATCTTCTAAAGGTGGACCTCAATGTGTTGGTCCAATACTGGTGTCCTGTTTGCAGGGAATTGCTGTGCTTGAGCATCGTTTGGAAAATTATATTGCTGTTCAGGGTGATTACGTTGAAAAATAAATGTTATTTCAAGCGTCTTGTTTGTTTCTTTATATGTTAGGCTGCGAATACATTGATCATCCCTCGTATGTGTCCAGTAAAATATGCCATTGAGCTCTCTTTTGAGCAACTGTAATCAAATGCATCGCAATTTTCTAACGTCCTCTGAACGTTGACGGAAGACATGTAAGACATAAGAAAAGGAACCGAACTGTCTGAAAATACTACAAAGGCATCTCCTTACTTAATGTCGCTTACAAAGCTCTCTCAATCTTAGTTAATCAAAAAAGGTAAACCAATATTCTTCGAAACTTATTAAAAGTAAATTGAATTAATTACCAATCTATTTATAGCCTTTACGGTGATCTTCGGAGCACCTGATCAGTTTAATTAAAATATCACTAAACGTGTCAAACGTTATTACTAAAATTCAAGGTAAAGCTAAATATCAAGCCCATTAATAAGGATTAGGAGGAAAGAGAAGGAGAAACCCTTTCTACAACCTTACTCAACATGGCATTACAGGTGCCCCTAAAAAGGCTAGCCACTAAGCACTGCATTAATCAGAAATCATTACAAATCTGTTAAAGCCATCACAAAAATGCACTTTTTCTTTCGTAGAATTCGCAGTTCGCTGACTATCCTGGACAAAGGATTTCGGCCAACGCCAAAATTCCTAACTGTAATGTTTCCTTTCGCGCACACACGCACCTATAAGTGCATATACGGACGACATAGTATTGTGCTTTAGAAGAATGAATGCGCTTAACGAGACCACCTGTTACAGTCTAAACACGATATTACGACATTCAATGCCATTTTGTTACAGCACGAATTTAACTCTATGACACTAAACGGTTCGTTATACGATAAAACGACATAAATTGGGAAAATACAAGGATCGGTTGTCCTAATTACGTTACAATATACTGTAACAAAGTTCGCCAGCAAGCTTCAGTGGGAGGGAGGGTTCTTTACGATACTAATAATTAGTGCAGCAACCTGTTAATCTGGATGTTAATTGCCTTAGACGCCACCACTTTTTAAATCGGTAACACCAGGACCGTCCACTTGAAAGTGGAAATGGTGAACAAACTTTTCATATTCGACTTAATTTCTTCGCAGCTCACTAAACCCCTTCCTGTTTTTTTTTCTGCAAGTTTGTTGTAGATTATTCTGATCATAGACTTTCGACTCCTTAACAAGTTACAGTGTATTACACAAGAAATGCAAACAAAGAGTGATGACAAAACAAACAAAAAATTTACAAAAAAGGGGAGTAATAATTTCAATGGGCATGTAAAAGAAATACCAACACATTACACTAAATGTTCAGAATGACCTTCATCAAGCTGGAAGCGCGTCGCGATGGCTTCTTGCCCACGAAATGGTATTTCAATGTTATTCTTTAACATATTAAAGGCATTTTCAATGCGTTCTAATAATTCATGACGAGTGCCCGTTGATGTTTAGTACTTCCGATTTCAGATAGCTCCATATATGAAAATCCAAATGTGTAATATCTGGCGAGCGAGATGCCCATTGAACACATGCTGATTTTAATGGATGTTTAACCAATCTCTCGCCAATATGCCGCTTTGATCTGGAGCACCATCTAACTGAAACCATCCATGTTGACGATGTGCTTAGATATTATTTTAATATTTAAAAATTGAAGTAACTTGTTAAAGAGTAGAAAATAATATAAGTCTATATAACATATTTTGATTAGAAGAACATTTACTATCCACAAAACATTTGCGGGAAAAAATCATGACACTTTATATAATAAAGAAAAGCACAACTAATTTAAAATTAAATGTATTAACCTGAATAAAGACATGTAAAAATTTGACAGACCTTGAACAAAACGAAAAGAATTAGTGTTCGTAATTGCACAAATATTAAGCTGATTACAGACGGTGAAACTTGACTTCTTCTTTAAGTGCATGCTCTTCGGAAAAGAGTGTTTGCGATCATAACTCTGAATACTGCTATTCTAAACAGTTGCGATTATGGCAGCTTGTACGAATCTCTTAAATTTCTTAGCCAGGATATGCGTCTGCGACCTGGTGGACGACGGCCGTTAATCTTTCCTTGTGATAGCTGCAATAGCTTATATTTGGTGTTCCGAGATATTGCATTTTAGCTGTTTTAAGTTTTTCAATGCATTCTGATCTTTTTGAATCCTTTCCAACATTTCCTTGTTGCCAACTCTGTGAACCCATGGAACACGAAGCATTCTTCTGTATGTCTACATTTCAAATGCCTCTATTCTTTTAAGTGCCTCTTTTGTTAGGGTCACGTTTCAATGCCATAAAATAGTACAGAGTACACATGGCAGCGTAGCAACCTGATTCGCATCTTTAGATTGATGTCGTGGGAGCATAGTGTTGTTTTCATTCTCATAAATGGTGAACGGGCCATTTCTATTCTTACCTTAATTTCTTGCTAGCAATCACATTGATCATTTAACCATGTTCCTAGGTAACGATAATGAGATACGCTTGAAATTATTGTATTGATATACTGCAGTACTATTTGCATTGCTTGGAAGGCGTGTTCTAAGCGACCAATCTAGTGTCAACTTCAACGTCAATAAAGCGTAAAGATCAGAGTGGGGTATGGGTCTTTGTTCAAATGCTTATTATCTTTATTCTTTCAAATTGTCAAACCTTCAAAAGAATTTAGCTCCTTTGTTCAAGTTAACGCCTTTACAATTTAAGTCAGTTTGCGTAAAACCAGTTTCGTAAATATGTTGGGCAGTACTCTATATAAACCAAGTATCGAAATTACGAAGTGTTTGTCCAATATATTTAGAATCATAATGGCAAACGGAATTTTGATGTAATTTCTGCGGGGTCCTTGAGTTCTTAGATTGAGCAGGAGTTGAGAAATTTCGAACATGCAATTTTGTTTTTTGTTTTGTAATCAAATAAATTGTCGATAATTTTAGAAGGGAAACCGTTATACACAACGGTGTTTTTGTATGGTCTGAAGTTCGGTCTTATACCGATCTTTGGTTAAAGGAAAGGTTAGCAGTCTATGCACTAAGAAATTTAGAGCAGCTATTTTTTTTATGAAAACTATTTTTTCAATCCTCTAAAATGAAGCTGTTTATATCGGTTTCTTTTCTATAAACATCAAATTCTAACTTATTTTTATCTCTTATTACTAAGGTATCCAGAAATGGTAGTTATCATGCGATTTCCACTTCATGTGTGAATTTTATGCTAGGATATTTAGAATGTAACTGATTCAAGAAATTATCACTTCTACATCTAGGTAAATCAAAAATATTCTGCATTATTCTTAAAATCAATTTCGAATTTTGACATAAAAACGTTAGCAACGAAAGAGGAAAGGCTGTTTCCTATTGTTATTCCTTCGTGCTGTTCATGGAGTTTACCATTTATTTAAAAGAAATTCTGGGATCTGCAGTGGTTAGTTAATCTAAAAAATTAAATGAAACTAGAATCTCGCAAATTTCCAAATAGAACTCTAACGAGTTTTCGACCGAAAAATTAGTTTGTGGTATTGGCACGTTTCTAAATTCCTTAGTTAACCATTTAGATAAGAAAGAAGTTGGAGAGTTAATATCAGAAACAAGAGGTCTCACCATTTTACCTGATTTATGTATCTTAGGTAAACAATACCTTTTTGACATTTCTGGATTAGAAAGTCAGCTTATATATTATGTCTGCAATTTGGTCTCAATAGAGATTGTAAATTATTCGTATGTCCATATTATCCATACCTGTTTTTCTTAATATATCAACTAATTTAGAATTGAATGCTGTCAAATGCTTTGTGGTAATCGGTAAAGCACACATATACATTATAGTTTACATCGCGGCATCCTTGAAATAGTATCTGCACGCAAAACCCTTCCCTGGTGCCGACAGCAATTCTGAACCTAAATTGTGTGCCTTTTATCTGTTTTTCACATTTCTTATATATTCTGTCGTGAATAACTTTCAAAAATAATTTGGATATGTGACTTATCAGACTTATCCTTCTATACTCTTTACACCTCTTAGCAGAGTTCGTCTTCGGAATTAGAACAAACGTGGATCTTAACCATCGTTCCGGTGTAATGCCATTATTATGGACATCATTCAATAATTGTGTTATTATTGTGGTTCCGCCTTCGTCTAAGAGTTTGAGGACCTCGGTATAGTTCTTCTAAAGAAATTTCTATTGCACGTAACTATGACGTCTAAATTCATGGCACCATAATAATAAAAACATATACAGATGCCAGTAGGCTTTATATTTCAGCGACTGAAGTGAACACTTGACTTCTCTCCTTTTTAAACCTGTTACTTCCATTGATAGCTTGACCGAGGTTGCAATAAATTCGAAATACGATTTATGGAATGTACGAATCAAGTAAGCAATGCTGCTAATATAACATACTTATTAAAGTGTTAATAGATATATTTTGCCATATTTAAATAATCTTGTTTATTGAACAACATATCACCTTTCATAATTTATGAAAGAAACTATTAGAGGAAGACATTTTTACGGACAGTCAAGCTCCCTTGCACACGGCCTTAAAAATATAGGATTTAATTGGGAAAAGAATAATCCTCGAACAGATCTTATGGAATTAAAGGACTTTTCTTTAAAACGGATAAGTTTTCTGGAGTCCTATCAACACATAAAACAGGAAACATTGTATCAATTTGTGTTTTTTGATGAGTCGTGGATATACTAAAATGGCACTATAGGTCGCTCTAGGCAAAAGATGGATTTGCGAACTGTTAAAATTCTATATACTTAGATATGACATCATGAAATTTTATGACGTGTAATGGAAGTTTTTTTGGAAGCCCTATACATATCTGATCGTGGCCTTGTAATGCCCCGATTCGTGTCACCTTCCTTGATTTAACCTTGATTATGCCAGTAATAAAACTAAGCCGTATTTTACATGATGTATCAATTAGCTTCAAACGGAATGTGTATTTACCGTATACAAGTGAATTCGCCAAAACAGCTGATCGCAGGCGTTGCGTGAAGAACCGCGGAGGGGGGGGGGGGCAATCGCGCTTAAGCAGCCAAGAGCATTCTACGAAAACCCATTAAGTGCATTAGAAAGTGCCTGTATGGATCTACGTTTCCAACCAGCCTACACCTAATGCATCTCCAGCTGAGGGACCGTTTTCAAGAGTGAACAATTACCTTGGAAGCAATACTTAGGAAAAGACGGTCGACACAGCTGCAAGCTGCGATTTCGGGTTCAAAGGAACACACTGAGCTGACCCCGGGCTCACCTGGCAGAAATACTAAGGCCAGGTAGTTACTATAATTAACTACTTCCATTTACTGTACGAACCAGTGAAATTGAGGAAACCAGAAGCTTAATAACGAGTGAGGCAATCTTGCCACACCAGTGAAAGCACGCGAAGCGGCCACAACGTGGCGTCACAGCTGAGTCAAGCATTCTTAGTGCGAGCGAAAACATATTCAATCAACAAACAGTTAAACGTGCAGTATACAAACAAGCAAGTCCGGCTCAAGCAATTTGCGGTTTGCGTTGGGACTTTAGTTTCTAATTAAATATGAGGCTTACCTATATTTAATAGATATTTCAACGCAAGTTGAATTAGCATTTAGCACGTAGATGTTTAAAAAAATAATCCATTGTTGATAAAGTATAACTTTTTATAGTCGTTTATGTACTTCCATGCATGTTTCTTTTACAGATTACATATCTTTTTATCTGAACTGTTTGGTTTTCATTTCTGGCAGTGTTTGTATGCGTAATTAAATTATTCCATGTGACAACGAGCAGGCCAGCCAGAGGAATATTGACTTCCCCGTAGCTACTTTGAGATAGTAGTGAGTTTTGTGCTTCTACGACGTTTTAAACTAGCAAACAAAGGGCAATATAAATTAATAATACAGTAGAGGATGGGGTTAAATAGAAAGCCGCATAAGAACCTGCTGCCTTCCCATTTTTAGCTTGTTTAATGGTCTTCATGACTTTGTCTTTTGTTATCGTTGGTACTACATTGCGTGCATCAATAAGAACATTGGCTCTGGTGTCTTTGTAAAAGTCTTTTATATATCTTCACCATCTCTTTAGACGTTTGGATCTATTAAGTATAATACTACCCGTTTCATCCACCAAGCGACCATTCTCCTGCTGTCTATATTCTCCAGTTGTATCTATGATTTTCTTGTGGAGGTTACATTGATCATATCTTATTTTCAGTAACTCAATTTCTTCACAAATCGCTCTTCATATGCTTTTCTTTCGCCTTTCTAATCTTACTTTGTACTTCTCCTTGTATTCGCTTATAGCTTCCATTACCCTAGCTTAATATAAAGTATAAACGTATTATTGCATAAGAAATAAAGATATTTGGACAAAAATAGCATATATTGCAAACTGGATATTAGATGCTTACGTTCAAATTCCAATAAATACATTTTACAGAAATAGTAACCTAAAGGTCATATAGGTCTTTTGCATTTATTTCTCGTAAAAAAAGAACAAATTTTAAATCATACGCTTGGTTTCCGTAGGGTTAAATTTACAAAGACACTCAGCTGTTTTAGCGCCTATAAATCGAAAAATTTGCCTTTAAACTCTTCAAGATTGGCTAGGATTGATAACTGAACGGAACCAGGAGCTCAGCGCTAGCGGCAAATAAAATACCATGATGGCCAAGTTTTCGCATATAAATCACATCTGGTAAACCCTGTCAAGCGGAAATCAAGTGATTGATTCGAACGAATAATGTCGAATTTTTACACATCATCAGTGGTACGTGCTCCAACATGATAAATCGCCTACGCAGCGCTGTCGAACTTCAAACCGTAAATTTTCGGGCATTACGCAGCTAAATTGCAGCGGTAATTCCATGGATATGGGGGATCTCCGATAGAAAATAGTGTTACGTATCGACGGACTTTAGGCAGAGGTATCCTGCCTCGATTGCTTTTCCTTCAATTCAATTTCCCTATCTACCTGTTGGGAGGCAGCCTGGGGCTTGTTTCGGTTCTATTTTTACATGCAGACGCTGCACTTTTAATCCGCCATAAAAGGAAGCACAAATGCTACCGCATTTGTTCCCGCTAACACGAAAGGAGGATTAAATATTTAGCAGCACAACGTGGGTGCAAAATGCATAATGCCTTTCAGCAAAATTGGAGAAGCTCTAGCGTTATTAAAGCCCAAGTTGGTCTGGCGCAGCATAAGTTACATTTCTTATTCATGTTTGTTGAATGACATTCAGAGACAATAGATGGAACTTTAATTAATGCATATTGCCATGGTAACATTCTTGCTTAAGATATTTTACATACCACTACCCTGTCTATCAGAAGTATGGAACTTTATTATCCCCTAAAATAACTTATATCGAAGAGGTTATATTAGGAAATGTATTTATTTCTTGCTTGTAGTAACGTTATTTTATTATCTATCAGATAGAGAATTTGTTTCTTTTCCTAACAGTATATAATATTTACATCATCGCCTAACGATTTTTTAAGCAAATTGATTAAAGAATTGTGAGTTTCAGTAGATCTTTTAAAACAATTATTTAGTTTAAAAATGTAGATTAAGAGTAACTAATAATAATGAAACTGGCAACAGAGACGATTGAGATAACAAAAATACTGTGGTATAGCGACAGGGCCAAAACTAACACCATCTAAAAACAATGTCATATGGCTGTGTCGCCACGGCCTCCTGACGTTGACTGAGTTAAGTTGATTAGTTAATGCAGAACACATCTACACGTGGATAAAAATTATCGATTAAAATTGAACTTTTTGAAATGTACTTTGTGCATTCATCAATGTTTGGTAACATGCGATGCGAGTAATTTACCCAGTTTTGGACAAAGAAAATACATAAAATCCTTACAAAAAGGTAACTGCACTTGTATTACAATAACGAGTTGCTAGCGTTGTAAAACATCTGCAGGTGAATAGAGTAAATATGGTGTACAATTATGTACTATATTTGTGCAAGTGCTTTCTAGTCAGATGTTTTGATCATGTGAATGAGCATTTCTATGTCTCGAGTCAATTACACAAACTTCCTATAACTCCCGTTCTTGGTTGAAGAGGGACGCAAGGTCCCTATAGCAGCCCGCCCCCAGTTGGGGGAATTGAAATGACCTTGAACCTTTACATTTCCCTACTAGAGTAGGTACTTAAATATCTGAACCAAGTTACCCAAACATTAGGTGGATTGTTAGCTAGGCAGCTATAGATTACCGGATCTTTTTCCACTAAATTATTTTTATTGAGTTACGTAAGAGCATACGTGTCCATTTATAGAGATTAATTTCGAACCGTCTAAACAATAACTACCAGAACAATTTCGTAGAGGTACTCCTGGTATTAATAGATGTCATATAGTAGAATTCTTATGCCGTACGAACTGCCAGACGTGAACTGACATCAGTTTGAATATTTACTATAAGTTATTGTAGTATTCCATTTCCTTGTCGTCAATTATTATAGTTATTAATTTTTAATTTGTTTTGCTGTTGATGTCAATACCATTCTTAATTCTTAAGAATAGACCATCAACTTGAACTATTACAAGAACACTCATGCTTGTGCATTGACCTACTAAGATTCATTATGCAAGGCTAAAACATTTTATCTTTATCGATGTTAAATAGGCTATTTATCAAATTAATTTGAGTATCGTTAAGAGCTTTACTACCTCACTCTTTTTACAAAACAAAGAATACATTGAACCAGAATTTATTGATGACCATAAAATATTGAGCTATACACGTTTGGTTATGGCACTTAACGGAACTCGCTTGATTGCCGCAGAACTCGGCTCGCCGCAGAACTCGTTATGTTAAGATGCTCATAATCAAACTTGTATCGTTATTATCTATTATCTTCATCTACAGACTATTAACGAAATTAATTTTAATACAGCTAAGAGCTTCATTACCGCACTGAGTGCGGTAATATTCATTACGTGGATATTACCGCACTCTTTTTATATAAAAAATACATTTAACTGGAATTTATTGATGTAGAGAAAATATTGAACAATACACACGGTTGCTTATGTCACTTACCGAGAGTCGTTTCGTTAAGATGCTCATAATCAAACTTGTATCATTAATATCTATTATCTAACACAACTATGTAATAGACATAGTTCCACAAAAAAATATTAATCATGTCATTACAAACAAATGACCGTCAAAAGACTTTTGGAAGCCCTAAAATATTCACAATATCACAACTCACTGTACCTCTTCTCTTACTCAAAAATATATTCCGTGAGTGAGTTCAAAAAGGGTCAATTCTAAAATTGTAATTTCTCACTTATTATCGTTAGAAAGTTGTTAGTATTATAAAACAATGTTTTTGTCTTAATTATACAGTATTGCAAATAGCTATTAAGACAACAAGTGTTTTAGAGAAGGTTTTAAAAATCAAGGTCGTCATTTCGTTCGCTCGGATTTGATAGACCAAGATTTTTAAACTATAAAACAGCAGTTGTCTTCAAGATTTTTTCAATGTTAATATCTTATCAGGCATTTTCTTTCACTAATATATTATTAGAAATTTTAATAAATTATTATTTGAGGCACGTCACAATGCACAAAATGGAAAGATTCTTGTAGTTCGGTACTATGGTAATATCAAAATTTTTTGAGTGGATACTATTACGATTAAAACACCGGAGAAACTAGCGAGGCTAACTGCAATGGCCATGAAAAAATCTAGCACAACAATACAAACCGGAAAGAGCATCACAGCTACCATCGAAATAAACAGGGGTGTACGACAAGGAGACGCCCTGTTGGTCCTGCTGTTTATTACTCGTACCTCATTAAACTGTGTAATAAATTATGCCGAGCCCAAAGGGATAATAAAGATAGATCAACACAAGTAGTGGCTCACTCTGATGATTTAGCAATAACAGCAAGAAACCTAAAAGAACTAACAAGTACCTTCAAAATAATAGAAGAGAAAGCAAGAGAAAAAGGCCTAAAAATAAAAGTGAAAAAGACCAAATATTTACACTGTAGTAGGAAGGAGAAATCAATAACAAACCGAGCCTTATCGATAGGAACGTATAGAAACGACGAAGAGGAAGTCTTCAAGTATTTAGGAGTACTACTACATAGAAAGAATGATAGAATCGACATAAAAAAAAGAATTCAAGTAGGATATAAAGCATAGTTTGCAAACAAGCATACACTGACGGACGGAAAACTGCGTCAAAACACGAGAATAAAGATATACACGACCACTATCAGACCCATTGTATTATATATCGCCAAAACAGCGACCATGGCGCAGAAAGAAGGGGAACAACTAACGATTTTCGAAAGGAAAATGATAAGAAAGATTATGGGTACTAAGAAAAGGGTGAAGTTAAGCTACTGCTAAATTACGAAATCGACAAGATATTAAAAAAGGAAAATATAGTTCGAAGAATCGAAGCTCAAAGGATCAGATGGTATGGGCATATCATCCGAAGAGAAAAAGAAAATATAAGCAGAGAACTACTAGAATGGACACCAATAGAAACAAAACCGCAAGGAAGCCCAAAAACAAAATTGGGGGAACAGGTAGAAAATGACCTAAGATTAATGAAGATAGGGAGTTGGGAGAAGTTAAGCAGACACAGAAAGAAATGGATTGAAGTAATAAAAATGGCAAAGACACACACACAGTTATAAGTGGAAGTAATAAGTGATAGAAGAGAACTGGAAGTGACAAGTGAAGGAAGTGATATGTGGGCTAATCCACCACGTCAATAGGATTTAAAAGCGCTAAACAGCTACAATTTCTACGGAAATTATAGCTTGACTGATTGATTGATTGACTATTACGATATCAACTAACTTCGAAAACGAATACTTTTCACCGTTGAAGTGTGCGAAAACGTACCAGAAAAATAAGAAAAAAGAGAAAAGAATTGCTGAGCAATTTGTTACCTACGAAGTCTAAAAGGGCATACGAAAAAGCGCATGTTTCGTTTCAAGAGTGAAAGAATAAAAAATCTGTAAAGGCGTTTACACGAAACATCCCTCGGGCGAATTTCATCAATTTGTAAAAAATGTAAAAAGTTAGTCCGCTGGGATTCGAATTCCGCGCGCTCCGAGGCGAATATTTCGAGCCATTTCCTTGTCCGGCGCTAGGATAGCTAAGCCACAGGCATGTTTGAATTGGACGAGTTTCTGAAGCGTTACAAAGCACCAGTCTATTCTGTCCCATTTGTGGTGTTTACCCTGTATCTGCTAGGTCTCAGTTTCGCTAATGATAAAGCCTGAACCATGTGCAAACTATTACTTTTATCTTTGGCAAATAAAAAATTCCTTCGTCTTTTAGACCAGTGGAAGTAAAAATGTAATCAGCTGGAATTCGCACTCCGCGCTTTGCCGCTAGAATAACTGAGCCACGGGCGTGCTCGAAGTGGACTAGTTTCTGCTGCGTTATAAAGCACCATATTATTGTGGCTGATTTGGCATGTTTACTCTGTATCTGTTAGGTCACATTTTCCCCAATGATAAAGCCTGAATTATGTGCAAATTATTACTTGTATCCACTTCTCATGTAAAGTAAAACTAAACAAAAAAAATTTTTTTAAGGTGCCCACCATCCATCCTTATATTTTTCCGAAATTTTCTCCGACTTTTCTATCTGTTTAACTGAATGGTTTCTTGCTTTATTTCTATAAGACGTGCTCTGTTACCAATTGACATTTTCGAAGACCTCGTATTTCGCCTTTATCGCTTTTATCTTCGTTATTTTCCCGATCCTTATTGTTGGATATTTGGTTAGAATCTGGGAAAAGCACATATTAGCCAGTTGGTTCATAAGCATTTGTCAACTCATTTTAGATGATTTTCGATAAGTTATATTTCCATATTACTCTACTTGGAACTGGAGATGGATCAGTAAGCCGATTTAAATCTGAAATAAGTTTTTTTACAGGTGGTTCTCGCCTATACGATAATCATACCATATTGTTGCAGAGATTTCTAGATGTTATCTATTTTCTCTGTAACTTCGATTTTATAGTCGTTTCCGTAATTTGTTCTTTTACCTACGCTAATACCGTCTCATTTAGCACCTAAGTATTCGAAATTGAAGATAAATATTTTCCTGAATTGGCACTGGATAATCTACAGCCTTGCTTTACTCTAACTCACTGCTCAAAACCGTTGAAGTATATTTTATAAAAATAATATTTAAAACAACTGTAGTTAAAATAACATTTCCAACTATTTCTATGTTTCAATTGTTTTTAAATATTTTGAGTAGTGTATTTCTACCACAATTAAAAATGTATTAGTTGGAATAAGCTTGTTAACCAATAATATTTGATTTTCTTGTTTATGCCAGATCTACAATTTACTAATGTACAATGATTTTATATCTGTATTACGTTACGTTTCGAACGCCACGTGTACACTTCGTGGGTTTGATATTCGGTTCACCTCAATTACTTATGTACAATTGCGGGCAAAAGAATGGAAATACTAATTTTTATATTGTGTAAATACGCTTACCTCACATCATCGTATCATAGTCGCCACTCGTCACTTCGCGGTTATATTGCAATAATTAATTGTCAATGTAACATTTTGTTAAATCAATATGGCGTGGAAAACATAATTACATCGTTTAAAATCCATATAAAGCGAACACTAGATTAACATTGCTGTTTTCACTTTTTTCCGCAATGGTACCTTGTATTTGTTATAAATTCAAATTTTATTTCCGTACGAAGAATTGCCTTATTATATTATTTTTCTACATATATTGGAAATAATACCACGTTAATTGCGCCGTATTTGTATTTTTTTTCTTCTATAACCGGCTAGAGCTTATCAAAGAGATTGCGACTGATAAATTTATCTTTGAAAGTATCTCCCTTCGATGTAAGTTGTGATTAACAGGACACCGGGAAATCTCCCAACAAAGATCCGCAACTTTCCGACCAAGTTGGTGGCACCCTTATTTTGTTTCGAGTTCTTTAGTGCTAATTCTATCCACTTCCAGGATGGCTCAGCTGGTCCGCTAAACGCTATTGGTTTCGAACTAGTTTCGGTATTCACAGCTCGCTATCCTGCTTATATGAGGTGTTGCGATTTTTCTCTTTTCTTGTATATTTGAGATTTCTGCGTTCACATACCATTTTTGTTAGATTTCGTGATTTAAAATTTTGTTCCGGCGAGTAGTACAAAATGGTTTCTGGATGTTCCACAGTATAGGATATATGAGTCTTAACTTGAACCAGTTAACATTTTCCTGACCAGCATTTTCTTCTATTAACATAAACACTTTTCAATAAATGCTAAAAATTTAAGAAATCTGTGCTAACCATTTCAACTACTTTCGGTTGAGGATTTCGACTAATCGCCCTAATTTGATCTACCTAAGCTGAATAAGGGTTGGCACTGAATTTTTCTTATAATACAATTTTGTAACAGTTGATATTCGACCTTAACATAAATTCTTAATTTTCTGGATATGCTTTCCTATGTATTGCTTCTGATATTTGGATATATTGTTTGTGTGTAATTTTGTGAAAGGGCTTCATATAATCAGTCAAACTTGTCATAGAGTCATTAAAACGACGGTTTCCGTTTTCGTCGAAAGATATTTCTTACAACACCCGATAATTTGCTGTGAAGGTAGTTTAATTTTAAATTACCCAGAAAACACTCAGTAAAAATAAAATAAGTTTTTAAATAAAGGAAACGTTATTTTATAAATTACAATTTTATTATTAAATAAGCTACAAACAATTCACCATAACAAAAATATTCGTCGATTGTATCAACTTCGGTGGCATATACCAATTCTTTCATAAAACCCTATAAGAAAAAGACCAGTGGGTTGATATTTGGACTCCATGGAGCCATGAAATGACTCCACCCCGACCGATCCATCTTTGCGGAAAGATGGTGTTGAGGTAATTTCGTACAGCATGATTAAAATGTGAAGGATATCCGCCATGCATAAATCAACATCTTCAAGAAGCTCTGGCAGAACTTCTTGAAAAACTGCAAATAAGAATGGCCATTAAAGCGTGCTAGTAATTCGTAAGACCCTATTAAGGTGTTGTTCAAAATATCAGCCCACAGATTCAAACTAAGACGCTGCTGAAAGCTATTCTGGCGAATCGCGTGCGGATTATGATCAGCTCATATGTGAGAATTGTAGTAGTTGAGTTAGTCCTTGTAACTTGTGCAGGTGTACGAACCAATGCCGCATGTGCGCCAAGTAAAGAACGAAAAAACTCCAACTTGGCGGGAAATTTGGCGTGTACTTGTAGTTGGATCAACATCAACAGTTTCTAAATGTTCTTCCTCTACATTCACCCCATGTTGATTTGGTCTGCCGCCACCATGTCTTTTCTTAGGTTGTAAATTTCCAGTCTCTCTTCCGCGTTGGAATACTCGAAGAAAAGTATTTTCGGAAAGCGTTCAATGATTTGGAAATCTTTCCGAATACATACTTCTTGCACGTGCAGCGTTTTCTTTAGCATCTGCATACATAATAATCATATCTACATATTGTTCGTTACTGTAGCCAGCCATTTAAGTCGAATTAAACACTTAATAACTGATTTATCTTAATTTTGACGTTTAAATGAATTAACACTTAAACAAATTTCTACTGCTACTTGTTTTTTAGTTATTATTAATTAGTCAGCGGTTCTCCATCAGTTAACACCAATTTTTAAGTATTTAAAAATGTTAATAGCCGTAATTTTTGTTATTTATTTTTTTATTAATTTTTTAACGGAACATTGTTTAGTTAACTCTCATATATCCCCTGCTTGAACTTAAAACGTAAATTACGACCTCAGTTTGTAGAGAATGCTCGTCAATTGATTCAACTTTAACTTGCTGTAACTTTCTTGGTGTTGGGTTTTGGTCAGAAGTTTATTAAGAAAATAACTTTATTTTGGTCTCTTCTAGCTACTCTTTCAGTCTCCTCCGTACGTTATAAAGCTCCATGTATATAGGAAGAGAATGAAAATGTGTAATTACATCATTTCATATCGGTACAGCAAATCGATACATCAATTAAAATTTAAAACTGCTGTAATTTAATACAACGATTAATAACGATTAAGTTGTAGATGAAAATCATCATAAAAATAGAAGCTTGAGGTTGTGTGTATAATGTGAATGAGATAAAAATTAGAACGCACAGTGTAAAAAGCTAGTGAACCAAATGCCTTAGTATTACAAACTCTCTACTACGTAGGAGCAAAAAGAGACCATGAAGCATCTGTTCACATTAATTCCCATATTTTAGAGACGTATGCACCAGATAATCAGGGCAAATCCACAACGCTGCAGCGGCCCTCAATGCAAATTTCTTCGCTGGCATTGCCTTGCTAACACATAAGGATCGCTCGAAGAAGGGAAATCGTTTGCGGGAGCAGGGGTACTGTTTTAGAATTGCAAACTAAGGTCGTTTTGGGTCGACCTCATTTACATTTTCTCTTTTTTGCCGCGTTGCTGATCAAATACACAGCACTTCTCGCATAAATGCAGTAATGCTATTCGCCGCTTTCAATCAAATCACGGACGTGATAGTTTTCGACAAGCTCAGGTTTACAGCACAAAGGAACGAGGGTCAACGGGTGGTTTGCGACACATCGATTCGCTTTAGATTTGCCATATTACGAACAGATTTCCATTCAACCTTGAGGTCAATATGCGTCTTACAAGCATCTGCCCTATAACTTGAAATATCAGCTCTTAATAGAGATACAAGACATGATGCTAGAGAATATGATGATTTTAAGAACGTTATTTTGAATAAGAATTATAATTTTTTTTTAATGTGTAAGTAAATATTCTGCCAAGATATTGTACGTTTCTCTAGTTACTTGGGACTATAAATGACATTAAAAACATGGTTATTTATATTACAAATATGGGCTCACTTCTATTTTGTTCAAACTAACGTTCGACCATAAAATAGACACTTGTGTTGAGTTTTAAAGAAATTATGGAAATTCTAAATGTAGTTCATAATGTATAACATTTCAAGCTATCTTTACGCAAGCCTCAGCATTGGTGTCACTTCACTAGGTCAAGTCGAGGCGTTATTGTTTGAAAACAAGGAGTTTTTGCAAACGTTGGCCTGGCAATTATGTCATGTAATTCACTAGGTCTCGTAGTTAAGCAAAACACGACACCAATATTTTATATTTAAGCTCTGTACTTTATTTGCGTTTTTACTGCATTCTCTATCACCGAGCTGTGTCCATTTGTGAGCTGACATAGGCTACAAATGTCTTAAGGGGTAGTTAAACATGGCTACTCCATTCACACCTTACCCTTCAACTCTTCATCCCTTCCAAACTCCTTCGGTATAATAACCTGGTTCTATAAAACTCCAAGTTACGCTTGCTGAAATGCTTCCTGAGATGTGCAAAAAGTTAAGAAGACTTCCAAGCTTTGGACGCTGAAGACCACTACGAAGATAGAAGTGACGGAGAAATTACACAAATCAGGAGGCACCTTAGACATATTTAATATTTACTGGCAAAAGTTGTATTTCTGAATATGCAGAGCTACAGTACGGTTTTTCGTTTGCGATGATTTAAATCATACCTGAAACTTTTGATAAACAAAAAGTTGTTAATATAACCGTCATACCTAAACCACCCTTCGATAAGAAGACATTAATAATATAATATAATCAACTCGTACTAGATAGCGTAGACACATAGGGATGTAAGTAGCATTAATAAATTACTACGAACGAAGGTAGTGTTCTTCCGCAATGCCAAACGTATGTCCTAATAATAGCTACTTCAGCGTTTTAAAGTACCGTCAGAATAGACCTCACTATAGCCAATAGTAGCAAAAAGCGGTTCTTTATGTGTTACATACTGCTAATATATTAACTGCAGGCAATGCTATCGTTGCTAAAAATACAGGCGATACAAAGGTATTAGTAACTCGTTCATATCCAGAGGTTGCTAAATGTATTTCAGGACACGCCAAAGCTGTCGGGTATATTTTGTACACCAACTTGGGATTACATGTAATTTTAACGAATATGTGCAATACAAACGTCGTAACTTAATTTACGCTTAAAGAACTAGCTCAGACCGAATGTCGTAGAGGTGTCATGGGCACCAAGAGGTGTACAATTAGTAATTAGTAGGAACAATCACGAGTTAACCACTGAAGGCGACAGATTGAATAAGCTATCAAATTAGGCTTTGTTGCACTACGAGCGAGCTGCAACGGAAACATCACATTACTGAATTTACATGTAAGTAACAGTTTCAATTAAGCTTAAGCGGCAACAGTGCAAATGAAAATGTACACCGGATCTCCCTATGTCAAGCTATATAAGTAGAATTTGTTCAAATGTGCCATTGACGGTCGAGTTCCATTTACTCTACGCACAAAGTCCGAGTAATTTTCCCACAAATTTCCATCTACAGATAGCCAATAATGGACAAATCCTACTTTGATTGTCGTATTCTACCTGAAGATCCCCAGACCGCAGCTGGCCGATTCTTTGCTGGTTGGCGTGTGCAGCTAGTTTGAACGACTACTGACATTTCCTTGATGAATTCCAAAACATGAAAGAAAACGAAAGGACAGTTGGACGTTGGTGGAAATCAAAGAAAATTGCGTATAGGAGAAGAAAATTTGGGGAACGGGAGAAGGTAAAATGGAGAAAGGCCTGAAACAAATTAACGGTGTACTAGCCCACGTACAACTAATTACGAACGCAACTCATCTCAGATTTCGGGCGGCTAGGGAACATTGCGCCTCGAAAGAAAAACTACTATATCCCGTTGTAATCGGCGCTTGCAGCGAGCCAACTACAAGACAAAGGTTATTCCGGTGGTAATGGGAAAAATCCGCAACATCGCACACAAATGAAGTTAAACACGTCGACTAGCTTACGAAACTATATTAGAAGGGGTCAATTTTCGAATAAGAAAACGTTGCCCGTACTAATTGGTGAACTAATTGTGTACCATTTAATTAACCTGACCCTTCTTCGGCATTCAGTTTGAGCTTAGTGTCTGAATATAAATTAATTTACGATGTTTTGATCAGGGGTTTTCGATAAAGTTACATGCAACAAAACTGTCATTCAAAGGGTTTGACGTGTATTAAAATTGATGCCCCACTTGGGACCTAGAAAGATATTTTCCACCTCTAAGTTGCGTACTTAGTAATTTCGGAGGCAAAAGCGCATCGACTTTAAATTCAAGGCCTGCTAGGCTAATTAGGTGGTCTAAAACGCACGACGGTATTCAAGATCGTCGCCTCCACACTGAACGAGGGCGAAAATTGATCACGCTGCGCATTCGCCATCTTAAGAACTAATTTAAGAAATGGCACTTTAAAATGCTAAAGTAACGTATATAACCTTAAGAATCAACGAATCAACAAAGAAACACGAGCATATTCTAGGAAATAGAAAATAAAGCTGGTATTACATCCCAACTCGGTAGCTGTAAACAGTAGGAGACCACGTAAACTAAAGCTACTGAATTCAATAAATCTCTGTAGCGCAGTAAGATTTACAGAAAATACTGTAGTATATCAACAAACATCTAACTAAAGAAGCCTGGGAGAAATACCAATGGGTGTTTTTATTTTTACCATGCTGTGCTACGTAGCGGGCTTATTAATTATGATTTTTTTTATTGCACAACGCGCAGATACGACAAAATTACTTGAGTAATTAGATGGAAAAAGTTGGATTAAACGTATTTATTAGGTCTCTATAACAACACTTAACTTCTGCGATAAAACATCTATGTACCCAAAATTTAAAATAAAACTGGTATTATTCGGTAAACTGCGCGATTCTGGAATCTGGATGCCTACCGGGCCGGCAACTCTGCTTAGAGCACAGTGATACATGGGAGCGTGCTTTACGGCTGCTGAGGTCACTACTTTAGTAGGTGGTGAACAAACGTCGCCAACAAAGCAGTTAATGGCGAACAAATTATTGTTCCAAAAGTGACCTGGACTGCGGTGCTCTCTTGGGCACAACAAGGTGCGAATACCTTCCCCATGCATCGAGCAGGATTCTAGGTAAATTCTGGTCAGCGATTGTGGAGCTGCGGGAATATTTTACGTACCAAAGTTCTTTCCAGGGTTACGCGGTGTGGGCGAAATGTTTTACGACTCCTTCGGAGTTCGAGCTCCGACTTGCGGTGCAGGCCGGACGGCCACTTGAGATAAGTTTAACACGGATTTTTTCAGTGGGCGCTGAAAAATAATTTACAGTCCGAAACAGTCGCAGCAGCTTGTTTCGAAGGATGAAAAGGCTCTCGGGTCGCTCCGAGTGCTTATTGGATGCTAGTGCCCTCAGTTTCAGAAATGCCAAAGACTCGCTTTGCAGAATAAATCGAGGCTGGTGGTGGTTTCAAGCTGGGTCTTAAGCCCGCCAAGGATCAGAGCTGCTTCCGGCTGGAGTTCGACTTAAGCAAACTCAACTGCCCGGGAATCGTCCTCTTATACCCATTCGAGGCCTTCTTCCACTTTGCCCATTTGGGGAAACAAAATGGGGCAAACAATGGAACAACAAAAGCGGAACAGAAGAGTGGGGTTGCGCGATATCCCGCATTGCTAGCCAAATTGAAAATATGTTTTGTACAGTTCAAAGGAATTTCTGTGCAGACTAACGTCATAGTTTCTTATAGATATGATGTGACTTAAATCTAAAATGTGCAAAACAAGGTATTTACTTTTTGTTTCTAACATAGATTGTACATTATACAGTACTCTTCTTCTTGGTCGTTGCTTGATTTAAAAATTTGTCATTCTTTATGTATTCATATGCACAATATCTCGCAATTTACCTCGGTTCTTTGCTGTGGGCATCACACTTTTAAGAAGCAGTTTTGTCAGAGTCTTTACTTCAGCATTTGCTTATAATAGATGACATAGACGTACCAATTCTTAATTATTTTGAAATTGAAATATTTGTTCTTCGTGCTACCCATGGGATTCCTAACATTCTGCCATAGCATGTCATCCCGCAAGCCTCAATTCATATGCGGCATGCAGCATTTAAGACTCGGACTCATAGTTGTTGATGGGAAATGCTGGTACTCGGACTAGCAGTTTGTTTTGCTTCCTAATGTTCTGGTGTATGTTCAGTATATAGTTATGTTGGAATGGGCGAGATAGTAGCATTCTGTCTGTTCGCGATCACTATGAGCGCTTTGATCGGTTGGTCTTTCAATGCTGTAAATGGTATGTGCGTCTGAGCTGGTCAAAAGTGTTGTATCATCTGCATAAAAAAATTAAATTCTCCTTCCCATTCTAACTTCGCCTTCCCAATCTTCCTAACTGAGCCATTATTTAGTACTAAGGAAGGCTTGAAAACAATGATGGCAACAGTTCTTGCATACAATTGAAAATCTCAAAACCTGCATAGAGGAAGATGTGCTAAAGGTTCACAAGTTACATTTTCCAAATAATATTTCACAAATGAAGGAGAACAACGATTTTTTTAAATCAAAGTTTTATGAGTCCGCTATTTACTTTTCCCAGACGCATCATAAATCAATAAGTCACCCATATTTTCCAGTTATGAATCCACGAAGACAAAAAATATAGCGCACTAAATCCCGGAATTGCGCTTGTAGAAAGTTTTCCTTTCACATAATCCATAATAATACAATATGCATACGCGCCCCTGTCTACGCCCAGTAAATTTTGAATTATTGCTGTTTAAAGACATATAAAACTTCCGAGCTCGCTATATTTCAAACAGGACACGTAGAGTTGCAATCCGATTTTTTATTGCGCGGCATTTTCGAATCACGTGGCTCAATCCAAGATTCAATTTCCTTGGTTTTGGTGCTTGCAGTTTACAGCCACTCGAAAGTCGAGCGTCTCACCAACATAAATTCCATTCGTAAACCTGCCAACAGGCAGCTCTTATAATCCGTCGCCAGCAGAAATGCTGAAATCGATATCGGAACATTGTTTCGACTTCTGTTGAGGTGAGATATTCAAATGGCGCGCCCTTTTAATGCCGTGTTTACTTCTTAGCTCCCGCATCATTGAGGCTTAGGAGAGATTACTTCGAGGTATCGGAAATGCAAACTAGTATTTAAGTTTGCCTGCAGACTTAGTTTCGAATAGGAAACTAAGCGGGTCGCTAATTGGGCTTCTGCCAATAATGAACTTGTTCTAAAGTGATACGTGCGGATAGTTTATAAAATACACATCAACTTAAAGGTGTGTAGCAGTAGTAGTAGTAGTAATAGTTGTACTAGTACTTACAAGTCATTTAAGTTTATATTGGGTAGATATAGACTCTCTTTTTTGTTTTTTAAGGTTGCTACTTGAGTTTCTAAATTTGTTAATTGCTTGTAGAACTATTCTAGTTTTGTGAAATTGAAAATATTGACAATGTCACATCAGTTGGACAAGGTCTTCTTACCTAATTATAATTTACTCAATGTTATATTTTACACTATGAATCATAATACTGCTTATATAGGCTTAGCCATGATTTATAACCTCAAAACCAAATTACTATAACCTTGATCAATAAATTGAAGTCTCACAGCAACTGACACAGTTAGTATATATTATAAAAAAAGAGAGATGATTGAACCCTAACTAAAATATTGGTAAATTGATTATAGTTATCTCACTATGTAGCCCTCAACCGGAGAAAGACTATTTGAATATCATGAGAAACTGTATTTCTCTACCTCGAAGTCTTAAGAGCTTGCTGATTTAATAATAGACAACTATTGCAAACATTGTTATGAAGGGAAGCAGATTTAATACCACGCAGCAGAGCAAAACAACTGCTTCAGTTAGCTCAGTAGGAAGAAGGGTGTTTAGGCTAGTTATCTGAATAAATTCGAGTAATTGGTTAGGTGTCACCTGATTTGTCTGCCAAGAAAAAAATTCTTGGCTACAGGAAATGTACTCAGCTCCCAGGTATAACATACTTTGTTTTGTCATCCGGAAATGCTTATTTTAATTTAAATATTAGCGTAACTAGACTACTCTTTACAAATAAATTATACGACGTGTAACTTGAGAACGGCGACATTGAGACAACACCCATAAATACATTTATCGCTGCTCACAGCTCTTGTGCCAAAAACGGCATGAATTGACGCCAAAACTACTTGGTGTTTACCCGCATCACGGCATCGGCAGTAAGTCCCCCAAAAGGAGTGTGCTCAGAACTTGAATTCTCCTACAGCGACCGGTCCCTTCAATATAACATATTTAAAACGGCAGTAATTTACAACATGCATGCTTAACTAAGATAACATATACAACTTTTGATAAACATGGGTCTGAAATTGCGCTTTGAGGGAGCTAGAGCCCTGAAAACTAATAAATATCGGCATACAATCCGAATATGAGCCTCCTGATTACATTATTAAGAGCTCAAATGATTTAGTAAGGCCAAAAACGCGAAATCAGGTCGCGTCTCGTATACAAAAACTATTTTGATTTTATTAAAAAAATATTCCAAACTATTTGCTTTAAAAATGCTGTGATCCTCGTTGTACGTTTGGCAATACTGAAGTGTATTGTTGGTAACGCTATCTATGTCAAATTCGAGGTTAGATTTTGTGTCGTTTACGTTAGACTGACCTAATCTGCTAACCTCAAATTTTACATCGACTGGCAGTGCCAGCGACAATATGCTTCAGTACTGCCAAACGTATAATAAGAATCACAATCAATCCTAAGTACTAGGACACAAAAACGTACCTACAGACTCGTTGCTAAACCGGTAGGTAATTGCTACGAGAATACAAAAATAATAAAATTCTGCAGAAAATCACCCTAACGTTGCTAAATTATTTAGACCTGTCCATTTAATAAAACTGCATAGATAATTTCTTGTTTTTTTCAATATACGAAATATTCGTTAGCAAATGCTGAAACGCGTGTGAACGAATTAAAGCAGTGCTTACTGCTAAAAATAGAGTAAACCGTACAAAATATTATGTGAATTGTAATATTTTTAACACTAGTGGCATAAAATGATTTTTTTAACTCTGAAAGCAAATGTTAAAGAGCCTAACGTTTACACGATTGTAGAAGAAATGACATTACATAAAGTTGTAACCTTGTCCAAACTATTCTGTCTTATAGTATATAATTGGATTATTAAATTTATATTATGAAGATATTATTCTTCTACAATTAGCCTCACTATGTTTATAATTTTTGGTCAAGTTAATTAACTAGGGTAAGATTTATCGGGGATATTTACTTAATTGTCGATACCTACTATAATATTAAAAAGTAAAGCTGATAATCGATCAGAATATTACTATGACTTCAATGTTCAGAGCCGGTATTTCAAAACCTGGTTTAAATTTCACAGTCACGATTATATGTATCTCCTATGTCTGATTATAATCAACACTGAAAATAATTTGTATCAGTGTTTTGGTAAGGAACTATAACCGAGCTTAGTCTTACGTCTAATTAATAATGCAATGCAGGAGTAAGCTGCGGCAACTCAATGGAGAGTTGGATGTTTGCACTTCCATTAAAGGCAATTTCGTTATTACTGTATTTCTATCGTGATATGAATAACTCGAAAAATTGATGAAAAATCGTTTTTGCGAAGTTTGGCAGCTGATATAGGGATGTTGGTTTATGACAATAAAAAGAAGTAGAGGCTGAAGAACAAATGAGATTCCCATAACTAATAAGAAATAAATTCTAAATTTTGAAACCCTGATTATATCACATGAGAAGTCCTACAAAGTAATTATTATCTTCAAATATTTAACAAACTTCTTTGCAATTCATAGTGTCTATTTTTATGTACAACTACCATTAGGTTCGAATAATTAAGCTTTTATAGAAGAACAACCAATCTTAAGATTATTATCCCAGAAACAATACATTTTAATTAAAACCAGTTAAAATCTACTATTTAACTGCCAAAGTCAGATAACTACGTTAAATTTAATTAAATACATAATTCTTTCGCTAAACATTTCTATACATCTCATATGCTGGAAGTATGCCTTTATGTGTAATAGTTTTTAAAATATCTCGATGCTGGAATTTATGCCGCACATCTCCGGTACGTTTTATTTAAAAGGTTTCTGTAGTATTTGTTAAAACTTATTTCGTGATTAATTTGACATCATCTAAATCAATAAAGAATAAGCTTTCCACTCTTTTGAAAGTTGAGAAATATTCAAAAATACGCTTATAAATGCGATGTACGCATAAAATGTATCAATTTTAAGTAATAAAAAATGCGGATTTTATTTGTTTTTACAATCGCAAAAAGAATGGAGCCCTCCACATTTTAGATCCGCAAGGTCATTCCAGATAATGTAATTTTTTTAAGTATATCTTCGAGTGCACATTCTATGATCGAATTTATGGTTCCTGATTCCTGACTATAGCGCTTACTAGAAAGCTTTGTCAATATTATTGTAATAAAGGAGCAGAATGCATTTTGGGTTGCCAAAATATATCACCAACAATAGCTGGATATTCCTTAATTTTCTTATAAATATATATAAGTATTACGGGAAATATAAACTAATGCAAATGACGTCGAACTTAAGATTTTCATCTACAGATGAATATTTTTTCATGATATTCAAACAAGATTTCTGTAGTAAATTAGATATGGTTTATGAACACAAGATATAGGTGCGACTTTTTCTTCATACTTCTAATATTATCAAATGTCGATGAATATAAAAACCGTGCACCACGCACCCTCAAGACCATGTTGATTATGTATGTAAATGCAAATTTATAGACAGTAGCAGTCAGACTTAGAATTAGAGCTGTTTTTCTGAATAAAAAAAGTTGCACATTTTCAGTTTACTTAAAGGCACGCGTTTCAAAAATAGTAGTTCGCGGAACAAAAGGTAGAGACTGCGACCTGCTATCGGTGTGTTTATGAGGTCGCTGAATTTTTCATGTGTCGAGTTACAGTATTATTTGTTCATTCCTTGCGTCCTGTAATTTTAAAATGGTAATCTTTGTTTTTAAATGGAGAATTTATTGGGGCTTTCCGATAAGAAAAGATCCTTCTTTTCTTCGGAAAGTCATTGCTGTTGTTGGATTTATGTACCGGTCGTCATCTTAACATTTTCTGACGTGAATTGCTTTTGACCTGCTCAGAAATTAATAGCTGTCTAGCTAAAATCGATGATGCTATTATGTTCTTGTTGTGTGGGCAAAAATTTGAAGTTCAATTCAAACTTAATTCTCAAACTACTGCTTGCGTTTGAAAGATGTTAAACTTATATTTGAATATTTTTACTTTAATTTTCGATAAGAAATGAGAATTTTTGCTTTTTCCACAATATCGGTTATAAACTGCCCAAAAATATGTATTCATATTTAATTGTTCAAGAAATAAAAACGTTGTCAATTGTCATTATTCAATCAAGCACTTATGTATTTACAGAACTAGGATTCGAAAGAAAACGCAATAATTCCATGAGGCAACAATAGAAACAGCTAAAACAAAAATAGTACGCAGGCCAGTTCATTTATGGAGGATGACAAATGAAGCAAAGGAATCAGTACTGGAAGGCCCACTAGAGAAAAAAGCAATAGGCTGGAAGAAGAAATCCAGAGACAGAAAACTGTGGAAGGATTTGGTTCAGCAAAGGCCCTGTTAACAGCCATATATATTCTATTCTAGATATCCAAAAATTCTGTAATACCTATCAATAGCTTATCAGAAATGACTTATGATAGTAAAATATATTTCCTCGTGTGTCTACGTACAGTGATACCTCGGGTTTCAACCTCATTTCCTTCTTCTTTTCGTGCCGTTTCGTAACGTGAAAGTTGGCGACTAATTGGTATTATTCATATTGCAAGTCGAAATAGTAGTACAGTTGTTTTCCTAGCTATGGGATTAGTCTTCTTTTGTTGTTGATCTTTCTTGCTATTAGTTATAAATAGTATGCATCATTGCGCACGGAATGGCCAAAGTACTCAAGTTACCTACTGTTGATAATCAAGAAACTCTATAACAGTGGTGGTCAGCCTAATTTATCGAGGTCTCCAGTCTTCCACATCACTATGCCCATTTCTTTCCACCTATAATATATTCAAAATACGTGTCTAGGCCCTAGCCCTAAGGAACAAGGTCTTATTTTTAAGAAAAGCTGTGTTTATTTTATTTTGAAGCTCACCCTGAGCCACTGCTGCGGTCCCATTTGAATTTTTCTCCCTGTGGCTCCTTACAGATCGGTCTCCGTTGGAAGTCACCGATGTACAGAACATTTAGTTAGGTGTTGCACCTCCGCAATACCTCTTCATTTTCGATCCTGCCTACCCAAGAGGTTGGCAGCCCGTATTTCAAAGTTAGTAGTTTTTGCAGTGTTTGTCAGACAATCTTCACGCTTTTATATCTTAGGTACATCACCACTGCAATCATCTAGCACTTAAGAATCTTTCTCCTGAGTTCTTCCTGTAAGTCGCAATTTAATTATAAGAATTTTATATTCTTATCTCTTTGTTTTGTATTTGGGGCCTTTGATGTTCATTTCCAGTCCATAGAGGAATATTATTTGGTTTTTACTCTGCAAACCTATTTTTACTTGTTTTCGAGCTTGATATCTGTCAAGACTGTCGATCTCTGTGAACCAACAGTTTCTCAAATACTTCGGACATATTGCCAGGAGACCAGAGGCGATGGAAACGCTTATTATTGAGGGAAAAGTCGACGGCCGAAGGTCAAGGGGACGTTCACTATCCCGATGGGTGGATCAACTAAAGAACCTGGCCGGGGAGAGCTTACAGGAAGCAGCTCATCACGCCCAGAACAGGAAATCTTGGAGGCAAGCCATCAAAAAGCTTGTAACATAATGTCACTACACCCTTACGTAGGATTAGACCAGAAGAGAGAGATCTGTCACCGAAGGTTTAACTTAATGCAACCTGGTTGGTTGATATGTGACATTAGCGTCAGCTTAAATTGAATGTATAATACAATTAATGTATCTGAATTTGAACGACGCCAATTGCGGCCAACAGAGTATATAAGCGAAATGCTTAGCCGTAAAACACATTTACGTCCAGCGCTTCAGCTTCACACCCCAAAGAGGATTAAACCCTAACAACTGCAGCGCAACCCGGAGTTCTGCCGACCTGAACAGTCTGCCAGACTAGTTGCCTGTTGGTAAGTTTCAAGTTCAGAGTCTTTTTCTAGAAAACCCTCCTCAACCTGCTTTCCCAGCAATGCCGATTCTTTGATGACACAATTCCCTGCTGAAGCAATTCTTCTGAGCCAAGCTGATTCTTCAGTGGCGAACCTACCATCTCAAATGGCCGTTTTGAGCCAGACCGATTCCTGGATGGCATAATTTGATTCGTTATAAACGATATCTAAGCTCCTTGAGATGAGTCGGTCCTCTTCGACTACGATAAAAACACCTGGAAGTCTTGAACAGCGGTCCCACGGCGTGTTACGCCGTTCTACGTCGGTATCTTTGGGCTGTAAGCGCCGCTATAAATAATCACGAAACCGGCTTATCTATCAAGGAAGCCTCCTGCAGTCCTACAGGCGAACCTTAGCATGCTACCGCAAACCAAAAAACACCGCTAAAGGTCTTATAACACAAGACAGCGAAGTGTTCGCGTCGTTGACTGAACTCCTTAGACCAGGCCTCTATAACGGTGTAGATTGACACACGGCAAACCTTATTACTGACACACAACAGTACAATGGGAGGAACCTTTAAATTGCTATATAAAAAGTACCGACCGGTCCCGTATTATTTTACAAATGGAGCTATTTGTAATTAATAAATTATTATTCCAGAGTTCTCCGCCACGTATGCAGTGCTGTCCAGGATGTACATTACGAACGATCAGCTCAAGCTCTTTCAAATTTCCCAAACGAGAATGGTGCTATTTAGTAGTTTTGTTCATAAATTTGTATAATTGACTTTATTTTAAGAGGCTTTCAGTTTTATTTATATAGACCAATATCGAGACGAATATATGTATGTTATTGAGGCTATTTTTATTTTATTTTCACTCAACAATAAATAGCACTCTTGGCTTACTGACTGCCCATTAAGGGCAAGTAATTGAGAAAAGGTAATTCTGCTAAATTTAACCTGAACAGAGCAACCGTTTACAAATTTGAAATATTACAGGTTTGACAACAACGATCTCAGAATAGTTTCATCTCTGCCGTGGTTTAAACATTGAGTTAACGTACCCTTTTGCTTACCTCCTGCCCATTATGAAAGTTTATTATCGCATTTCTCTTAAATTAGGCCATGAATTATCCTAAGGATTATATTCAGTATATTATTTGTCACACTTATAGTTCGATAATATTCTCAGCGTTTTGGATTACTCACTTTAGCTAATACGATGATTTTTGATTTCAGCCACTCTCCATGATTTCGCATTTATCATAAAAAGATCGACGACAATTTACAACTTGTGTTCATTTATTAATTTTATACGTTCTATAGGAATTGTGTCAGATCCAGTGGCCTTATTAAGTTTTTTGGTAGACTGATAACTTGAACTACCAATATTACTGCTAGTATTTTCCCAACAAGTACATCTCAGGTGTTATCATTGATTTCTAAACATGTTCTGGATGTAGCTCTTCCACTTCAATAAGTAGTTGTTATTCTATGATCACAATAGGTGCTTACTCTTAAAATATTGCGAAATTGTACACTTACTTCTTTTATTCGCTTATAAGGATTATGTCCGTCTTATTTTTTATCTAATTTCCGTTCTATTGTTCTTTGGATTTGCTTTACCTATATTCTTCCTAATTATTATTTTTGCTGCTCGGTCTTCAGTTGGGTTTTTACTTCCTTTTACAATAAAGGAAGTATTGCACTCACCCCAAAAATTCGAAATTGAGTTTTCAACAGATCTTCACGTTTTAGAGTCCCATGAACCCAAAAAACATATTTTTGTTTATTGGTCTGTGTGTCTGTCTGTCTGTCGGTCTGTGTGGCTGTGAACAGAATATCTCAAAAACGAAAAGAGTTATAGCGTGTTCAGTTTTATTAATTTTTTTATGTGTATTGACGTGGGATAGGTGATTTTCCAGTTGAATACCTCTAAAATGGGTTTCTTCTGTTTTTTTATTTTTTAACTCTTATTTTTGGTCTATTATTAAAATTTTGAATTCTGCTTAAAATTTTAGAGAAAATTTGCCTTTTGAACTAACGCTGTATTTTGTACCGTTTTTGTAGAATTTGCAATTTTTAAAAATTTTTGACAAATGCTGAATAATTAAAAATCAAATTATAAGATCACTGGGGAGAAGGGAAGTTGTGTGAGTGTATTACACCAGAATTTTGTATTTTGTAGAAAGGTGCGGTAGAACTTCTGGTTCCAAACCAGAAAATATAGGTTCAATGGTGAGTCTTTTCAAGGATCTCAGAAATCTAGTATCGACTCCACTACAATTCCCCAATTCGGGTTTAGCAAGTGTGGTCTCTTAATGCCTAAAACTTTCTCAAATTAAAGGCCAATGCTCTTAAAATGGGAATGTAATAACATTAACATAATAATGCTACGCAAATACCAAATGTTCTTTACTTATGAGCGCTACAAGTTCTAGCCTCAATTGCATTGACTCCCTTAGAACTTGATATGGGGGGGGGGGGATAATAACTCGTAACAAAGGAAGAGCAACCATACAAGATAGAATCAAATGAATTGGGTATATAAAAAGTGATTTATTAATTACTTTTGAGAAACTTCATATATATCAAAATATTACTAAAATAATTTTGAAGCGTAGATGACTTCATCATAATTTTTACAATGTAGTTACTTAATGTTAAAATTGTATAAGTAAAGTAAATTATTTTTTGTAAAGGTCCTCAACGGCTATATGTTTCAATCCTGCATTCGTGTTTTCAATAGCGTTAAGCAGCAAGTTTCTCGGTAGCTAGTGCAACATTCTGCAGTTTTCATCATATTGACGATTTAAACATAAATTTAAATTAGATGACGGAACTTACAGACGCTTCCACTGCACGAACGAGCCGAAGTAAGTCGTATTTCTGAACTTAGTTAACATAGATAATTACCTTACGAAATTGGATTACATCGTTTGTAGAACAGATCCTTCAGACGGTTTAATTACAGTTTTAACGAAGTTTTTATAATTGCTTGGAGAGACAATTTTATAGTCTACAATTTATCTTCTAAAATTGTTAGTTGACTCTTATTTAAAAATATTTTCATTCAATGATTCACCATTCTTTTAAATTTTAATTGTCTCTAAGCCTCTTCAGAAATCCTTAAAAGTGAAATATGTTGTATCTGTAGCTGATCATTTTAGCATTCTATTGCTGGTTTGACTTATTAATTGTTTCTATTTCTTTCGTGGTTCTTTTATCAATTACGTGTTTCTACCAGTTGTCTAAAAAACGGGTCAATAATACTTAAAGATTTGGTTTAAATTCCGCAGGACGTAGCTTGTAGCACTTGGGGTTCTCAAGTTTAACCTTGTTTGACCTTCAATTTGTAATAAAGTGTTACATGTTGTTTAATGGTCTGTGATTGATTACCAGTAGTGGTTTATAATTTTAAAGCATAATTCAATTATTGTAAAGCTCTGTTTATATTAGGGAACGAAACCATATTATACAGGGCATACGCTATCAAAAATTTAAAAATATCTCTTTACCCGTTTTTTAGACCCCCTTTATATATCAACGAATTTAACTCTTCGAGGATCACATTAGATAACACAGAACTGAAGAATTAATTATTTATTTCACCTAAATCACTAATAGGAAGCGTCAATAAATGAACACATTGCCGTTAATAGTATATTAAAACACAAGCTACGTATGGTATGATTTTGTCGCACACGTCCAAGTTCAGAAAACGAGTGAAGAAGAGAACAGTTTTCTGAAGGGCATGTGCGAAAACAGGTCTTATGAAACCAGTTTCTTTCTACTTTGTTAAAATAAACATAACAATAATCAACAACATTGTATTTTCCTTGCTAGCTCAGTGTACATGAAACTCATTTAAATACTCCAGTCGTAGTTGCACGCGATCACTATTTGCAAAAAAAGATAAATCTGGATTGACCCTGTATTCTCAAGATGAACCTGACTTAGAAAACATGCATAAAAAAGCCAATTGGTTTAAATAAATATATGAACTTTAAGGCAAGCAATCAGAAACAAAAACAATTAAAATAGGATTAACTCCTAGAACAACTTACATGCGACATGGCTCGAGAGTACTCACATGTATGTATAAAACATGCATACAACAACAGTAAAATAGAATGTCATAATAACTGTCTTTAAAAGCGCAAACGTTAAAATGTCTGAAACCCATATTGACTTAAGTCAGCCCTTTTCGCCATTACATTAATAAAAGTCCATTACAATTCGCGTAGCTATGCGCATTTATAACTCACGCGAATTTCACACCACAACTAGAGGCGATTGCTTATCGAAATAAACATCAACATTTCTTGTAGCAAGTTATCTTATGATCCTCGAAGTATGCGGACTGCTACGTTGCATACTAGGCTTACACTGGATTGAATTATCCAAACCTTGAATGAAAAGGCACTTGGAAATTCACCACACACAATGCGAAAAATGCCGGATATACGTGACTCTTTTGCAAATGGTGTACTCGCCCGGTACATGATGAAAAAGACCTTTACTGGAAGTGTAAAAGCTGGTTTGATGCACACAAACTTTTAGGCGACAAATTATTTACTGCGCGGTTTCCTAACTGCTTTCTAGCGTAATTGCAGCTAGGCGATCATCACATCGCCGCTTCTATTTCGCCGCAGGGCGATTTCACAATGGACTCGGAGCTGTTCACTTACGTGTAGCTTTAAGCAAGTCCCGCGGGTTAATGAATTGTTTCCAGCAAAAGATGTTAAAGTTGGAACTCCCCTCGTTCCGCGAACAAGCTTCTAAGTCGTGTTTATCGCTGCACCCACAAGAGCCGCTGTACATACACATGCAAAGGGTTGGCTCGCCCTTTCGGCTATGCTAAATTACAAGAATCAAATACAAGTTGAATGTAAATGTAACTATGAAAATAAACACTCCAGAAAGAGAGGACCATATGCCCGTTTCGACTGAGGCAAAGGAAGGCTGTTTCAACGTGTTTCTTAGAAAAGAAAAACAATTCAAGAACAGTTCTTTAATAAACTCAAAGCACGTTTCAATCTTTCAGTATTAAAGACACCAAAGCAGATAAATATCTAAAGGAATTCTGTATAACAGTCAATAATGTTGCACAACCTTTGCTTGAGTAACCAGTATTTAATTATCTACTCAAAAATTGCTGTGTGTTTGCGCTGATCACCCCTCCTGAGTTATGTAATTCTCTGCATGAGCTAGTTAAACCCTATTTTCGTCTAACTGCACCCCATCTTGGAACGCTAACGCCCACAACTGTTGTTAATGGTTTGGATGGTAATCCAATGATCGTCTGCGTTTGATTTAAAACAACACCCTGTCCTTTTACATACCCATCTAACTACGCCTTACACTTCGCACATCTGCATTATGCAAGTGTATAAGGATTGCCATTTCTGTTGTTCTAGTAATTTTCTTAATTTTTGGTGACGGTCAAGGTCAGTATTGGTAGTGCAGATTTTGTTTAAACTGATATGTGTTTGTTGCTTCCAATATTATTGCGGATGCTTCTTGACACCAGCAATGCTTTGTTAACATTTACATGATGTTCCGGGAACTTGATGTAAGGGTGCACGTTGAACGACATAACTTGCTTCATTATCTGAACAGCAATAGCCAGCTTGTAACAGATGAACACCTTAGATAGAGTGATGGGCCTAGCTTCGGCTATGCATATTTGAGTTGGCCTCTAATTCTCTAAAGATATTTAAAGACCTTTTATGGTTATGTGACGTTTCTTGGATACGCGAGGCCCTGTGTGAAAGAGTTAGGTTGGATTAATTAGCTCTGGGAGCTAAAAATTTTCCTTCCAGATTGAATGCCGACTTTTGACGTTTTGAATGTTAGGTATATGATAATATGACGTTGGTAGTTTGGGTGGTACCTATCGTACCACTTATGTAAATCTGTTTGACTGTTTATTCCGGACATTATAGTGGCTTCTTTGAGCAAATCAAATAGCTTGTCATACGTTTTCTTGGTTTTGGTGTATTACATAACCTGCTTCTCAAAGTTGGATAGCCGTGAACGTTGGCACAGTCGTTTAGTCACTTTCGTCCGGCTTTCCTGTGGTTGCCATGTGAACCGGGACGAATTAAAAACCAACCAATTCTCTTTAAAAGGGGATTTTGAAGATTGGAATGCTTACGGTTTCTCTTTAGTTTTTCCAAAATAGTGGATAGTGGTGAGATTTGGGAAAGACAGCGTGTTAGCAGAAGTAAATGGAAACTGTAGTTTTTGGTGAGTCAGTCCGTAAAGGCATGTATCGGAAATTTGGCTTTACACAGTTTAATTCCATTCTAGATGGTTCTTGATAGATCTGTAGCTTTTGATTATGCCTCCAAGTATTGGGGAGAGAACGTTGAGCCGATTTACGTCAGAACTGAGGAGTTTTTTAGCAGTTCTTATCTGTCCGCTAATGACAACGTATTGTTTTAGGGCTTTCTCTTTTTGGTGTTACAGATTTGTATATTGTTCTATTTTCATATATTCATGGTTGAAGCTTTGCGGAATTTTGTATGGAAGGTTTTCTGGGCTACTCCTGAAGGCCTGCCTTTTCTTTGTGGATGGATTTTGAAAATTTATAACTTGGGCATCTGGACTTTTTCAGTTTATGGATTTGGTTGCGATTACGAATCAGATTTGACCATGCTTGTGTAGTCTCTTAGTCCCATCAGAACCCATGCGAGATTGAAGCTGCTTTACTCGATTGATGCTGGATTTAACAGACAAACTATTCATCTTTTATTTTGAATGAACATTTTTGCCGCAACTCATAAATGTATCGGCGCAAATAAGTATATCAACTGACGATAGTGATTTCTATGAGTATTACCTGCGTATCCATCGCTATGTTGACTTACATTTGAAAGTATAAATTATATACCTTATGGTCTGAACGCAGGGTGTACACGTCACAGATGTTGTATGGGGTTTTCCTTAATTATTTACGTGTAAACATAATAGATTCATTATCTTGTTCAGGTATGAAGAACTGCATTTTTACATATTGCTATGATGTTGTGTTTAGTGATGTTAGTTGAAACATTAAATAATTTATTTAAACTAGAAAAACTGAAGTGACTATAATTTAATCGTTAATATTTAATATTGCCTAATACAAAGAACTTGTTGAATGAAAAACAAGAATTGATATGTTATAATAATCAATTTTGAAGCTGCACTAGTAAAGAAAACTAGATGCGTTTGACATGTCATGCTCTAAAAATTAATGCTTACAGATTAGTATTGTATTAATGCAAGATGATTTTATACTTCACTAACTTAAATATGCCAATAAATTATGGTTTAATGATAATCAACTATGATATGCCCTTTAAAAAATGTATCTACAGTATTAAGGCAATGTTTTAAATTTTGTATCGCATTGCAATACATTATGATAGTAAGGGATTTTCTCAAAACCGCATGTCAATATATGCAGAAGGCAAATAATCTAAAGTAGAGCAAACTGCAAAGGTTATCATTGATTTGGAGGTGGAACATGTGTGTATGTGGACTGATATTGTAATCGAAAAAGGTGCTTCGTGTGAACTGTCAGAATATGAGAGTTATTAATGATAGAAATCAAGTTTGTAGATATGAAAAATAAGTTAAAATTATGTACCTAGAAGATAAATAATGTATAATGAGTTCTTTACTGGGGCACCATCAACAAATTTAGTTTTGGGTCCCAAGTTTTGTGGAGAAAGTACCAATAATTAAATTTAATATTGCCCATAATCGTTACGTTATTGTGTTGGGTGCCATTGGCAAGGGCTTGAGTAGATTTGAGTGCTTATGCCAGTAATTTGGCGTTGTTTGGGGTACTATCCGAGTTGAAGACGTCAATAAGAGTTAGTTTGGAGCACCCTGTAGCTACCAGAAAAAGCATTGTTGCTGCCGTAAACATTTGGGTCTCGGAGTGCACCACCTTTGGTGACAAACACTTGCAATAACTGACAGGGGCCTTGGTGTGTTTTGTTTTGTTTGGATGCAGAAATACTGCTGTCATCAGTGTGACGAGAATCCAGGAGACTGGAATTGATAGCTACAGTTGTCAAATAATCTAAAAGGTTTGATATTGTTACGTTTTTATCGTTCGGGCTATTTAAAAATTATACGACGCTTCTTGTATTAAACATTTATTTACACGATTAATTACGAATATTTACAAATACAAGAATTATCAAGGCAGAACACAAATTACTTAAACTACGAACTATTTCTAACAACGATAGACTATTTATTTATATGCGTTGGATTAAACATCAACTAATTTATGTGGCTATTTATTCACGACTTAAACATTAAGGATTTATATGGTTATATTTATTTGTTATTTATTTCACTAGGGTTATATACACACGGTTCGTTTATATCACTCGCGCTTCGAATCTGATGAGAACCCAATGAGAACTGACGATTTTTCCCACTGCACCGGTTTATATACACGCCGGGTGAGTCATCCTAGAAACGTCCAGACCTTGCTCGATTAATCCAGCGACGCTGACGTGTTCGAGTGCAAGGTCGTTCTGGAATGTTCTGGAACGCTCACTCACGCGTCGCACGGGGCGCTGAGTCATATATAGACAACGGCCTGACCCCTAGGTCGTCACAATATAGTTACATGATCAATAAATATATAGATCGTTTATCTTGCCTAATTAGGACAGATTAAGTTCGAGTATGTGTAGACGTATATGTCTGTCTGTGAAAGTCTTTATACTAGGGCAAGCATATGAATTTAATTTGAGGTTATACTGATATCGAATATCTGTAATTTGCATTTGATTTAATACTGTTTAACAAAGTTATCATAGGACCAATTTTTATAGCGACCCAATCTGTTGAGACCTAGAGTTATCAATTGTAATAGTAAATTTACTATTAAATTTATAAGAACGCCATGACATGCGGCTGATTAAATAAAGAGTGTAATAGCTGGATTTTTTGGTAGCTAATAAGAGTATCACATCAATAAAAATATTATTGTTTAATGTGTGTTGAGCATAAAAATTATATTTATACTTTATTATTGCTCAATAATAATAACAGCAACACATTGTTCATTGCAATATATACGTTATTTGTAATGAAAATAAACATCACTTCGATTGCACCACATTGATGTTTTATTCTTGCTACAATAGGTTTTAATTTTGGGATCTCCCCTACATTGTAAGTTGCGATTATTATACCACCAGGAAATCTTCCAACTTAGATTTCCGCCATGTTGGATAAACAAGTTGTTAGCTCCCATATTTGGTTTTGATCAATTTAGTGTTAACTCACTCCCTCCTACGGAGTAGCTTACCCCGCACGTCGAACGCTTATGGTTACGCGACTGTTTTAGGTATTTACAGCTCTCGATTTCGACTCACATTGAAGTATTCCACGATTGTTATCAGTCTATTATATCGCTACTGCGGTTTGTAGCGTTCAGCGGCTAACAACTCTATTATACTCTATTATATTAACTCTGGGGAAGACAACGGAAAACCACCACAGGAAACACATTTTCCAAGAATATATGAGCACCACGTGTACTACAGCAACTGTGATTAAAAAATATGTGTTTTAATTCTTCCGATTCATACACTAATTTATACTGTAATACAATTTTACAGGAAAACTGAGTCTCGTAGAACCGTCAGTATATTTAGAGTTATGGATGGTAGTTTATAATGTAGCATGCTTAATATAAATGTCTTGGCATTATCCCTTTCTTTTTACGACACTCGCTTTAGTTAAACCAGAAATCCAATTTAAGGAAGACTCGTTGGCGCAGAGGCAGCACGTTTTCCAAATTAGATTCCAGCAGTGAGAAATGAAAATGCGCTTCATATTTCATAATAACGCTTCATTAACACGTTAATATTAGTTATAGTTAGCTTCTGTGCGTATTAACTGTAATAATTTAATGAAACTGTCCTAGACGTGTACAGGAGACATGCAATACAGCCGTTAGAGATAATATCCAACGGGGGCGCGTCACCGTTTTCTTTCTTAATTACGCAATTTTACATTGTTCTAAAACGTTATCGCCATATTCGAACAGATTATAACATCAGATGTTGTCCTCTGGGAATATCTGCAGCGGTTTATGAAAAGGCCACTAATTTTGCAGGATAAGCAAGGGCGTCGTTTTTAACACTGTGTTTGTTCCAGGAAAATATATCTCTTGTGATACCTTGGATAATTGGTTTCATCACGTTCATGGCCCTCGAAGCAGTCGCCATGGTGTACTCGAACGTCTTGAGAGACCACGTAAATAGAGTGAGTGTTTAATTACTTTTCACACCTGAATCGCTTTACGAGGCAATTATCCCAATTCGGGCCGTAAAAACTCGCGTTTCCAGGCTTTGGCTTTAATTGGCTAATTTAGAGTTTAATAAGCGATCCGACAGTGACAAACTTTGCCGGCTCGGAGCTGAAGCCCGATTCGTCATTTTTCCGTATCCGAATGGCTAGATTAATGTGTTTTGTGTGCTTGGATTTGGCATTGTTGCAAAAGACGAATCGGAGCCGCGCTACAAGGAGCTAAATGGAATTTCCGAATTTAATTGAATTCCGGCCGCCTGCATATTTAAAATTTCAGACGCCTGAAAAATTCGACCGCTCATGAATTACACCCTGCGGAGCACTGGCACTTATCCGGCTGTTTGTTTCAGCAATTCGACGCCTTATGCAAAGCAGAAGTGGCGTTTTTTATATCGAGAACAGCAATTAACGTAAGTATTCAAACAGCGCTTAATTAATGGAGTTCCCTGCACTTTTTCGATGGGCGATGCAAATCCCCGGCGAATTATTAGCGCGAATTCCGAAGTAATGTGGATGCAAATTAAGGCTCAACTATGGCTTTGCGTTCGCCGAATATTACCGTTACCGCTCCACACATCTCGTTTATTTGCGCGAAATGAAAGTATGAATATTTTCAATTTCAAAGCACTTGCGGCGGAAATTTATATGCGGCGCATAAAATTTTACGGACACTTAGCCGCTTCCCACTGATAATCATTTTTATTTTACTTATAAATTCTGGGAAAGTGTGCCTGTAGGTGACACGGGATTTAGGTGGCGATTCCTTTGAAGGGTTGCTTGATACGACTCTAGCCCATGCATATTATATATTTATGGACCCTATTTTTATTAGCCCCTGAATAGGGTTTGTGGTTCATAAATTAAAATGCCCCAAAATCTGTAGTCGTAAACTATTACCTGTCGACGGACGAAAACACAGCAGCTTCACTGCAAACATTGCAACTTCTTTAAAAATTGCTATTAACCAGCAAGCCAGAAGTTAGTCCAAACTGTTTTCTGTTCGCTTCTTCAGTTTCATTTGTTTCAAAAATATACGGTACCCCCACCCAAGAAAAGCGCCATTCGATGCTTTCCAAGAATACTTCGACACTCAGCATCACTCCGTTTCGCTAGTACAATGAAATGTTATGAACCAGTTATTTATAAAAAAAGAACTGAATTTCTTTTATGTTGCCTTCATTTTCGGGGAAATTATCGTATGAAAACGATGCAAGACTTCAGGCAGGTTCCTGGCGACCGGAATCGTGTACACATACTAACATACGTACACCGCACAGCACGTTTAGGCACCCCCCAATACGACGGAGGGATCTAGTGGGCTGGGGTCTTCACCAAAAGATTCGCACAGCCGAGGGGGAGATTTGGTATAGTGAGTTCATTAGTCGGTTGGCACGATTTGAGGGCATTTCAATACTTCGTACACTTCCTGTCGAAGTAATATTATTAAAATTGCAACAGACTAAGAGACTACAGTAAAACATTTTTACTGTTTATTTCTTTAAATGACCGCAAACAGAAAGGACAATTGAATTGTCATTGAAAATGTTGTTTCTTTGGAAGTTTCAGTGGGCGTACGGTTGATACAATTAAAAAAAGAAATGATGGCGTAACAACCTACATTTTATACTTGGTAATTGGAAATAGCTCACAGATACAACCTCTCGTTCTAGGTTAAAAAATCTAGGTTCGATCCTCGATTACTGCATCGACCACAAAAATATAGTGCCGACGCCACTGCGATCTCAAGGATGCTTCTGTAACCGTGGGATTTTAACCCGGCGATTTTGTTCGAAAGTATTTAAAAAAATTATTTAATCTCGCCGCCTCATCCCATCCACATTTAAAATAAACGCTTCCACGTAATTCTTTCCATTAAGAAATTAAAGGCGAGAATAGTAAATAATGTTCCTCTCAGGATAATTGCTACCACAATCTTCTTTATTGGTTCAAACAGTTTTGTATAAATTAACTCTCGTTCAAAACTACTTACTCATGAGGGAAAAATTAAGTATTAAACAGGATATTTGTCAATGTTATTGCATTACCAATGTTAAAATAAACTTTCTTGTGGATTTCACTGCCAAACATTCAACATGCAAAGACTAAACTAGGATAGGTACATGTTGCTTATTTCACAGTATTTATGTATGTCTTCACTCAATACGTGTTGCAGATGAACGACTGCCAAAGATAAAAAAATCTCTAGACTATATTTCATTGTATTTGTATCATAGCTACATTTTTTAAAATTCTACAGGTGCTACAGGACAGTAAGGGATATATTTTCAGAAATGTATCTATACCTAAAAACGATTGAAAAGATTTGTATAAACATATGTCCGGCAATGATTCGTTTACGAATCATAAATGATCGAATAATTGTCTATTAAAGTGATTTTTTATAAATAACGTGTTGTCATTTGACACGCACTGGATAATGGGAGTGTCAGCATTCTTAACTATGATGCAATAACGGATGAAGTTGCAATGAACCTGTAGGAGTTCATCCCTTATCTGTAGCAGAGGACTTCTACTTAGAAGTAGCAGAGATCATTATGAAAAGGTTAATTGTACATAAAAGACTGGATTAAAACGCTTCTGAAAAACAAAATGTATGATATGTATCCCTAATTAGTAATTACCTGAAATACGCTGAAAAGTTATATCTACACGAACTATTGAAATATGCAGTTGAGTATACTGTCTTCGTACACTTTATTTTAAAGAAATCTGCATAGCCGGCATCTATTACAATTATTAATCTGTGTATATAAATATCATAATTTCATTCATATATCCACTGAAAGATAATTGCAAGACCAGCAATACTGAAAAGAGAATCATTAAATAAAGCTTGCTGAAATAAATGATGTATGTAAAGACTGGTGACTTCAACAGCACTTTAGAGTGACACCAGCAATTTAAAACCAACTTATGATTCTTTTAGCAATGCCTGATAATTGTTTTTATCATACATATTGGACGTGGATTATATAAACATAGGCAGTCAAATGAGCTACAATACAGTTTGTGGATATTGTATGCGTTAGACAGAAATAGATAAATATAACAGGAAATCTAGCATTTTAAAATATAATGTATTTAAAAAAAAAATTAACTAGATTCTGCCGATACTACTACTGTTAATTGCATATTAGTTTATATCTGTCTAAGGCATATAAAACCATAAACTGTATTCTAGCTTATTTGATTTTGTATATTCGCATTATCTACCACCAATCTGTATAAGCACTTCCAAGTTGCATAGGTACCATAAAAATAGTTTCAGGGAAAGTTGTTACGGTTTAGACTGGTCGTTAAGACACTTGACTGAACAAAAAAACAAAGCTCACCCTAATTGCGCCTCCACAGACTGTTGGCCGGCTAAAAACTCAGCGGAGGGGGGTTCGTTTCGACACGACACAGCTTAGGGCGAGTTGATGTCACTAGGCATGTTTATTACGACAAATAAAATAAGAAAAACAAACGGGCGTCACGGAAACTGTAGATTAGTACTCAATCTAACTTGCACTACGCCAAAATCCGAAATCCTAATGCTGTTACTTCGCTTCGGTGCCCATGGGAGACACTCTACAGTTGCAGAAACTTTCACCTACATTTTATGATTTGGCATTGTACAATATACGACACAATACAAAGACAATATTTCACATATATGTATATCAACACAAATAAAAATCACATAAAATAGTTTAACTTAGTACGATATATTGGATCTGATATTTATACAGATATTAATATGAATAGTAACATATCTATTGCAATGGTTACTGCACAAAACACAAAAATAAAAAAAATTCAAAATGAGCACATAATTAATGTTTTGTTTATTGCAAGATAAAGTCAATATTTTACTCTAATAAATGCACGTGATATGATTGGCAGTAACTACATTTTGATTGAGAAAGGTTAGCATTACACAAGGCAGAATCAAAACGGTTACGTTTAACGTTTTATTCGTAATTGATGTTCGTAATGGCAAGCGCACCTTAATTTGTGCGGATGGCCGAATTGATTTGGTTACGTCAATAAAATAATGTAAATTTAAAATGATACAGAGATAGGTTGTGTAGTTACAAAAATTATATGAGCGTTAGTATTAAAAATTACATCACCAACAAACGGCAAGACAGCTGATGGGTAAATCAACTGTGCAAAGCGACGCAAAGATGGCAAAGAGCAAAATAAGACAATCTATTATATGACACAGACGGTAGTGAAGTGCTAATTATATACATGTAAAACAGTGCATTAAAAACTAATTGTGTAAAAGCAGAGTAAACTGTTGCGATTGACAATTCCAAGAAAAAGACGGTTTAGTTTTGAAGTGAAAACATTATATCAAAACTTCTTTGATAAAAAACAATTGTAAAACGTAGTTGCTAGAAAACGAGATATTCAATCGTTAATAATAACAAAAGAAGCCTTGTAAAATGTGTGCTGGATGCAAGAGCTGCTCCCAGTTTTTATGTAAATTTTCATATTAAAAAGTTTTGTGTGAGCCAAAAAGTGGTTTTTTATTTTCAACAATCTGCAGAGCATCTGTGTGTGTAATTTTCGTCGTGGTGACACATTCCAGTAAAAAGGGATCAGCTCTGCGAAGTGTCAACCAAGAGCGTTCGACATCGAGGCCAATTTTCGAATCGTTACAGACATCGGCCAGCTAAAACTTTATGTGATACGTTTGGAGTAGGCCTTTCTGAGTGCCTAAGTGCAGGAATTTGAAGCAGGAAGTCATCACAAAGTCTGTAATTGCGGTGGCGGCCTTTCATTGTGTGAATCTAGCCTACCAAGGCAACCTTGCAAGGGCCTAGCTTTGGGTTTCATCAAAAATAAACATCGTACGAGGTCGTGAACGTGGTTCCAGCTGTATAGATTCATCCAGGGATTTATAATCGAGGTAGCGTCCTCTGATTTTGTGATTTGAACCAGAGATTTTGAGAATTGCAGGAATCTAAATAAATGCAGGTTTCGGCATCTCTACGTCACTGAAGCAAAACCAGGTTAGCCGAAAATTACGTCAGATGATTTGTATTGCATTTACCTGAGGATTTAAAAAAAAATGTTGGTGTTTGAATTCAATTACTCTATTTTCTTGTATCAGCAGATCATCTTTGTGTACAGTCAATTTTAAGGTTAAAGCTGTCAGATGCGAATTTGAGCAAGTGCCATACAAGTTAATAAGCCGTATTCGAAAGTAATTGTAATACCGAGTGTTGAATCTACCTCTTTGAAAAAGAGTTTTTCCATGCTAGACCGGAGCGTTATTTTATTGATTGCGAATGAATAATTTAGAAAAAGCAATAAACCATTTATTGTGCAAGTTAGTTATAACATCATTTTAAGAAGACCTGAGATTGACACAATATTGAATTCTTTTATTAAAACTATTCTATTTCATTTGAAAATTGTGGTGATTTGCCCTATTTATTATTTTTGTTTACTAAAACCCTTTTTAGCAGAGGGCATCGTTACACTATGTAGGGGTTAGTAAACATTAGTCATGAACAACTTATCTAAATAATAACAATAAAGAAAAGTAACGACCCACTGTGTTAAAGATCCACAGCGGTGAATAGCTTCGGGGCGATTAATTTAGGTCATGCAGTTAGAATAGATAAAGCTTCCCTAAACTTAAAACACGCGACACAGCTCTAATAATAAATGACGCAGTACAAAAACGACATTGTATCAATGTCAATCTGAACGTTTCACTTTAGATATAATCACTATAAAAATAAATTGTTTTATATACCTGGCGTTATGTCCGGAAATGCGGTTGTTGAATACGGCAGATGCAATATTTCACCATGGAGCTGGTTCCGTCTTCTGGCGGAAAACGGGATCAAAGGAGATGGCCTCCAAATTTTTAAGGGCTGACTCGTAAAAGAATCCTTGCTGTGCAAGTATTGGGAACGGAACGCCTTGACGATTCAACGCTGACCCACCTTGCTCGGGGACAACTCTCGCATCAGGTTCCCTCAAAATAAAGTATTATTTGCATACAAATGCACTGTTTGGACGTTCGTGATGAGCAATTAAATACGCACCCCTTGAACAAGGGTTTTTACCAACACCAACTATCTATTTCGATGCGTTAACAACGTGAGGTTGAAAATGAATCTATCAACGCCAGCCCAAAAAGTGCGGGTGCCAACGGATATTCTCTCTCTCTCTAACTCATCCAGAAACGTCCGAGTTACGTCAAGTTGCGCAACAATCATACGTGACTTCGATCACGTAGACAGTCTAACATCAGACAATGGGCCTCCGGTAAAGGAATAAATACGATATAAGCCGACTTACGTTATGTGCGCCGAATGACTTACTTTCCGAAAAAACTACAGACTGAACCCCTCTGCTGACGGTTCTTGTAACGATTCCTAGGGATCGACTTGGAACCAAATGGTTTAATACTGAAATTCGCAAGGGTTCAGCGATGCGCAATCTGCGATCAACAGGTGCCGGTACATGTCGCAATTTACCCCTGACTTCGTCAGAGATTTCAAAATAGAGCGAAAACGCGCAGAAATTCGAAGGTGTCGTACGGGAAGATACGAGACGCCATAATAAGTCCCAAAACCCATGGCTGCCCTATCAGAGTTTGGGCTCTGAAGTGGTGCACACCTTAAAGGAATAATTTGCATGCCAAAGAATAAATCATTTATTCCACCTCCATTACTTTATTAGAGAAATCTGATTTACAATCAGCCTCTGATTCTGTATCGGAGTCCCCCTATGATACAATAACAGGATAAATATTTTCAACCGTAAGAGTTCCCATATGTGTCGTCCAGTGAGTCGAAATAAGTTGTTCATAATGGTCTAAAATATTTGCCATATGCAGGGGGAACGTTTTCAAAGAGATCCAAGCCATACATTTCTACCCTCTTTTTATAATATTAATAAAAATTTAGAATTTGGCAGCACCAAAACAATCCTAGAAACAATTAATAAATTACAAATATCTAACACCAATTTAAGCATGATAAATCATGAGCAACCTCAATCCAGAATCACGATACCCACCTATAGCTAGATAGTCATTAGACCAAGTCTTGTGGTAACTTGCTCTTAAAGCGCGTGTGGATAACTTTGTGTATACGATATCGTTTAATAGCACTTGTACCTAGACAACATTGTGTTTTTGAGAATAATGTCGGTAGGAAAATAAATTCAGTTATTAGTGGAACCATTATTTGCTCAACATGTACTTGGGTATTTCGCACAAACCACAGACACTTAATTACCACTCTTTTCACTTTATTCTGTGTATCTCGCGTTCATTCAATTCTAGGCTCCTGTACAAAATGATAAAATTAAAAATATATAGTAACGAATCGTTTTTTTGCGAAATAAAACATTAACACTAATAAGGATTCCCTCAACTTTATTCAGTAGGTACCACAGCCGGAGTGCTTCATGGGAGCCGACTCTGTTTCACTTATTTGTCTAGTATGAATAATTCAATAGCAACAATATTTGCCGATGTTACAGCCATAATAGCAGAGAGTGCTACAGCGGAAATGGCAGCATTGCATTTTAAAAATTCAATTAATGTAGCGTGTGAACGGTTTCAGAAATGGAAAATTAAAATCAATTCAGGCATATGTGCAGCAGAAATGTTCAGTTTGAAGCGTTATACTCAACTCCCAACAAGAGAAGTAAACAATAATGAAATACGATGCAGCAGTAAAATATGTAGTAGTTCACTGTGATTCAAAACTACATAGGATAAATAACAAAACTCATGAATGCAACACGCAATATTTTCCCATCAATACTTACTTATGCATTCACAATTTGGAGCAATGCATGTAAAACAGTATTAAAGAATTACAATGTAAAGCTGCTGATACAACAAATTAGTAAATGTAAAAATGAACAAACACAACGCTATTAATTCAAATTCAAAGGATGAGTATATTAAAAGAGAAAATTGAATACCTATCGATATATTTACAAGAATCAAAACTATACCGAACGAGTGCAGCATATGTTTTATTTAGTAGTCCAGTCGTTGAAGGTTTTCCGCTCCGAATTCTTTGAACCTTGACCGATTGACGTGAAATTTGGTGAGTGGTTAGGGGATGGTTCAAGGAGGAAAACTGACATAGCGCCGATGTGCGCTTTTACCCTGAGAGTGGATGCCATCTCTTCTCGGGGGTGGAAATGTGTTCACTCTAAATAACCCCGGAAATGGATAGAGGGCAAAGTCTAAATAAAAAATGTTTTATATAGTTTTTTCGATAGATCGATATTTTTCGAGCTATTCGCGATTCAAAACTTAGATTTTTCGTGATAAAAATGTATGTTTTTGGACGGTTTTTCGCGAATAAGTCGAAAACTTCGCGTTCTATCAAATAAGTTGTAATAACCAAAAATGAAGCTTAGAAAACAGAAAAGAGATTGGTTTTTCAATGAATGCTCTAAGTCCAAAATAAAAGAAGTTATGGCTCGTTGAAGAATATTTTTTTTTTGCGACAACTTGGTTCGAAGTAATCAACGTTAATTAACGAAAAACCGATGCATTTTTCGGGAAAAACTTATAGAACATTTTTTGTAGTGATCGAAAAGACCTTTAAAATGAGCACTGTTAAAAGTCGATTACATTATAACTAAGCGAGTTACGATGCAAAAACGGTGGGTTACTCAAATTTTTGAAAAAAAAAATGAGCGATAAAACCCCAGCCATTCCACCAGAATTGATATTGACCATTATCCCTTTACAACTTACTTTATTTTAGTATTACTTATGTAATCCAAAAGTTTGGACGGGTTAGAATGCGTACTTTTCTAAAAAAAATATGATGAAAACGGAAAACGTATTTTTCAAATTTCTTAAAAAAATACCTTATTTTGAAAATAACTAAAACTAAAGAAAAAAACGTAAAAAATAATATAGTACAAAAATGTGTATTTTTTCTTAACGAACATTTTAGGTTTTTTTTTATTTCTGTAGGAAAAAAAATAACGAAAATATAAATGTTAGAAGTTTAGATTATGGTGCGCGGACCACCCCTCCCGGACCCTTCAACACTTTACTTTTTGAATATGCAAAGTCTGAGCATGTCGAAAAACTTTTGGATTACATGAGTAATACTAAAATAAAGTAATTTGTAAAGGGATAATGGTCAATATCAATTCTAGTGGAATGGCTGGGGTTTTATCGCTCATTTTTTTTTTTCAAAAATTCGAGTGACCCTCCGTTTTTGCATCGTAACGCGCTTAGTTATAATGCAATCGACTTTTAACAGTGCTCATTTTAAAGGTCGTTTTAATCACTACAAAAAATGTTCTATAAGTTTTTCCCGAAAAATGCATCGGTTTTTCGTTAATTAATGTTGATTACTTCGAACCAAGTTGTTGCAAAAAAAAGTGTTCTTCAACGAGCCATAACTTCTTTTATTTTGGACTTAGAGCATTCATAAAAAAACCAATGTCTTTGCTGTTTTCTAAGCTACATTTTTTGTTATTACAACTTATTTGATAGAACGCAAAGTTTTTGACTTATTCGCGAAAACCGTCCAAAAACATGCATTTTTATCACGAAAAATCTAAGTTTTCAATCGCGAATAGCTCGAAAAATATCGATCTATCGAAAAAGCTATATAAAACATTTTTTACTTATAATTTGTCCCTCTATCCATTTCCGGAGTTATTTTGAGTGAACAATTTCCACCCCCGAGAAGAGGTGGCATCCACTCTCAGGGTAAAAGCGCACATCGGCGCTATGTCACTTTTGCTCCTTGAGCCATCCCCTAACCACTCACCAATTTTCACGTCAATCGGTCAAGGTTCAAAGAATTCTGAGGTAATAGCATATTTTTACCTTCAACGACTGGACTATAGAGAATAATAAATGTTACTTAGAAAACATATCTAATATACAGTTGCTAGAGCTCGGGTTCTTGGTTCAAACAATATTTTCTGTGCAAATACTACATTCATAAATCAAAGTTTAAAATTCCAATCGAGGTGCCATCATGTACTGCACAAATAATGCACCATTTTTAAATTTTTACGAAAATTTATTCTTTTCGTAGAAATTCAAAAGAGAAATCAACACGAAACAATTACAATATAAGTATTAATGTCATCATTGAGAGTTAAATAACCTTGCTCGTACACGGACTGAGACATTGTCTTTAAAGAACGTGCTATCTGAATTCGACCTTTTACAACTTATAGTAGAGCACAGCCATTTTTCTGGAGAAATTCTCAAGCAACGATTTTTGTTTTAATTCCCAAGACCGTGAACAATTGCAACATTTCCTAATATTAAATTTAAGAAAATGACTAAATAATAGCGAATTAGGTAATGAGTTTTTAGCTGCAGTTGAAGAAGAAATACTTGAAAGACTAGACAGAGCAATTGGGCATCTCATAAAACTTCTCCGTAACCCTAAATGACTTTCTTCTTTGGATAACACTGATAATAAGATCATAGCACACTTGTTGAAAGGTTTAGCAGCGATACGAGTAATAATCTTTAGAATGGGTTGGAAAGCCTCAACTTCAAAATTCAATATTATTTCTTAACAAAGTAATACATTTTAACGTTGAAAAACCAATTTCATGTTTTTGAGACAAGTGATTGAGGAGAAAACCGCAATATTTGAATAATATGCACAGGGAATTAAAGTAAACAAGAAAGAGGTATAAATTAAAGTCAATAATGCAGAGCTTAAGGTCCGGCCACCTTGGTAGCCTTCTACGAACCCTCTCAAGCAATGCAACGGCTAGGAAAGCATATAATTTTTAATTTTTTCCAACAACAGACATTTATTGTCTATTTTGAGCCCCTGAACACATCTCTCAAATATTGCAGTTTCGTCCCATATCAAACTGTAAAATTCGTATGAGACTTTCGTTATATTAACAGACCATAACTTCACTTTTAAATTATTCAACCATTCTAATGCGTTTAATTCAAGATTTCGAATTGTGACATTTTGGACTTTGTAAATTGTTTTGCTCTTCACAGAGTGAAATATAGCCAAATTATTACTTTTCTCAAGTACATGCCCCTTATGTGTAGGATCAGAACCCAAGGGTTTGATTTATTATTCGAGTGAAGGCAGAAGAAGAACTGCATAAAGAAACATATATTATTCCTTATATGTATAGAGTAAAGCCTCTTAAAATAAGAAACATTTATACAAATTATTTGCATATAATATCAAACAAAGGAACTCTTTGGCGAGTCGACGGCATCTTGAACGCCAAGTCGGATAGGCAGTCGATTTAAGGTTTTCTTCTGTTAATAGGAGTCTTGGACGGCGCTATGTACGTAACGGTGATTGGAATTAGGGTATTAATTTTAGCTGCGCTACATGGGCCATTGGAATGGGGGCTCTGTTCTAAATTCTGTAATCAGAGCTTTGAAAATAAATGTAGCCGCCCATCTCAGTCAAAAATGGGTCATCCGGTGCCTTTTATATGTAATTTTGGAAGTAAAAGAAACGCTCTCGGGGTCTTTCTTGTTATGCGGAGCTGTAGCAGTGTTAAGGTTCCCAGTGTAACAGTTTATACAGCTTGAGAAGCTGACTTCTACTTTAGTAAACAACGAGAACGCTTGTCGGAGCACAGAATTGAACTTTGGTCTGCGTGTTGAGATCACTTCAGGTGCTAAAGCAGAGCACCAGCTACGTTTGTTCGTCTTTGTAGATTAGTAGGACCAAATGTATTTATACAACAAAATCACTTTCAGGACAGACGTACATAATCTTAATACTCGATTCCGAGGCCTAATTTCGCCGCCGCAGCACTCTACTGTCCGTTTTGAAAGATCTTTTTCTTATCAAATATATAATATTTACAATAATGTATTGAAGGATTACATATCCCTTAATTTTGCACAATTTAAATACAAAATGCGTCACGACTTATTCCGCAATCAGTTAGGATGCAATTAGCTTGGGCAATTAAGTAATTAAATAATGTGTTTGTCAACTTCCTTTAATTGTACTAGGTTTAATATATTATAGTTGTTTAATTTTAATTTAGTCTAAACACTATTGTAGACTTGATCGTTACAGATACTAGTTAATTTAATTTAGGCAGTTTTTCAAATTTACTCTCATTTATTTTAATCAGGGTTTGGATGGAAGATCAGAGGGGTGGGATATCCTACTACCAGCTGAATCCCGCCTTGTGGTTACCCGTTTGAGTTGATAGTGCTTTTCCTCTGTCATTTCTCTTTTTTGTGTATTTGCTCAAGGGTAATAAAGAAAATTATTATTATTATTATTATTATTAAATGTAACGAAATTATCGGCGTTCAAATTTCAACGCACTATTGGTGTCCTAAAATCAATTTAGATTGACGCTAACGTCACATTTATGTTAAAAAGAGTATAAACAGAAGGCCCAACTTACAGTAACCTCTACAAGCACTATATATAGTATCAATCCAAAGTCCAAATTAACGAAATGTTTCCCTATTCCACCATCGTTATACACCACGTTAGACGAATTGCCTCTTCTAAAAAAGGTTTTAATTAATTTTTCTATAAGTAAGTGTGACCTAAAGTAAAGTCAAATCGGATGCACACGAAAATAATTTTAAATGTTTGATTTTTTATAATTTAGATATACCGGGTGACAATGAGACCAGCGTCATGCCTCTATCTCTGTTACTTATGAATGAATTTGGATGGAATTTGATATAAGAATACTAGATATAATTTCGGATTGACACACCAATGTAATCAAAACCAAAACTTTGATTTTTTAAATGGTTTATCGTATATATTTTATGTTTTTCGGAATCTACAACTTAAATTACATACAACAGTGTTGCCAAATTTGCTTAGGTGTTACAAAAAATATAAAAAAAATTAATTAATTAATTTTCAATCTTATATATATTTCTAAAAGTCCTGACTGACTGACTCATCAACGCCCAGCCCAAACCCTTAGACCTAGAAAGCTGAAATTTTGCACAGAGGTTCCCTTTATGATGTATACAAGGAATAAGGAAGGATATTTCGAAATTCAACCCCTAAAGGGGTAAAATGGGGGTTCCAATTTTGTATGGAAAAATAATATTAAATAGACATTTCGACTTGAAACTTCGTAGGAGTACTCCTAAAAACAAATAAGCAAACACGTATTTCGTGATTTTCCGAAAATCAACCCCTTAGGGGGTGAAATGGGGTAAGTAAGCCTAAAAATCGATATGGGTGTCGTTATTGAGGTTTATTGGGACGTTGATTGCGAAAATGGCATTTATTTTTAAGTCCAAGACGGTGAACATGACATAAGGGAAGAAACGGGACGGGACGGGACTAGACTGGACGGAACGGGACGGACTGGACGGGACGGGACTGAGCGGGACGGGACTGGACGGGAAGGGAAGGGACGGAACGGGACGGAAAGGGAAGGAAAAAGATGGGATGGAAGGGGAGGGGATGGGATGGAAGAGGAGGGGCGGGACGGGACGGGAAGGGACGGGACTGGACGGGAGGGAAAGGGGCGGGACGGGACGGAAAGGGTCGAGACGGGGCGGGGTGGGGCGGAACATTATTTAATACACAAATAACGAACCTCGCGCGAACGAAGTCGCGGGTAAAAGGTAGTTTTAGATAAAGATAAAGTAGTGCATGATGCATATCGTTAGATTGGTAATTAAATTTTCTATTTAATGGCAAGATGGCCCTTAGTAGGTACCATTTAAAAAAAGTGACTTATTCTGAAAAAACTTGTTTAGCAAATTTTATTATTGATAAACTAGCTATTATTATGAGTTTCTAGAGCCAATTAGAACAGATTTTTCCAAGTCACGGTCTTCTATGGTAAAAAATTAAATTTTTTTGGTTTGAAAAAATGACAATTTCGCTAGACTATTGTATGTATGTAATTTGACTCGTAGATTCCGGAGAACATAAAATATACAGGGTGATTCATTTAAAACATTAAAGTTAATGTCATTTTCTTGAAACCGGAAGTTGACCATTGGCTATTAATACATAACAAGGTATTACAGTTATTTTCACATACCAAAATATGGAGGGGTTGCTAAAAAAACTCGGTATGTGAACACACCAGTATGTACATACAATGATATTTGTATTTGTATTTTGTTAGAATATAACAGTCGCTATCATTTAGCAGCATCGTGATAAGTCGTTAAACATCCACTATAACACACATAATAAAAACTTCTGTGTTTTCGATCTAAAGTTCTTGGGAAACAATTGTTACAAGGCATACACCGTTTACGACAGCCAAAAAGCTTAAAAGTTGCTCAAAGTGGCTCGGAGGGAAGAAATGAGTCGCGGGCTGAAGAAACATGGGCTCACTCGCTTTAGTCACTTCTACCAGAAACAAATCCTCTCCGTCACGGTTGATATGTATGCTGAGCTTCAAAATAAAAACATACTTTCGTAATCTCTGGAAAGATAATCTTAGTTCAATAATAGGGAAAACTGCATTTTGCTTTACAAAATGTAATTGAACAGTAAATTCGAGAACTTCGTTCAGAAAAATACATTTACGCGGGCTTCAACTGAAGGCCAGAACTACAACAAACAATAGTAACGAAACAATTTTTAAGAATTCTACCCGCCCACAACAACACTTCATGCGATAAGGCAACCTTAACATGTATTCTCCTGAGATAGAATTCGACAAGGAAAAGTAATATTGATGTCCCAGCACAAATTAATTGAGACGTTGTTACAATTCTAACAGGAGTGCGCCTTCAAAATTATTTTATGACATGCATTACTTACTTACAAAACTAGTGGTAAGTTACACAAGCAAAGTAAATGGCAATGGTTTGGATATCAAATCCCGGTAATCAACCGGCTGAGTGAAATGTTGGGCAGGAGCGAGGCCACAATGGATGCCAAAGGTTTTCAGGAACTTCGACCCAAAATGAAAAGGGAGTGTGGATAGATCTTGATTACACAAATGAAATAATGTCCTCTATCGTCATCTCAACCAACAGACCCAAAAGTAATGTGGATAGTTCTTCATCACACGAATGAAAAGTGTCTTCCTTCCCGATCCAAATATAGTGTGAATAGATGTTTATCACACAAATGAAAAAGTGACCATCATCATCCCAACCAACCCAAACCAAATGTGGATGTAGATCTTCATCACACGAACTGAAAATTTAACATTTCAACCAACGGACCCAAAAAATATGGATAGTTGTTCATAACACAAAGAAAAGCGCCTTCCATTATCATCCCAACTAAGTGACGCAAATATAGTGTGTATACATGTTTATCCCACAAAAAAGTGGCCTCCATCAACGCCTCAACCAACTGACTCAAATAATTGTTGATAGACATTCACAACACAAAGGAAAGTAGTGTCATCATCATCATCTTAACCAACCAACTTAAAAGGTAATGAGAATAGATATTCTTCAATAGCAACTGTTTTTCTTCAATATTTCAGAAATGTAGATATATGTTCGAAACACAGAGAAAGTGTCCTCTATCGCTATTCTAATCAATCGCCCCAAGGATAAGGTGGATAGATGTTTACTGCACAAATAGAAAAGTGTTGTATATCATTATCCCACCCAACCTAACCAAAGGTAGTATGGATGGATCTTCATCACACGAACAGAAAGTGTCCCTCTTCAACATCTCAATCAAGTGACCAAAATAAATTAGTATAAATATTCGTAACACAAATAAAAGTGCCTTCCATCATTATCCTCACCAACTGACTTAAAGGCAATGTTGATAGTTGTTGTTTGTTTGTTTCCAGTGTACGAGATCTAGGTATGCGAAGTACCAGTACCACCGGCTGCTGCTGTCATATGGATAGATATTCATCGTATAAATAGCAACAGCCTTCCTTCAACATCTCAATAAATGGACCTAAAGAAATATGAATAGATGTTCGTGACACAAAGAAATGTTTCTAATACGAAGAAAATAGTCCTATATCATTACCAGTCAGCCGATCGAAATGTAGTGTAGATAGATATTTATCAGACAAATAAAAGTGTCTTCCAGCACCTTAACCAACAGAGCAACAACAATGTGGGTAGGTCTTCCTCACACGAATAGAAAGCGTCTTCCTTCCACATCTAACCAACCAACGTAAAGAAACATGGGTAGATCTTCGTCATAGGTCAGAAATATCAATTTTTACATTCTACAGTCATTTGATTCTGCTGATTTTCAACTGTACGTCTTAGCATGTGCTATAAATATTGTAATTAGCCCTTAATGGCAACCTGAATGTTGTTTTTCCATTCGCCATTTTTTTAAACCCATTTTACAAAAATTATTCAATTAAACAAATTCTGTGTTCCTGAAAGAAAGTCATTTCAGTAAACATATCTTTATGTAATAACAAGGGATTAATGAATAAATTATATAATACAGCTGTTAATGGAATTTCGGGTTATCTAATATCAGCTAATAACATTTCCATGAATAATATGGATATACTCCAATGCTATATCAAATAGTAACAAATTCGATAAAGCTTGAAATATAAACGGGAGTATAAAACGATTTCGCCTAACAAAAATCTCACGAGGTAAGCGTTTCGATGCCGGGGAGAGGGCTTGAAACAATATTTGGAGAAGTGCTGACGGGATATGCAGTACTGCAAAAGCACTCAAACCGCAAGAGAAACGCAGCGGCAAAGCTGGGCAGATAACGAGATAGTAAAAGGAAAAGGTCGGGATGTGCTACATATTTACGCCGCCGCCAGTGCCCCCTGGTAAGATAAAAAGGAATTCCGTACTTAAAATTTCAAATTGGCTTCCTTGTTCACCCCTTACGTGAGGGGAAACTCGATTAACTAACTTTGCTGGCTTGTAGCTCGCTATTATCCCTTGTATCCCGCCAGTGACGAGCTTTTGCGTTTTTTGTGTTTCGCACTTTCTTAATGGTTGTAGCGGGGCACATACATGAAAAATGGGTATTTAACACTTCTGGAAAAAGTGAGTTGCTGTTTATCTAAATTTCAGATTCAATTAAATTGAAAGCCTCTGCGTTTAGCGTTAGGAATGAAAATGGTTAACTGTGTTTATTGAAGCATCATTGATTATGTGGAAGGTGCAAATGGTTAACAATTCGTTATTTTGCTATCAGCATACAGTTCCTGCTGTAAAACAGTTTTTAGCCAGTGTCCTACAACCTATGTCGTATAAGGTTACCACTTGTGTAAATAGACACCCCTTTTCGCATTTCGCTATTGTAATTTTAAAGTCACAAAAAGAAAAATCCAAAATTTTTTGCATTTTTGTATTATTTTAGTACTTCATCGCAGAAAAATAGTAATGTCACTTTCCTGGGATATGGCTGTAATTAATTTCAGATTTTAAATGGAATTACCTGTATTTTATCTCAATCGGAATTTACTGTTTTCAAAAATATATGCCACTATTGTAACGCAGTTTTCGATGTATTGATTTCTACCGATACCGACAATGTCAGCATAGCCAGGAATAAACAAAATAATTCTCTATGTTCATGTACGTCGGAAGCGAGGTGCCAGGAAGTGCACTTTGACGTAAATGGATTAGAAAGGGAAATAAAAAATTACCATCTATTATAATATGGGTAGTGTTGCTAAGTTTTTTTTGTTCAATCTGAAACACTGTTGAAATTACTTAGTGCCAAATGAAAATTTGCTCAAAACTCGGAGAATAGTCGCTGCAAATTTCCTAAAATTTGTTTGTAAAAATCGTTGCAAAAGTATATTGCGAGATTACTGAAAATTTATTGGAAACTTTTTATAAACTTGCTGATAACACCTTGATAAATCACGGCAAACTAAGATTAAGTAACTTTTTTTAAATTACTGCAACTTTCATACAGACATTTCTGTAAAGTGGTTGAAACTCATAACAAATTTATGAAGATTTACTTGTGAACTTGCTGAAAATTGGTTGCATTAGCTAATATAATTAAAAATATATTTTTCCTTTAAACTGCAGTAATATGTGGCATTATACTCCTGGATTGATGATGCTAAACTATCACTTTATTGCCATGCTGCCGCTGACGAGCGGCAGATATAGTTATTATCTGCCGCTGACGAGAGTAATTTTCTTCGGATTTTCTTATAAACGTTTGAAGAAGAAATGCTATATGTTATTCGGAGCAAAAGTATCTTTATGTAGCTCGGCAAATAAACCGTCCAGCTACGCCACATAAAATATAACTTTTGCTCCTAATTACATAATATACTATTGTTCATTTTCTGGAAATGTTTTTGCAGCCTTGCTAAAAAATTGCTGAGAACTAGCTCAATTTATTCAAGATCTATTGGAAGTTTACTAAACAATTTTTTGAAATTGTAACGGGCTAGTTCGTGTCAACTTGGTAATAATTACTTTGCTAGATTTAAGCCAAACTGCATTTCTAACATTGTCCTAATTAGGTTAAAACCAGCTAACGCAGTTGTTGAGTGCGTCTATTAACAGAATCAAAGCAAGTTGTGGGCAACGGAGAGGCGCAGAGAAGTCAGTTTGTCGCTAGTAGGCCGTGGTGCGTTTCGTCTAAACAAAAAGAGACGATTTATAGTTTATCTGTTGCCTGCGTTAAGAGCAGTTGACGCCTCGTTATTCTTGAGCCAAAATACAGCCTCGAGAGCAGATATTTGCCTTGAAATCAACACGGAGCTACCTTAAATTTCTCATAACCGGAAGCCGCTATTCTAGCTTCAAAGAAGCAGTGCTTTGGACAATGTACGAGACCAATTAGGGCAACTATGATGGAAATTTTAGTTATTATAAATAAAAGCCCTCGCTTGAATGCCCGGTCCAGAAAAGTGGGAAAACTAGAAACGTTTAACTATTTGTGTACTGAAATGAGGTAAGAGCGGGTCTTGTGCTTCTACGACTGAGTTAACTAGCAAAGAAAGGGCAATTAAAATTCATAGTAAAGTAGAGTATAGGGTATGGGAAAAGTACCATCACAAATGTTACGTTCACTACAAGCCACATATGTTGAAAAATTGCTGAAAACTTCTTTAAAACTGTTGATCAGTTTTCCTAGAACATTTGTTGACAGGTGGTTATATATTCGCTAAAACTGCATTAAAGCCTTATATAACTTTGCCGGAAATTGTTGACAATGTAATTTTCTCAAACAAGTTTTAAAAAGGAATCCCCGTTTACGACAAGTAAAACACTTTAAAGGGCGCCTGGTAGCCTAATAGTAGGGGGCTCGTCCTTAATATTTAGAATAATTATACTTTGGAAAATACAGGGATACCTTTTTGTAATTTTAGAGCACCATCATGGTATTTTATATGTTTGTGATGAAATTCGGATTCCAAAATAGAAAACCTCCTACGTGACAGGAAATATTGTACTGTGCTCAGCTCCAAGAATTGGACCTTAGTTGCCATATTGCTGGTTCCTTGAACATTTTTACTTGACGGCAAAATACAGTACAGTACAGTACACTACTATTAAGCAGGTCGGTCTGGCATCTATGATTAAAACACGTTGTAAGAATTCCCCCTGCTTGTTATGAGAACATTTTGCAAATGTGCTCCCCTGTTAAAAAAAAATCCAGAAGAACGCATTATGGATACACTGAAGGTGTTACTGGCCTCTTAACGAAGATATTCCCCAAAAATTATTGGATAACTTGCAGCTTACTTGCTAAAGAATACCAAAATTAACGATAAAATCTAATAATAAAAACATAATTTAGAATTGACTGAAACAAAGTTCAATCGCCAAAAAAATCCGAAAACCAAGAAAGCCACAGACCTTTGAAGCCTGTATATAGTTTTGGCCACCAAAATTTATCGATGAAGGTGGATTCGAAGAATAAAATAAAACTAACAGCTTCCTAAGATGTCGACAGTGAATTATTGCGTCATTCTCCACGCGATGTGATGGCAAACCCATTAAATCTGCATCGGCGGGATGATGCAGAATGAACTGCGGCAGATTTACCACGAGCAATTAGCGTAAATCCACACACGAAATAAGGAAGGTCCTTCTAGGGCCTTTTTGAGATGTGAAACGATAGAAGGGAGCAAGACTGCTATACAAGGTGCAGCCGAACACGATGCAGGATGTTGCTTTGCTTATATGCGAACGTGAAGTAGGTAGTTGTAAAACTCCGCGAAACTTAAAAAAACGGTATTTTGGAAATTTAAATGTGTGGACTGCGTTTTAGGGTAGCTGACAATTTCGACCGAGTTCATCATCAATTTTCGTTTCTTGAAAAACACATAATGGACGAAAATATCACAAGGTGCAGTAACGCGAAAACCACTTTTGAACAGCTGTGGATTGGGTAGACTGCTTCAAAAAGTTATCGAAGCTAGACATCCAATTCTACTTTTTGGTTGATGTTGTCCATTACATCAATTGTTTATCAGCAACTTTAGCAAGGTTTAAAGAGTATTTTCAAAATTAATGATATATGCACTACAGAGAAACCCTTCTACAGATTAATATTATCATTGCTATAGTATGTGTGCAGTATGATCTGAATTTTATAGTCATCTAAAATTAAACCTCTATGTTCACATGTTCAATATTTACTCAAAGCAGTTTATTTTATTAACCTTCTTTTTGTTCGCTGGTTTATGTAATAATAAGATTAGTCCGATCTCTGCAGCTTAAGCAGTTGGTCACGTTACATATAAATAATACGAGAAATATAGTCTTAAATCAACGCACTTGCGCCATTTATCTACAATTCGTTTCTAGTCTCAAAAAATTCTCGACAGCGTCTTTCGCAGGCTCATCTGTTGTAAAACGACGTTCACTTCTTCAGATTTTTGAGCAGATAGAAGCATTAACAACATTGATTGTAGGTCATTTAATCACATATCCTCCAAAGGAATATTTTGCATGTCGCAATAAAAGGTTGCCATGAGCTTTCCAGTTGGATGTCGATTTTCTTTTACGGAAGAGACTCTTTATGAACCCATTGCCTGAGCTCAAGAATTGTGTCGGGATCCCAAGAATATACCCAAGTCATAGGATAGATTCAAGTATTTCCAATACTTTAGCGATTGTATAGACTTTTATACGGCGATCCTTAAAAACCAAGGCTTCCACTATCTTGCACATTTCAGCAATTGTTGCTCCTGCAAGATGTTCCATTTCTAGATCATCGTTAATAGATTCTAGTCCCAAAAAAAAACTGTTTTGGCCAAAATTCAATTGTGAAATACGACCGAGTGTCGTTTCCATAAGGCCCGGATTATTTACAGATTATAGCTGTCTGTTATGAGAAATTTGATTACAGTTTTATGCTTCAATTGCACAAGACTCGTTTTCAGACACAAAACACTTCAAAAAGTAATGAACGAAACTCTATCAAATTTGGCACGTAACTACAGGAAACTTATTACTATTTGACATTAAAAGCTGAAGTACATCAAATGTTTCTATCATGGCTAGGTAGCTAACTCTTTTAGTATACCTAAATTTAATAATTATCACAGTATAATTCATAATATATAATCACAGCAAATATCACAATAGTTTAACATAATGGGAATCATAAGTTGCCACAAATTAATTGCTATGGTCAATAATTTGTAAATATGAAAATGAGGTACCTCAGGCAAAGGGTACAATACTTGCAGTTCACAAACTTCGCAATCATATTAATTGCACACATTAAAATAAAACACCGGACAGGCAACCATTACAGCAAAGGCTTATCCTCTGTAACTTCACGAGGTCACGTCCCTGACCCGAGCTCTCAATGACGTTTGGAACCATCTCGTGCGGCAATACAGCCCGATATCGCCTGAATCATCCTCACGTCGGAGAATATGACCGTTACTGAAACTAATGCCTAGATCGACCCTCCGGCACTGACTGCTATAAGAGGGCAAAGAGTCCACGACAGAATACCAAAGAAATTACATAACCTTGACGAAAGCTTCCTACTTACCCCATGTTGTTATGGGCACTTGCAGAGACCGCCGAAAGGTACAGGCAACCAATGCACAGAATCAAACTGAACGCTTAATCTGGCTTCGAAGCAGCCGGGAAAAAGGTCAAGCTAACAATTGCGGGCTTATAAAACTTTGCACCGCCATTCCAAGAAGTAGGCGTGGCCCTAGCGCGCGAAATACAAACTGCGCACCACGGACATCAGAATGAAAAGATGCGTAACAATGCGAAATAATTACTACAGATCTCGAAATCAAAAGGAGGCGCAAATGAACCGTAACATAATTTTAAATCGCAAAGACACATAATTTTCCTTTAGGCAGTTTGCAATTTAACTGCATAAATTATTCTTGAATATAAGATTGCCATCATTTGAAATTTCTATCAATAGTAATCAAGGGCTGAATTTATCACATCATATTTGTGGTCGTTAGTAGGATTAATATAATAAGGCAGAATGAGTCATTAACGTTATAATTTATGACTAATGGGGGAAATATATTTTGGAAACGATTTCAAGAATTGTACAGATATTTAAATATTATGTAAAGTCTAATTCTCCCTGATTTAAATATCCTAAATATAAAACGATCTGAAAGTATAAACTTAAGGAGAAAACATTGTAAACATTTAACACATGCATTTATCGTTGAAAAAGTCTTCTCTTGAGCCTAATCATAACATTCAACATCTATTTACCCTAGAAATTGTGTCGGTTAATACTTCCCGACAAAAAAAGACTACGATATTGTTAAATAAATCCACAGTCAGGAGGTAGATGTGAAAATAGTATATCGTTTTGTTAGACTTTAAAGTGACACTTTGTTTGACAAGTAATTATGTTTGCAATTGCGAAGCGGAGGGTAGCTTAGCCGAGCGAACGCAAAAATTGCAAGCCACTTTTAGTCCGAATAATACATACTATTTTTTCTGCAACCTATAAAAGTACAAAATATTCAAAAATTTTAGATGATTGATTGCTTCTGACATTTCTCATTTTAAAAATCATTATGACAACTGCAGTTATAGGCGATCAGTTAGAACTTACTTTTAATTCTTAGAAGCTGCTCAACTTTTCCCGACTTCTTCGATCGTAATCGCTAAAAATCGTACTTTTAGACTCGCCTTATTTATCTGCCTCGCTCGCTGCTCTCACTTCGCCATAAACTGCGGGTAGTCCAAAGAGTCCTTGATTCCGTACTTGTAACATAAGTAGCTATTAACACTAAGAACTAAAGTAATGCATAGCAACATACAGTTTCGTGTCAGTAAGAGAAACGTCAACTTCATTGACAGATTTCGGTATTAAAAGTAACGACTTTTAAAATGGTTGCGAAATATATAAACTATTAACTACTGCACTTCTACTTACATATTGGGTTATTCAATTGAGATATATTTATGCTTATGTTTTGCCAATCCGACATGAAAGTTTTCATTGCTTGCTTGCTTGACGGCACTTTGAGAGAGAAGCCGTGGAACGAATTGGCTGATTTTGGTGTCAGTCGACTCAGGGCGACGCAAGTAAGCCAGTAGTAGGGTTTTCAAATTTTTATAAGTGACTTTTCTTATGTGGATTTTTTTGTTGATAGTTAACCTCAAATTAACTCGACACATAAAATGGATCACTCTTGTACAAATTGCATTAAATGAATTATTTCGCGCCCAATTTGGGTGCAGAACGCTAGTAATATAATAATTATGTACACATTTTTCTGGGCTAAGTCTAAGAGGCAGGATATTGCCTTTCAGCCTTCTGTTTTTAAGCTTCACAATACTCCATATGTAGAATAAAGATTTGACTTGAAAAAAATAAAAATGTATATAAACGAAAATATTGCTCCATAGACGGTCCGGAGCAACATGGCTTAAGGACCGCGCACAAAGACAAGTCCTAAGAGGCTTGTTGACATGAATAGATTTAAAACTCTTCTGGCGAGCTTATGTTAGAGCGATGGAGCTCAAAATTAAGCTTGTTCAAAATCAAGATAACGATGCTCTCGAAATTTTTATAATCGGGATTAAAGACGAAATTGGTACACTCGGCTTTGAAAGCTGTGGAATACAGCAATTATTGTAGAACATAAAAAATTTCTGTTAAAGTTGGAGTCGTTTATTTCGAGCAGTCCATGATTGATTATTAATGGAATTGAAGTATAAAAATCAAATATAAATTATGTAATTGAAATTTAAATAACAGGAAACAAAAAGCTTTTAAAATACATGATGGTCAAGCACTTATTACGTGTGGCTTAAAATGGAAGTTACTACAGAAAAAAAGAATCCTTGAAAGAATTTGACCAAGAATATAACAAGATTATTTTCATTTTATTAATAATACAAAATAACTGACAATCTAATCTATGATTTTTTAGCTTACACGGTATGTAGGAGTTGATGTCATTCGTTAGAAATTTTTAATCTTTTTACAGATGTTTATTCGTTGTTACCTCTTGCATAACACTTGTCTTGGGTGAAACACAGGTAAAGTGCGTTAAAAAACTATTATCAAGTGGTCTTGCGCCAAACAGTAATTTTTGAAAGTCATGTCGTAAGTATTTTATGGATTGCGTAAGCACACAATCTCACTTTTTTTTTTTATTAGTTATAGCTGGTTCTGCAAAATAAGATGCAATGCACAGCTTTGTTATAAAGGGCAATTCAAATTATTTCTACCTACATAATATTCAAATGAGTAACATGTCACACTTCAGACTAAAAGTGTGTTTTTAAGACAAAACAAGTTTCAAACTAAAAGAGCTAAAATTAAATAAGGTCCTGCGGTAGTTTCCGTTTAAGGCGAGTATGGATGTCTTTTTGTCCAAGTTTAAGTTTTACAGCACTGTCACAGAGCACTATGTTCTTGAAAAACTTCTGAGTGAGATTTGTTATAAATTCAGTTATTAGAGGAATTCCTAGTTCATTATGAACTTGGGTGTTACGCACAAACCACGGGCACTTTATAGCAATTCGAAGCACTTTGTTTTGGATCACTTGTAGTTTCTTCAGTGATGTCTTCGACGTGGTACACCATACTGGGCAGGCATATGTGAGTATTGGCCGAAGGATTGAGGTATAAATGAGAACAGAGCATTCAGTTCTGAGATGGGAAGTTTGGTTCATTAGGGGGTACAGCATACCCAATCGGGTGTGGCATTCATTGAGTTTTTGGTTGATATGGAACCCCCAGTTAAGTCTTGCGTCCAGGTAGACGCCTAAGTACTTAACGGCTGAGTCCTTTGGGTTCCAAGTTATATCGATATTGTCTATTTTGAGTGTTGGGATTTGCGCAAATCTTTTAAGAGTGAATATTTTAGCTTGAGATTTGCGTGGATTTATTTTTATCTTCCATGTGGTAAACCATTCCAATGTGGAGTTGAGGGACTGCTGAAGGTGATATATAGCTGTTTCGGCACTGTCGTTCTGGGTTAGTATCGCCGTGTCGTCAGCATACATGGCAAGTGTTGAATTTGGAGGGACAGGTAAGTCATGCACATACAGGTTGAATAATGTTGGTCCCAAAATGCTCCCTTGGGGTACGCCGGCTTTTATAAGTTTATTGCTAGAGGTTGTTGTATTAATTCGCACTCTGAATGTTCTGCTGGACAAAAAGGAGTGAATAACTTTGATTAGGTAGATCGGCAGGTCTAAAACAATCATTTTGTAGATTAACCCCTCGTGCCAGACCTTGTCAAACGCTTTCTCTAGATCAACAAAGATACCGGCAGTGTATTTCTTTTCTTCGAAACCTTTTTCAATTAGTTCGCTTAACCGAAGCAGTTGATGGGCGGTTGAGTGGGAGGAGCGAAACCCGAATTGATGCGAAGGAATAATATCCTTTTCCTGCAATGCGTCTTGGAGTCTGGTGAGTATCACTTTTTCAAGGAGTTCAGATATCGATGATAGAAGGCTGATCAGTCTGTAGCTGTCTGGGCTATCTTTGGGTTTGGCAGTTTTATAGATAGGAAGTATGATTGCGGTTCTCCATTGCTTCGGGAAGTATCCCAGTCGAAGAGAGGCGTTACAAATGGTAGTTAGATAGACGACAGCCTTCTTGGTTAGGTTTTTTAACATCTCGTTTGTTATTAGATCAGGTCCTGGAGATTTACGGTTATGTAATCGTTTAATATAAGTTTCGAGTTCTTGGGGTGTTGCTGGGACTATTGTTGTATTCTCTTGTAGGTGGAGGTGTTGGATCGCGTCATTGACTTCAATATGCTCATCGTATTCGTCTACATTAGGTGCGAATGCCTGCTCTAGGTGTGTAGCTATTATGTTTGCTTTATCTATGTCAGATGTGTAAGTAGAGTTATTGACTGTCAGGGGATAGATGACATTCTTTTGCCGTAGTAATCTTTTCGTGGAAAGCCACATAGAAGGGTCTTGAGGTTGAATTTCTTCAAGGTAGGAGCGATATCTCTGGATTCGTACAGAGTCAAGTTCTTGTTTGACTGAGTGGCAAAGCCTGTTGTATAGAGTTTTAAGATACGGCAGGCGAGATCTCTGCCAGTCTCTTCGGTATCGATTTTTGAGTTTGATCATCTCAAGTATGTGTACAGGTGTTCTGATGTGATCAGGAACTTTTCTGTGATTCCAGGGTGAGGTGGACTCAATTATGCTTTCTTGAATTGCAGTCGTATAATGATGAACAAAATGATCTAGGTCACTAGGGGTTTCAACGAGTGTCATAGTCAGCTGTTGATCTAGAGTTGACTGAAATGTTTCCCAGTTCGTTTTTCCGTAGGCAAGTTTAAGTATAGGGGGGGTTATTTCCGGGGTATTACACAGGGTGATGATTATGGGCAGGTGATCAGAATCTAATTCTGTAGTTACTGTTTGTAGTATCGGTTCGCAGAGATTTTTATGCAACACTACATCTAGGATGTCAGGTTGATGATCAACTCTATAGGGATGGTAGGTGAAATCAGTTGGTGCGGAGAGCAGTATACTGTGATTAGCCAGGATGTTGTGCAATTTAATTCCATCAGGATTGCTAACCCGGCAGCCCCATATTGTATTCTTTGAGTTGAGATCTCCCAGTAAAAGAGTGGGCTCGTTACTGTAGAATACTTTTCTAATGTCCTCTTCTATTAGCCGTTTATTCGGCGGTTTGTAAGCAGCCGTGATTATTAGAGACCTATTATTCTTCATAAACAGTTTTATTGTGATTGCTTCTATGTTTTGAATTTCACCCATATGTAGAAGATGGTGGTTAAATTTCTTCTTGATTACGATTGCAACCCCGCCTGACGCAATCAGTGCCTCTCTGTCCTTTCGATGCACCTCGTACCCAGGAATTCTAAATGTTTCCGTGTTAGTAAAGTGGGTTTCTGTGATACAAGCGACATCTATGTTATATCTTGACAGGAATTCTATGAATGTTGATCGTTGAGTTTTTAGGCCATTGGCATTCCAATTGACCACTGTTAAATTTGTAAGTATTGGGTCACTATTTTGATCCATTACTTAGTAGATTAGGGATCAATGTTGTTAAAAATGGCATAAATTTATCTAAATGTGGTATAAGTAGCTCAACTATTTTTGTGATTATGTTAGTTATAAAGTCTGTCGATTCTTGGTTCTCTCGTAATGTATGATTCTGTCCATGTGAGTAGTTCCTTGAGGAAACATCGTTTGCCGAACCTTCTTGTCTATGTTTTGTTGCGTCAGAATAGGTTCTATTGGGTATTCGGTTACTAGAATTTAGCGTAGGTTTCCTACTTATCTTTAGATAGTAAGAACAGCCTTTGTAGTTGGCGGGGTGTTTTTCTAAGCAATTTACACATTGAGAGTCTTCATCGGGTTGTTTTGGGCATTGAGTGTATAAATGGTGTCCAGGGCACTTAACACATCGCTCTTGAGATTGACAATAATTACGGGTATGCCCGTACAGTTGACATTCCTTGCACTGAGGTATTTCTTTGGGTTTTCTTCTTAGTTCGACGTCTATAATGCTGTAACCTAATTTTTCTAATCCAAAAATTTTTCTACCTTCCGGAGTATTGTTAAGGTCTACAGCGCAGAGCGGGATAGGGTACCTGCTTTTGTTATAGAATCGTACTACTTTCAGTACAGGAAAGTTTTGGGCCACTAATTCATTTTTAATTTCTGTTTCAGTTAGCGAAACAGGTATATTTCGAATTACTACTGAGAGATTGTTGGCTGCTGGGTCTTTAAATGTGTGTTAATTTAGTTTTATTTCGTTGTAGTGCTTAGTCATTGTCCTGTAATCGTCAGTTGTAGTTAAATTAATACGCAATTGGGTATTTCTTATTACAGTTATGAATTCTCCGGTGACTTTTTCCTTAAGATCAGAGATAATTTCCTGGTATTTTAATTTATCTGCATTATGCAGATAAATTGGTGGAATTTTAGTTTTCGTTTCAGGGTTATCTCGCGTCTGACTCGCCTGAGCGGTGTCCAAGGTATCCATCGCGCTGAGAGCCGCAGCGTGTTTGCCTTGATTGATTATTTTTCCTGCGTTTTCTATCTGCTTGGTCGTTACAAAGAATTTATTTTTTGGAATTAAATTATCCGGTTCAAATAGGTATTTTTTATTTGGTATCATGATGTCTGGCGATAGTTGGGAACTATTTCGCTTTAATTGTTGATTACTCATATCAGGAACCCCCCCCCCCCCCGCAGGGGTTCTCAGGATACTATATTGCTAGTAGTTTATTTTCAGTTGCAAAACTTATTAGCAGTTATAATGTAATAAAGGAATTTTACCAGCTTATTCCAGCCAGCACTGCTTATACTACGAGAGCCAGAGGCACAATCTCACTTTGGCAACTGACAACTCAAGTGACTAATGCCCGTACTCATAGTCCGTACTCCGTTCGATCTCCGACTTGAGAACGTCTCAAGTACACAAACAGATTCCATAGTTGTTACTTGGTTGCCAAGCAATACTCCTCCCGTGCTTGCTGGCATGCTTACTCAAGTTAGGCAACGACCAACCTTGAGACGTGCTCAGTTATACCATAACCACACTTTTTTGACATTTCGGCCTCTTTGATTTCTGCATTGTGAAAGTTAGTGAAAGTATAAAGAAAGATAAATGATAAATAGATTATTGGGAGCAAGAACGCTTTGAATTGTTCGAGTTCCTTGACATGCTAGAAGAAGAAGACAGTGGTGATATTTTAAGAATGTCTAAAAGATATATCAGGATTATGGAAAACCCCCTAGAGTTTTATTCAGATGACGATTTCCGTGAAAGATATCGTTTTAGAAAACACTTTCTTTTACACAGGATCTTGCCGCTGGTACTTGATAATCTCAGGAAGGTAAACAATCGAGGACTGCTTTTTTGCCAATAGCACAACTGTTGATAACCTCACGGTTTTATGCTACCGGAAACTATTAAGGAGATAATTTCCTTTTAGTTTTATAATATAATATGTAAAAATTAATAACATTTAATGTTATCCTACTAGTTTGTTGAACAATATTTTTGCTTTGTATGCTGTATCTGGTCACTTACGGGAAGCTAGCCAGCAATTTGTTAGCAGAATTATAAAAAGAGTTTCGGTAGCATTCGCCGAATATCTTGGGGATTTTATTCACTTCCTAGAAACTGAAAATGAATAGAGGCACAATATAGACTCAGCAATCTTCAGCCACTCTGTTCTTCATTTGGGTCATCGTTGCATCGGTCCTTTTGTCTTCAACGATTTTGTAGTGCGCCACTAAATTTGCCAGCAGCAATTTTTCTTTTTGCGTGTAGGCTATAATTTCTACCATCAACTCACGTTTGTTAAACAATTCAGCAGGTCGTGGGGTTATGTATGACAATAATGACGCAGAGGGCAACGTAACAACGTGAAAGTTACTAGATTCCAGCGATATTCATTATCTAGAGAATTGCCGAAGTCTTGTTTATGACATACAACCGATACTGAGCATTCGTGAATACTTGAGATCGACTCCTTTGAGCATTACTCAAGCACAAGTTTGAAACTCGACTATGAGTACGGGCATAAGCGCGCTGAATTCTGAGTAGGGTGATGTAATAATCACCTAAATGCAGTCGTAAGACAATATCTAGTTCAAAGCCACTAGATAACTTTTTTACCTCACTTTATAGTATGTAAAAGCATAAAAATAATGGGCGCCCATGATTTAACGCAAAACAATTGAACAGTGTGACAATTGCATATTGTTCTACTATACTTGAGCCTCCGAACAGATAGAGTGGAGCAGGCAACCCAAATAACATATTACAAAGGTCACTCGATACTATTTTAATTATAAATGCTAAATGCATCAGAGATGGCGACGCTTATAATTAGAACTAATTTCAATTGACATTAAATAACTTGTTGGGGTTATCATGCAAATATCAAGAGATCAAATTCTGTTTCTGTCAAAACTGACGCAAAACCTAACCTGTTAACCTCGAATTTGACATAGACTTACAGTGCCACCAACACGTTATTCATACGTTTGAATTTCCACAGCCCGTTGAGGATCAGTTTTTTTATCTCTTTATATTTGCATGATAACCTCAAGAAGTTACTTAATGTCAATTTAAATTAGTTCTAATTATAAGGGTCGCCATCTCTGAGCCTTTTAGTAATTATAATTAAAATACTATCAAGTGACCTTTGTAATATACTATTTGGATTGCCTGCTCCACTCTATCTGTTCGGCGGATCAAGTATAGTGCCAAGAATAGTTTCCACAACTATTCCGTTATTTGTCACTCACGAAGTACTATCATTGGATATTACTTCCTCATGTTATATATTATATGCCAAACTATTAACTGAATGTTATGCTATAACAGATTGTAAATTCTCAATTAATAAACATGTGAAAAAAAATGTCACCTATTCGCGGTTTACTAAAAAAAAGTGTTACATAAAGCTCAAAAACAATTAAAGATATGTAAAGAGAACAAAATTTTCAATCGATTGGCATCAACTCCTGGATATAGTGTATTTAAAAAATCATAGATGGCCTTCTTAGTTATTTTGTATTAATAATAAAATGAATATGATCATATTATGTTCTAGAGGACGTCCTCCTGTTCAAATTATTTTTAATATTTTTTTCTATCTCCAACACTTATTCACATACTTCGTCAATGTATTTTTGCCATAGAAATTCACGTTTTTGCAGAGGCAATATTATATTAAAAAGCAGCCGAAAGTCACATATAGCCACCATATTCGGCTGTAATTAATAATTCATTGGTTTGATGTAAGCACACTTCTATCTTCGCAGTATACGCAGAGACTAATATGATTAGCAATACATAAAGATCCCAAAAAAATGAGAAGAGGGGAGAACTTGAAAATGTAAGTCACCCTGGTTAGGCTGATTCGATTCAGAACATCAAAGATGGTTAGTGAACGAAAACGAAAGTGTACTCCTAGAAGAAAGTGTGAGAATTGGCGCTGGGAAAAATATATTGAGGTATTGTTCAAAAATACAAAACGTAATATCGACAACAACTAATACCTGGTTCCAGGATTCTTCCAGAATAAGTGGAGAAGGCAATATAACTTGAGAAGAAGGAGGGCACCTGGACCCGACGACATCATTATCAAACTCTTCAAGCTGCTGGATGACAATGATATCAACACTATTCGAAAGATATTCAACCTTAACGCTGTAGAAATTCTTTACGAGTAGCTACTATATAGAATTTCTTATCAGCAATCACCAATCATGTGCAGACTATAAAACGAGAAGTACAATGAGCTACTTATTAAAAACACCTTTTTCAAAATCGTTCAGTCATGTCTGTAGATGAAACGAAGAACAACTGACCAATGCTCACGGTGGTTTCAAAAATCCATAAGAACAAGATTAACTCTGTTCTGTGTATAACTGTAGTTTAAAAGAGATCAACATGTGTTTCCTGCTTTACTGCTTACTACTATCACAAATCCAACAGCAAAGATCTTTTATGTCGTTTTTATATAAGTAGATTTTCGACCATCTTCTTTTATTTGCTCTACTGCATCAACAATTCTTCAGATTGGAGCTATGTTGAGGCGTCTTTCACCAGATCGTTAAAAAAGACATTTCTGTGAGTCAATTCAGTATTTATACCATTATAATTTTTTCATATATCCCACAACTTACAGAGCATAAAAATAAAAGAGAAGTATCGGAATCATTCAGCCTTTTATTTTAATTTCATGTTACTACATAAAACCGGTTTAAGAGACCGAAACAATCCAAAAGGAGTATGACAGCTCAGTAGAGCAAAATATGGCAATTCCATAATTTTATTTTTCTTCAAACGTCAGTAAAACGTGTCATTATAATTACTGCTTGATTGATGATGCTAAACTGTCATTTCATTACCATTGCATCTAAACACTTTATATATTTTTTTTCGTGGTTACAACATTGTAAATAATTTATTATAAACGTTTGAAAAAAAACTATATGTTATTCGGAGCAAAAGTATCTTTTTGTGGCTCGGCTGTACTTACCTGCCTCGCAAACTCGGCAGATAAAGTATTACTTTTTCTCCTTATAACATAATATACTATTGTTCGCCGTATGCCATTATAGCGTAGAACCAGAGAGGTACAGAACAGTAGATTTAAACTTTCAGCGCAGAGGCGCATTAAAAGCATTTTTAAAATACGATTAAAAGATTTTCCTAGCTTTGAGGAAACTGGCTTGATTGGACCGGAGCTATTAATTCCTCAACTTACTGCTGGCAGAGATCGCTGTCTGCTTCCAGCTTTAAACACAACAAATTAAGTGTCAAATGAAGAGCAGTTAAAATATCAAAACGCCTATTAATTTTAAATCAAAACGCTGCGTTAGCCGTGGATAAAGTTGCAAGAATTTCGAAATGAAAGGTAGTGTAGATACACTTCTCCGCTTTAACATTTCATTGCTGAGGATGCCATGCTACTCTACAGAACATGAAAACTTCTGCGGTTAATTTTGAGTACAATAACACAATTGACGGCATGCAATTTTTGACGACTAACTGGTAAAACAAAGCATCACCTATTCACTGAAGGCGATCATCTAACATTGATTTCGACGTAATTTAACTGATAAAAACAGAACAAAAGTCATAAATTTATCACATCTAGCTGTCAAAAGTGGACCGGTGGTAAAACGTTACTCGTACTGGAGGAAGCAACGTCCAATGGACGGAGCAAGATGAATAAGCTACTGCCTCCTCATGATATATGTGATGGAAGAAACGGCGTAGCTGTCTGGTAAATGACAAGAAGCTTCGCAGGGGGGAAATTAGAAACAGTTCGAAAGGAAGCCTTTCATGTAGTGACCTGAAGAGAGGACACATCTAGGATGACCCACAAGTCCTGTTTTGTTAATCCGACAAATATAGCAACGCGGTGGGTTACTTTTGATGGAAATTAAATCACCAGATAGCTTTAAAACCAGACTCCCTCTGATGCAAAAATAAGTCGCATGCCGACCGCAGCGCTTAGGCAGCAAGATAAAAACTGCACGACTTCAAAAACAGTTCCATTACAGCAAGATACTCTTACATAGCATTCTAACCATTTACTTCTTACCTTTTCGTGTCGAAGGCAATTCGTTATTAATTACTTAGTGCAAGCCATAAGCGTTACTAATATAAGCCCACCAAATCCTTAATGGTAATAGAGAAGTAGTGGTCTCGTCAGCTGCGATAGTAGCCACACCTCAAAATACGTCTAATAAAACTAAACAAGATGATTGATCCACAGAGTAAACCTAGCAGAGCCATTAATACCCTCTGTAAATGTTTTGCATGTTCAGTTATTCCTATCTGTTACAAGATCAATTTTCAGATTATCTTTGTATCAGTTTCTTATGTAAATAAAAACTGAAGCAGCTACAATAACAATTAGAAACCCCATTTTGCTTGCTGAAAAATGCGCCAAAATTCCATCATCACCTTTAGTGCTTTGACGGGAACTTTCTCGTCCTGTGCGTGAGATGAGTTTATTGGTTAGAGCCTGCTTTCAACTTTCCTGTGCGAGAGCTTCTACTGACAGAAAGGATCAATATTTCTATTATCCGTTGTATTCGAAAGAAAGACGACGTTCTTATACCAAAAATTAAAACTTTCCTGCAGACTGGATTAAAGACAGGATGTTTTTTTGGCGTCTGAAAGTGGTTTTTGCTACAAGTACTTGCAGCTGCTTGGAACAGACGCCGAAGCTCAAGGTAATCCTTCAAAGACTACATTTTACAGATTATGTTGTCGTCTTCGTACTTAGTGCAATTTGGATAGTTCAATTCAAGGTGTCTGCACAAACACTATCCGATTACCTACTACGCCGCGCCTTTAAAAGACTTCGGGTCGTTAAAGAATTAAGCTGCAATCAATCATCAACGATTTTTCTACGTCAGTTCGTGCAACGCGATTGCCGCCTGGCTCGTTTCAAATAACGGATGTAGTTCCAATTTGCGGCCTGTAATTTTGGCAATCAATTCACGAGTATTAATGTTAGAGCCTAAATTCTCTTCTCAAAATATGGAATGTCGATAATGAGAAATACGAGTTGATTTTTTGTTTAACGATTATGGGCATGTTGAATGGAAATTTATAATAGTACACGTCGCTATCGCTTCTGATAAATTACGTTAAACCAAGCTACAGAGCTATTTATAATATGCCAGCTACAAAGTGATTGCTTTACATAATAGTTAAATGTATAAAGGTTATTTCTAAGACAATATTGAAAAATTGTGAAGTCTGGTTCAATCTAATTTACCTTACATTTTCTTTAAAACCCTATGTTAAGGAAGTACAGTCTCGTAAGGTTTATATTCGCATTAATTTCTCAATCACTGAAAGTGCTAAAAATCACAATGGCTACGATCCTGTTATTGCAGAAGAAAAAGTCAGAACTATCTTCAAAGACCCTGTTTCAGTTTAATAAAACTGCTAAAGAATATAACATATTAATTTCGACGAAAAATGTAAAGCATCGACAGTTTAAAAGAAAACAGTTAAAATCGAATGAGTCGTCGCTGATAAAAATATAAAAGAAGTAATAAGTATCAGCTATCTAGCAGTGTCAATAACAATCCAGAAGCGACTACAGCGGAAGCTGAAGAACAAGCATTAAAAGCAAATAGTCGCAGAATGTTTAAACACGACGACATGGAGAAACACATATTCGTATCGTAGTAAAATAAAAAGTGTGCATGAGATTTATTAAACAACCCTGCATGTAGCAACCAGTACAGAAATTCTATAGTTTTTTCTTAGGCATTACTTACTTGTAAAGCGAATTCCAAATTAACGCTATCATAATATTGATTAGCACAGTTCAATACAAAATCTGATATTTAACCAATAAAATGTACAATTACATGTTGAGTACAGCTAGAGTTTGTTTTACCATGCTTGAGGTACAAAAATCATTAACACAAATTATTAGGTTGCACGCTACTTATCTGAGAGCCTCACGCTTCTGTAGGAGGTGAAACAAATAGCCCCAGAACGGGTTCAAAGTGGTAGATGCAGATGGAAGACGCCAGCAAACGCCATAACAAAGCACTCCGGCGAGGAGGTCCAAACACTTGAGCTGAGGAGCCCTCTGAAGTAGAAGAGAATGCAGACATTTGCACAACTCCCGGGTAACTTCTGGAGGAAAATTCTCAAGCAAAAGAAATCGCTGATATTTTGCAACTTGCAGGTGACGTCTGTAAATGCATTCAATTAGCCAAAACGGCGAACCATCCTGTGATAAATCAATCGTCTCAAGGTCGAGGTGATATACATGTTCCGCAGCAGAGATTATTATCCACTAAACTAAATAATTTCGGTATAGGATTGTTTAATTCTCTCCCTAATATTCTCAAAAATTTGCCAACAAAAGCAATTTAAAGTTAATCTTAAAAAACATCTTCTGGCCATTCTCTACTAAGAACATACCGATTTCAGATTTGTTAAAAATTAAGACTATCTTGTTTTATTGACTATAGTATTTTGTTGTTACGGTATTTTTCTGTAGATAACTGTTTTACTTGTGTATATGTATTATATTTCTTAAATCCTAACGAGAATTGCGACATGCCTAAGCACCACGGTGTATATTATGATGAATAAAAATACTACTACTACTACTTCTCGTAGTCCAAGAAGGTCATCTACAGCGGTAAATTAATATGTCGTCCTTTCTATTAGAACTTTCACTTTTAGGAGATGGTCGCAAGTACTGTATTCTATGGGTCAATTCTGCTCCAGGATCTTCGTTATTCTGTTCGTAATTATTCTTGTATGTAATCTGCATAACTAGGATAGAAAACTCACCAGTTGGTACCTCTGCAAGAATGTGGGACCTTCTTTCTTGAAAATAGTTACCACTAGCAACCGCCCTATACCAGTTATGAGACATTGTTTCATTCACCAGGCATATATCAAATAAGATCTTAATTTCGAGAATTACAGAGCTTTTAGCTTCTTTAATCATCTCTATAATGACATCGTCGTCTCGTGAAGCCTTCTCATTTTTCATTATTTATTCAGCTATTTCATCTGATTCCACATTCATGATTCTGCTTATTCTGTAATTTCTTCAGGTTTTTGTACTTGCGAACTATTCAGCTCTCTATATTATCTCTTCGTGGCCTTCAATACTTCTTCTTTATTTATGGTCTTCCTTTATTTCCCATATTTGAGTGTTGCAGTCTCTCTTCTTCTTGGTCTCCGCATATCTGTCTTTTGCTTTGTTTCTGGAGTTAGACTACTTATCTTTGTCATGGCCGCTTTGGAAATAAACCGGACGTCATTTGTTATTAGATTGTCAGCATTTGTCGTTTGCATTTTCGATATCTTTGAGGGTGTTCTTCAATCGCTGTTCATAGTAACTTTTTTTTTCTAAATCTAAATCGATGGTTTTGAAGTTTTTTGGGCAATTTGTTATTTTAACTTCTTCATCATTACTTTCATTGTTACCATTCGGTTATTGCTTTCGGTATTGAATAAGTTAAGGTACGAAACACTTTAGATGATTTCATTATGTATTCTTCCATATGGAGTTAACCATATTACTCATTTTTTCTGGGTTTTTTTGTCAAAACATGTATGATGATTATCACTATCGATCATAAACATAAATAGTTTTTTCTAAAATATATCAATCTTTATTTTAAGAAAGTATATGCCCTGTTGTCTAACTACATTATTATATTTCTTAGATTTTATTCTTGTACTTTAAAGTACAAAGAAAAACAAATCGAAAGTCATTATATATTCCCTTCAATAAATACACTTTGATTCGTTTTAAGAGCAAATTTCGTTGCTTCGACATCCTTGTTACGGCATTCTAAAAGGCAGTGAGTCCCCATTTCAGGTTTTTCTGAACTGAAGTTAATCTCGAGAAACTCATTTCGAAGTTATACAAAAGATAAAACGCTGATAACAAAAATAAACAGCAAATTTTGTTACGCGGCAGCGAACAAAACTTTCGATGGGAATAATTTGCATCCCGACTTGGCTCCTTAGCATAAATAAATAACGAGCGTCGGGCGGCGACGTGCAAGCCTTGATATCTATCTATCAATGCCTAAATACCGAGTGTAATGTAGCAATAGAACGCTGACATTGCTAAACCAGCCAGACGCTGCCGGTTTATAGGAAATCAGACAGTTTCCAAACTTTCTGGACGGCAAGAACGATCACTCGCTGGAAAAGTTGCACAACTCGTGAGTATGTGGTGGTAATGTTCTTATCCTGTCTGTCTCAAGCTTTCGAGGCTGTGCTTTCGGTAAATAGAGTAAATCAACCGAATTGAGTCAGATAAACGGAGGAATGTGTCTAAATAAGGGTGAAAATAAAACGCATAAACTTAAAAGTCACGACGCATTAGCTGTTTGCAGAAATATTTAGTCCGTTATATATGTATATTAATCACGTTTTATAAAATCGACTCTCAATTCTTATTATAATCCTATAAAAAGTGCAAACTAATAGGCTAAGAAAAGGTAACTCGACAACAGTAGCGACCAAAGTAAGTGGACATAAAATAGCAAACTGCGAAATATCATATGCACTCAAGCACTACTGACATAATTTACACATCCGGAAGTTCTCATTAAACTTTCCCAGTGCAAACACGTGTTATCATGCCTGCGAGCGCTAGAATCTTCAGGTGTCAACGTTTATTGAATGAGATAAATCGAGGCCGTTTGCGATGTAAACCATAGTGATAATCTAACTACATGTCATTCCTTAAAAGCAAATAGAGGTAAATCCTAAAAATTATTGAAAGAATTTTTACCGACTAGCTACAGTGAAGACGGCGAGCGGTTCTTTTCTAAATTAACAAAGAGTTTTGAAATTGCCAAGGGCGCTAAAGAGTCTTTTAATGCAAACGAACATTAGAAAAAGTCTAAACTCATAAGATTTAAAGGTTATAAATTAAGAACGGTGATTCTGGTACAAAACAATTATTACAAGCACTAGTCTAGGGTACAACGCTACAGGAAAAATCTATTATTACAAGTTATACAATACTCCTAGGATAACGCAAGACTGCTCCGGAAAACAAACAGCAATAATCGGCGACATACAGTTACCAAGAAAGGTTTTCGAAAATAGGCCATAGTCTCAGCAAAGGCTTTCGGCCAAACGGGTTCGATGACCTTAAACAGTTAAATACCAAGGCGTTGGCATAGGGTTAGCCAATATAGCATGCGAAGAACGGGAATATTAATGTGCAATCGAATCTTGGCGCTTTCTGTCCGTAACAATACTTGCACCACGCCGATAGACTTAAATGTCAGGAATTACCTATCGATCATAAAAAATCCAAAAATGAATTAACAACAACCTGCAAAAATAATCAACTGCGAATACGTTTAACATAGAAAATATCGTAGCTTGACAGAACATTATAACCATAAGTAAAGAAAATTGCTAAATACAAAATTAAAATTATTAAATGCTGTTTTCCAGGAGTTATTACAGGGGAAAAACTATGTACTGCCCATAACAGACGTATTGTTTCACTCAGCTGGGACGGGTTTGGTCTAAAACTGAATACGCAGGTGATTAGTGGCGAAATTCAAATGGATAGACACGTATGAAAGGTATTTATTATTGTTTAGACTTCACCATTGTTTCACGGCGGCCTATGGTATACACATGATGTACTAGGAAGCTATAACACAGCAAATACTTCTACAAGACTTCGGGAAAATGGACGTCCCCTATGGTCGGAGTCGACATACCTTGTCTTCAGATTCTTGGAATCTTATATTTATGGAATCTCATACTGCATTTCGCTTCACAAGAAATCAATCAGGAAATAATATAACATTATTGCAGTTCAGTTTGGGCTAGCTGTAACCTGGGCCCTATCATATTATATTATATAACAATTCAGGGATCTTCCGATATGTGACGCCACGAGAAGTTGTAGGCTAAGAAAAAATACCACTGATGGACTGACTGCAAAGCTAGTTAAGGTTCCAAATAGCGATTGGCATATCCAGAAGGGGATGCGCTCAAAATATAAGTCTACGAGGCGAACGGCTCTTAAACTATCTAAAATATTGAGAAGGTATACGGCGAAAATGTTGAACACACAATGAGCGAAAAATTTAGGCATTTACATTTTTCACTGCGGGTTCAAACTAGTCGCAAGAGCCCGAAAATTTTAAAATAATATAACAGATTATATAATTGTATTATAGTGAATTTATTTTTACGCGTAATGTGGTCTTGCAGTTCTATGGCCCCTGAACGCTCTAACAATTGGGCAAGAAAACTAACGCTAATTTTGCAACACATATAGGCAGGATAGAGAGCTGTAAATACAGAAAATAACCAACGGACCACCTGAACTAAACCGGAAAAACCCTAAAATAATAAAAAAAGGTGGCGACCAACTTGATTGTTCAACAGTTCGTGAATGTAAGCTGGAAAATTCCCCGGTGATCTGGTAATTGCAACTTATATTGAACGGGAATAGCTCAAAAATATATTTATAGGATGCAGACTCTAATAAGCTGTAATCTGTTATAAAAGAGGCGTCAATACGGCGCAAATGATATTTATTTCAACTAAATACAGACAAATAATATAAGAGAAGCATTCCTCGTACCGCAATAAAATATTGAAGCTATGATATCTAAAGACGACGCACGTAGTTACATGTAGCGAACTCAATACCAAACCCACGACGTGTACACGTAGCGTCATAGAATAACGTCTGTATATTTTAGTTCCAAAAGTAAGCTTAATGCACTCATAAACAAAGAACGTAGAAAATACACATTTTAAATTGATTATACATGTAGCTACATTATTAGTAACTCCGGCAACAACAGGAAAATTTAAATATTGTAAGTTTATAAACTTATTCACGCTAATATATTTTGAATAGCGGAAAATATTCATTTAAATTAAAGCAAGGTTGCGGATTATCTGTTGAATCCAGAATGCTACAAAAACGAAGTTCAAAAAAGAGCAACAATCGCAACCACTCAAATTACCAGTTCCAGGTAGAGCAATAAAGAGATACTGACCTATCAAAATCCGCCAGACTATTTTGATTAAATCCACCAGATGGTGTTTGATTCCATTTGACTGACCAACTAAAAGAATAGAGAAGGTATAAAGGAGATACAGTAACCACTCAACTACAAATCCCTCATAATGGGCGAGACGCGAGGCCCCCGAACATTGCAATGGTTTTGTTTTTGTGAGCTGCGCTGGAAGTTGTTCAATTACAAAAACAAAACAAAACCGGCAAGCGGTTTCACCACCATAGTAGGACGAAATAACCCCAGAAAACCTGGCCGTAGAAGAAAGTTTCTTATCAAGCGTGCTCAAAATCGTCGCGACTAACGAATTACTTCGAAAGGTACAGTAACGATAAAATTCAATAGAAAACGCCTGATAAGCCAATGCAGTAAAAAATACTACATATAGATTCGATCAGATGCCAAATAATGCCGTAACGGAAAATATCTTGCAAATAAGGTCACACCTGCGTGACAAGAGCCACTGCCTACTCCAGTGATCCCGCCTTAATAACTAAACTAAAAATTGCAAACGCCATACGAGTATATACCTAATCTCAAACTTCAAAACAAACATCTAGTTTACCAAATAGGTAAATATCAGGCAGCTAGAGCTAATTCATCAAATAAATCTTTCAGAAGGTCCTAAAAAACAGGAAACATCACATTACCCGTGAAGGAGGAATGCGAAAATCCAACCTACATTCATAACTGCAACTAAACTCAACGTTTAGAATGGTAGATAAAACCACCTGTATCTTGTATATTCGCTTAGCCATTAAATGGCCTTAGCTTAGGTGAGTTAGAGCACTAGGGCTAACGTTAGGAAATGAAGCAGAAACATATGTTTACGTCAAAATAAAAAAAAGTTTCCATGTGGATTCGTATTAGTTTTTAGGGACACGCCAGATAATGTGTAAATGTGTTTGCTTTAAGATGGAATGTAGAAACGTTAATAGTTAGGTAAAAAAAGCATTTATTCTACAGAGGAAATAATTCTGTTCATCAAATGGTATAAAGACTTTCCCCTTTTACACTTCTTTGTATCAACCTCTTTTTGTAGAGCTGTTAGATACCATATTTTTTACTTTCTGACTGTTCATGCACGTATTAAATAGCTTTATTGTTATTATCGTCAGTTTTAGGAGCCTCTGTGTACCTTTCCTATCTTTATACATTTTAATTTTTCAACGTTTGCTAGGCCCCTCTTTTCTAACCTTCTTACTTTTAAATTGGATGTCTTCCTTTTCGCGTTTATTCACTTCAGATAGTTTTCTTTTCCTCCTTTACTGCTGTTTCAATTTCTTTAATCCTCTATATATGTTTGTTAACTGTTCTGTTGTGGGCTTCTCTTTATAGAGCTTCTTCTGCTGCTTAATGGTAGTGCTGTTTTAATATATAATTATGTCGACTTTTTCTGTTTTTGCTTGCTTTTATGCTACACCCTGCCTTTCTGTTGGATTTATGTAGGTAACGTACATTGCAGCTTTTAGCAGTTGGTGGTTCGATTTGCACTGCACTCCTCTAAATGTGTAATATCTGTATCGGTGACATTAATTTGGCGAATAATAATGAAGTTGACAATTAATTGATCGTAGTTGTCTTCGTTTGTTGAGTTTCGGTATATATGTGGGCGGTCCTCTTTGCGCTTCCGTCGGTTTTATCCGCCTACTACTTTATTTTGTATTTTATTTTTGACACGAGCATTACATCCTTTCTAGAGAATTACTTCTATATTATCTCCTGCCTTTTTCTTTTGCAGCTTGTAAATTCTCATACAATATGTCTTTTTATTACAACTGTTTTGTCATTCAATCCAATCTTCTTTCCATGATGTTAATACGCACTTGAATTATTCGTCCATTTACGTTTTTTATATTGGTAATACTCTTGTTGTGCTTCTTTTAAATTAGTAATATGACACTCCTCTCAGCTCGTCCTTCCTTTGGCATTTCACTAAAAAGAAATATAAATGCATCGATTTATTTGCTTCCTCAACGTTTCTTCCTTACCTGTGTTAAAGCGGAAATGTTTATATCTACTTTTCGAATTTTCCTTTTACCTGCCACATAGCCATACTCATAATATGTAAGCATCCTCGAATTTATATATATTCCAGAAATTGAAAGCTCGCATTCGTGAAACGCATTTCAGGGACAATGGAAGCTTAAAAACTGAGGTGACTTGATGGTTATAGGGTCAAAGTGCGGATATTTATAAGGAAGGTATTATGAAGTTGAACATCAAATGCGTCCATTTAGCAGAAGACTATATGGAGGTTGTTTAAAATTTTAAAAGAATTCAAGCATTAGTTGTTTTGGAAAAAGGAAAATTGTTGTCCCTTTCCCTCGTAACTGAAACAAGCATTGTTCTCTCAGTGTTCGCATACAATGAAACATCAGTAGTGACTTGCCACTTGCTTGTTTTACTTGGCTTATTTAGAGTATTATTAAGTTGTGCAATTTACTCCATACATATATGCTTGGGAACGGCCACCCTGTATAAACAACTATAAACAAACGGTACACATGTTTATATAGTTCAGTCTAGTGTTTTACTAACTGCAATAATAGCACATAGCCCAGTCATATTAGGCAAAAATAGGGGTCAACCTCGGAATGAAAGATAATAAGCTGCAAATTGGTATTAACCTTTATTTTGGCGTTCTAAATAATGTCTCAAAAGTCTCATATAATCTCGTGTCCGCGTCTTAAGATATTCAAGGTCAAAGGTTGCAAAAATCGGTTTTTCACGAATATTTCGGTTTCTATGGCTTAAATCACATTTTTACTTATTATAAAAATTGTGGAGTATAAAATTCTCTACAACTTTTGTTCGAACTTTTTTTTCATACGAGTAACCGTTTTCGAGGTAGAGCGTCGAGAGTGCGCAGCGCACTGCCATATATGGCTTAATGCAAGGTCAAGCATGAGTCATGATTAATCGTACGTTGTGAGAAGTTAATTATTCACTAAAATATGAAACTTATGTAATAACGGCTACTATTTATATTCTAATTATTAATTATTTAGAATTAATTAAAATATATTTTAATTATTTACATTTAATTATTTATATTATATATTTTATATAATTATATTGTTGATTCTACATTGCATATCTTAATTGAATTTTACGCTACAGAAATATTATGTATTCTTTCTTTAAAACGTGTAAATTCTTCAATACTTATATTAGAGAATATACCTGGACATGCGGGCCCCTACCCTACGACCTTATAGTAAGCTGGAGCAGATGTTTTATTGTATAGTTGAGGCCCACTTTCTATTAACCAAGTTTATTCCTTAGTTTAAAATTGTGTCTTCGCAACGACGGACGTACAATCTTAAGAGCTATGGCTGATTTGTGTTTCATATGTAACAAGTCACTTTCAGAAAATGTTGTGCGTGGTTTACAAACTTTAAAAATGCGAGTATCGAAAGAAATGATGGACATACATATAAACTATTTAAATTCTTTAAGTTTTGTGAATGTGCATAGTGATTGTCGAAAAGTGTACATTAGTAGAAATTCTATTGCAGCATCGAAACGACGCATAGAAGAGGGTGAACCTTCAACATCAAGTGCAGCTCGTAAAAAAAGGAATGAAGTATTCGATTTTAAAAAATTATATTTATTTTGTGGCCAAGAAGCTGATGAAGTAGCAGAGAAAAAAAAGAGAAGTACAGGCGCACAATTAGTAATGTAAGTACTCTTGCATTCAAAGACAATGTCATTAAAAAAGCAGAAAATCGAAACGATTCCTTAGGAGCATTAGTAAAAGATCGTATACTTTGTGAGTATGATTTGATTGCTGCTGAAGCAAAGTATCACACGATTTGCTATACGAATCTTTCAAATCGAGCACCATCTGCAGATAGGAAGCCTCGCCAAGATGATCAGGTCACCCAAGCAATGAAGGAGATTTTTTATTATATAGAAAGTAATGAAGATTCTCAATTTACATTGAAGGAACTTAAGAATATCCCTACGGAGTATGTCCCCGATGATAAAACAATCATCACAAGACTGCAACAAAAGTATTTAACTGATATCATCATTACAAAAAAGATAGGATCATTTACTATCATATCGTTTCGTGATACACAAGTTAATGTATTATCGAAATGTTGTTACGAGAATAAAAAAAATACTCCTGAAGAAGAACGATTACGGATTGTAGAAGCTGCTGCGGCTATTATAAGGGAAGATATTAGATCATCTGTAGTTGAAACGAAGACTTATCCACCTCCGAATAAAATGTTAGATAATGTCAATGAAGAAATTCCAAAAACATTATTACATTTTTGAAATGAGATTATATTAAAAAATAGAAAAGGACAAATAGATCATTTAAAAACAAAATGCACATCTATAAGTCACGCAATAATGGCTTCGATACGAGAACGGTCATTTTCATCACAGCTCTTATTAGACCTCTCTGTATTTCTTCACAGAAGATATGGATCTAAAAAATTATTAGATGTTTTATCCACTTTGGGATTTGCTGCTCCGTATAGTAGTACTGTACAGTATGAAGTTTCAACAGTTTATCACCCTCAGCCTCGTATTTTACCATCGGAGTCAGGTGCGCTGGTACAATATGTTGGAGACAATACTGATATTAATGTCAGAACTCTTGACAGTAATAATACGCTACACGTTATGGAATGATACAAATAGTTACTCCGAAAGAAGCTGCTATTTATGATGAACGCATAAAAAAATGTATAGCTAAACCAAGTGCAAAAGAATTGGCAGCAATATCACATGTTTCCCTTTTAGCATATGAAAAGCCAGGCGTACCTGGGTACAGCAAGATTAAAGTCCAAAATCTACATGATGATCAAGCACTAATTGGAAAAAAATTTAATGCAGTTGATTTTCTGTGGTTATATGGAAAGTGGAAGAATATTTCACCATTGCCAGGGTGGAATGGCTATCTTCAACAACTTACGAAAAATAATCTGAATTTTTCAACTTCTCGGGTTATATTTCTACCATTCATTGATCATCCTGCCAGCAATTTAGACACAATTTATACCACTTTACATTGTGCTATAAATATTGCTAAGTCGCATGGACAAAAAACGTGTATAATTACTTTTGACCAACCACTATACTCCAAAGCACGTGAAATGATTGATGCGTCAGATGCAAACTCAGACTTGTCTAAAACAGTTGTCAAACTAGGAGGTTTCATATACTCATGTCTTTTCTTGAATGCATAGGGTATATAATGGACGGAAGTGATCTCAAGGAAGCTCTAAGTACAATATATGCTGCAAATTCGGTCGACAAAATGTTAAACGGTCACGATTATGCAAGAAGTATCAGAGGCCATATATTATTACGACTTGCATTATCAATGATAATTTTCGAAGACATGGATATTGAAGGTTGTATGTTAGATGAGTTAATTGAATAGATAACTTGTCGCGATGTTTCTTACGAAGATGTTGAAGCAAATATAATTGATAGCGACGATGATGATAATGAAATTAATTTTGAGCAACCAGAAGAAGACCATGAAGAAGAAGAAGAAAATTAAACTAAAATTTCTTATAACTATTTACAATTTTTCATTCCAGATAAAAAAATTTCTTATATTGCCATAAATGTATAATTTGTATAATGAATAATGATAAATAAAAATATATCGAAAAATATATATTTTCTTAATCCCTTTTTACCTTAAAATACAATTACAATATGTAATCTAGAATTAAAAATAGAATTATATAACATATATAATAGAAATAGTTAAATATAAATAATTTAATGTAAATAATTAAAATATTTATTTTAATTAATTATAAATAATTAACAATTAGTTTTAGTGAATAATTAACTTCTCACAACGTACGATTAATCGTGACTGCTTGACCTTGCATTAAGCCATATATGGCAGTGCGCTGCGCACTCTCTACGCTCTACCTCGAAAACGGTTACTCGTATGAAAAAAAAGTTCGAACAAAAGTTGTAGAGAATTTTACGCTGTACAATTTTTATACGAGGTAGAAATGTCATTTAAGCCATAGGAACCGAAATATTCGCGAAAAACCGATTTTTACGACCTTTGACCTTGAATATCTTAAGACGCGGACACGAGATTATATGAGACTTTTGAGACATTATTTAGAACGCCAAAATAAAGGTTTATACCAATTTTCAGCTTATTATCTTTCATTCCGAGGTGAAACCCCTAATATGACTGGGCTAACAATATTAGCCGAGACAGTTTGGAAAGGAAAGTTTCTTGAAAATAGTTTTTTAGCTCGTCATGAAAGAATATTTATCCATATTTTCTAGTTTGAAACGAAAAACTTTGGAAGCTGTTCTTGCAACTTCTTTTCAAGCAAACTGTTTGGTTATTACTTTATCCTCGCTAAATTTAAAACTTTTATAGTTTATTTCATACTCACAATAAATATTTGACGTGAAACTGTGGGTTTTATCGCATTGCAACGCAAACTTAATCCCACCAGTGTACAAAGTAGCTAAATCTCTTAATTAAATCCCGCGTGTGCTCAAGTTTTTATAGTTCATTCCCGCCCGCAATATCTGTCCAAAATTCCCGATCTAAATTTAGGACGCCGAAGTTTATGTCGCCGACTTCGTATCCTATGCAGATGAATCTTCCTAACTATGGGGAAGCTGACACAGCTTGACACTGTAAATTGCACCAGTAGGATGCATTGCTTCGCTCTGCTGGATTCCGTGGGCAACGCCACATCGATTGTTTTAAACTGAAAAATGTAGCTGCCTGTTGTTCAATTAGTTGTTTTGGACATCGCGTAATAAAACTAGACAGCATTTTCCGGCTTTGCCGCGGGCTTATAAGTTCAGCCATTAGGGAATGTGAGTTTTTTTGATATTGCTGCGGAGTACTCAGGATGTGTGTGACCGTCTAAATGTATAATGGAGCAATGTTTCGTATTGTATACATATTTTCAAAATATTTAAAGTCACCTTAAACTAGAAACTGTGGCACCATTGGTTATGAATTTCATAATAAAATTTATTTTTAAGTATGTATAGTGGAGTTTACTACTTGCATATCACGTTTATTTGGTTGCAATAAACAAAATATGTTCGCCACAAGTCCATTGAAATCAATTAAGGCAGTTACAAGAGAAATAAAGAACAATATAAAAATAATAAAGTTACCATTTTATTGCAGCAGAAAAGTTTCCAGCGAGTCGCAAAATGATATAGTTATGAACAAATAATTAAAGTTTAATTTTTAAATTTCTTCAGAATTTATATATTTAATTCTAAATGTAACCAATAGATTCAAGTTAAAATAAAAAATTTAAATTATTTATAAATAATGAACAGACGCATAAAAGAAGCATTAACAGTTAATCCACCGCCACATCCGACAAATATCTGGTTGGCATTTTGAGCTTAAAGATGGAATTTATATTCTGATATACTTAGTACAGACCCGCTTGTAATCTTGTGACAAGACAGGTTACGATCTAAACCGCCATTAGAGCAAACACGGCGTTGAAAGGACACCGATACAAAAAGCTTCCGGTTAGCTAGCGCTTACCTCCGCGTTTGGGTAGGGGTCACCAAATCTCGTTAATTTGCCTGTACCGAAGCCCGTCTATGCACATCGGTTTTTCCTTAAATAATAATTGGAAGGGACGCTATTAGCTAAGTGTTTAGTATTTACAACTTCTTCAATTGTTGAAAGATAGATTTTTATGAGGAAAGGGGCAGGATACTTACGTGATTTATTCAACAAATAAGTATACAACATGAAATACACAAAAGCCTGGCAGGCAGCTTCCTTGACAAAAGCACGCTGATCTAAAATAGTTTGCTTGAACAGCACTACTTTCTTTCAACTGCAGCACTCAAGTAGCCTTCATATTACTTGAAAAATTGGTCAATCAAACTCCAGGGTTAAATATACACAAAGCGTTTATCTCACTAGAAATGGCCACTTAAAGATGGTAGATTAAAGGCAGAGTAAATCTAACGCAAACATGTGGCTTGCTAAGCAATCATCATAATCAGCTGCTCGTCAATTCAAAACACTACTATAAATGCTAGAGCATGTTATCGGCTAATTGTCGGAAAATGACGACCATTAGCTGTAAGCTCATTCAAAACACAGCTATAATTGCCAGAACAAGTGGGCGGCTATTCGTTGAAAAAAACAACGATCAACAATTCACTCGTCCCGAACACAGTTTAAAATTATATTAATACGACTATTCATATTAACAAACCCTTAGAAAATACTCACCAAATGCAGATGTAACCGATAAGTATGACTGTACTCACAACCCCGAGTTTTTTCCACTCACAATATAAGCAGATTACGTGCAAAATCGGGCGTTAGATCGATCATGCAACACTTCAAATTTACTTGCATTTATCGCCCATTGGCAGTGAAAAAACGCGATAGAGGTGCGGTTCCAGCCGAATCTTCAGTTCAAACTCGACAAGTTAATGATACACAAGCGGATTTACTTACGGCCTTGCGAACTTAGTTACGGGCATGCGGACTTAATTAAGGCACTTAAAACCGTGTCACAATCACGCCGTGAAAATGCACTAACGTAACATAATCAAATATCAACTAGAAGGCTGCCTGAAGTACCGCGTCTTCGGACGGTGCAATTCTGGTAAACCGTCTGTAATCGAATACGCCGAAGGCGGTAGATATTTGTACTGAGATGTAATAATTCGGTGGAAACTTGACTGTCGACGTCTGCAAAAGGCCTAACTGAAGTACAATAGGTTATTCACGGTATTCGGTACTATGTGTGCCTAAATGATACTGCTTGAAGTTGCGCCGAATGGTCGTAGTAATGAACCAAGAATGAACTGCGAGGTCGTAGTTGCGACATATACTTAAAACTAATGCGTCCGTAGTATAGCACTAAGAACGACTCATCAGCAACATACGAGGCGTTACCGAGGAACGCACGCGGTTATAAGTTTTATCTCGACCAAGTTCTGGTTTAAGGTTCTTACTCCCAAGTAAAAAGTGGAGCACCCCACCGCGCCTCAAGATGGAGTACTTCCGTCCGCAGCTGTGTTTACTTCCAAAAACTGGTTCGACTAGTTATAAAATGGACGGTTTACGGCTAGCGTTGCGGGACATTTCTGAAAGGCTTAAGCACGGCTGTTCTAAATGGGTCGCACAATACTGGGTATTATAACAGGAGACCTGCTAAGATCTACTCTTGTATCTTGGCAAATTGGGGACAGGAAACCAATCAAGAAAGCGTTTACGTCCTCAAATAGCACTCGTTGGTTCTCAATGCAGGTGGATGATCTAATATCATATTTTGTCATTAAAGGTATCAACCATCGAAGTAAAAGCTGAGTGAGTCATTAACTTGCGTAGGCGCACGCTTTCTAGTAGTATTCGGTGTGCACTGCGCCTGAACATATGCGCAGTAGGCTGTCACCGCAAAGGCGTCGAAAGAAACAGCTGTCTGCTGGGGATTTAATATTATTATTTGGCACACTAGCGCTGTGTCGTCTGCGCAATGGACCAGCAGCATAAGCGACACTTCTATTTCGATAATACCAAATGATATATTAGAGTGCCAACATTTTTTAGTTAGTTCTAAAGCGAGAATTAAGAAGAATAGTTACCTCTTTATCGGTAAATTTACATGTAAAGGTTGAGAGTGAAAGCTTTTTCTGTATTTACAACACAAGTTAATGAATTTTTAACTTTGGGCTAGAATTACATATTTTGTCTACAATCATAATTAATTTTAAATTTTTAATGATCCTTAATAGACAAAAACTTCAAAATTTCAAACAATTATTTCAGAATGGCGTCCTTTAGAGTTATAAGCCCTACCAATATATCGAAATATGACATGCAAATCGCTATGTAGTATGGACAAATATTCACGATATAGTTTTTAAAGTAACATGGATTTTTATTAACATTAGCAGGCCAACTCGTTACTTTGTCGTTTTAAAGCGGTAAAGTGACATATCATGTTAAACAAGCTCAAAATCCTGCTTTCTACTATATTTGCAGAAAACAGTTATTCCTGTACTATTAGTTCCTGTCGCCTTTCAATCAACTTAATTTCCTTACTGTTATCTCTTGTTGTCTGGCAACGACTATCACAAGCTGAACCCATCCATTTTCTTGTTTCAAAACATGTAAGAAAAGTATGACTTCTTGTTTGATCGGAGAAAAATATGTTTACTTAAAAAGTAACTTGTTTTATTTACGGGGAGAGATTTACTGTGAGAGTCTAGAAAGTTTCAAATTTAAACTGAGAAAAGCTATATTTGCTTAATCACTAGAACTCAAAGATTGCAATTTGTACTTTAATGATGGAACTGCCTAGCTTAAAGGGTTACCCCTGGAAAATTTTTATTTCACCCTTAACTTCTCCTTATGAAGCTTTATATCTCTCTATTGAAAGGTGGAACGTGCAGTACAAGCAAGAAAATAATTAAAAACTAAAAATATCTTTAAGAAGTAGATAATCCTCTCAGCGAGAAGTTCGAATTACAACTCATTAAATTAAATCTTTATTTATGTAATTTGAAAGCAGTTTTTCCAGGAAGAAGTCTAAAATTCACACTTCTATGCATTTTACTTTTAATTATATTGTAGAGGTTCCGATCTAAAACTTGAAATATTTTGTTAAGAAGTAGAGATTCATCGAAGACACCTGAAAATGTATGCTATACAGACAGTAAGATTAACGAATCACAATATTTAGTTCAAAATTCGGAACATTCCATTTATAATCTATTTACAGCTAGAATTTTTTAGCTATAATTTAATGGTGGAAATGTCTATTTAAATCAAAATCAAATCAAAAGCGTTACGTTCAAGTTAGATATTTACAAATTAAAAGTAATGAAATAGTTCAAATGTGCACATAAATGCCAGGAGTTGCTTAGTTTTAAAATAATAATTCGTAACTAATAGCTTTACTAAAAAAAATATGTTTACGTAAAAGGTAAATGTAAATTGAATTAAAAGGTGGAGATTTACAATGTTGCTTTAAAACTAAAAAATAGATTTATTTGTTCAACCCTCACATTTTCTAACTGTTACAATAGTTTTGGGTAAAATAACAATAACAACAAATTGTCACTATAAACGGTCCCAACTTATTATTCATTCGGGCGATGGTGTCGGTTCACCTACTCACTAACGCTGTTGACAAATCGAGTAAGTTTAACTTACGACAGCTGACTGAAAAACTAGCTTGCAGTAAGTAAATTATCATGCTGTAAATAAATAAAATAACACAGCAAATATCGTTGCTCTTTGATCGTGCGAAAAGTATTATACGATACCCAGTCGTTCAGTGATTATAGCAGGTCTCCAAAATTTAAAAAACTTGTGCCTTCGGTCTTGCTTTTATAACTTTCTCTTAATCTGGTAACATGTACTTACCGACCTAGCATCGTAACGTACTATAAACAACTAGTTCAAACGAGGGGCCGTGAGCATAAAAACTGCGTAATAAATGTCAAGTACAACAACTTCCCGTTATAGAATCCACTGAACCATAAGGAGTAGTTGAGCTGCGGCAACAGGTTACAAAGCATACAAGCAATACTGTTATATACCGAGCACTTTGAGATCCTGAGGCGCGTAGCGCCGAAGGATATAATGTGCGAGGTTAATATAGTATTCTCAACTAAGGTGTGCCCAGGGAATTTATTTTAATGGTTAACATAAGAGTTTCGGTTCTATGCCAGCATTTAAACATACAGGTCACTTCCATGGTTACAAATGAGACCAATAGATTAGAGCGTTTATTTTACGAGTTAACATACGATTTATTACTTGCTAAAAAGACAACTAAAAGTTATCCTAATGTATACAACTGAAGAAAAGATACAACTTGTGAGTTGAAACCAAACTGCTATGTTAACCATTAAAATAAATTCACTGTATAATATTATTTCACTACTAACATTAAAAAATTACACATTTTATTAATTTAGATCTTTATATTAGCTATTCCTAAATTATTTCTTAATATTTTGAAATAGTAAGTAGCCTGGAGTCCAGTTCTCGAACTAAAAAAAAGTGACATACGATTTTAAATGTCAATTAGCAGAGAATAGAAGCTATTGTGAGTGAAAAGTGTAAAAAAAATAATGAATGGATGAAACTGCATCAGAAATAAAAGTATGTACCCCCCCCCCCACGTTAGAGAGGCGGCAAATAGAGCAAGTGGTGATTTGTTGCCAGAAAAATCTAAGAGACTGTAAATACATGCATACACTCAGCTAAAAGAACAGTGTGGAAGAAAGAAAACCGTTAAGATAACAGAAAATGTTTTACTGGCCAATTTCAAACAAAAATCTGCCAGAAAAAAGTATCCATTGTGGGCAAACTACTCCATGCTGAAGTCAATTCCTTTCAAAGTTTTTCAAACTCACAGCATTTTTAAAACAGAAAAGCCGTAGCTATCAAGCCAAGAAATCAAGTGTATTTACAAGCGAAGAGATCGACAGATTTATAATTGAATCTCCTGACGATGAATATCTCTCAAAAAATATACTTTTTATTTTTGGTTTAGTTTTTTTCTAAGAATTAAATTGTAGGTTACTTTGGTAATTGGGGTGGGCGGTACCTGCAGGTCAGGTGAACTCTAGAATGTGGTCCTTGATGATTTAGACCAGGGCTGTCCAACTTCAAGGGGCCCAAGGGCCACTGTAAAGAATTTGAAGGTTGTGAGGGCCGCATAATAAAATGTGTCGTATGCGACTTTGTGAGTGATTTGTAATAAATATAAAACATGTATATTTCACTACTAATTTACGTTTCGCCCCCTTACTAACAGCGTCAAAGATTTACCCCTCGGGTTAAGCTCAAATCGGAGAAATACGTTCACTCAAATATATGTTCGATTATGTAAAACACCAAATAATTACCAAAACAAATATAATATTTATAACTAGTTACAATAATTAATTAAAAATAACTTGTGAGTTGCACATTATTTAAAATTAACATGTTCTTCTGGAACGTGGGTCGAGCTGCAACCCAATGCACCGGCGATTGTTGCGGGTCCCTATTGGTAGTCCGCCGGTACGCACGCCGATTCTTCGGGAAATGGGCTGAGTAGGTCTTTTGTTTCTGCAAACTTGACCTTCCACTCAGCAGTGATTTTAAGCTGTAATTTTCCGGTGAATTTAGCGATTTTAAGAGCTACCTGAGGCGGGCGTTAGTGCCTAAATCCTGGTGCAGAGGTTGCTGGTACCTTACGACGGCTAGGCGTCGTTCTTGGAGCGAACGCGGTGTCACATCCTGCAGAAGGAATCTTTTCGCCTTGAGCCGGAAAATAATGTTGACATTCTCCCGGTAGCGAATTTGCGGGCTGTGGAATCGAACGTCGAAGTCCAGGAATTCGCCTTTCAATGACCAAAAAGGTGCCCTGCATGCGAGTTTATGAAGGGCGGCTACATGACTCTAGCCGCTCACAAGCGGCGTAGAGGCTGCGATTCGTACAGGTTACAGGTTTAATTATTAGTAAAATGAGGTTATGACGAGTATTTCATCTCTCTGGCCGTTGGGATTTGCGTTTAAAAATTAGGCGGTTGGAAATGGCTTTTAAGCAGTTAGTCCTGCAAGACAACGTATTAAGACAGGGTGAAAGCCTCAGGGATTCTATTTCCCAAGAAAGTACAACAATCAAGGTAAAATCAAATTCTAGCGGTCTTGCTCTTGCGGAAAATTTGAACTTCTCGGGCTGACAGTACAACACGTCATCTTCCTTGAAGCCTGGTCTGGTAAGGGTTGGAGGCCTACTCCGTTAGACAGGTCAGCGTGTCAGACCGGAGGGCCCAGGTAGAAAAGGAGAAGACAGGATCAGGACTAGTGGACTCAAGGGGGAATTCGATCCGCGGGCCGCAAAATTATACTGGCTGGCCGCATGCGGCCCGCGGGCCACATGTTGGACAGCCCTGATTTAGACATCCGAGAAGATATTGTTATAATAAATATTCTCAATTCAAAGAATGGAACATCCAGAAAGTTTGTTATTGTTGAGCCACAATGGGTTAATGTAGTTAAAAAATATCTAGAAAACAGGCCAACTAGCGTAATAAAACTATTTATACTATACCGTAAAGGTAAACATATTAATCAAAATATAGGGCACAATACTATTGGTAAAGTGCCCTACGTAATGGCTCGATATCTAAAATGTAAAAATCCTGTTACTGAAGGATATATTGAGTAATCAATAGCTGAAAAAAAAGAATTACTAACTTAGTGCAAAAATTTACCCCATCCAATAGCTATTTAAGTAACAAGGAATGTAAGGCCCTATTAACATTTGAGGTAGGCAAGTACAAGCCAAGACGCGGCTTGTTGCCTGCCGAAAATGTTAATAGGCGATACATTCCGAGTTATCTTATTATATTTTTCCCGCTGCTTATCGAAATTTTCCTAGATTTCTGAAAAAATCGTTTGGTTTGTCACCTGTCACCAGGATTAGCTTTCGTGAGTCGTGTAACCTGTGAGTGTCACATGTCAATTACACACTTGCAATTTATAAACAAAACGTCTAAATCTGCATCTTGCTTGGCTAATTTTATTATCCTAAGAACTTAATAATAATATTAAGTTCCGTTGTCAAGAAAAAGCAGCAAACAAATATAATCACCGACTTACACGTTTTGCTACTAAGGCTGTATCACTGACTTACATGATCAGCAGCGGGAAAAGAAAATTTCAATACACCTTCAACCTCTTTTACACATCAAGACACTGCCCTAGAATATGTTGAGGCTACTGACGATTTAGTGCAAAGTGTCAACGAATTTTTACAAAATACAAGTATTCATAGCAGTGCAGTAAATTTACCAGTAGAATGTGTTTTGAACTCTATTAATACAGGAAGTGGATGAATACATATGGTTTGCCACAATTATACAATTTACTACAATTTCAAATGTTTCGTGTTTTTGGCTTAAAATTAAGTTAATAATAAATGTTTTTTGTGTTTAATTAAAATTATAGAAAGTTTATTTACCTAGGTAATTTTTCATTGTCATTATTTACCTAGGTAAAGACATATATATATTCCTCATTAAAGAAAAAGAGTAAATAATGAGCATTTCTTAGGTTAATAGTGAAAAATAGTATATTAAGTATGGAGAACGGTAAGGGATTTTTACCGTTCGAAGACAATTATTGTCATATACCATTCATAAAATTGTGCATGTAAGACTAATTTTGATTGTTTTTTAAAAAGACGTCAGCAAGTATTTTTGCTGTTCAGTTTTTAAATCGGTAAGTAATTTTGCTGTCGTCGTAGTGATGACAACTGGTAAATTCCACTTACTGTCATGGAAACACCCATGATAAATAGTCAGAAATGATCGATCGTGCAAAAAAGTGTCTTATTACGTAAAAGCGCATAAAGCAAAATGTAAAAATCCTAAATGTAGTGAAGGCAAAATCAGGCGCTCCAAAATAGCTATTTATATATCAAGGGAGCAAAGTGTATAATTTCCTCCCGCGAGCAAAGTTTGCGGCCCGACGCAAAGCGGAGGGCCGTAATTGCACGAGGGAGGAAATTCACTTTGCTCCCATGATATATATATGATTTTTTCGCCTCGCTAAAGAATGCGACTCTGTATTTTTTTAATTAAAGAATATCAAAATACGTGTGGCATTTTGGGTATATTATTGCTAATCAGGTCGTCTATGTGATGCGATCAACAAACAACGATTTGTTGTGAGTGAAAATAGAGTGCTAGTGAAAACAAACAAACCTACGAAACATATTTTGCAGTAGATGTCAAACTATTATAAAAATGTGTAGCAGCGGTGACGACGATTCAGATTTGCCCCCTGATATTGCAGAAGAGGCAAATGCTGCAACATTGGATTGGTTACCGGAAAAGTCAAAGGAAAAGTAGCGGTGCAAGAAAATATTGACATCAAAAACCCAAAATTGATTGCATTACTGAAGCGTCAGGGTGCAAGTTACAGGCCAAAGAAACCCGAAACTTTCACGCGAGGAGATCTCAACTAATTTTAATTGGAAGCTCCAGATGAGTACCTACTGATGAAGGTATTAAATACAAAATTGTTATGAACAAGAGTGTCCCGTTTTAAAATAATTTTTATCCGTTACAGCTTGTCCTGGTCATAGGTATCTCAGGTGCCCGTCGGTGTGACGAACTCACCAAATTGAATATCAGCGATATTGGAGCAAAAGACGGAATTTTAATTATTCAAATCCCAGATTCGAAAACAACAAATGCGAGCGCCTTTACTGGTCATTGTCTAAGAAGGATACAGCTACACCTTTAGTAGATGCTCGAGCAAACATTTTAAGCATCAAACGTCACGGGGGATGGAAGTCCACGTCTGTCGCTAAAATTTATGTGGCTTGAGTCAATTGCAAGTATAGTGCAAGCCTCGAATCAATTATAGGAGAAACATTCTTAGAATACTGTGAAAAAAATGTTTTCTCAAATGCAATTTGACATTTTGAAATTAACTGTCAATTTTAATTTATTAAATTTAATCATTAACAGCTACAGTTTCTATGGAAATTACTTTACCTCCCGTGGGAATTTTTGTTTACTTTACCTCCCGTGTGAGGTAAAGGCATCCTTTGCTCCCTCAAATTAGGGAGAAAAAGATCATTTTCTATAGAGCGAGGCGAAAAAAGCTATTTAATACCATGAGCTGCGAATCGCGCTGTACGACGGAGCATCACCAAACAGACACAAATTATTGGATCAAATAAAGAGTGAATTGTTTTCATAATCGCCAAGTGGCACACGTATTTCACTAAATTTATTCGTTTTCTCCATAACAAACAAAAGATACAGTGTAAATACAAAACACACAAAGTAAATGGCACTTAGTAACGAACAAATGGTTGTTCACCATAAATAAATTTACAAGTAAACATCGTTAAGCAACTGATTGCTTTCTGTTTACAAAAGTTTGAAACTAAAATTGAATAGCTTCGATAGGGGATTTCGACCTAACCTTAATAACTACGAAACGTGTTGGAAAATCTAGGATAATTTGTATACAGGCTAGTGACTGCAAATGTTCCAGCTGTTCCCAGCATTCCCAGCGTGATGCACTTTATGTATATGCCAACTTTCGGCAGTTAACACCGCGGATCCCGAGAGCCTCAAAGAAATATTGAAGCAGGAATGCAAAATAAAGAGACGGTACGAGAAAAATTAAAAAGAAAAACGGCTAAAATATATTAGAAAGAACATTAGACCACGTAAATGAATAGATCACTAAATCCTACCTTAGATTGGAGACGGCTAACAGATATCTTACTTTCGAACTGCTATCAAATCCTGAGCTATACAGATGGATGCAGCAATTCACCAAAGCAATAAGACCCGTACTGACCCATACTATCCACGATTTTCTCTTCAAATATCCCCAACGGGCATGTGTTCGTTTTTGTCAAATGACAGTACTGGGATTAGTATTTTAGCAATCATTCATTTTTACCCTAGTAAAAAATATTATTACATCCTTTCTCCACATCGAAACAAATGCCGCGTTTCTATGTCTTTGTTACTACGGAAACGGTTTGCTTTTCGGTTCTTGTATTTATCCATTCAAAAATTATTTGGTCTAACGTTTCCTCTTAGGGGCACTTAAACATTACTGCCTTAAAGCAAAATTGACTCGAACAAACAGCATAAAGAATCTCGCCCTATCCAGTGGGCTCAGGTCGTTAATTAGTCTGTTTCGGTCAATTTTGGTAGGAAACAACGTTTCTGTAAACAAACTTAGCATGATTTTGTGTTTCACTCTAAAACTGCGTATGGAAAGTCCTGGAATGAAAGAAATACCAACCGCGAATGCAAATGTTATTAAAAACTATTTGAGCGACCTGAAATACTCGACGGCGTACAAAGTTGCCGCATCTACAGCAACAGATTCCAAGTAGCACTTTCGAACTGTAACAACACAACTTAAAGATAGAAATTTATAATTTAATAATAGAAACTTCAAGTTTGGAAGAGCTAATTCTCTATATTGAAGCTGTATTATATAGTAGTCCACACAGGAAAAGTTGAAAATGTTTAATTCGGAACTACGTAAACACTTTTGCTTTAAGAAGGTAGATATTTTTTTCAGCTGAAAGTTAAAACTTCTAGCTTGAAACGCAAGTGTATAAATAATCTAGCCATCGCTGCCTGAAGGATTTCCAATTGCGAAGTCAGTTTGCGTTCAATGTAACGAATGTCTAACTATTGCAAAAGTTGAAGCTTCATGTCTTAAAAATACCTAGGTTTAAAGTAAATATATTTGAATTAAAGGTCAATATTAGAACTTACAGAAATCGAGATTTATGAATTGTGACTGATCTTCTCTTTAATTATTTAAATGACAGAATATGCAAATAGACATTTCTAGTTCAAGTATGACAATTCTAGTTTGTGACTGAGGGTTTTTAGTTACAATTAGAACCTTTTACTTAATAATACACAAAAATATAAAGCAAATTGTAAAATTCTTCTTTCTAGGATAGAACTTAAGGGTGCATAACAGAAACTGTTTCGGTATTACATTTATCTGAAATGGTTTAAAATAAAAGTTTTTCAATATATACCTTGTAGGTTTCAGTGCTAAAAACTCTAACAGGTCGATGTTCTATTGCAACATCTAAATCACATAGATTACATTTTGTTTAAATTTAAAGGTATGCATCTACCGATTTTATAATCTCGTCGGTTATTTAGCATATAAACCGTGGACTAAATGCAACGAACATATTAAAAGCTGTTTTGCATAAAAAAATATTTGTAATTTATTTTATTGTTCGTTTAGTCCCTTACCCATAACTACGTAAATTATCGCTTCACTCTAAGTGTCATAAATTGCGACTATTTAGCAGGTTTCTAGAACCATTGAGACTGCACAAAAATATAGCTGAAGAGCGAGAAAATGTTTGCGAGCTTGATCACGCAGCGCAAAGCTCGCAGAAGGGCATTACGAAGCCAATGTGTAAGTTTTGGGAGGCTCAGCTTTCGTCCTCACAGCGCGCTATCGAGTTGGCTGCTCCTAAATTTACTTTCAGGTAACCAAACGTTACCTCACGTTTCGATGTAAAGGCTGTGACAATGCCATAAAGAATTCTTTGGAAAATACATTTGTCGCGTGTTCGCCGCGCTGCATGCGAAATATGAACCCCGCTTGCTAGTCGAACAAAAACGTAATTCCTATGTGACTTTGTGCCCTGGAGTCCCACATGTAACAACACAATATTATTTCGCCGCTTCTGGGGGTCAAAATGAACGGCAACACGTGTTTTTGGTGATTGTTTATTAGATAGTGGGATTTACATAAAGAGCTAATATTTTTAGGAACTTTATTACAGAAAATATGTATAGGGTACAGGGTGTTTCAAAATTCGTACACATGGACTGTGGGACGGTACGCCACAACAAAAGCTAAGAAAATAGTTTCTTTGTCGTTTTTGTATTAGACCAATTCCTTGCAAGATATTAGGATATTAGAAATCTGAATATGACAGAAAAATGTGTTCAACAGCAAATGTGTTTGATGATGCAGTTAAAATGCATCCATGCCAAATGTTGTAAAAAATGGAACGAGATAGTACGCAACTGTGTTCGAGTGCTACAACAACGGCATGGTCGTAGTTCAAATGCAAAATAAAGGGTCAATAGTAGTTAGAATTACAGTAGTTATAGAATGTGTTAGAGTCAAAAGTAATTTATCAGTATCTATGTAATTAATTGTCATATTCTTGATAACTAATGTTACCTACAATTTAATTAAACTATCAGAGATTAACTATCACTTAACTTTCATACTTCAATATATTTGAATTCTAAATAGCTTACGTTAGTGTAAGCTTCATCCACGCATCGAGCTGCCTTGGTTGTATATCCTCAATTCATCAAGGTTTTTCTTCAAGGCCCCTATCTTTTTCGGTATTTTCTGCTGCTGCAGAAAGGCTGCCTTGTGAATTACTTTAGTGTCAAATTTGCCTTCAATTTTGGTATTTTTGCGGGCATCCTTCTTGGGAAATCGCTTTTGGGTTATTGAGCTGTTCCTGATAAAGTTCCTAGGAGAGGTATTTTCTAGCAAGGTCAAACATGGTTTGGATTTATACTGAGCAAGCACATGTCTCTACCTTTACAAAATATAGCAAACCATCTTAATGGTAGGCCTAGCTTCCTTTTGTATTAAGTGGTTAGATTTCATGCAAATTTTATTTGTGCGTTTGCTGTTATCTTTTTTCAGGGATTAGTTAGTAGCGGTTTTCGACGTGTACATTTATTTCATCAGCAAAGTGCTCTGGTGCTTGTTCTGCTATGAGTGCTTTATTATTTTGAAATGGTTCTCCATATCCTCCTCGTTGCAGTCTTCCACTGTTGATTGTATTTTATCTATACATATTTGTTTTTTTTATAATTTTGCGGTACCTTGGTGTTATGCCAATAAATTATTCTGAGGTCTCTTGGATTTATTTTCTTTGAGTAGTTCCTGGTTCAACCGTATTTTGATCATAGAATGATTGAACTCCGCATCGGTTCCACTTGGTTCGGATATCCTCAACGCCACAGCCATCTCTGCTATTTTCAAACGTCAATTTTGAAAAACCATGAACTCTAAATTTCGGAATATATTAGGATTCGTTCAAGTTATCTGCTGTCCTGGTCTAGGATTGTCGTTTACTGGTTCAACACTCCAAAGGAACGGTTTGGATCAATATTTTATTTGATACACGCTTGGTCCATTGTCTCAATACACTGCCAGCATAATGTCATATAATGGGTGTTTCAATAAGAGCGCAAGATTTCAGTGTTCAATAAAACATGGTTTTCTGTAGCAAAGTATTGAAATATTTATTGATTTAGAAAATATACATTTGGGAATTATGTATGAAACAAAATATCTTGTAAATGGCCGCCAGGGCTTTGCTGGCATATGCGTACCCTTTTGACGAAATTTTCAATAACGTTATTGAATACATGTGGTGATATTTCATTGATACAGCGTCTAATTTCGGCTTTCAATGCTTCGATGGTTGCAGGCTTATTGGCATAAACCTGTGACTTCAGATAACCCCACAGCCAGAAGTCTAAAGGCGTTAAATCGCAAGAGCGTGGAGGCCAATTCTGGTCACCAAATCGCGAATTGACACGACCAGGAGCAAACTCGTGCAAGATCGTCAATGTTTCACGGGCGGTGGCATCGTCCTGCTGAAACCACATGTCGTCAAGATCAATAACTTCCAACTGAGGCACAAGAAACTGTGTTATCATAGCACGATATTGGTGGCAATTAAACTTTCACCATTTTGATAATAATTTTTGACAATCAGGACGCGTTGTTCTACAGTGTAATGCTCCATGTTTACTAACTCCCATCTGTCAACTTTCGATCTGTCACGTCATAATCATGTGACATTATGACTGTCAAACATGGCGCGCAATTCAAATCTTGCGCTCTTATTGAAACACCCTTTATAATTTTCGATCCACGGTGTTCCAAAGTTAGGAATTCTATTACATTTCGATGCTCTAATTTTACAAAATTCATCTTTTGGTAGACACTAATACTCAAGAAAACAACGATATGCAATAAATGTATAAAAGTTTGCACAATAACATACACAGTATGATCAAAATTGTTTTCATCTACTATGTGTATGGAATACTTCCTAATTTATGAATGTCACATAAAAGTCAAATGTCAAGTCTGACGTGTAAGTATAAACGTAGTTGCATTCATAACTTAGAAACTATTCCATGTCCATAATAGATGAAAATAATTTTTGAGCATATTTTATTACAATACAATACCGTTTCCTGTATTTTTTTTCATGGTTATGTAGATTATTCATCTCATTCGTATCTTTTCTAATAGTAAAATCTGCCGGTGTGTCACTATGTGGTCAGAAATTATAGGAAACACAATACTGACACATTTTTCTTAGGGTAGACAACAAATTATGATTCATAGTTAGACTTCTCGAGAATTATGTACCCGAAATAGTTGTAGAGTTTTGCTAATAAACATTATTGATTTATCATGTCCTATCTTTCTTTGCGATAATACTGCTGCAACTCCAACGTTTTATTGAAATCTGGGTATATATGAGAATTGGTGGATTAATAATTATTATTCTCTTGATGTTTTCAAATGCATTTACAAATTATTGCGTATGCTTTATTTTAGAATTTTTCTTTAAACACGTTGTCAATGGTTTTGCGATTGTGGCGTAATTTTTTACAAATTTTCGATAGTATCCTGTTAGTCCTAGGAAAGATTTCACTTGTTTCATTTTGTTGGGTAACGGTACTTGCTTAATTTTATCTACCAATTTAGAATTTGGTTTTATTCCATCTGTTGTTATTGAGTGTCCTAAATACTCAATTTTTTTTAAGAAAAATTCGGATTTTTCCAGTTGTACTTTGAATTTATTTTCGTCTAGTCTGTGAAAACCTTCTTCCGCGTTCTTAAGATGTTCCTCAAAGTTTTTACCGAAAATAATTATGTCGTCTAAATAAACTAAACATATTTTGTTTAGCAATCATTTTAAAATATTGTTCATAAACCCTTGCGAAACAGGCTGGGCGTTTTTTAAACCAAAGGGCATGCGTAAAAATTGAAAATGTCTTTCGCTTGTTGAAAAAGCCGTTTTGTGTCTATCTTCTGGTTCTATTTCAATTTGGTGATAGGCACATTTTAGATAAAGTTTCGGGAAATACATCGCTCCTCGTAGTAAATCTAGAATATTGCTGATCTACTACCATACGATGTGTTTATCAGGTTTCTTTGAGACTAGAAAAACTGGTGAACTATAGGGTGAATCGCTTTCTCCGATTATATTTTGCCTTTTTAAATCCGTTATTTGATTCTCTAATTCTTTCCTGTTAGAGTAGGGAAATCTGTAGTGTTTCGTAAAAATTGAGATCTCCGAATTTAATGGAATTTTTTGTTTAGCAATATTACTGAACGTTAAAATATCGCCTTCTTTGCAAAATATATCAATCTACTTTCTGCCTAGTTGATACATCCTATCTCGTTCTTTGCAATTTTGGTGTCTCAAAAGTTATATTAGGTTGCCTTCTACTTTTTCCCGTTTTATGCTCGTTTCTTGAACTAGTTGTACGTTACAGACATTTATTTGTGTCTCATCAATAGTTTAAGCTTTAATTAGATTTCGTGTCGAAGGAGTAGGTCTTTCAATATTGGTGGTTTCTTGGCAGGGTAACTCACAACTTCTTAACTGCTGTAATAGTTTCTGGAATTATTAAGTTACCTACTTGTTGTGATAGAATCAGTACGGTTCCTTTTTTTTATCTTGGTACGGAATATTTTTATTCTTTCGCCTGACGGTTGCTGCTCCTATTTCGGTATTGTATAATATCTGAGTTTATAGAGTTTATTATTTAATACTATGATTCCTAATTCATAGTCAATATTAGCTTTCATATCCTTTAAACGTTCTGAGCCTATCAGTCAGTCAAAGTAGTCATAGAATATTGTTACAAAGAATTTTAGATTTTGATTTTTCCTAAATAATTCTATTTGTAAACATTTATTGTTAGTAATTTCGGCATGTATCGATGTTAATGTAAACTGTTCGAAATATATTTTTTCTTTAAACCAACGATGAGCTATTTCTGAATGCATTACCGAATTAGTTGATCCGGTATCTATTAAAAGTTTTAAATTTAGGTTGTTTATTTGAATATAAGGTAAACTGTAATTATGGGCAGTTAATTCATGAATTTCTCCGGTTAATTTTGCAAGGCTCTTAAACGAACATTTTGGATACTTTCAATTAATTCTTCGTCTGATGGATTTTCTTCGTTGTTTTTGATGTATGTGACCTCTTCGTTTGATTCATAATTTTTGAAATCGTTTTCGTCGTATAAATCCGCTGGTGCTTCGATTTGTGCCACATTAACAAAAGGTTTACGTACGTTTTCTCTTTTAAAGTAATTCGTCCTAACGTTACTTGTTGACATAGGTGTAGGTTGTTCTCTGACGTTACTGATCCACATAGGTGAATTTTGATTGTTTTGCGCGTTAGTGCGACTAAAATAGCCTGTGGGTTGAAATACGTTGATTTTTCGCGGATTATTTTCCGTACAGTATTTATTACTTTTACTGTCAGAATATTTCTTAGGTGGATAATTTTGACTTTGTTGACTTTGTGATGTCCTTGATGCTGTACGGGCTGAAAACGAATGGCTGGCGTACCCATTTTGCCTGAATTATTTCCTACTTGATTTTGAAATTTTACTTTCCTTAGTTCCTATTATGAACTTGAATGTTTAGTAATATAATTCAAAACTACGTCTATTGTTTCTGCCATAGTTTTCGTTTTTTTTACGTCTAAAATCGTTTGAAGTAAGGGCGGACACTAAGTACAGGACCTCGATTCCCGTTTGCTCGTTAATATCCCTGTATACGATTTTTTGACGTTCGCTGGTAGCATTGTCTGAATTAATTTTTGTTTTAATTCTCTCGATAAAATTTGGTAACGATTCGTTAAACCCAAGTTTTAAATTTTTAAATTGTTGTGCTAAAACTTTCGTATCCGTGTAATCGCCGTATTTAATTTGTAATAAAGCTTTAAGATCTGGCCATTTTTCGATGTCTGACTTAACTGATAAAAGTTCATTTGCTTCGCCTGTTAGATTGCTAGAAATGAGGCAAAAAACGTAGTTAGTTGATACAGTATCATTAGTTGTACCATATCTGTTAAAATATTGTTCGATTGTCCAAATGAATCTAAATTGCCTATTTTACCTTCAAATTTTGGAAAAATATCGCCCATAATGCCTTGCGACAGCAATTGATTGTTCTGCAAGCGGAATTGCAGGTTGTGCTTATAATTGCGCTGAAGTAGTCACTTTATTTGTTCTTTGCTACGTTTAATATTCAGTAGCTTAAAATTCGAACACGTGTTAAAAATTATTGGAACTTGAACACAATTAATTATTATGTGTCAAAACTTGTCGACTTTAACACAATTACGTGTCAAGACCATTAACTTGAGCACAATTACGTGTTAAAATATTTCAAGTTAATACAAGTAATAAACAAATTCACTTTTGATTATTCCCGCTTTATGTTAGGGAGGTTTGCCCTATAAAAAATTAATACCACATCACAGCGTTAATCGGCCTTCTCTGTATGGGGTATAATTCTTAATTAAATTAAATTAGTAGGGTTTATAATCTTTTCTTGTGTTATTAAGTACTCACAATTGCAAACTCCGTCGTTGAAAAGGTAGTTCCGGTTTGCATAATGCTGAAGGGTCCTCCTCAGCGATCTTTCTCGGGCTTTTCCCTTGGCTCTGAAGTTTTGGGCTCGTCGTTAGATGTGTCCCCGGTTCTGCTTCAAAATACCTGGATAGCTGGTGTATTGGTGATGCTCTTACGCGGTCCAATATACTTGGGGTTGGTCCTTTGCAGCTGGATCCGTGGTATGTTGAAGTTCCTTGGTTGTGGCTGGTACTTCTGAGCACTCGCAAATGCGTTCCGACTGCGCCAATTATGTACTAGAAATAGTTGTAGATGTTTTTAAAACCATTTATTAAACCTTCGAATACAGAAGTTGTAATCGATTAACAATTAACGTGACTTATTAGTACACCAGTTAATGCCAATTACAGCGTTGACTATGAACTTAAACTTAAGAAGCGTTTACATCCTTTTTTATAAGCTCGTGGGTAAACACATTAGCAGTGAACTACATGAGGTGCGATACACTTCCTTTAAGAATATTTGGTTATTTTAGAGATTTGTGTACTTATTAGTAATAGATAAACCATGCGTCATGTTTTAATTACATTGGCCTTGTTTCAGCATCAAAACTCGAGGTCTAAATAAAAGGCTTGAACCGCATTGTTTCCAAATGCAGAAAACTCGAACGCGCCGAACGAACTATTTGATTTCATCAGAATAGCGCCTCATTTCGTTTGTGGTCGTTAACAAATACGTGTAATACCAGCTGTTGTTCACAATGCAATGCAGAAATTTTGTTATGGAATTGTATATTGCCAAACAGTAACCAACAGTTTGAACATTTGACATCATAAATATTTTTTTTTAATTTTTAGTACCACATTTTATTAATATTTTTAGGTGGCTGTGAGGACTATATAATTCGGTTACAAAAAATTTCGATAGTGTCGTAGCTAGAAATCATAACGACTGGAAAGTAATTAAAATTTCAAAAGTGTGACAATTTATTACCCTATACTTTTCTGTATATTAATAGCTATATTATTATTATGCAATCGAATACAATTCTTACCAGATTTAAATAAATCCAATTTTTGAAATAACTGAAAATCAAAGAACCAATTGGACGAAATGAATTTATTCAGAGTTCTTCATGCAGCTGCTTAAAATCGTTTTTAGTAGTGTAACAATAGTAGTATTTACAAGGTAGTTCAAATATATTCCATTCTTCTTTCCTTTAGGAATTTCTACCTTCAAATTCTTCCAGGGACGAGGACTTGGAACAACCATAAAAAATATAAAATATGAGCCAACTTTATTAAAATGTGTTTAACCCTGTACAACAGCTAGTAAAGATTTTGTAAATGTATTTGTTAAAACTCGGGTCAAACGCCTGAAACAATTCATTAGGTCATTAGGAACATTGTGCTGTAATCATGACTCATCATTTAAATCAACACGTTTTAAGTCGCCGATTTCGCGTTCGTAGCAACTTCAGCAGAATGTATTTGCAGGACGCATGAACAAAACGCAACATTTTATTAATGTGCTTTCAATTACTATTAAACAGTTTATTATTTGTTTACCTCCGCCTACGATATCAGAACTTATATAAAAAGTGGGATAGATTGTAGTCGATAAATCAATATTTATCTTAACCATTTTGCTCATTCACCACCTAAGGCTGCCCTTTCCAAGCCATAATCTTGGTATCTGAGGATGTAGACCGGCATAACCCTCAACTATTAACTAGGAGATCGCTTTCCAAGCCAAAATGACTCGATCTATGAGGATGTAGACCAGCGATCATCTATAATTAAAACTCATTACGAAAAGTCACTGATAGTGAAGCCAGGTTTTGACTGAGACGTCTGTTAATACTTTCTAAGCATCCTTCAACTTTCATTTGGATATCGTACCAGTCATTGCCTTCAAACAAAATAAAAGTGTCATGAGAGAACAAAACAAATTCACCCTGTACAGGAACATCTACTAAATCACTGATATATATCGAGAATAGGAGAGGCCCCAAAACAGTTCCTTTGGAAACTCCGTAGTCAATTTGGTTGAAGCTGCAAAAGGCATTCTTAATTTTAACACACTGCCATCTACCAACAAGATAGGTCCAAAGAAAATGGTACGGTACGCCTCTAATCTCACAATGATGAAGCTTATCTGCTAACCGTGCCTTGCCCACCGTATCAAATGCCTTGCACAAGTCCAGAAGGACGACCAAATTGCCAATTGCTTACTATTTTATTACGTTCTAGAAAAACAATCATTCTTTTTTTACTACATTTTTCCAACCTATGGGAAAAGAGTTGTTAAAGAAATCGGTCTGTAATTGCTAACTGATGTTCTATCTCCAGATTTAAAAATAGGAGTAATTATAGATCGCTTAAAGTAACTAGGAAAAAACCCTTTTCCAAATACTAGATTGAATAGGAAACACAGAGTTTGTAAGATATACTGTTTGATAGCGTTTAGTGTAAGAAGAAATATCAATACTTTGTGCAGACCTGTTTCTAATCTTAGTGATTTATGTGTCAAGTTCTCTTTTTAGAAATTGCTTCCAAGAACATTGAGTTTTTACTATGCAGCAATGGTAGATCGTGATCGGTCTTACTAAGGTTATCTTCTACAATAATTCTGGAAGCCAAGATGCTACCAACCGCACTGTTTATTTTTGTGTTAACTAAGAAATAGATCAAAGTAGTAATTTGCACATAGGTGAGGCTTTCCACATGACGAAAATGGGACCCAACAGATACAGGGAAATGTCGGTTCGTTTTGTAATTCCTAAAAATCTCCAACCGTTTACAACATTATTTAGTTTCGAGAACGACAAACTGGACAACGGTATGAAAAAAAAAACCTAAAATAATATTGGACTACAGCAGTAGCAGAGGTGGTGCGGGAAAAATAGACAAAATGACTAAATCTTATACTGTAAAACATCACAAAGGTATTTAAAAATAGTTAATTTGATTATACAGTTGAGAATAGAATTAGCGCAATAAAAAGATGGTAGCGAAGTACCGTTGAAGAGTGTGGAAGAGTCACAAAGAAGCGACAAAGAAAGTTTTTTTTTCGGTAGGCATAGGGATAAATTCCGAGAAATAGGCAGTGATGTAACCCCCTGTTTGACGAATTTTTTATGTTGGCGGTGTTACAGATAGATAAATGTCAACATAATCTACAATAAGTTTGTTACTTTTTTTTTAATTTCACCATTTACGATTTAAAAATGTACCACTCGGCACTGAAATACCTTTTTATCGCGAATGTGGTTGGGCAACTGGATTCCACATTCGTGATAAAAAGACGAACTTTAGTGCCTTGGTACACGAATAACTATTTTACTCTCGGAGAAATAAGCTGTCTAGTTTAGGTGCCTTTAGAGAAACTTTTATTCCATGAGGGATTTCATATTTAGAATTTCCCAAGGGATGAAATGAAAAATAAGCAATTTTCTTCGTAGTAGCTAATAAATAGCTAAGTTACCAAGTATGTTTTGCGACCAACAGAAACTACTACATATTTAATTTTGACGTTTTAAAGAGCTAGATTTTCAATTGCACTACAAAATCAGATTTACTTCAGAATCTGCTACCAGGGAGCCTACATACATTCGGACTAATGTGCCATTTCATCCCACGCGTTATTATTTCCTTCAGCCTAGGGATTAAATGGCACTTCAATCCTTTTGATATTGGAGCCACGAATTTCTGGGGCTACAATTTTAGTCGTTGGTGTAATTATTAACAAATGTTATTAACCTAATTTAACCTGCAAGTTATATAAACAACCCTTCATCATGTGTCAAAAGTTATAACTAACATTAGTTTGCTAACATTTCGCCAATCTTGATGAAATTATCCATTAATACCGGCGACACATTTTGCAGTTATGATTAGATTTTCAACTTGTCTACTCATAACAGTACATTTAGTTATTAACTTAAATAGTGTACTTATTATCTTAAACGTGAAAATATTTCAACACATATAAAAAATTAACGAAATGAAAACGCAACGTAGAACTTCCTTTAAGTAAATTATTTATACCTATATCTCTACTTAAATATCACATTAAGGAAAAATTGTTTTAACAATAAGTGCGAACACCAATTTTAGCTTATAAAATTTATTATAAAACTGACTTAGAAATTAAATTCTAATGCAGAATAATAAAACTAATGACACGCTCGTATAAACCTTTTAAATTTTAGTATCAGTCCCAAAAAACAATCTTCTAATAATAGATATGAATTAATAATTTTTACTTAACATCGTAAAAATTGAAAACACAGTGTTTAGAGGAAGGTCAAAGAAAACTTTTACGAAGGGCTACAAACACTAATTACGATGCTGCCATACGAAAATAGAAAAAGAGCAAAGTGTTAAAGGTGCAGCTGATAAGCCTGACATTCATGAGAAGATAAATAGTAATGGTTTTAGGTTAGGTAATTTGCAGTATTCTGTTTGTACATAAAGGTATACATAACCGAACTTGAGTATGTCTAGGTAAGGGAGAAATAAATCAGGCGTCACTGTATATCGAGGTCCCAATTGTAATCCACGCGATTTGCTATTAAAGCTATTGAATGAAAGGAGAAAACCAGATCCCAGCTGCAATATGAATAAATTCTCCTGGAAATAAGAAATATAGTTAACTCCAGTAGAAAATTATAGGGCTTCAAACCGAGTTAGCAGAAGTAGTTCTTAAATGAACATGAAAAAGAAATGAGAAGGAAACGTGAGGAACAGATGTTAGTACAAAAAGACAGTGCAACTCTTTATAAACGGTAGAACACCTTTTATTGTTAAAAAGAGGGTATATCAGAGAATTGGCAAAAAGGACGAAAAGTAGCTACCATGACTTAGCGATGGTTCGGGTATGTAATAAAAAGGCGTGAAGAAGAAATTGGTCTAGGTAATACTGGAATGAGCCTGCAGATGTCTCAGAATAAAAAACAGAACTTTAAAAACATGAAAGCACACGGTGCGTTCGAATTTCACAACAAGATAACGTATCAATAAACATCAAACCCTGAAAAATTAAAAACAGGTTAAGCACACAGCGCAGTGGAATCAAATTATAAAACATGATATAATACCTACAAGTAAAATAACTTTGGTATAGAATTTCCACCTATATGTCTACATCAGCCTGTTGCTATCCACTCCTGGATGAAGGCCGCTTCCATACCTTTCAATTTTCCTCTGTTTCTGGTTTTCCTCAGCCAGTGTCCCTGCAAACCTGGATTGCAATCATATTGCCATCTCAAGGCGGTCTTTCTACACTTCGACGACTTGTTCTTGGCTTCCATTCCATTACTCGATTGGTCCATCTCTCTTGTTCGCGTCTTCCAATATTACCTACGTCCCTGTTCTTGACCTCATTTGATATTCTGTCTTTTAGACTAATGCCTAGCATCGCTTCTTCCACTGCTTGTTGACATGTTTGTTAGTGTAGCTGTTTCTATACCATATGTCAATGTAGGGAATACACATGAATTATAGACCCTTCTTTAAGATGAATATTTAATTTGAGGGTTCCATAGAATGTGGTTGAGTTTGTCAAATGCCATCCAAGATAATTCTATTCGTTTTCCGATCTCTATTGTTTGGTTCTCTTAACCAAGTTTAATTTTCTGTCCCTAATATACACATTCTTCTGTTTGTTCAATAGCGCTGTTGTCTATTATGGCATTCCGGCCTGTTGAACCTTTGTTTCCATATCCCGTCGAATTATTTGGACAGTTTCTGTTTTGCCGACGTTGGACGTCACTGTAACGGCTCCCGGATTCTAACATAAGGTATTGTAATTAGGCTTACAGTATATACTAAATCATTCTGTTCTACGCCATTTTGGACCCAGTGAACATAAAACAACCGCTGCGCCGGCTAAGTCCAAAACATGTTCGTGTGACCGACTTTCCGTATAAGCGTAGGTATATTTAGATTGTTGTGGTTTGTTAACAACAAACACTGTTGAGTCAAATTATTCAGCTTTCGTTACCGGTTCACCATTGCTAATGTTATTATCGTAAGTGGACCTTGTTTATGACAGATTGTTTCGATAATAAATAAGTAATTTTAAAACTACTAACCCTTTTCATTTAATGTAATGTTAATAAAACTGTGTTACATGTCTTTGTTTTTCAAATTAAGACATTTCATTCTAAATTAGTTGTGCGTTATTATTTCAGATGTATAATGTTGCAAGCGAAGTTGTATTATGTGCTGTGTGTTTTTCTTTTGTAAGATGTCTAGGAAGCCCAAAATATTAACATGAGGTTAGTTTACCGAGGCTGTACGCTGGCTGGCACCGAGCACTGCAGACACATTTAAAAGTGGTGTGATATTAATTGCATTTTATTTCCAATATGATTAACTAATGAGTCTATGAACTAGAATTGCTACACCTCCTATGCTGGTGTCTTCTGCATTCTCATCGTAGAGCAGGTACCAACTTGTTTTTTGTTTATGATAGTCCTTCAATACTCAACTTGATATTTTATAATTCATATTGGCAGATCCAGTATGCTTATAGTCTTGCTGTTCATATGTTGTAGGTGGATATTATAATTTGCTGTTTTCGCTCTCAAGTGCTTCTATCTGTTTTCTGGTACTCTTATCAAATTTGTGCCTCCCCTAGAATTCAAAATGAGGCTGACTCACGTAAATGTGAGAGATTGTGAGCCTGTAACGCTCTACTCGCCAGGGGTAATTTGTTGCAATTCGATATTTCATGGTTTACCTTGAAAGGCTTTTGACTTGAAATCGTCTAGCTAATCAAGCATATTAGCGAGCTGAAGATAAAGGGAAGAAAAATGGTATTGGTAGAAGTAGGGAAAGAAGGATATGATTTCCCCGGTGTTAGGAAGTGGGGGGAAATCAAGAGCTCGTGTTGTCAGGGTGGTTACTCTCTGAAATAGGCCTGTTGTCCACCGGGATCGTGAAGAGTACCTACTCACTACCCTTTTTCAACACATTATATCATCCAAAAGCTGCCTGTCATTACATATAAAAATTATGTAAAAAACTTTGGTGTGATACACGCACAGAACTTCCTTTTACAGTGATTTTATAATTAGCAAAAAATTTTATTTTTAATTTTCAAGCATTTGTCAAAAATTACAAATTCCACAAAAACGGCACAAAATAGAGCGTTAGTTGAAGAAACAAATTTTCTCTAAAATTTTAAGCTGAATGCAAAAATGTTATAATATACCGGGTGTTCCATTTAAAATAGGAGTTAAAAAAAATGAAAGAAACAAAAGAAACCCATTTTAGAGGTATTCAACTGGAACAAGAGTAAACTCCATACTTCCAGTTATACGATTTTCTTCAAAAGCTTGCTGTCGCATTGAGATAGTACACAAAACTTATATATGAAGTTTCAACACCATACCTTTTGTCGATTTGAGATATTCTTTTCTCAAAGAAACACACAGACAGACAAGACAGAGACTTCATTTATCGTAAAAAGAAGACCAAGCTCCTACTTCGAGCGCACCAAACTTTACTATTTACTATAGAGACGCAGATTTAATAGAAATCCCACTGAAAACGTACTAATACAAGCTATCAATTCAGCTACAAATCTATTGTACGCTGAAGAATTTGCCAACACTAATTTTAGAAAAAAAAATTGTATTTAAAATTCCAAATAGAAGCCTCACTAACTAGATTAGAAGAAAAGCCGAAATGCACAAAGAAAAATGATGATGAAATTAGGAAATTGGAATGTGCCGGTAATTTAAAAAAGTGCCCGAACTAATATCCGAGTTTAAAAAGAAAAGTATCGACATACCTTTTCCGATAGAAACGAAAAAAAAGTCAAAGGAATGCAATTATTGCTGAAGAATATCTATCTACACCTCTGGTCCGGAGTTAAAAAAACATGTGAAAGAGAAATGTCGGTGTATGAACTCTTATCGCGAAACAATACTGTAAATACATGAAAGAATAATAGCAGCGTATGCATCCATTGATGTTTGTAACATTAGAACGAAGGTAGAATTTTTACGAAATTTTTATGAAATAAATAGATACTGCGAAGGAACCGTTACAACCTATCCTAGCAGAAGATCTTAATACTCCAGTTGGTAAACAAAAACATAACAATGTCGTATAGTAATTTGGCGAGAGCGTTTTGAATGACCGCAGTGAACAGACGTTTGTAACCAATGGTAACTAAATATATAGAATACTAGTTATTTTAGTCTAAGAAGTAAAATAAAGTATAGATAAAGTATAAATTATGTTTTCGAACGCAGAATTTTTGCGGGAATATCCGTTTTCGCGTCTCCTTGTTCAGAAAATTTGATTGTCGAAGTGATGTGTCATTCAGTCCGTCTGCGTTTTCTCTACAGTCCAGACGGTTCAATCGATGATCCTGCAAACTTATATCTATGTTTTTAATATGAATTCGGAGATCCCCGTGATTTTCTATTTAAATTGGGCAACCAAAAGTGGCACTTTACTCTCACGCTTTTCCTGTTTCGGAAAATTTTTATAATTATTTGATACAAAACTAAATTTCATAGAACAAGATCATATACTATACAATTAGCTATAACTCTTGTTTTACACTTTTTTTATATAACGTACAATCGGAAAGTATTTTTTAGCAAAAGTCAAAAAATTAATAATGGGAATATATTTTTTCCAAATCCTTATATGTATATGTTGTGTAATTGTACACAATTTTTATTAGAAAAGTGTTTTTGTAAGCAGTGCAGTTTTTGAGAAAATGGTAAAATTCAATGTTTACAAAATATACTGAAAGTTCAAAAATAATGAGAATAAATGTTTTTAAACTGCTAATAGATTAGGTAGGTAATTATATATAACCTTTGCCAGAAGTTTTTGGTAAGAAGTGGTATTTGAAGAAATCTAAAAAGAAGATTTTTACAAGCAGTAAGGTCGTGCAGTGGCCACACCACAATTAATGGAAGACTATTATTATTATTATCTTTTTTATTATATCCTGAAACATATGTGGGAAAGGCCGTCATCACAGCCAAAATTATTATTTATTATCTATTTTATATTAAGACACAACTTTACTGTAAAGGGGTCCGGTTGCAAAGTGAGATGTGGGGGACGTAGACTGAAATAAAACGGAATTAACTCGATCTGGTAAAAATAATTGTACCTTGGAAGATACGAGGCTAAAATATAAGTTTAATTTATTGACTTTTTATAAATTTGATTGTTAAACGGGGATAAATAAGTCAATTTTTAAATATTACAGATTTTTTAGCAGATAAATAAAAAATCATTTTGTCAAAATTGTTTAATAATTAACATTTTTAAAATTTTAGACGTTTCGCCAGTTTTGTTAGCATCATCAGTAAAAAATTGCAATTGAAGGTTTATAAAACAGATTAAAATTATAATTAATTTACATTGCTGAAATATAAAGAAAATTTTTAGGTTAGCGAAGATGCAACTATATTTCGAAATTAGCGTACTTACTTGAGTTATTTTAAAAGTAGAATTATTATCACATGTTTAATTTCAGAAATTCATTAATAAAACAACACTTTAGGAACAAGTAGTTCCATAATTAAATATTAAATTGGTATTTAGTTGAAAGTTTTAACATACTGCAAGATGGAAGGTTAAATGGGCATGAGTGATAAGAGAATGCAAGGTTGGTTTATTTTATCAGTAATGCGCGGACTAAACGAATTCGAGTTTTGAAAACGACAACTTACAGGGCAGTATTAAACATATTTGTGAATACAGAAATTTATGATTGATGGTATAAGGAATTATAATTTAAATAAAAGTATTAATTTTCTTTTTATTAATTCAGAAAATTTTTTAAATACGCAGAAAGCAAAAATGTATTAGTAGCATAATAGTTAGATATCTAGGGTTATTTAAATAAATTGTGATATATGGAGCTTAAATTATCAATATCGGTTTTATAGTTTATAGCAGTTGGGCTACGTTGTATCTCGATCATCTCTAAACATAGACGTTTCTTTAAATTATTTTCTTTATGTAAAATTTTTGGGTTATTAAAATTAAATTTGTGGTGGGTTTCATAGACATGATCAGTTAAGGCAGTTTTATTATTATTAGAAGGTGATATGTTAATACGTTTAATTTATTGTTTATGTTGATATATTCTATTTTTTAATAATTGTTTTGTCTGTCCGATATAGATGGATTCACAATTGTTACAATTAATTTGATAAACTAGTTCGGATTGTAAGTTGATGTCAGTTTTGTCTTTTAAGTTTGTGAAGAACATTTTGCCAAAGTTATTATGGTTTTTGAAAGAAGTTTTAATATTGTATTTATTAAGTTCAATTTTAATTTTTTCTGATAATTTGGGAATGTAGTTTATGGACACGTAATTATTAAGAGGCTTGTTATCAATCATGTTAAATTCATTACCCAGACAATTTGGTTGTAGTTCTATAGATAAGTTTGCTATATTATTTTTTATTTTTAAATTTCTATTTATGCTATTGATTCGATATTTAATTTGGTTTTTAATAAAATTAATAGGGTATTCATTTTCTAATAAAATTTTAATAATGGTTTCTATGTTTTTATTATGAAATTGTTTGGCAGAAAGTTTGATAGCTCTGTCTACTAAATTTTTTATAACGCTTTTTTTGTATTTAATAGTTGTGTCAGAATTGAAATTTAGATATCTATTTGTTTTAATATTTTTCCTGAACCAGTTGGTTAAAATGTTACCATTTGACTGTCTGATTAGCGTCAGATCTAAAAAATTAATTGAAGCATTACTGTTTTCATCTTCGATGGTAAATTTAAGCCGGGGGTGTACATTATTGAATAGCGTGAGAAAATTTTGTTACGTCGATCACCCAGTAGGACCCATTGTTAATTCGGAGAGGAATTGGAGTCACTTTGATTAAGGTATATTCGGTTTTTTCGACTATGATGAAGTATCCTTGGACGTTGATGTAGATGTCATCATGTCCGATGTCGACCTTCAGGATTGGAGTCGGTAAAATTTCTAAATTTGGCGAGAGTTTACTGGTTGCATTTGCGAGGATTTGCTTGATTTGGGCAGGTGTTATTAACTCGTAAAAATTACCTTGTTGGAAATGAACGTTCAAAATGTTTGTGTGGTAATTGCACAGTTCACTAATAACATTTGTGGCGACTTGATAGACACTGATGATGTGGATATTTAATCGGTTGGAGTCGGTTGCCTTATACCACTTGTCCATGTTGTTGATTGCCCTGATTCCTTGGTTCAGCTTCTCTTGGAAATGTTCCAGCTTCTGATCGATTCGTTCTTCGGTCTCATTAAATCTTGAAAGTGCTGACAGCAAGAATTTGGATTGTTGACTGTCCATTTTTATTAATTCCTGTTGATTTTTGTCGAGTCTATCAATATCTTGATAGACTTTGTCGTTTACTCCGAAAATTGACGTAAGGACAGTCCCAAGCACTCCTCGTTTCTCTCTTCTTGTTATGATATCTTCCATGCCATTTTTAATCCATTCCATATGCCTTTTTTGTTCCAGAAGATGATGCACCAATGTCTTGCATAACGTGTCTTCGGACAGTTCTTTCGCAGAGTTGCAGAGGTCGTCGAATTTGTCCACCATGTCGGTAACTGTTTCGAAGTCTTCTTCGATCTTCCCTCTCTCGAACTGAATTTCGATCCTGAATGTTCCTCGTTCAATCTTCCCGTGTCCAATATGCTCTACATAGTACCCGCCGTCTGGTTTTTGTATGTTGAATTCTGCCTTACTCAGTGTATTTGTAGTAAGGAGAGTAAATATTAGTAGAAACATTTTCCATTTGGACGTGACAGTTTTCTTTGGTGCTGGGAATGATTGTGTGTGGGTGCTGTTGGCCGAAATTTTTTCTTCAGGCTCTGGTTCCTGCGATTCTTCGTTAGTGGGTAATGGAATGATACTGCCTATGGAACGTTTTAATTGATGTCCTCCTGATTTCTGGATGGTTACTACTCGTACTGATCCATCGGTTGCAGGATGAATGTCGGCAACTCTCGCTAAGGGCCATTTACTTGGATTAATGTTTTCTTCTTTGATTAGCACTAGGTCACCAATTTTTATATTCTCCACCGGTTTCTTCCATTTGTTTCTTTGCTGCAATCCATGAAGGTAGTCTGAGCTCCATGATTTCCAAAAATCTTGCTTGATTTTTTGGATCAATCTCCAGCGATTTGACAGATTTGTAGATATTGGTGTGCTGATTGGGTCCGGTGGTGAGATTATCTCTCTTCCTATCAGGAAATGGCCTGGTGTCAATGCACTGGTATCTTCAATATTGTTGCCTTGTGGGCATAGAGGACGTGAGTTTAAGCAGGCTTCGATTTGGCAAAGCAGAGTTGTTAATTCTTCGAATGTTAGAGTAGCGTTGCCAATGGTTCTCTTCAGATGATGCTTCATTGATTTTACTCCTGCTTCCCATATTCCTCCGAAGTGTGGGGCCACAGGGGGGATGAAGTGCCATTGGGTACCAATGGTGGATAAATTTTCTTGGATAACTGGACCCTCCATTGCTTGACGGATTTCCTTGTCCAAGACCTTCCTTGCTCCAACGAAATTCGTTCCGTTGTCGCTATAAAGATGTGCACAGCGTCCTCTTCGGGCGATGAACCTCCTGAAGACTGCTAGGAAGCTGTTAGTTGTCATGTCGCTGACGGCTTCTAAGTGTATTGCTTTGGTTGACAGACAGACAAAAACAGCAATGTATCCCTTGGATGAAGAATGCCCTCTTCCTTTAGATGTTCGGATTTGTATTGGACCGGCATAGTCCACTCCGGAATGGAAGAATGGCGGGGTTGAATTAACTCTTGTTGGTGGAAGATTCCCCATTAATTGCTGGGCTGCCTCTGCCTTGAATCGGATGCATCGAAAGCATTTCTTGATGCTGGAGCTGACGGCTTTCTTTGCGTTGATGATCCAATATTTTCTTCGGACATAGGACAGTGTGAGCTGAGTGCCACCGTGTAAGGTGCGTAAATGTGCCTCATGGATTATTAATTTGGAAATATGATCGGAATAAGGAAGGATAATTGGGTGTTTTTCGTGGTAGGATAGGTTCGAATTCTCTAGTCTTCCTCCAACACGTACGATTCCATGTTGATCGATGAATGGATTGAGATTTGCGAGTTTGTTGTTGGAGTCCACACATTTTCTCTTTTGGAGTTGAGATCCTGTTGCCTTCAAAATAGGATCACTTCCTTGGACGACCTTGATGAGTGTGAGGATGGTGTCTTCCATTTCTTTAACTGATAGACATCCTGGTTGAATGGGAAGACGCCTACACTTGTTGATGAATCTTCGGCAATAGGACACGACTCGTACCATTCTTGTTAGAGACGAGAAGCGATGAATAATCTCGTTCTCGTCTTGATGAACTGTGGCTTGATGCACAGTATAACCTTTTGCTTCTTCATTGGTTGTGGCGGTGTCTGGTTGGCACGGCCATAACTCTTTGATAATTAACCAGCTTGGTCCATCCCACCATAGTTTATGTTCCTTTAATTTCCCTGGACTAGTACCTCTGGAGATGACGTCTGCAGGATTTTCTTCTGACTTGACGTGGTTCCAATGTTGAGCCGGAATCAGGTGGTTGATTTCGGCTACGCGATTTGCGACGAATGTCTTCCATCTTACTGGATCTCCCTTTATCCATCCTAGTGTGACCATGGAATCGGTCCAGGCGAAGATAGATACCTTCGGAATGTCCAGTGCCGTGATTACCCGTTGTAATAGATTAGAAAGTAGTACTGCTGCGCAGAGTTCTAGTCTGGGTAGGGTTGCCTTTGCCCTAGCTGGTGCTACTTTGGATTTGGCTATTAATAATGATACCTTGGATTGGCCTGATGACGTGATGACTCTGGTGTAGACCACGGCTCCAATAGCTCTTTCGGAGGCGTCACAGAATCCATGCAGTTCCATTTGAGCTTCCCTTTTGGTAAAAAGCCACCTTGGTAAAGTAATTTCTTCTACTGATTTGAGTTGAGATTTAAATGTTTCCCATTTGCCTTGGATCCTTTCTGAGACTGGGTCGTCCCATTTGACATTTTCGAGCCATAGCTCTTGGATGAGCAGTTTAGCAGTGATGATGATGGGTGCTAACCAACCTAAAGGGTCGAAAATTTTAGCGACTTCGGATAATATGCTGCGTTTTGTGGATCCCTTTTGCTTCACATCCACCTTGAAGCAAAACACGTCTTCATATGGAGACCAGTGAACGCCCAATGACTTCTTTAAGCCGTCCTCACTTATTTCGAGGTAGGTTTGCTCCTTCAATTCTTCAGGTAGTTCTTGTATGATGGCTAATTCATTACTGCACCATTTATGTAGGGTAAAACCCCCACGTTTTAATAAGGAAATTAACTGACCTTGTTGCTTGATTGCTTCTTCTAAAGTGTCGGCTCCGGAGAGTACATCGTCCACATAGAAATCTCTCTTCACAACTTCCGCTGCTAATGGAAAAGAAGATTTTTCGTCCTCTGCTAATTGGTGCAAGGTTCGGATGGCCAGATAGGGAGCTGATGCGGTTCCATACGTGACGGTGCATAACCTGTATTCCCTGATTGGCTGTGATTGATCGAATCTCCATAAGATTCGTTGATACTCCTGGTCTTGGCTGTCCATCTTGATTTGTCGGTACATTTTCTCAATGTCCGCAGAGAAGACGACCTTGTGAGTTCTCCATCGGAGTAGAATGTCGACCAGCTCTTGCTGAAGTTTCGGTCCAGCATACATGACTTCGTTTAAAAATTTTCCATAAGATGCCTTGTTCGAAGCGTCGAAGACGACACGGAGCTTCGTTGATGAACTTGCTTCTCGAATTACGCCGTGGTGTGGGATGTAATACTTGCCATTGTTTTCTTGCTTCTTTTCTACTCTTTCCATATGTCCTAGATCCAGATATTCTTGCATGAATTTCTTGTATTGGATTTCTAGATCTTGGTCTTGTCTCAGCTTCTTCTCCAGATGTAGTAATCTTGCCAATGCCGACGGTTTGGATTTTCCCATGCTCACTGGAGTTTGCTTAAATGGAATCTTGACTATGTATCTGCCATCCTGGTCTCGTTGCACTGTGTCTGTGAATTTATTCTCACATACCTGGTCGTCTGGGGAAATTTTTCGTTGAGTGGGAACTTCTTCTATGTTCCAGAATTTTTGTAACTGCTCATATTCTTTGATTTTGGCAACCATGGTGTTGACTTTAATGATTTCGTTATGTTGTCTTCCAATGGTTCCAGATAAGATCCAGCCCAGCTCGGTATTTTGTCCTAAGATGCCATCCTTTGTTTTAGTGATTCCTTCTAGAATTATTTTTGAATATTCTTCGGCGCCTAGAATTATGTCTATGGGGCCAGGTTGATTGAAGGTTGGATCGGCGATGAAGGTATTGCTCCAGGAATTGATATTTATGTTTGGGATGGGGGATGAGGGCATGGCTTTGGTAAGTTTGGGAAGTATTAGTAAATTGACAGGTACGGAAAAGTTACTTGAAAATCTAGGTGTGATCAAACCTGGGATTTTCCATTTGGCAATTTTTGGCTCGCTGTTCCCAATTCCTGTGATTTCAGCTCGAACTTTGGTCCTGGGTAACCCCAATAATTCGGCTGATGCTTCCGTGATAAACGACCCCTGAGACCCGGGATCTATTAGTACTCGTAGTAGATGAGTCATCCCGGATGCTGCCTTTACTTGAACCATTGCTGTGGCAAGTAGAACTTGGCTCTCCTGTGCGCCAAAATTGGCGGTGATGATGTCCGACTTCGGCTTCTTTTCTGGAGCGTTGGAAGTTTTCATAGCTGCTGCATGAGCTGACGTCCTCATCTTTTGGGCAGGGAGCGGCCTTGATGGTGGCTGCGCCTTATGAAGCAGTGTATGATGCGAGAAGCGACAGATCCTACAATTAAAATAGGCACGACATGGAATATTTGAATCGTGCCGCAAGCATCGATAGCACAATCGATTGGTTTTTACTGCTTCTAGTTTTTCATGGGTAGGTAGCCTCTGGAATTGACTACAGTTGTCGATGTAATGATTTCCATGGCACAGCTTGCAATTTAGGGATGCGGAAGCGTAATTCTTCTGTGGTCCTTCCTGCGTGGGCTTTCGAGCTCCATCTATGGATTCTAGGGATTGGAACCGCACTTGCAGGAAAGCCATTAAATTTTGGTGATCCTGGACTTCATTTGGACATTGAAGTGACTGTTCATATAATTTGTTGGTTTCAGGATCCCATTTTCGAGCGATAGCTCTGTTAATCCACGGACCCCAACTGTCCGTGGAGATGCCTAAATTTTTGATTGCCTCCACACATTCCTTGATGGAGTCGTGCAATCGTTTTAACCCTTGGGCTGACTCTTTGGAGAAGACCGGCAGATCGAATATGGTATCTAGTAATTTAGTTAAAATAAGGCGATTATTTTGATACCTTTGTTGCAGCAGATTCCAGGCGGTGTTGTAGTTTGCTTGGGTAACAGCTAGATGCTGGATCAGTCGGCTTGGCTCTCCCTTAAGATGCGTCCTTAAATATTGCATCTTGATGACATCGTCCATATTCTGGTTGTCATCTACTAATTTGGTGAACAGGTCCTTAAAAGTGGCCCATTCCTCATAATTTCCCTCGTATATGGGAATTTTGACTTGAGGAAGCGAGATGGCTGCTGCTTGCTCGTTCCTTGTCGGCGCTTGCAATAAGATAATTAAATTTCTATACCTGTCTTCCAACGTAGTATATTCAGGACTGAAGTGCATTTGTTCTGAAGCCATGTCGTTTGACATAACTTCTTCGTCCATTTCGACCACACGATCCCATTTTTCTCTTAATTCCTTTGTAGTGATGGCGGGCCTCCCTAATTCTTGTGTTAGTTCGGCGTCGTCCATCGCTTGCTTAAAATTCTGGATCCGAATCTGCAGTTTTCGGATACGAACCTTTTGCTCGGGGTTGGCCACCATTTCCTCTTGCGTTCTGCTTACGGAGGCGTTGGAAATTTCCGTTGATTTTGAACAGCTCTGCAAGTAACTTTTTGCTTCGCCGTATATGGCTTTAATTTGGTCGTAATACCCTGTTTTAAAATAATTATGAGTTGGAATACTTAGCTGCCCCATTTCTGCGTGATTTTTAGTTGCAGTGTTCCAAAGTTCGTCCAGCGTTTTGTTGCGACTGGCGATGTAGGCTTCATTTTTTCGGCTGGCAGGGTCCTTTTTGCTGTTGGATAATATTTGCTTTATCTTCTGCGCGAGCTCTTCTTGGGCGATAGCTAAGTTGTTGAATTCCTACATGTTGTTGGCCATTTTCTGGGAACTGGGTGGTTGGCAGATGTTGTTTTCTTCTCGGGATGTGTCTTTTCGTTAGTTGGAGACAGATCCGGCTCGAAGGACCATGAACAGAGATGCCTGAGAGGCTGTGTCAGGACTCCGTTACTTTGCGCTGATTCTATCCGTCAAGCACGTAAACAAGACTGTGTTTACGTTTTAAACCAATGTAGTCAATGGTACTTGAACGGACGACGGTAAAAACCACTTCTTGAGATGCAGCCTCACATCTCGACAGTATTATGGCTTGGTATAGAAGTGGCGACGCGACGTAGTGAATGAATCAAACATTAAATGCAGATTGATTTTATTATGAAAATAGACTAGTATTTATACAAATTAAAAATGCTTAACGCAGTAACAACATCAAAGTTCATATATACAGTTTAATAGGACAAAGTGTTTAAATTACAAAACAGCAGATAAGCAATTGTGCAGGTTTATTTCCTGGTCGAGCGAAGGTCGCCCGTTGAACTCACTGCTGTAGGTCGATATTATGCACGGAGTGCAGAATTGCGTTTTCCTTGGTCTTTAACTCGTACGATTGTGTAATAACACTGGCTTTTAAATTACGTAAATTTGAACTGAAATGTATGGTTTTTAATCTAATTTAAACATATTAAATTTAGTAATTGGTGATAGCAATATTAAATAAATGGGATTTGCATGTAAAAGCCATGCAACTGGATTTCGTAAATTTTAGAAAAATGAAATTTATGTGTGTTTAAATCAAGTTTAAACAGTGAGAAAATTTTGTTTATTTACAGTATCAGAAGCCATTAAAATGTCATCAACATATCTAAGATAAAGGGAAAAGTTAGGGTTTTGATTAAGAATTTTAGTTTCTATTTCCTCTAAAACTAGGTTAGCAATTGTAGATGAAATTGGTGAAACCCATTGCACAGCCAAAGGTTTGGGAATATATTGTGTTATTATATGAAAAGAAGGTGGCGTTTAAGACAAAGTCAGTTAATTGAATAAATTCGTCTAATGGAATATTAGTGTGTTTTTTTATTCTACTCCAATTATTTTTAATAGTTTGTAATGCAAGATCTATAGGAATGTTTGTGTATAGTGATACGACAACTAAAGAAAAAAGTTGGTGGTTTTTGTAAATTTTTATATTGTCGATGTGTGCTTTAAGTTTCCATGAATCTTGAACGCTAAATTTGTTTAGAGAAGTTATATTACTTAATATTTTAGACAGATATTTTGATAAATTGTATGTAGGGCTCATATATGAAGCTATTATAGGTCTTAATGGAAAATTGTCTTTATGCAGTTTAGGTAGTCCATATATTTTTGACGGGAGACCGTTATGAGATATTAGCTTTTTATAAGTAGAATTATCAATGTAATTTTTTTCCAGTAAATTTTTGACTAGTTTGTTATTTTTGTTTTGGATGATTAATGTGGGTTTTTTTTTCAGGTTTATATGTATTTTGATCATTTAACAATTGAGTCATCTTGTTATGATAGTCAGTTTTAGTCATTATTACTGTTTTCTGGGTTTTATCAGCGGATGTTATGATTAAGTCTTTGTTGTTTTTTAGGAAAGTTTTAGTTTCATTTATATTTTTAGTCAATTCAATATTATGTTGTAGTTGATGAAAAGTTAAATTATGTTTCCTTTTATTATTATTTTTGAAATTTGTTAAAATGTTGCATATATTTGCACGTATTGAATTTTGTTCTGTTGTAGATAGATTAGTAATGCCATTTTCGATGTTAACAATTATATTCTCAGTTGGAAGTTTATTGTTAGGATTATAAAAATTAAATTTAGGCCCTAGTTTTAAAATATTTTCAACATTTTTAGGTATATTAATATTTGTCATATTAAATATATATTCGTTACTATTTTCAAAATTATTAAAATAGGAGTTGTTAGATTTTGTAAATTTGGTGTTTGATAGGGTGTCTATGTTAGGAGATGTTTTATTTTTATTCATGAGTAAGTTTATTTTTTTATTTAGTTTTGTACGTATTATGCTTCTAAGATTTACATTCTGCTTAATTTTAGTTGCTAAAAAATTTATTATAATATTTTTATTAGGAAAATTGTTCAAACATTCTTGCATTTTCTTTAGTTTTTGTTTCAGTGTATTTAAGTGAATGTAATTGTCATTAATTAATAGAGTTAGAGTTTGTAATGCTGCTTTATTATGAATCTCTAAAAATTTTCTTTGTTGATAAATATTTTGGAAAATAATGTGTGAATTCTTATTTTGTAACAATTTTGGGATGAGCAAGTTTTTTTTACAATTTTTAAAGAAATAGTTGCTTTCGCTTACCTTTACAATATGGTTGTTAGTTTTACTAAAATTTCGGAACAGCTCCTCTTGATTACGTCCATAGGTAGATTTGATAAAGTTGTAGAAACCATTTTTTGGGGTCAGACCTTCCATTTTAGCGTCGAAGTTGTTGTTGCAGGTCCAGGTGTTTCACGGCGTTTTTTAGATCTGACGCTAATCAGACAGTCAAATGGTAACATTTTAACCAACTGGTTCAGGAAAAATATTAAAACAAATAGATATCTAAATTTCAACTCTGACACAACTATTAAATACAAAAAAGCGTTATAAAAAATTTAGTAGACAGAGCTATCAAACTTTCTGCCAAACAATTTCATAATAAAAACATAGTAACCATTATTAAAATTTTATTAGAAAATGAATACCCTATTAATTTTATTAAAAACCAAATTAAATATCGAATCAATAGCATAAATAGAAATTTAAAAATAAAAAATAATATAGCAAACTTATCTATAGAACTACAACCAAATTGTCTGGGTAATGAATTTAACATGATTGATAACAAGCCTCTTAATAATTACGTGTCCATAAACTACATTCCCAAATGATCAGAAAAAATTAAAATTGAACTTAATAAATACAATATTAAGACTTCTTTCAAAAACCATAATAACTTTGGCAAAATGTTCTTCACAAACTTAAAAGACAAAACTGACATCAACTTACAATCCGAACTAGTTTATCAAATTAATTGTAACAATTGTGAATCCATCTATATCGGACAGACAAAACAATTATTAAAAAATAGAATATATCAACATAAACAATCAATTAAACGTATTAACATATCACCTTCTAATAATAATAAAACTGCCTTAACTGATCATGTCTATGAAACCCACCACAAATTTAATTTTAATAACCCAAAAATTTTACATAAAGAAAATAATTTAAAGAAACGTCTATGTTTAGAGATGATCGAGATACAACGTAGCCCAACTGCTATAAACTATAAAACCGATATTGATAATTTAAGCTCCATATATCACAATTTATTTAAATAACCCTAGATAACTAACTATTATGCTACTAATACATTTTTGCTTTCTGCGTATTTAAAAAAATTTCTGAATTAATAAAAAGAAAATTAATACTTTTATTTAAATTATAATTCCTTATACCATCAATCATAAATTTCTGTATTCACAAATATTTTTAATACTGCCCTGTAAGTTGTCGTTTTCAAAACTCGAATTCGTTTAGTCCGCGCATTACTGATAAAATAAACCAACCTTGCATTCTCTTATCACTCATGCCCATTTAACCTTCCATCTTGCAGTATGTTAAAACTTTCAACTAAATACCAATTTAATATTTAATTATGGAACTACTTGTTCCTAAAGTGTTGTTTTATTAATGAATTTCTGAAATTAAACATGTGATAATAATTCTACTTTTAAAATAACTCAAGTAAGTACGCTAATTTCGAAATATAGTTGCATCTTCGCTAACCTAAAAATTTTCTTTATATTTCAGCAATGTAAATTAATTATAATTTTAATCTGTTTTATAAACCTTCAATTGCAATTTTTTACTGATGATGCTAACAAAACTGGCGAAACGTCTAAAATTTTAAAAATGTTAATTATTAAACAATTTTGACAAAATGATTTTTTATTTATCTGCTAAAAAATCTGTAATATTTAAAAATTGACTTATTTATCCCCGTTTAACAATACGAGGCTAAATTCGTGTTAATTTAGTTCGCTACCATGTTGACTTGAATATGAGTGATAGACTTGAAGATTATACCATGGAAAACCTTCTCAAGCTCTAGCTATGACTTACTCAGCGAGGTTTATAAAATATTAGTTGAAATGAAATAAAACTACTCAGTGAATTTAAAAACTCTATTTGCATTTTGTGGATCAGTAAGGGTTTCAAAACATTGCCACCAGCTTGGGATAAGCAAAACTAGCAGATCTTTGTCTTCCATACAGGTCGCACAAAGGAAAGCAAAATCGATAAACTAATGCAGAGCGCAGAAGGCGTTACTGCACTGCTAACAAGGAATAGAAGATGTGCCTCAAACTTATTTCACAATACGCAACTTATTTGCTCACATACAAATAAAATTGGCGATAATTTACATATGAAATATCTTATGTTAGTTATATATCACATATTTGAAATTGACGGTAAAGGTCCCATTAAATATGAGATCAGAAACCATAAATTCAAGTTAGCTGAAAGGAGAGTCGCAGACCCTGACCCTCGAGCTGCAAACTTTTCAGGGTGCGTCTGAACAGCGTTAGCTCTAATGCTATAATTCATCGTAGTTTCAACTACTTAATTGCTATGCGAATTTAAAGGGATATACGCGAATTTAACTACCACAGGTTAACGTTGAAGTTAGCTACAGGTCAGGGGATTGGCCTAGAATCTCCCAGCATTTCTCCTCGAGTAATGTAATGCCTTCTAATTTTGTTGGGCTCCTTCTGAAAGAATTACGTAGGTTAATTAGCTCGAGGAGCTTGGTATTTACCTGGACATGTTGAAGGTTGATAGCTGGGATTTGACTGCAGTTGATAATGTCTGTTGTACTACTTGAGTAAATTTATTTGACAGTTTATTTTTAGTAATGCGGTCGCGCTTGTTTAGAAACTTCATTTTGCACTCAAATTTTCTAGTCAATTTTTGTCTCACTGTGGTGGAAACAGCGGTTGTATTTGCTGTTAGGTGTTAAGTGAACCGAGAACTAACTAAAAACAATTTGCCAATTTCATAAAAGACTTGGTGTCCAAACGATCGTTGTGTCTTCGTTATTACTTTCCAATTCTTACTATCGGATTGGGTAATGTAATTTGGGATAGACACCATGTAGATGAATTTACATGGAGACAAACAGTAATTTTTGGTAAGTCGTCCGAACGCCTATGTTGGTAATTTGGCTTTACACATTTTAATTCATTCTAGATGGTTTTCGATACATCTGCACCTCCTTAGGACATTGGAGCACTGAGCTGTTACACACCTGAAATAAATGTTTTTTTCTCAAAGGCCAATTGCGTCTTTTTGCTTAGAGGGCTTTTTCTAGTTATTCTAGCTGTGTTTAATAATATATTTGATATAATCCCTTCATTTTCAGTTGCGACTACCATATCACCAGGAAATCCTCCAACTTACTTTCGCGAGCAGTCAAACAAGTCAGTTGGAGACGCCTGAATTTTTTTTTAATCTTTACAGTGTTAATTCACTTCATCCTCCGGACTAGCTTAGCCGACTCGTTGAACGATGTTGGTTACGAAGCTGTTTTAGGATCCACAGCTCGCTGCTAGGCTTACATTGAAGTGTTAAAAGATGGTTGTCGGTTTATTTTAGAGCTACTGCGGTAACCAAAATTCTAATTTAGATATCAAACCAGCTACAAATGTATTAAATGCTTCAATGTTATGAATAAATAGCACCGTTATAGAGGGACTCTGGTAAATACCTTTGGATTTGAACACAAACGAATCCTGAACCGTAAGAGATCTATAGAGATTTTGTTTATAAATTGTTTTGAGTGCTACTAATTAGTTAATTGATGTACGAACAAAAGGCAACCACTTCAAATGATGAGTTTATATATATCAGGTTTCAATAGCGTTTTTGATAGATTTTTGTGGAAAATAATTCTATTGGATACCTATACTTGTTTTCATCAACTAAAAGCTATTCCAGCCCCTGTTATCCGTCACGTGTGCCCTTGAGTAAACACTGCGCCCAGAACAAACACAAATTTTTCACTGAAGCAGAAAAAGTCGGGGAGATTTATGTCACAATTACAACAATCGCGCTATCGAAACACCAAAGGGTGGGAGACTATCTAAATACTGTGGCCACCATGCTCTTTTCCTTCCGCGTTAATCGCTTAAAATAGCCGGTTTAAGAGGATCCTGGTTAAATCCGGCGGATCCCAAAAGGATCAACCTGGTATGAATTTCCAGCATTAAAACACTTTTTACCAGCAGTCGCTTTCGCCGCGTTTCTGCTGCGAAATCAAAATGCAGACCGCGCTTTAAAGCCATCCATAAGCCATCTGACACCTGCTGAGGACTACACATAGTCGGTTTACGACCTGTGAATAGGCGGCGTCACCACAAAATCACATGATGTTCTTCGCAACAAAAAATATGCTCTAAAGATAGTACATTATGTGCACAAAATATTTAGTAACCTACTGTTGTAAACTCCAATATATTCACGAAAACACAAATGTGCATTATTCAAACTGGTTAAAAAATGTGACAATACTCAGGAATCAAACTTATTGATTGTTTATTAAATTTTTGTAGTTTCAACTACATGAAATAGGTGGAAGGAAATTAGCTCATATGCATCATACAAATATCTGGAAGAAATACCAACAACAAATTTCAGTGTACGTCTCTCTATTATATCAACTGTTTTATCAACCAAAATGCAATAATTTTAAATAGTGCGAACATTGCTAAATCCTGTAATATCTTAGTTGGTTAGGTTTAGAGAAGGGATGAGCAACCTTTTTTTACAACGGGCCAGCTACAAATTTAAAAATGTTGTGCGGGCCGCATGTACGAAACTTATGATAATACAAACACTGAACGATGAACTCAAATTATCTCTTTATTAACAAAATAAACCCAGTATAAAAATTACAGAAATAAAATAGTCATTAATAGAAATACTATTAAAAAACGGCGAAAGATTATTTAATGAGAAATAGGGTACAACGAGGCAAAATTTAAAATCTTTGAAGGGCCGCACGAGGAAGCGAGGAATGTTGCAGAAAATCATCTGTTTACACTAATCATAGTTGTTGTTCTTATACTACTGCTTGCAATTTAATACATCACACAGCCTACAACTATAATCATTTATTTATGTATTAAAATTGTAACTCTGTTTCTGGAATAATATGTATTACAACAACCGAGGTATTTAATTTAAATAACATTTTCCAACGTTGCATAAAATCTTTATTTTGTCTTAAATATTTCACAAAACCAAAATTAAAAATTGAAGCGTACGGAGCCTTTTTTCATAAAGCATAATGCGCTTTCATTCATATACAGATTGTCCGAAATCCGTTTTGAACATTGGAAATTAATGAGTGCGACAAGGAAGACATATACAAAATGAGTAGCAGGACAAAGATAGAATGTAATCATGGCTAGGTAAATTTTGAAACTAAAATTAAGTCAATGAAATAAACAAACACTTCTGTCAAATATTTTATCTGTCATTAAGAGTATGAAGTGAAGTTTAAATAATTAAAATAATTATCTGAATCGTAACCAATAGTATATTTAAACTCTTAATGACAGATCAGAACTGGGAGCACTTATGTTCATGAGTCTGGATTTGTTGGCGTTTGCTGCATCTCCTCTTTTAAAATTTACGAAGATAAACAATACCGGTCTCCTCTAGGTATTATGCGGGATTGAGGAAAATAACTGACAGTGTCCTGCATCTGCAAGATGCGACGGTAGCATGAACAAACATATCGCCCCTGTCATCAATCAGGGTGCGAAAATCTCTGAGCAACTCAAGAATTTAAAATAACATAACAAATAGCAAACCAGTCAAAAGACTAAAGAATTATAATGATGACGATGAACAACGAATGCTGTGTGCAAACGGGCTATGCTTTTTCTTCTATATGGTATTGAGATCAAGGGACCTGGGGGTTAAAACCGGTTACCATCATTTATCTCTGCGGAAAGCTTTTTTCATCCTGAAAACAATAATGTTAAAATTGAAACCACATTCGATATCGTGATTCTAGAGGAATGTGATCAAATAAATCAGCGGTTTTGCTGCAGAAGTATAGGTAAATACTAGTGTTTATGATACTACACAGTAAATATGAATCAATTATAATATTATTTAAAATTGCTATCTAAACATTTCAAGACCAGGGTGCCTGACCACGTTTTCAAACTGCCCAAATGTAAAGTCGGTATTGTAATTAACTTGATCCCAGGCCAACGTTTAAAAATTTTGTCGCCTTCATGTCTTGAATACAGTATTGGCCACACTCGGGCCGAGAAGGAAGAAGGTATTGCAGAAATTTTGGCTTTTAGTTTTAAAGAAAGTAAATATTTTTGTCATTACATGTTCAATTTTAATATTTTAAGCCATTATTTTCACTGAACATCGAAAACGATACCCTCTAAATATACAAGGTCTCGTGGAAAATGTTTCTTTAAGGTGTAGTTTTTTAACCTTCCTTGTCTACCTTTATTTATTTATTAACGGGAAACCCAATTGAATTAATACATAAAAACAAAACGAGTAATAGTATAAAGCACCCTAATAACAGAATAAACTAAAAACTAAAAATTCTCTGCATACACAAAATATAAATGCAAGACAAACAAATCAAATAATAGTACAAAGCATCCTAATAACGGAATAACTAAAACTTATTAACTAAAACTTCTCTGCATACATAAAATATTATTGCAAGACTACCCTAAGTGAAGTTTTAAATATATTAATGATTACACCAAAGAAATTTATGGTATTACAAACATTATTAGCGCTATGACATATCCTAAAATTAGGAGAGTATTGTCCATAAGCGGTTCTATGAATAGGTATATGAAAAAGAATAGAATTTCTCATATTTCTAGGAGGAATGTGAAAATAAATCTGAGATAACAACTCAGGGCAATTTATATAACAATTGAATAATTTAAACTGAAAAGATATAGCAGAACAAGTCCTGCGCACTTCAAGAGTTTCTAAATGGAGAAAACCTTCAATATGCGAGTATAAAAAATCGTTACTATTAACAATGATACCCATTTTAAACGCTGCTAATCTTAAAAACTTTCTCTGCACTAATTCTATTCTATTAGAATACACTTTATAATAAGGATTCCATACAAGAGAGCAATATTCTAAGTGACTTCCAACTAAAGAATAATATAATAATTTTATTGTATTAACATTGGTAAAGTTCGTTGACGATCTTTTCAAAAAGCCCAGCATCTTGAAAGCCTTATTAACAATACTGCCAATATGCAAACTGAAACTAAGCGTAGCATCAAAGATAACACCCATATCCCTAATGCTAGTAACAGATTTTAGAGGGTTTGCACCTAAACTATAATCATACGTAACCGGATTCCTACAGTTAAAGAAACGCATAACATAACACTTAGATATGTTTAAGTCAATGACATTGTTGTTGCACCATATAAACAAACGATCAAGTACATATTGTAAATTACGTGTGTCAGACTGTGATTCAACTTTTGTAAATACTTTCAAATCATCAGCAAATAGCAAAAAATAACAGTCACGAAAAATGTTATTTATATCATTTATAAAAATATTTTTAAAAAATATTCTTCTTCTTTCTTCTTTAATGGCTTTTAATACTAGCCCATTTCTGGATATACGCCTCCTCTTTGCTTTTTCATTGATCTCTGTGTCCCGCTTCTTGCACCTTACAAACATGGTTTTGCTTTATTTTTACAGAATACCTTTACTGCGAATGGATAAATATACGGCCGTAGGTATAGACTGCCTTGTGAGACGTCGATGAAAAGCTCTACGTTTTTGTAGCGCCAAAGATTTGCTTGTTATTAGCGTTAAAAGATCCCAGTTTTTGAACTTTGGCCACCTATGTATAACTCGCAAACGGCTTGTTCAGGGATCCCCTCATTGTCCTCTATTTATGAAGTGTAACAGAGAAGCGCAAGCTTTTCTTCCGCTACTGATTAAAAGGTTTCCATAAAATCTCCTAAATAATCCACTTATAGTTCCGTTAATGGTGCCTTACCAACCTTAGTAACCACCATGAGAAGATGAAGCGCTTGAAAATATTGTTTTACTGATGAATTTTAGTTCAACCTCGCTTGGTATACCAGTTATTAAGGTTATTTTATTTTATTTACTAAGGTTAACAAAATTTTATTTTACTTTAGATTTTGTTGGAAGCTACTTAATTGCTAGGCAAATCTAAACGGATATAGGTGGCTTCATCCGCCACCGTTAACGTTGGGTTGTAGTTACAGCCATATGTTTCGTTTGTATTTTTGTCATTCTCCCTCATCGAATTATGTGGTGTCTCCTAATTTTGTTAGGCCCCTCTGAAGTGTTATCATCTAATTAACTATCGTAATGTAAATACTTAGCTCTTTCTAAACAGTGTCTGTTTTAACCTTTTTAAGGATAGCGATTTTTTGCTTTATTTATCAAGTTTGGAAGTTTGCAGCAGATTGTAATAGGCACATGTGTATATTTATTTGGAAGACCATTCCCGTTATTATAATATTTAACGTACCTGTGCCTGATATCTCGTACGGCCTTATCTTTTCAATTGTCTTTCATTGGAGTTTGGCGTATTGCTTACTTTACGAATTTATGCGTTCTGTTACAGTGAGTTTTAGCACGGTCGCTTAGTAACTTCCGTTTGCGGAAGCGTTGTAGCAGCATTTCATCACACCGTGGTGGTCAAATTATTGACCTCCCACTTTCTAACTATCCATTTTGTTTTGTTTTGCTAATTCAACAACTTGTGGATAATTCGTAAAAGTAAACCATTTAAAATCTTCAGACTCGCGTCTCACCTTTACAAGAAGTTTTGAATATTTGGTGTTTGCGCTTCTCCTTTATATTTTCCAATTCTTAGCTGTGAACTTTGGGATTTATGTGGAGACAGCAGTGCCTGATAGGTCAATAAGTAAAAGCCCATGTTGCCAATTTGTGTTTACGCATTTTAATTTCATTCTAGATGATCTTTGATAACTAAGCAATTCCTTCGGAGTTTCGAGCACTAAGCCGTTTTACACCTAAAGTGAGTTTCTCTAAAGACATTCCGCGTCTGTACGCTAATACTTTCTCATGGTTACAGAGATCTGAGCATTTTAGCGTTTTCATATTTTCGTACTTACACCTGAAGGTTTTTTTATGAATATCTGATTTTAATATCTTTCGTATTTATGAAATTGGGTATCCGGATTAGTGTATGGATTTGCTTTTGTATTACCCCGCCTTGACTTCGCTTTCGTAGTCTGTACATTTGTACAATTAACCTACGTTGGTAACGTCTTAGTTAGCGAGATTGAAGCCATATCAAATAACAAATAATCTACAATCTTGTACTCTAAGTAATGTATTTGACGCCATTGAAAATCTATAGTCATGAATAAGTATAGATACTAAAATTTTCCTCTTTATGCCCGATTTACCATTTATTATTAATGTATTAATGCATTAGCGATTTATATGCGCATTTCTTACATACTGAGCGCTGTTTTTATCTCTGCGTTAAACTTATATTTGAAAATAAATTTATATACGTTATGCTGTGGACACCTAGTGTACAAGTCGTGGCTTTGGTATTAAGTTCGCATCAATTACTTATGTACGCCTTGAGATAACATAGATTCAATAATTTATTTCGATAAGAGGAACTGCCTTCTTATGATATTTGCCTGCATGTATTGAAAATAAATATCACTGTAACTGCGTCTTATTTGTATTTTCTATTCTATAACAGGTTATAGCTTATCAAAGAACCTGCGTCTGATAAATTTATTTTTAAAATATCTCCCTTCAATGGAGTTGCGACTACTAGTTCACCATACTTCCAAGTTAGTTTCGCAAATTACCGAACAATAAATTTCGTCCAGTTTTTTTTTTCATTTTAGTGTTAACCTACTTCTCCTCTTTAGTAGCTCAGCTGGTCCGTTGAACGCTATTGGTTACGAATTATTTTGGGTATTTGGGTTTACTATCCTGCGTATATTGAAGTAAGGGCTCTCATTTTCTTAGATGTTCAATAACAACGTTACTAATGTATTTATTAAACGTTTCTGCTAATTATAATGAAATCGTATCCCCTTATATAGCAACTATATATAAAATGTTTGTTGTACTTTAGATTTGCATAGATACTCTATAGTCAGTAGATGCAACATCAAATAGTTTAAATGTTACCAATTTATTCAGCGACATACGCCATTTTGCTAAAAAGAGGAAGAATTTTACTGATTTTAAAAATCCTGTTTCAGATACTCGCCATCGGAGGCGTCATGCGGTACTGCAACCTGCTGAGGGCCGGCATCACATGGAAGGGCCCCGAGGTGATCGAGCTATGATGCAGGAGAGACGACTTCGACGAGGGCAGCGACTGCTCACTGCTGGTTGGGGTGTCTTCGTCCTCGCCGGGGTACAGCAGCGACGGTTCCGAGTTCGTATGACATATCTGGCGCTCCAGGGGATGAAGGAACGAATGTTCCGTTTAAGTCTTTCTAAATTGTGCTACGTAGGCGGACTGAGAGAGTAGCTGATATTTTTTATATATAAGTATATCGTCCTTAGGCGGCTGGCGGGCCACTTCATCCTTATCAAACGTAGTGTATTTACTATTTTTCGAGGGTGTATAAGTGTGTAGGATAAGGTGCCAAATTACTCTGAGTGCGACGTGAGATTTTGTTCGTGGGTGCAAGCCGGTTTTGTATTCTGAATTTGCCTTAAGGTTTGAGTTTTAACATTGCGGAATCTTCCAATGGCAGAAGGTAATTCGGGAGTGCTTTGTAATGTAATTTTATGATTATGAACCCAAAGCACAGCTTGCAGTTTTACGATATTTAACAGTTGTCTTTCCTTCTATATTTTCTTCTGGGACCATAATCTTATCTAAAATTTTGTAATGAGACTACGTATATGTGCTATAAAAGTTAAGCATTGAACAATATCTATACACCTTTTCACATTCTTATTTTCATGTTAATTAATGTCACTTTTCTTTAAATCCATTTAATATGTTCTGATAGGAGACACTTAATTATACAGAGACAGTGAAAAATCTTAAAAACTGCGTGACCACTTAATGTAAGCAACCCATTTAACACTATTGGCAACAACGTTTCGACAGTTTAAATTCGACAGTAGCAGTGGCGTGAAAGCAAAGATCACTAAATCCTACCTTAGATTGCGGGCGGCCAATAGATCCTTTACTTCAAAAATGCAATTATATCATGAAGCAATCAGATGGATGCAGCAATTCACAAATAATGTCACGCGTCACATAGCTTCGAAACTGCTTACGGAAAGTCACACAGATATCTTGAGGTGGTGCGTTACCGTGCAATAATAATTGACTGGTTTTTACGTGCTTGTTTCTAACGGAATTTTCAGTAATTTCAATGTTACTGTGTAGGCTTAACTGCTAATTACACATTACATTTACTGTTTGGATGGGCACTAGGAGAAAATAATATCAATTTCGAGTAGCGAAACCTAATACGTGAAATCGTAATAAACAACATAAACTTGTTTGTTCACGATGGTTGCCAAACATAACACGTCTTATATAAATGTGTTTCAGTTCAATCAACGGCGTAATGTCCTGTTATCACAATCGAACCATCACGTTTGGTCTAATTTGAAACACTAAAATGAAGTTATTTAAGAAAGCTGAATACAAAACTAGATATTTAATCTTCTCATTACATTTCTGTTTTTATATACTGAAAGAAATTTCTATTGTCTCTATTGTTTTTAAATTTCATAAACCACAAACTTCTATTTGTTTTATTTTTTATGCTCTTAAAACAACAAAGATCTCGACACCGAAATGGTAAAGAAGATTGACGATTATAAATAAAAACCAACATATCAGTTTCAAATATCTAAATCTTCGACCACAAAAATGAGAAAACGTCTTCCAATTTCAAGTTATACAGCCCCCGCAAAAGGGTTAAATTTTGTATTGTTCGAATTTGACAATTTTTTTATACTAAAGGTCCTTTATTTACCAATCACCATATGAATTGTTGAACTACATCTCACAAAAGCCCCCTAAGTGGCGCAGTGGTTAGAGTAACAAGCTTGCAATAAGCAAGTCCTCGATTCCAGTCCGCAGATATGAGGAACTTTTTTCAGTCCACTCCAGACTAGTCTTTGAGGTAGAGTAACGGGACTACACATAATACATATGCACACACGTGACCTTTTTAAAAAATCACGAAAGGTTAAAAAATAGCTCCTATTAAATAAAACTGCAAGCTGAACCTAGGCACTGTAATTATTGTATTTCTTAAGTTATTTCAACGAATTCCAAAATTTCAAAGTGAAGCAATGATAACACCAAATTCGACAAGTGTGGATCGTTGTGCGAGTGTGATACTTCAGTGTCTAAATGAAGCGGTGTCCATGCGATCGCCGGTGATAATGTAATTTCACTTTATCCGACCTGTTGTGCACAATATTGAGTTGGAGCCGTTTTAATTTCACCGAGCGTTCGACTGGATTTTAATCAAATAACCCCCGGCGATCATAGGGACACAAGGTGATAATGAACGAGACTTGTGTATTGTTCGGCAGCTAACTCGAATTCGAATGCCCGTTGAATCTTATCTAGATCATTTTTTACACGAACTCCGTGTTAGCCGTTGATAGCCGAGCAAATAAGTGTGGCAAATGTACATAAGTGTTGAGGACTCTGTAAATACCGCAGCGACATAGATGGCTGCTTATGACATTTCTTAACGACGCACATTACTGTAAAATGTAGATAAATACAACTAAGTCGTAGCGCTAGCATCCTCGGTTGTTTTGCAGAAGCTTCAGCCACTGACAATAATGTAAGTACTAAATTGCATACGTATCAGGCTATGAGTCATAACTGTATCTACATGTGCAACGCGCATATCCGAATTTATTTATAGAGATCTATGTAAATGGGTTGCGATTGGATAATAAAGCCCAAACAGCACTTTTCTTAATTTCTCCCGACTTTGGTCCTTCTTCCAGCACAGATCTGTTCCTTGTCGTTACGACTCGTGATTGCTCGTTAGTTGGAGTCATACTGACAACCCGGAACCACACCCGGAGCGCTCGTTAACAACCTCCGGAGGCGTTATTGTCGATAGTCTACAAGCTACAATTGAGACTCCCGCTTTTTCCGCCGACCCGACTCGGCGAAGGATAAAAAATTAGCTTAATCAAGTAGCAATGGCCGCACCTGAAGCCCTGGATTCTAAGCACGTAAATCTGCCAAGAACCAGAAGCCACTACCTTGAAAATTAAAAAATAATATGAGCATAGCCTCAAAACATTTTTTTTTTCATTTCTCCTGAGGCCAGAGGAAATTTTCTAGACAAGAATAATATACTCCAGCTCATTTTCATGATGTGAGAAGTCTAGAATGTATTGTTTAACTATTTTTGGGATGTATATAATATTTGCACGTGGTTCTGTCAATGTCAGTTAGATTATCTGAAATTAATTATATCTGACAGATATTGTTGTCTTCACAAAATAGAAAAACAAAAGTTAATCTTAAATACTAAACAGGTTAAAAGGTTGGAAAACGATAGAAAAGCTTCAGCCAAAAATAGTTTCGGTAGAGAGTTATAGATTAACAATTTTCTATTAACTTGTAATTATAACACAGTTGTAGAGGGGTGGGGGGCTGTTACAATTTATACAGTTAAATGCTTAGGGGAAGAAATATACACATGAAATGGTTTGCATGGGTAATCTACGATGTTACTAACAGAATTTAAGAAAAGAATCTGATTGTGAATGGGATTGAATAGTCACGACGTCGTTTTGGCGTGAATATTAAAGTACTGTCATTCTCAAAACGACTGCTTTAAAAGTAGCCCTTATACATACATATTAAGATATAGAATATGCAAGATCAAGTCTGCCGTCATTCCATTAAATTATAAGATATATTTAAGAAGTTTCTTGTACGGAATCCGATATGTGTGCCGGAACGCGATGCATTATGGGAAATGAGGTGTCATTATCAGCTGTCATTCAGGACCTCCTGACCAAATTGCAATTAAAAAAACACTGATAACTTACCAAATACAAACGCGAAAAGATCAAAGTAACACTGAAAAGTAGCGTATTAAAATAAAACGCTAGAGATAGCAAAGCAATGAACGCGTAAATACCTCAAAAACCTCACCTTCCAAAGAAGATTAGATCACTTACCTATTCCCGCTATAGATAATGACGCAGTAAAAATATCGACGTAAATAAAGCAATAAATGTGCTTGCACAAATACAAGCAGAAAAAAATTATTACAATTGAAGCGACGTTCAAATTCTTGAAATAAAATTGAAAAAACATTCATATCCCAGTTTGTAAGTATTTGAATGTTTCTGGTATATTAATATACTTACGTCTAATTTTTTGTTATTAATAATATAAACACGTAACTTTATCTATTTTTGAACGCTGTGATGATAGTTTTACAGTAACTTTACATGAGACAGTGGCGACAATAGAGTGTACTATTTTTTATTGGTCGCTCGAATCACTTGGTATCGGCCGCCATTAAGTGGCAAAATTTGTTGATGCTTTTGTTTGTTTATAGTAGGTACAAACGAAAAAACCATGCTATATCACCTTAAAACATACACATATAGACCTGCTGTCATAATATGTAACCTCACATGATTCATGTGACATCAAGGTAAATTTAAAAAAAAAACGAACGAATGCAAAGACGAGGGTGTGCTATATTGGGATGGTACCTCATGAATTTCAATATTTTATATGTATAGTTTTGATTTAATACAAATAAACTCGCATTCATCTTTTAAGTACTTATGCAAGTCATCTATCACGAAATCTTGTCTTTTGAACCCTTGAACAGCGTACATAGATCAAACAAGTAGAGACGCTCACTGTCGGTTCCTTTGATGTCAAAATACCGATTTTCATGACCTTGAACGGCTTCTGGGGAGTATTTTCCGATAATACTAACAGATGGCGCCACTACTTTATCACATATGATTGGTAGCAGAGCCAGTAACTGGCTCTGATTGGTGGAACTTTGTGCTGCCATCTGATAGTCAAGCTTAGAAATACCCCCCGACTTACTGTCCCAGGCACTCTAGACAGGTGTACGCTGCCATAAATTTGCCCATATAATTCCCCCTTTATGTATGTATAACCAAAATTCAGATTGGCCTTATAACTAACTTTATGCCGTTCTTTCCTTTTTGGAGCTTTAATCATATGAGAATCATTAAATTCGTTCATGATTTTAAACGCGATTGCAAAAGAACCTACAAATGAGTTATTTATGAGAATTTTTTTAACTTATAAAACAAGTCAGTACGCCAAATACGAGAAGCTTTGTCGCAGGTTTCCTTAACATATTTGGGTTTTCCATATTTTTGTCACCGCCGTGTCTTAATACAGCTAGTTTCTCACGCTGCAATAGCAACCGTTCCGTTGGATAGATGTCAAAAATTGTGACCAATATGAAGCTTAGAAATTACTGGATTCTTATATGAGTTCTGATTTTTGTCGCCCGCAAAGCTAGAATGGTTCTGCTGTAGCTCTAAACGTTCTTTAAAAACGCAGTTACTTTGATTTATTAAAGTTAGTAGGCCATACGCCATCATTTTGAGGCAAATTATGCCTATTGTCGCCACTATCTCTATCAAGCCACTGTAGATAGTTTTACAGTGCTTTATAGAGACAGTGGCGACAATACAACTAAGCCACGCTCCCGCCGCCATATTCAGGCAAATTTGTAACGGGTGTTCATTTAAATTCGTAATCAGAGTCGCCTGTGGTACGTGTTTTACGTTTGGCAGTACTAAAAACATTCGAGATTTGCAGGTTAAGATTTGCGTCAGTATGTGTCAAATAATAAACAAAACCTAACCTACTAACCTCGAATTTGACATAGACTGACAATACACTTCAGTACTGCCAAACATATAACACGTATTGCAGGCGATTTAATCTAAACATGGCGGCTGACACCACGTGATCTAGGGAGCCAATCAAAAATAGGACACCCCATTGTTGCCACTGTATATAAAGGCACTGTAGATAGTTTCAATCAGCTACTCCATCTAACGTGAAAAGTTTTCTATAACTAATTACAGTTTACTATATAGTATAATTATTCTACATTAATGTAGACTTAACGTAGAAATCAATATCACCTAATGTAGAATTTACAATTTAATATCAGATATTGTTGTACCTATTAGGACTGAATGTAAATATAAACCTTAAAAGCAAGATATCATCGCCCCTGAACACGTAGAAGTTACTTCTGCGTTTATATAAAAAAGGGAATTTATGAACCGAATCTGGACTAAATTTATAGTAATTTAAAAACAGATCTAGTTCAAATATAAATAGGTAAATTCTAACTCATTTTTACTTCATATGGGCAGATGCCTACGGGTCAAATCTAGTTATAATATAATAAGTAAAGTAACTTAACTTGCATGATACCCGCTGCAATTTATGGGGGGGGGGGGGGGCACAAATTTAAAGAAGAAAGAACAACCTTATTTAGAATTTTAAAATTCATAGCACACAAATACAAGCATGTGAACAATAGAAAAACATGATGTGAATACATGCATGTTATTTCGGCCAAACTAGTTTTCCTAAGGTAATGTGTTACACACTTTCAGAGTTAGGCGTATCAATCAAAGAAAGTTCGAAATTCTAACATCGTAGTCTAATACTAACAAAGCAACTAGATCGTGGAAAAAAGTCACAAGCAAAAGGAATATAGCAGGTTTACTCAATCGCTATAAGCAACTTAGGGCGCCAACTTATAGAGTTATCTCGACATACTTCATAGAACCATCTGAGATGAAGGAACTAGTAGCAAAAAAAGAACACCAGCAAATTCTCAGTAGCAGGTAGGTGTTTATTCAATAGATATAATACACCTCGTACTTGTACATTTTGTATTGTGATAGAAAGTTGTTAAAAATAAGTGACGTACAGTAACAACAACATAGTGTTTAACATTCACCAAGTATGGAATGATCAAAAATTATTTTCATCTAGTATGATTATGAGATATTTTCTAATTTATGAATGCAGCTGAAAGTCAGTTTTAAAAATTAAACGTCAAGTTTGACATTTAAGTATGAACGTAGTTACATTCATAAATTAGAAACTATTCGATAGCCATACTAGATGATTTTTTTGCATAGTGATCACGAAAGTAATATTTTTTTAACGCGTACAACACGTTTTGAAAGTCCCTTTTTTCATTTATTTGCAAACTGCAAATTCATGAAAAAAGTATTACTTTCAAAAGAGGTTGTACAAATAACTATTGGTCATACTTTAAGTGCGACAAATATTGAATATGTATTGTCCAGTTTGTAATAATAATAAGCAAAAGCATTTAAAGGTAAGTATAAACCCATAATATAAAAAATTACCAGTGACGTTCTCAGCCTACAGCAAGCGATCTTGATATCCGGATTATCAGCAAAACTTCGGCCGTATAATTATGGCAAACCATGGAAAAAGTTAGTTAACAATAAGTAAGATACAGCAAATCGGAATGTAAGTAAAAGTAATTAAGTGGCAGCAATGTTGCAGGTTATGATTTAACATAGAAAAGTAAATAATAAGTAACTTGAATTAAGATAATGGACTTGAAACGATAAAGAAGCTGACCTGCGATTAATTAATTAAAATAATCAATGGTAGTAAAAAAAATCGCAGATCAACCCCCCTACAGTTTGTACAACACGGTAGCTCTAAAAAATTTTCATTTACCGCGATGGCCGAGCTAACTCAAATTCGGTGACATGGTCGTGGATTCAAACCACCAGGTGTGTACCCTGCAATCTTCAAAAAAATATGGGCGCCAGAAATCAGATGATTTCAAATAATTAAAAAAAACTACAAGCGACTAGCGTTTATTTAATAACTAGTGAATAATCTTGTAATCTATAATGGTCATTCAATATTGAACAATTAAAATAATTTGGTCATAAATAAGGTAACAATAATAGAAATGTGCAGATTACTTGAAGGTTGCAACACGCACGAAGATCAAAAACCCCTTTCGGGTTATTATATTAATTGTAATCAAAATAAATCGAGGAATATGCAGGTTATTGGAAGAAAAAAAAACGTAAATTCTCCCATTACAAAGGTTTAATTACGCATACCAAATGTAGCTTTAAATATCAATCATAATTAAATATACACATTTAAGCTTCAAATGTTAAAACTAAGTGAATGTATGAATTTGAACTTTAGATATTGGTAATAATAGAATATACGAATCTAAATTTCGAGTATCAGTGATAGTTAAATACATAAGGGTTAATCCTGGAATAGCCAGTCCAAATCTACTTAAAAACAGGCAATCCGTCCGCTTTTAATGTAGTAAAACCACAAAAGTAGCCACTAACTTCCAACGCCCACAAATTGCGGTTAAACATATGCTGGTCGTAAACTGCTATACACAGTAGTCAATAGCACCGTGGATGCATCACTAATCGAAGCAAAGCCACCCTCAAAACTGCGGGAGTTATCCCGGACGACAGCAGGTGTTGAAAATTAAGTCAGGGCAGCGACCTTGCTTCCAAGATTAAATTCTTGAGTTAAAACTGTCAATTAAGAGCTAAAGGAATGCAATTAATATGGGAATAACAAACAGAAAATCTCAATCGTACCTGAATCAAATTATCAGCTCTTGGAAACGAAATTAATCGTCGTGGCGTAATAAAGCACGAACGCGACCTTGTTAGAAGCGAGTTACTTCGTCGAGGTTCAGGAAAATAATGTCACGCCTTCGGCCAGCTAACAGATAGCGCGGGTCAAAAGTGCATCGCGCGAACGATAGGAACACAGTACAGGTACAAAATGCGCTAGTTTGGAAAATTTAAGAAGTCGAAATGCAAGGGATTATAATTCAAGTAAAAATATACAGGTTAGGCTTGAAATAAATTGGTAAATGGCGAAACAATTAAGCTGAGCCAAAAATTTGTTTCACTCTCCACGGCCACATTTTTAACAGGGTAACAACCTGGGAAAAAAAGTACAGAAATACCTGAAATATATAATGAAGTGATTACAATAAAGTCGTCGTCAGTCAAAAGAAGGCGAAAGGAAACTATGGGGATAAGTGTAGGAATGAAAGAATAAAGTTAAGAAAAGAAGAAGAGATAGAAAGTTTCTACGAAGGAAGTAGCCGAGAGCAAAGTGGTAGACCAATCCGTCACTGTGTACTTAGTTCTAGAGTTGTGCAGGGTGACTGGCCTAACTGATGCCCAGCGGGCAACCTTTAACCTTATGCATGCACTGGCGGAACATACACGCAGTGGTCTTAGTCAGCGTACTGAAAAATTACTCAGATTTAGCCAACGGTTGAGGCAGCAGCCGGAAATTGTAACAGAACTAAAAAATTGGGATTTAGAGTTGGCCAATAAGGTAGAAAATAGAAAAAATCGCAAAAGGAATACCTACTTACCCCTAAAGAAAGTAGTAAAAGAAGATAGTTTAATTAAGAAGGATTTGGAAATTATTAGTCCGATGTCCGTCAGTCAGTCAGTCAACGCAGGGCTGTGTGAAAAGAACTATTGCAGTGACATTGAAAATAAACAAAAGGTGAGGACGCGGTTGATCAGACACTCAGCGCGGGCCCCCGTAGTGGTCATCGCGAATGTAAGCGACTGTGAACAAGAGGGACAAAAAGAAAAACCCTAAACCCTGCTGGTCTAGGAAAAGTGAAAGGCGATAAGTCACAAAAACTTACTCCTGAATAAAGCATCGCAGCCTAACAAGACTGTGACAAAAAAGATTCGGGTGAAGACCCAGGATAAAATCCTAAAAACCATACCCGCCCCGAATTTAGGTAGAGACGCAAGAAGCCAGAGGGAACGACCGCACAACCACCAAACCCCGCTCGGGCATTCAGCCAGTCGTCGCAGCTGGATGGAAAAGGACCGCCGGTGACGGACTGAATGTGTCTCCCTCACTGAGTCGGATGGCAACACAATCGCTCACCCTAACCCCCAGAAATCGCCACAAGTCTGAAAAACCAACCCAAATAACAATACAATTAAAAAACCTCAAACAAGTATAACTCGTGAAGCGAGATGGGAAGGGAAATGTAAAAAAATATTCCAATAGAAGAGTTCCCAATGGTGACATTCACTGCATGCCCAACCAACCACCCAAAATAAATCATGCAGGTCTAGAAACTCAAGGTTATGAATACTGCTAATTCCATCATCAGAAAGATATACCTTGAAAAGGTAAAGAAAGCTCACACACTCATCATGAAAGCAATTCACCTAAACACTTGTTTCACTATCAACAATAGACTCAAAAAGAGTTCGACAAAAGGTCCAATTGCTATCTATAAAGAAGTGAGGAAATCCGTCACTCATAAGGGTTTCACCTAATATAATCAAATGATAGGGAAAAGTACCATCAAATCGGTAATTAGGAGATCGCTGAAGGTGCTTACTAGCACTCGAAAGCGAAGGGAAAAACACGGCTTAAATAAGCACGCAATAAAACAACAATAATAATAATAGAAATTGGTTATGATGTAGAAAAGGGTGAGAATAATGTTAATAGTAGAATACTATCCTTAGGGTGAATTGGCGAATAGACTAAACATGCACATACACTATCATACATACGACCATACGCGCAATCATGTACACCAAAATTCACTCCTCGACTTGTCCTTCTCCAAAGTAAGGTTTTAAATCTTTAATATGCCAAACTCCAACGTTCTTATTGTCGGGCACGGTCACTAGCTGATAAGTAAGAGGATCAGTAACTTTTATTACTTTGCATTTGATGTATTTAGGAGCTAATTTCTGATTGAAAGACTTAGAAGCATCAGATAAAACGTAGTTCCTTTTCCAAACTAAATCATTAGCGTTAAATTTTAATGCAAGTTATATTGCTTGGAAATGCGTTGATATGAATTATTGAGGCGTTTAACAATGTCTTGATAAAGTTCAGAAAGTTGGTTAAAGTCTGAAACCAGATCTTCACGAGTTTCTAAAGACAACTCTTCTTCTTGGAAGTTCTTAAGAAGACCGTAATAAGTCCCAGAAACTGGCACAGTCCTCCCGAAATTTAGAAAAGAAGTGGTGTAACCCGTTATCTCATGAACGGCGTTACGCAATGCGTGTGCAACTTGGTAAAGATGTTCGTCCCACGAGCGATGATTATCCGAAACATAGGAACAAAGAGCAGTACCGATAACTCGGTTAACTCTCTCGACAAAATTGACTTGGGGACGGTAAGAAGCATTGGACCAAACTTGTTGAACTTGGTATTGTTTCATCAAAGCCTTGAATTGGGAACTTAAATTGTGGCCCTTTGTCAACCATACAATTTTGAGGGACGCCAAAAATGAGAAAGATTTAATTTTCCAAAAACTTGGCTACTGTTTTAGCAGTGGCGGCGCGAACAGCTTTAACTAGAGTAAATTTGGTTAGCCAATCACATACGACTATAATAGAAGTATTACCATTCTTCGTGCGAGGTAAAGGACCCATTATGTCAATTGACAAACATTGAAAAGGGTATAATTTTTTTTTATTTTTGCTCATTAAACCAGGTCTAGCAAGTTGACTAGCTTTACTAGCAGCACAAGTCTCACAATGGCGTATGTAGCGGATGACATCGGCACGCATTTTAGGTCAGTAATATTGTTCAGCTATCTTACAAAAGGTCTTATAACCACCCAAGTGAGCATATGTAGGAGTGTCGTGAAAAAGTTTATAAATTTCAGCTCTTCGAGAACGATGTATAACTCGTTTCCATTTCACTAAATGGCTAACAATGGCATGACGGTTGGGAACATACTTAAAAAGTCCGTGATTTTCAATTCGCCTAGTGGGAAATTGATTAAGACTCTGGCTAACACGTTCAAGCATTTTTAAGTAGTACCAAGAGTCTAAGTCACCATCAACAAGATCTAGAGCGGAAACTTGAATAGGAGCTCGAGATAAATCATCGGGAACTACGTTATGCTTGCCCTGTCGGTGTTGAATTGTAAAATCATATTGCGACAGACGAACACTCCAACGAGCTAAGCGGCCCGTAGGGTCTTTTATATTTTTAAGCCACAATAAAGAATAATGGTCAGTTAATACTGTGAAATGAGTACCTTCAATGTATGGTCTGAATTTCTCAATGCCAAAGATGACAGCTAAGCACTCACTCTCTGTAGCGGAATAGTTGCGTTCGGCTTTGTTAAGGGTACGAGAAGCATAAGCAATAACCTTTTCCTCATTGTCAATATTTTGGGTAAGAGCACAACCAAGGCCAAAATTAGAGGCGTCACACTGTAAGGTGAAAGGTAGTGAAAAATTATTACTACTCAAAACAGGAGCAGAGGTCAAACAAGATTTAATTTGGTTAAAGGACTTAAGAGCATCATCAGTCCAATGCACACGTTGCTTTTTAATGCGACCTTTAATTACGTCTGAAATAGTGTAATAGTGGCAAAATTTGGGACGAAGCAACGATACCAAGAAGCTAAGCCAATAAAGCGTTTGACTTCGGTCACTGTATTTGGTTGAGGATATTCGGTAATGACCAAACTTTTGTCAGGGTAAACCATTTTCGGTTTCAGGATATTAAGCCATTGTTTACATATACAAAAGTAGGCTAGTAACTAGGTCATAACTTATCTGTAGGGTAAAGAAATATTACCCTACATGGCAACCATGACCATATAGCAACCGATAAACTATTGAATAAATCACGGATGTTATGAATCATAACAGCCTTACAAGTTTTAAAATCCTCGCTCTACGAGCTCGGATTTCAAAGCATCTGCGGCAGTTATTATACTCATAACATTCCTAGATATGTTAATAGCTATTATCAACGACAAAGCCAAGGTACGTAAGACTGGGACGGCAAAATTGACATTTGTCAATATTGACAGTTAAATTTCCGGCCTTAAGACGAGTGTAAACTTGTTCTAAGGTGTCAAGGTGTTCTTTAAAGGTTCCAGACACGATAACAATATCGTCTAGATTGGGCTCGAGAAACATCGAGTCTACAGATTTGTATAGTGGACAGAAAACCAATTCGGCCAAAAATCGCAGGAAAGTAAGCCAGAATAACGAAAAACTAATGAGTAACTATTGTTAGCTTCGATCTATGCCAATCTAATGGTTTTCTTAGCAAAATCTAACATCACAGTTCGAATTATTCCCAAAATAAACTCACCTGAGCTAGAATCGCTTGTACCATCCTTGTGGTTTAAAGGTTTAAATTGTACCCAGAGCTTAATGTTGATGTTTGGGCACTTGTGCTTTCTGGCACGCTGGATTATTTTAGTTGAATTGGTATAACTTCAATGATCATGGCCTTCGTGTGTAAGTCAATTTTTACTTCGTTTAACTTGGGTGATTGTGGCCTTCGTGAATAAATCATTTTTTAGTTGGTTTAACCGGGATGATCATCTTTGGGCTCATTTTCCGGTTGGTTTCACCTGAAAGATCATGGTCTTGTGACTGGAACCATTTGCTGAAGGTTGTAAAAAAGATATTTTGAGTATGTTAAATGATTAATTATTGTCAAATTTTTCCTTGAAGTTTTTAAATTCCTTGTGATAGCTCAGATGGTTGTGAGAAGCATCCTCTAATAGTCAGGAATAACCGAACTTATTAGGCCAAAAACATTTTAACTTCAGACTGGATGTTCAAGTAATAATTCGTTGACGCTGAACGAAATATTATGCATTAGACTGCAAGCCTTGGTTAGTGAAGTCATGATTGTGAATGTAGTCATCTTGTTTGTCACTTTTAATAGAAGCGAACGACCAGTAAAAATAATCGTCTTAACGAAAGATGTTGCAAAATTCGTATCGAAAAAGTTGTAACGTATAATTTTTCACGTAGGTATAATTAGATTACAAGTTCAGTAAGAGTTTCGAGTGACCCGGAATTCCTGACTGTATATTGGGTTGCATGCCCTCTTTATTTTCCATTTTTGGTATATTTTGAAAATCCTTGACCTTTAAGGAATTCTACGAAATTTTCAAAATATATTGTTAGTATGATTTCAAGCGGCCCTTTTATGGAACTGATTCCGTGAGATTGTTCCTGGGTGCTGCGCCTGTGATTTCTGGGATTTTGCTTCATGTAGATTAGAATTCTCGAATTATGACGGTAATCGTCGCTCAACCTTAAGAAATTGTGTGTGGTATTTCTAGAATAAATCTGGTTAAACTGGGATATACATTTATTTCTGCAAAATCACCTACACGTGGCCACCTTACAACTGTGGTACGTTTCTGTCGTCCCGTTATGAACATCGACTTCGATGTTGTGTTATTTTAGGCCTTTCTCTCGTACCCTCTACTGGCTCGTTAGTGCCACACTCTGCATATGTCTCTCCTGGGCTCTGTGCAAGACGTGAAACACTAACCTGTAGGCGGTTCTGTATCCCTCAACTCATGTGGCTGCTTCCAAGACTTAGCCAACACGGCTTCTTCCTAGCGCGATAACTAGAAAAGCTTGCCACACCTTACTGTGCACATTTGCTTGGACGGTATCTCAGCAGAATTCCCAAGCCCGCAACTTTGGATAGCTTTCTTAAGACCGCTAGTCTGCTTATACATAGACAGGTACCTTCGCCGTGTAAAACTCGCGTGTTCTCAAGACTGAAAATATCATTCCGTGTAGTTTCTCTGATACCGGAAGCCGATGGTATAAAGAATTAGGGAATCGGTCATCACGATGTGTTCACCTTGTTACGGTATCAAACGGTTCTTACGACGCCTGCCGATAGGCAGGCACCGACCGCTAGACGAATCCTTGAAATGGAGCACGCTCACCCTGGAAGATCGATAAAACAGGCCAGAGGCCTCGGCTGAAATGCGCTCAGGGAGATAGGCGGGGTTAAAACCGGTACGCCACAGGGCGAGCGTCACTTAATACATGTCGATTGTTATCAAAGAATGGCGCCACCAGCTTTAACTCGGGATCTCCACGTTCTGCCGGAAGTGGACGGCGGAACGGGGCAAGAAACAACCAAGTACTATTTCGAGTAGCACCCGAATAACTATTTCGAGAGAATACGCGAATAACTATTTCGAGAAAATACGCGAAGAACTATTTCGAGAAAATACGCGAATAACTATTTCGAGAAAATCGACGTACAATGCCAGTTGCAACCACCTACCTGGAGGCCTTCCCTCCGCGTCTGGTCCTCGCCTCACAGCTGAAGTGGCACAGCGGCACAATCGCCCTGTAATATGCATACACCAACACAATAGTGTCAAGAAGAAACAGAAAGGCGATAAGATTAATACGTCTATTGGATCCCTGGTGGTGATCTAAATACATACACAAATAAACAGGTTATAAAACATCATGGTTCGAAAGGATCTCAATGGTTAAGCCCAGCTGGGGAAAAGCGCTTAATGCCTATGGGGTTGGCGTACAGTCGAGTCGGGTACCTCATCCAGGCCAGGTCTAATGGGTAAACGTGTGCTTAAGCCCAACGGCCGGTCGCCGTGACGCGTGCAAGCAAGACTTGAATTCGGGCCCGAAACCTCTGAACACCCTGTGCTACGTCGTGATAAATTGCCTGGCGGTACAAACTAGCGATAGTTAACATTAAATTTAGGCGCGGACTGCGCTATTGATTAAGTGGCCTAACGGCGGGCGAGCTGACGCACACCACTGAAGTTTCCAGCAGAGTGTACTTTCACTGCACTCTTTCACACAGTGTTCCACCCAAAACGTGCGATAATGATTCGAAACGGCGTGGGCACGCCACAGTAAATCGCACAACGGGGGTACCTCGTTCTGGCACCGTACTGCAGTAATTCGTAAGCGAGCAGCGGCACTCATAAAGTTAGTTGGACAAAACAAGCGTCAGTACGCATAAATGTTGTTTTTACGAGGAGTGTACCACGCTCTGGCTTCACCCTGTAGCAATTTGTATGCGAGAAGCGGTACTTATAAAATTAGTTGAACAAAGCAAGCGTCAGTACGCATAAAGGTTAGTTTACAAGCGTTACCTGGCTGGCTCGGCCATCTTGCAGATGGGGAAACCTCCCTGGCAGCCACTGGTATGCGAGACCCGGCATTGTGACGAAGCTCAAGCGATGCAGAAGGCGAAAATGGCTGACTTACTCACGAGTCCCCTTGTCGGGATAAGTATGCCACGACCCACCTGGGTTATGCAAATCTTGACGACGTAGCCGTTGCATGAATGGACACAGCAATTATAATCCCGCGCGCTCACTCAAAGAACTGCGGTTATTAGCTAATAAATCGACAGAGCACCAACCGTTCCACTATGTGTTGACTTTGTAGCGAGCCCCTGCGAACTGGCATCTGAGGGAAAGCACGACAACAAGAATAGCCTTCGCAGCCACGGCACAAACTCAAAGGCAGGCGCCCTCAAGCGTCGAAACGCCCGAGGACGCCTAACGCGGCAACACAATCACTAACTGCCCTGTTCACGGCCTGCGATCAACTGCCCAGAAACGACCGATAAACTCGCACAGCTGCGGTAAAAATGCGCACGACATCAACCAGCCAATCACACGACAAGGTGCCAGGACAAGCAAGTGGCGGTGACAAGGAAAGCTAGAGGCTTCGCAGTTGCACCAACAGCTAAAATTTGGCTAACAAGCGAGTTATCGAAGCGGAACGAAACCCAGACTCGCTACAGGGTGGTCGAAATTTAGAGAGAAGGGTTCGGTATATGTGAGTTTTTACGATGAAACGCTTAAATGACGGGAAACGGGTTTTAAATATAAATAAGCTACCCTAGAGGCGCGAAATGTAAATTAAGTTACTGCCGACGGCAAAATGACTTAACAACCTCCACCGTTTAAGTTTTTAGTTAATTAGTTTAGTTTACTTTACATGTATTATACACTAGATTGGCTGCTTTGTTTACGCCTTTGGTCGTGCTCAACTCGGAAATTTGACACGTTCCCCAACTTTTAAAATTAATACTAATGCGCGTGACTACTGGAGCCCGAACTAGAAATCACTATTAGCGCTGAAACACACCAATTAATTAAGGTGTACAATAGACCTTGGCACATTGGGTCAAAATAAAAAATTTTTGCCCAAAACTCTGAAACTTATGGAACTAGTCCAAAATTAGGTGGCGATTTCAGAAAAAATAATGAGAAAAATCCCATTGAAAAATTGGGGTAACTTTCAGGGGGGTTGATTTCTAAAAAAATTTGTAAAATTTTGAAAAAAATAATTCGCAGAGAACTCAGCCTGATAATGAACGTAAAAATAGTGAAAACATTGCCTGGATGAAGTAGGGCGGTTTTATGGAAGTTGAAATAAAAAAAAACTGAATTAAAATCTGAAATTTGGGGTTTGTTTTAAATGAAATCTTACAGTTAATGTAAAAACAGTGGAAACATTGCTTTTGTAAAATATGGTTGTTTTAAGGGGGTTGAAAGTAAATAAAAACTACAAAAAATACAGAAACCACAAAATTCTGTTTGTAAACTTATGGATTTATTCGGGATGTTTTTTGCAAGAACGAATAAATATATGTACCAAAAATTAAAAAACAATACAGGTTAGTAACAAAATTAAAATTTACAAAAAATATGTAATTTACAAAAGCTGAACCGAGATGATATTATTTTATAGAATAAATTTGCTATTGTTAATCAATAATCACTTTCATAGTCACTTTGTGCCTCACTAGAATCACTTTCAAACATGGATGTACTAAATTCATGAACATCAGATGAAATTGGGGTTTCCATTGATGTTTGTGTACCTGATGGTACTGTTCTATATCAGTCCTAGATCAGTCCTATATCAATATTTATTAATAAATAAAATCGGCATTTGCCTAAACTTCCTCAGTCTAGCTTATAAGTATAAATTACGACTTAAATCAAGACACCCCCCTATCAAGAGCGCAATGGAAGTAGCTGAGTTTAGAGTGGTGAATGAATTGACCAATGCATGGTCGGAAGGTTCAGCTGATGATTACATCCGAATACCTGATCCAACTCAAGGATCCCACGGATCAAAGCTACCACGTCGGCTCTGGACGAAACTAAACAGAGTGCGAACTGGGCATGGCAAGTGTGCTGACTCCTTATATATGTGGAGAAGAGCGAAATCCCCACAATGTGATTGTGGAGCCGAACGACAAACCATCCGCCATATAGTATCAACATGCCCCAATCGTGCCTACCCTGGTCAGCTTGAAGATTTTGCGCTATGTACACCCGACGCAATTGAATGGCTAAGTAATTTAGACATTGACATATAGATCTATATTGTATTGTATTGTGCTTTGTTTTTTTGTAATCTTTTTACTGTGATCGTATTGTATACATTCCATACGCTAAATAAAAAAAAATAAATAAGTATAAATTACACTTTTAAATAGTCAAAAGTAAATCACTTTATAAATTAAATTGGATCAATCGTTGGAGTATCAATTACTCCTTAAAAAGCGAGGTTTTTCACTGCACCATTATGTTTAAAAGGTCATGGTTTAAAAAAGCGCAGCTAAAAGTTGTGGAACATTAAAGTCCACACTTTAATATACACAGATATTTTTTTAACAAAATCGAAGTTTGCCAAAGTAAAATTTAAATAAAAAAATAAAGTTAAATTTAGCTGTGCCCACTGCCTCTTTTTTAAGATATGCTTTAAGTCACAAGCCATATATTACTATATAAAGTAAAATATTTATCTAAAATATAACGCTTACCGTGTTCTCTGTCAGACATGGCTGATTTTTACCTTAAAGTTTAAAAAATCACAATCACAAGAACACTAAAATTTCACTGTACAACTACAGACTTACACACGTTTTCGTTCTAAGGGTTGCAGAGTGAAAATTGGCCAGGTATAGGGTTTATGATGATTTCTCTCTTCAATAATGACCTTTATTCTTACTAATTACGGAGTAATTTAGATATTTCCTGCAAGTCGTTAAAATTCAATCATTCCTACTTTTGGCCAAAAATTTCTAAAAGCGACCCACTGTGCTTGGGCGCTGGTACTACGTCTTAATAGTTGAAACCTTTAAGCGATTTGAAGAGTTCCTCGTTTTCTGATACCGCTGTGCTTTTATTTTAAGTCACTTAATAGTTGAGTTACGTGTGCTCGAAGGAGAATTGCGAGCAGAAATCATAGAATTTGTTTTTCACTACAATGTGTTAAAATTACAACGTTATTCGTAACACTAAATTAAACTTACAATCCTAATCCCAAACAAGTATAACATATCGTAGATTTGTTTTTCACTATTGAACATCATGCAGAGTTGTAAATACTGTAAATAAACATTTACGTTACATGAATTTCTAGCATTTTCTGTTTTATGAAACAGTTAAGTGGTTTAGGGATTTACAATGACACCTATGGGTTTTCTGGTTTGGACCGTCTAGAATTAGTGGCGATTCCGGACACCCCCCCCCCCTCCTCCCCCAATCCTGGCCAGTATCGAATTTATAGCTTGAATCGCTTTCGACTTGTGTATCAGACATGTAGAAAACGTTCACTGAACATTGGAAGAATGTGGATCTTTATTCAATTATAGATAGTTATTTTAAATAGGGTTCATACTTATTCAACCAAATGAAAAAAAATTACAACCAACATCTTACGAAAAGTACTATCGCAGTAAAGTGTGTACCATGCTGTTACGGAAATACTCGCACAATATATTTTTATAGCATGCTTCATAAATTGTTCCTGGTAGAAATAAGCTATAAATGTTGGTTGTACAACTACTTTTGCTGATGCGTCTGCATCTTCGTAAACCTCGTAAACCCGGAGCCGGACATTTGGGCGCGGCCGTTTGGGCGCGGCCGTTCGGGCGCGGCCGTTTGGGCGCGAAGACACTTGGGCGCAGGGCCACTTGGGCGCGAGACATTTGGGCGCGAGGAAATTAATTAAAGTATATTAGTATTAGCCGGCTTTACTATTAATAGGTCTGAACATTTATTTTAAATAACGAAAATTACCTAAAGCACGTCCAAGGAGCTGGCGGGCGGCAAACATTTAGTATAGAATTTTATTAATACAAGTAGGTTCGCTAAAACAAGTTACAAATTTTAACTTTCCGGTAAATATTAACAAATCTTTTGCGGAGATTTATTACATTAAAATAATAAGCAACAAAGAATACATGAATAGAGATTGGGTACAAACAGAGCTATCGCTGAACCATCCAACCATTTGGAGATTCATCGACAGCCTGAAAACTGTTCAATGAGGAAGAAACGTTGATTATGAACAGTTACTTGCGGCAAATGAGCAAACTAAAAAAACACAAAAATTTATCCAGGCTGATAGAAGAATAAAGAATTTGGTTGAAAATTATAATAATCATATAGTCATGTAGACGGCGCAAACAATAGGAACATTGTCGAAATTTTAAGAAGTATTTCGTACAATTATGAAATGAATGCGTAGATGCTTCTTGTTTTTATTTTAAAAATTTTATATATTTTAATTTAAGAATATGTATTATAATGGTAAAAATGGCAAGAATAAATTGATCTTTTTATATTATTATTTATTATTATTCTTATTTCTGCCCTTATCTTCAGTTAGTCGGTTCAAAACATAACGAAAATAATTGATTATCTTAAAATTTAACAGTTTATTGTTAAGTATTATCATTATAAACAAAACTCGAAGCCGACTAGTTTCGTACCAAACAGAACACATATTAGAAACATATTAAACATTTGAAGCATCGATCGATTAAATATAGCATAGTATTATTCATTTACACTATACAATAAATGTATTTCTATTTAAAATTAGTTTCAACACTTATATATAATCTATTTCCATATTTATTTTAATTCAGAATTATTATTTCATATCTATCATACTGCCTTTTTCGGTATTCACAATTATTTCAAAACTTATCTAATATACTAACGTCTTTATTTCTATTCGGGGGCGCAAAGCTAGTTGGCGTCCGTAGCAGAACCTAGGCTACACGTGCACCCTGGATAGCGCTAAAGAATTAGCACAACAGGCAGCCAGACCATCCAATAGGGTCTTCTGGCTAAAATGCACAGAGGCACTTTGACATACACAAGCCCTTTTCAGGCCTTTCCGACAAAGAATGCTGGAAACATCACAAATTTTATGTTATGCACTGATTTTAAATGTTAACCTTCTATTTATATTTTTGTATGTTTACTGTGCATTTCCTTTACTATACGACAAATAAATAAATAAATAATTTCTATTCGGATTTATTTCAAAATTTATCCTTATTTAAAATTAATCTCATAAAAGTTTCAATAAATAATTGGATTATTCTTTTAATATTGTTTGATTAATTACATTACTTTTTGGGATAAATAATGATTTAGTAAATGTTTGTTTATTTACGCCAAATTTAAATTATTCACACTTAATGTGTTCCTAAATCCCAATGTTGACCCTTCCTCGCGCCCAAGTGTCTCGCGCCCAAGTGTCTCGCGCCCAAGTGTCTCGCGCCCAAGTGTCCCCGCGCCCAAAGGGCCGCGCCCAGACGGCCGCGCCCAAACGGCCGCGCCCAAATGTCCTAGACCGTCGTAAACCTCTGTGAACTAGGCAATCAAAGTTAGCTTGCAGTTTTTCGTTATTTGAAGTACCAAACTACATAGGGATACTGTCTTTTAGAAACACTTTCACAAATAACACTGGACAATACATTTCTAATATTATATTTATTATTTATACATGATATCTCTAAAATTTGTGGAAATGGCTTACATACAGATTCCTAAGCCAAAAATAAGACGATTTAACTCAACTTACCTATATCAAAATGGCAGTATAATGCTTCAAATTTGGATTACATTCTGTATAGCATTACATACTGGTATAAGTAGTCTTTTAATTATATTGGATATTATTGGTGGACCAGTAGTGGAGAAATCATAGGAGTCGCGATACAAATCAGACGGTAACGACTTAGTGGCATTTTTTCCAGAAAAACCCATTTAGTAGTAATTTGCATGGCATAATTTCGATTTAGACAGAAAATAATAAAATCACTAAGTCATGTTTTGGAAACAGGTGTAATCTAGTTGCTTGTATACTGAGAAATATATGATCAAAAGACAATTTGATGCGATGTATTATTAGTGACCTTAATAAATTTACAGCAAATGCTCAATTTTATCACCATTTTTATGGATACGTAGGTAAATTCTCCATAAAATTTGAACTAATCTCCCTACAACTGAGAAAAAATTGCTATCGCAGTAATAATTACTTTTCAGTAATTTCATTCTTGGTATACAAGACAACTATATTGCACATATTTTCAAAAAGGTATTATACAGTAATACCTAGTGGAAGAATCCAGTTAACAAAACAATTCTGTTTTATTTAAAAAGTTAACATATCGATAAACTACAAACCAACATTTAGAACTTAAATTAGATTAAATGTTCAAACTGTGCCCCATCCGCTTCCAAATACATAGTTGTTCTACAGGAATTGCATTCTGCACGTTTTGAAGTATTTCCGGAGTGACTAAGTGCACACTGTCCATTATTCTAACGTGTAGATTCTCTGGTGATGTCTGGTACACCTTTTCTTTGACGAATACCCAAACAAAAAAATTCAAAACATTTAAGTCAGCCGATCTTGCCGGCCATGGTATAGGACCGTTGCAGGCGATCCATCTTTCAATCATCTGAAAATTTTATTTAGCCATTCTTTAACAGAATGCGCGTAGTGAGCTGGTGTCCCATCATGCATGTAGATTAGATTCTTCAGAGATTGAGTGGTCAATCATATATAAGTTCATTCAGACGCTGTAAGTAGTTTTGACCATTTAATCTATTTGACAGAAAATATGGACCAATAATGTCATTGACAATTGCTTCTAACCAAACATTCAGAGAAAATCTAAATTGGTGACTGGATTCCCTCATGCAATATGGATTTTCATGTGCCCACTGGTATCTATTGCGGCTATCGAAAACTCCATATGTACAAAGCATTTTCTTTTAAAACACTATGAACGGTTGAATGACTGGAAACGTGAAATTGGCGAACAATTCCCTTTGTGCTACTTTCTGGTTCGTCTACAACTTCCTGCAAAATTTCCTCTTCTTGTAGGTTTTAGCGCGTTCTAAGAGCACCAGCGTTAATACATATTGGTACTACTTGCCTTGTCTCGCTCAGTATTTGATCTAATCTTAATAGATTTGGTGTTGATTCTCATCGATTTAGAAATCTTCTCAGGTATTCGGCTTTGGCAGCAGGCGCCATACACCCGGTACATGTCAGCGTATTCTGAGAAGCTAAACTTTATTATACACCCCAAAGACTGATATGATTCCAAAATAAATTGAATTGAAGTGACATTGACAATGGCACTTAGGATTTTCTCACGGCCTGCTGAATTTTGTGACAAACGTCACTAACCTTTGTCAAACAATTCAGCAGGCCGTGAATTTTTTAATGCAACTAATAAATAAAATAACCTTAAATTTACAAGTGCAGCATTGCCACACACTCGTTTTTGCTGAAGACCCAAATTTTGAACTAAATAAAACACACAAAAATTTAATACTCTTCCATTTTATGAAATTTCCCATTAATATTCTTTTATAATGAACCATGCGCAAGATATCTATTGAGCTACTTTTTTTTATTTCGAACGATATTTCTCGTCGAGAATTCCCAACCTTGATGCTATATAGTGTACCTCTATATTAATTAATTATACAGAGGTACACTAATGCTATATGGATTGGTGCACTATCTGGGATGAAGACAGAACAACCAAAATAATGCTATAATTGACACAAGTAATTAATAAAATCATATGAAACAATTGTAATAACCAAAAAAGATATACGGTACCCCACACCCAAGAAAAGCGCCCTTCCGTGCTTTCCAAGAAGACTTCAATACTCAGCATCACTCCGTTTCGCTAATACAATGAAATGCTATGAACCAGTTATTTATAAAAAAAAAACAAAAAACAAAAAAAAAATTTTTGCCGACGACCATAGCTCAAAAGTTGATGTTGCCTTCATTTTCGGAGGACCTATCGTATGAAAACGATCCAAGACTTCAGGAAGGTTCCTGGCGACCGGAATCGTGTACACATACGAACATACATCCCCCGCACAGCACGTTTAGGCACCCCCCAATGCGGGGGATTGATCTAGTGGGCTGGGAGCTTCACCAAAAGATCCGCACCGCCGAGACGGAGATTTGATATAGTGGGTTCATTAGTCGGTTGGCTCGAATTTTAGAGATATTTGACTCAGAGTGGTTTTCGATATGAGTGAATTTCAATACTTCGTACACTTCGTGTCGAAGTAAAATACACGCCCGTGTGGGGTTGCTAGTCACCTATCGAATGACTCCCTAAGCGGAGGATCGGGGAAAGCCCATCAGATGTGATGGGTATCGGGAAAATAAAACCCGGGGCGGAACAAATCTAGCAGCCGAATGATCCGGGATAAGTGGTTTCCTTTAACGAATCAACAGCCTATATATAATTTTATAATTAGAGTAAATGAGCAGATACAATTAGAGCACTATCTTGCCATTGGTAAAAGAAGTTGCACCGAAAGACGGATGAACCAAGGATTTTGGTCAACGACATAGGACGTTGAACTCAACGGAAAACGACAACACTAAAGATCTTGATGGCTATCCCTATTAAATCATAATGGCTAATTTCAGTACAAAATATTCCGGAGTATCAATTCCCCTAATTGGATCTCCAGAGGGGAATGCATTGAATATAAATGGACATTCAAAAAAAAAACACCAATAAAGATATGTACATAGAAAGTAAAAACAACGGCCCAACCAGGCAAATTACACAATGCTATAAAAGAAGTGCAAAATATTATCAGGATTATGGGCTTATAAAGGAAAGGATATGGCAAGGATCTGGATATTTAAACATCAACTATTATAAAGTCTACTATTATGGAACCTCCAATAAACAATACAAGCATGGAGTGGGAACGACGGTAGAAGGAAACAGAAATACTTAAAAAAATGGGAGACTTTAATGCAAAAGTACCTCGGTAAAACTATGCGGATTTTTAAGATTTAATGCGAGCCGCGTGACTTTAGGCTCAAGCAGTCTTCTCTTCCCCAGTCTGTGATAGAGCATGTCGAATGTTTGCTTATTTTGGATTGCTTATAACCTTAGCATGTACGTTTCCCAATTTCTCGAAATGTCCTCTCTTTAATGTCCTTTGGCAAATTCTTTCATTTCTAAATTTGTGAAACACTTGTTTTCCTGCCTGATAGGTTCTAAAAAGGCACACTTCACTGGTTTGTTTTACAGCTGTCTTAAACAAGATAACAGTAGATAATGTTTAACTAAAATTAAATTCCGCTAATTTAAAGGATATTTAAAGTTACATTTATTCCCGATTGTATAAGTGGAATTCGCAAATAAAAAAGACTCTATTTCAATATGTCAACCCTATACGTAACAGATTTATGTTCAACTTGTTATTGAATTCCCCTTATTTCTTTGGTTTCCAGTAATATCTGGAATTAGAAAATGGAAGCTTTTGCGTAAGCTAAATATGTTGTAATTTATTACTGCACTTTCCTAACTAATTTTATATCACATACGTCAATACTTTATTATATCATTAATTTTTATAACATATTGCTAGAACTTCCGCAGTTTTATACCAATACTGAAAATTAAATTTCCATCGTAAAATTGACTATTGTGTGCTGAATTTTGTCTCTGCAAACTCAAAGTAACCTGGAGTCATTTTACGGAATTTTAAAGCTGTTGAGCTTTTCTACTGTGCTATTTGCCTACTATTTAGATATAAATAGTTGTACGCCTTCCGAAGCCTTGGAATAATTTATGATCCGTTCGAGCAGCTCGAATATTTTACCCTGGGGTTGTAGTTTAACGCCACTTGCATGTCAGAACACAGACTGTAAATAAAGCTGAATTACATACCATTATTTAATACCTCTCGCATTATTTGGCGTACTGTTTCTCGGATCTCTATGGAGTTAATACGCAAATCTCATTTCGTGATTTAAATATTCTGGTTTTTGCGGAATATGAAAAGGTATATTAGGCAAAATAATAACATTTTCCAAAGTACTGTTAGAATTAGTAAAAACATTTTTATGAAAGGTCAGGGTAGAGTTAAATTTTCCTTCAAGACGCACGTGCCTTAGTCATTGGTTTGTTATTCTTCAGAACTATAGCTCACCAGATAGAGTAAGAGGCATTAGTACCTCATTAAATATGATAAATGCACTCAGATAGAATGTTACACTCCAATAAATTATGTATTTCCCTATATTTTTAACATCGACGAATATATTCATTTGCTGTTTCCATTTAAAATATTGACTGTAGGCGAGTAGGCGTGCAACTGGGGATTTGAGTTACCACATTTCAAATAATGTATATAATATTTACTCTAATGAATATGTACAGGTTGTATCTTACTTTTTACGTACTTACTGTAATAGATAATATCAGTTCTTTAAATTTTTTAAATTACACTTTTAAAGGCATTTTATTACTGAACACGATATTGCCTATTTCATTTAATTTTACTGTATAGATCTATTTTAAGAATAGCTACTTGCATTAGAATATGCTGTTCACAGTTCTTTTCTATAACATGATTAAACATGGGATCCTTATGGTAATGAAAAGATATATTGGTTGTGAAGAAAGAGACATACGAGATTGCACAAAAGATACATTGTTGACGATAACGTTGTAAAGGTGGATTTTCTGTGATTTAGGTTACCTGTGGGTCATGTAAATGATAACCGATATGGACAACAATAAAAGATATTTTTAGTTACAAACTCAAATAAAGTAAACATACAGGAACATACATATACATTTGTAGCAATGATATAGTTATACACGCAGTACGTAAATACAACGGTTTACAAGTAAAATGCCTCAACTGTAGGTGAACGCACCGTAGTCTCTGTCGTGAAAAATAATTAACAGAGACAATGTACTGGGATCTGGCCAGGTACCTTTAGAATGCTTAAAGTAAGCAGACTGGGTACGCAATGGCTGCTGGCGCACCCTCATCTCGTTATATATCTTTTTTATACAAGAAGTGGGATTTGTATATTTTCTCTGGCAAATGAAGGAATGCCTCGTAGTACTCGAGCTTACAATAACCAGTTGCCCGCCGAATAGAAAGTTTGAACCTAGAAATTCAGGTTTATTGCTTGCTTTCTCTCCGGTTGCGTCAATATTGTTGTGAAAAGTGCTTCTGCAGCTGTGTGCTTTCAGACCCGGATTGCATCTTGGTGAAGGCGTCATCGAGTAAGTTTCATTGCCTAATGCCTTCGTTGAATGCTGGAACGCATTAATTAAGATCTTGACGTTTTTAGGAAATGCTCCGCATATCCCGTCGCGATTTCAATTTAACGTTCACTGATGATGCGTACCCGTAGCACGGAGTTTCACTTTTATTAGTATCTTCTGTACATGCACATGTTGGACAGTTCGCCGTGCTCTGTCAGGGTTGTATATCTCGAATGATGTCTAAAGGATTGAATATAATAATAGGTGACTTACGGTAAACCCCAGCAATGCGCTTGTTTGCGTAGCATGTACCAACAACGCACTTTTTTCTCCCAGAAAATGTTAAAAATAGAAACGGGATCTAACGGATATAAACGTACCCGGCCAGTCCAAGGCTTACACTTACAAGGCACCCAGAGATCAGAAACCATCTCGAGGTTCCAAAACCTGCAAGCTTGAGTCTAGGGCTTACTTCTAGAAGACTCCCAGACCTCAAGACCCAACCCAAGGTCCCGAAACTTGTACCTGATATTTTGTCGGGCCGATTATCGGTGGTGAAAGATATACCCAAGCGCATAGACTACACAAACATTTTCGTAGAATGGGTCGCTGAAATTCTTACCTTAAGGGCATCGAATAAACAATTCACCATATTTGTATTTACCTTTTTAGTTACAGAGAACGGCCATCGTAGTCAGGGACTTTCGCCGTACCAATTGTCCTGTCAACTCAACTCACGTTCGCCGCACAACCAAGTTACGTGGGTTACGTACCACACTATATCCAGTCGCCACGGGCATCCCGAAAAAGGCTCGATGAGGCTTAAGAAAGATTAACAGTTATTTATACACCTTCGTCAGAACATACCTACTTTGCGTATGAATTTAATTTTAAGTTCTGTAACATGCACTATTTCTAAATAGACAAGTTTATTTTCATTCCTGCATTCATGTAATTTCGAAACTCTGGCTTATGAGCTACACAGAAGGAGGATTTAAAACCTCCCTTAAGTTGTACACTTCTAATACTGTAATTAGCAGAGTTATTCCCCTGTAATAATCTCATTCTTATTTCGCGTTTTTTTATGAATTCCCATCACTACACCAACTTTCCAACCCTTCGTTTTTTCTTCTTGCCAAGCCCTGTTGATAATCTTCTTCACCAATGCAATTTCTCTTTGTCCTATGCTGTTTAACATTTCTGTTGTTACTTTATCGTAACCCGCTGTCTTCCCATATTTTATTTTTATTATTGCATCTCCTCTTTCTTAATGTTTTTCTCTTTCTTGATCTGCAGCGTCTTATTGGTATTCTTCTGTTTGTTCTTGTTCTGCTCTTTTATTTTTTACTTCTTTATTGTCAGACAAATCTTGCAAATAATATTTCCAACATTCCATTATGTCATGTTCTTCTTTTTCTATCTTCCCTTATTTGTCTCCCATAAAATGCCTTTGATTATATTGTCTTTCCTTAATTTCTTTATGATGTCCTAGGATAATTTCTAATCCTATTTTTTTCTGTATCAAGATAACCTTGACCTTGTTTCTCTGCCTTTTGTATCTATTATAACTTTGTTTTGTTGCTCAGGCATCCTTTCCATTCAATTACATTTTTCTTTACTTCTTCTTTTAGGCTGTGATTCGACCAAACCATTTGGTTTCTAAAATTCTAGTTGTTGTCGATTCCATACGTTTCAGCTGTTGCACTTATTAATATTTCTTTAAGTGTGCCCAAAGTGTTCTAAAACACTCAGCGGCTTCATAAATTCTCAATTTAGATGTTTCAGTTTTTAACTTTTCTGTTTCACTTTTTGCTGCTCTATCTTTAAGCCGAATTGTTGTTTGTGTCCCCATACAAATTTTGCCGTTAAATAAATTATGATCACAGCCGGCATCTGAACCTTGATTCGATTCGCTCAAACAATTTCTACTTTCTTTCTGTGATTTGGATCAACACGAACATAGTCTATTATTAATCACTTCTGGCTGCTTTTTCTAATTAAACTCTAATTAAATGTCTACTAATTAACAATCAATAAATCCTATCATCTACCATATTGCTGATATATAAATGGTTTATTCTAAAGCTTATAATGATCATTCTAAACTTTGTAATTTTCAGAAATTACTTTGCTCGATTATGCTATTTTGCCTTATATGGGTAGTTTAGAGCCAAAGTCCGATTTATGTTTAAGCGTATAGACTAAGAACATATTAAATAAGAAGTATATATTGCTCTATATGTTATATAATGTATGAATAACGTTAATCAAAAAAAAAATAAAAATTAAAATGCATTCGGGCTGATACTCCAGAACTCGACATGGAAAGGCTGCAACCAAAGGTGTGAAAAATGTAACTGGCCTGGATGAACAGCAACCCACAGTAATTGTACAATTAAAGATTGCTGCACGTGGCAGTTTTGCATACGTTTGGTATCAACAGCATATTGATTTTTGAGGCTTTCACGGCCATTGTCATTAAGTAACAAACGACTTCCGGGATTGGACCGTGTCATGATTGAGATCGAAGAACTCAACGTTTCGCCCACTTTCGTAAGGGGCTTCATCAGGAGGAAAAACGCAAAAGAGCACGGTAACTCAACGTGTTAACCACGCCAGAGGCGAAACTCTTTGCAAAGGGAAGGGACAGAAGAGCACGATAACTCAACGTGTTAACCACGTCAGAGGCGAAACTCGACTGACTATCGGAAGAAGAAAAGCGAGAATTTATAGGCAAGCGCCGTAGCGATACAGCAAATGCCGTCGCGGTTCAGTGGGCGGGGCTTAGGAATAAGCACTTTCCACATAGAAGGAAGGGGAAAGCCTTCGTCCCGATTGAAATTATTAGGGTGTTTGCAAATCTCAATGGCTTCGCGAATCTTTCTGCTAAAGAAGAATGGGGATTTGCAGATGATGGAAGTTTCATCAAAAAGGATCTTATGACCAGTATCGCGTTGGTGTTCGGCGATGGCCGATGATGAAACGAGACCTGACTTGAGACAGCGCTGGTGCTCAGAGATGCGAGTTTTCACCGAACGACCTGTTTCACCAATATATACAGCATTACAAGAGCAAGGGACTCTATAAACACCATTAGATGACATAGTGTTTAATTTATCCTTAGATGAAGGAAGAACCTGTGAGATTTTGCTCGGGGGTTTGAATACTGTTTTAATGTTTTGTTTTCGAAGAAACTTTCCTATGCGGTCCGTGACTTGGTGGATATAGGGAAGAAAGACTATTGCTGCAGGAGGATCGGGTTTTGGAGGTTTGGGTGGCCGTGGGTGAAGATGGCGATTGATGGCAGACTGTATATCCCTAGCACGGTAACCGTTATTCCTAAGAGCTTTCCGAATGTGATTGGGATATGGAAACAGCCCGGTGTACAAGTGAATTGATTACGGAAAGTTTTTGTGTAGGATGATGGTGGGAATCGGCATGTAGATAGCGATCAGTGTGAGTAGGTTTGCGATATACAGAATGACCAAGTTTGCCACTGGGTTGGCGAGAGACCTGTACATCTAAGAAAGGAAGGGAACCGCTACGGCGCTTGCCTATAAATTCTCGCTTTTCTTCTTCCGATAGTCAGTCGAGTTTCGCCTCTGACGTGGTTAACACGTTGAGTTACCGTGCTCTTCTGTCCCTTCCCTTTGCAAAGAGTTTCGCCTCTGGCGTGGTTAACACGTTGAGTTACCGTGCTCTTGCTTTTTTCCTCCTGATGAAGCCCCTTACGAAAGTGGGCGAAACGTTGAGTTCTTCGATCTCAATCATGACACGGTCCAATCCCGGAAGTCGCTTGTTACTTAATCAACAGCATATTTCTCAATTTCGGCTGGACAACTTTGATAAGGCTCTCACTACTTGTATAAATCGTGAAATTCAAGTGTTAAACTCACTCTGGACATCTTTTGAACGATCCCTGGAGTATAATATTGTTTTAAGATTTTACCTTGAAAAAGCCCGGGCAGCTTCGAATTGGTACTGCGAAACGCTTGCAGCGAGCTGGCGGCGTTCGCCACAGTACAGGCAGAAGCGATAAACTTTATTTGGCCAGATTCTTCTCCTTCGCCAAGAAACAGCAAAGAGCTTTTGTACAGGTAAGTTGTGCCTTTGATTAGTTCTGACGGTAAACGCCTCGTTCGTCGCATTTTGCTAGTTTCTTTAGGTTATTCTGGAAGCGTATTATTGTCGGTTATACGGTCCAGCGTTTGAAACCTGACCAATTGTGATTCAGGAAGGGCAGATAGACTTAAGGTAACGGATCTGGCAGGCCGCGGGGATGATTTTTATGGTTGTTTTGTGAGTCTTATTTAGGTACTATTTTAGAAAGCCACAAACACGATGAAAAACGAATCAACGAGGTATTTGGGGTGTTTTACTCTAGTACTCGTTCCACGAATTCGACAGAAGGCGAGTTGAAAGAGATATTTGGTGTATCATATTCAGGTACTGGTTCCAGCAAGCTACGATTACTACAGGAAGCGGTTGCGAAGAGATATTTGTAGGTACTGGATCCAGCAAGCCACACAAACACGCGATGGGGTTAATTTTGAAACTTACGAAAGGTTTTCCAGGGACTCAAATGCATTTTACGGTTCAGAACGGTTTCTTTAGGCAGGTCTAGACCTCGAACTAGCGGCGAGTGATATTTCAGAGCAAGAAATAATCGGGATCGTTGCGGCGGGCTTGTTTCACTTGTCAAGATTAAGCAGATTCCGGCCCCGATAAGAAAGCCTTCTCGAGCTACAGGCTGCTTTGGTTGAGCCCAGAGAGCCTAGAATCTGTTGGCTGCTCCAGTTGGACTTCGCTGAATCAGTAGCTGGACTCAACTGTGTTTAGCCGCTCAAGCATATTGGTTTTATACCTTTTTAACCTCTCTACCGGGACTATCTTCAGTTTACGTGTACTGGATATTAACTTAAATATTAGCAGTGTACAAGTTTTAAGCATTTTATTTATGCTTAAATTGAATTTTGTAAAGGTGCTAACGTTACACACAAAAAACCATTTTCCTTATCTAACAACTAGTAAAACAGACGCATTCCTAAAATATTAAACGTATAACATTACTTTTTGCTTAATTATTTGGTGCAGAATTATTAGTTTTTTCGACTGCATAAGAAAAACTACACTTCTTTTGGAAAATTTCACTTTTCGCGTGGAGAAGTCACACTCTAAGCAAGAAATGAAACCATTTTTGTAATTACCTCCGTTAACATTTTCAACAATTAATTTATGTACTTATTTTTGAAACTGATTCGTAACGAAAATTAATACATTTTTTTGAATTCTCATTAAAAATTGTTAGAAATATGATTAAGCATGAACTGAAACATGTCAACTGGATTTTTATCTATAGAATACACTATAGCAAAATAGCTTAACGGCGAGGATTTTACTGATAAGTTCTTTATATATAAATCAATAGTTTCAGTTTTTTATAATTAATAAACAATTGCAAATTTGTTAGCTTGTAGTTATAAACTATTTGTTAGTCAAATTATAAATTTTGTAAGAACCTTGTTTTATTTAAGAGGATTTTGAATTTTATACCAGAATAGGAATTTGTACTTTTTGTTTTTACAAATAAAAATACTAACTTTCTATTAACAAACATTATAGTGTACAATTTATATTAAAAAGTATATCAAGCAATTTATTACACTTTACTGAATTGTACATTTTGAAAGTTAAACTGATGTGAGACAGAGTGCAGCTGCAGTTGGCCTCAATATTGTCTTTTTCGAGCCCGTTTCCAAGTGTCTTTGTAATACACGCTTTAAAATAATATGTCTTTTAGGTAACATTTATATACTCTTTAGTGCTCATGAGTTTGCACAACTGCTGGAAGCATTAAATTGTAATTGCAGTTTTCAGTTGTTCACTTCCTCCACCACTTAACTCTACCCTTTCTACATTTAGATACTCTATTAAATAATGAAGGTTGTCCGGATACGTTCTCTCTTTAATTTGTAAGCTTCTACATTAGAGAAAAGGTCAAGGCTGTTCAGCCGAAATTTGACGACGCTTCCGTGCACTGATCTACGGCCATTAATGGCTATTTTTGTGAGTTTTCAATAAACTCAGCTATTTTTACTCTTGTACATAACGCGCAAAGGTTTATTTTTGTACTTGATGGTGAATTCTTAATAAGCTTGATGATGTTCATTACAGTATAATTTAGTTTGTTTCTGATAAAAATAAAGCTCCTTTCAACAAAGGGGGCTTGCAGATAAGTCTTAGTTATTACATACTAAAGACAAGGGTGTTTCCGTAGTAAACATAAATTCAAATAAAAAAAACCCAACACCAAGAACGCCAAGCTCCCGCTTGGGGTGCAAACACGTGCACGTTTTGACGTAATAAATAACCTTTGATTTCTAATTCCAATTGCGTGTCATCGAGCCAAGGCCACGTAATATGTACACTGATGTTTTCCGAAATGCCAGTCCTACTGAAACCTAATACATATTATACCCGAGAGAACTGCCTTGCTTTGATGTCCTCGTTTTATTAGGAAGAGGCGAATCTTCAGCCTGATTAACGTCGTGCTTAAGGGGTTTTCACTTTCGAATTCGGCGTCGGATTTTTATTTGGTGGAACTAGAGGCCTGGAAGTTCTGCATTTGAATCTATATTCCGCTTCCTGTGTGCTGTACGGATTGTGTAATTTTGATGCTTGATTGTGTTGTTGCACAGAATTTTGAATTATCCTTCTACCCACACGATGTGGAAACGATAGAAATTTGCTGTTGTCGAGTAAGAGTCCTGGTAAACATATCTTAAGGAACATCTTGTAAAATCTCAAATATAAGCTTTCAACGAAATAATTGTGCCACTTCATTTGTAGTTGCTACATTAATGGGCTTGCTGTCAATAATTGCCAGAAAGCAAGCCATTATCATATATCGAGGAATTTCTGAAAAAAAGAATGCCAGGGTGTTGCACCTAACAGTACTCCGGAAAGATTAAAGCCAATAAAAATAATCCCCAAACCGCGAGGTGCAGACGAATTCGCATCATCTGAAATGTAACGTAACATTCTCCATGTATCCTTCTATTGCTATATTGAATTTCCATTCACTGTGTCTTTTTACTGTCAGTCAATCTGCTTTTAGATATCCAAGAAGCGGAGAAATACTGTCATTATTTTATTAGCAGAGTCTGATTCAGAATTAGCCAGCTGTTGTGCTGTTAGCATCAAAATGTGGCTTTGGAAACGGAACACAACAAAATGAGCATGATGTACTCTTAATGCACATATGCTACATAACTTAGTGTAATTAGACCATCTCCTTAGGGAGGCTAGTCTTGAAGGGGAAGAGGGTGGGGGAGCAGTGAAATTCCCTCTATTTAATGATGAAGAAACAAAGAGATAAATATTCAAACTATATATATTGTTATGATATGCACAAGGTAGTTTTAAAATACGGATGATAGACATGATAAATTTGGAAGGTTAATTATAATCAAATTCTAAAGGGTTTAATAAAGATTGGGTGTAAAGTTCAATAAGAATAATAAAATTAATTAAGACAATGAGTAAGATAATTTGAAGTATAAATAGCAATTGAGTATTCAAATATTTAATATGACAATTATAAACTCGGATTGTAAATATGTTAAATGGTAATTTTAAGGTTTGTTTTTCATGATTCAGTACAAAATGGTTATAAAAAATACAGTTAAATAGGAAACATCACAAATTTAATAATTTTTAAAAATTTATTGAAATAATCATAAATATTTTGATTAATAGATAGGGGTGCAATAGCCTTATTGAAAAAAAATAATTTGAAACATTTACACGTTTTTAAAACAAATGGAATAAAAGCAAATACGATGAATTTATTATTAAATAGAAGGAAAGTTTCTGCTACAAACAGGAAGATTGAATGTTAATAAGTAAAGATATTAACAGGGAGGTGATCCATCATGCTGATAGTGGAGGTGTCTTAATAAGAAGCAATAAAACGCAGTAGTCTTCTCCACGTACATTTATTAACTAGGCGACATGTTTCGAAGCCAAACTGGTTTCATCTGCAGGCCAAAATGATCATTGGTTATAAAACAGGTAGAAACCACGTGTTTCAAATTATAGGTTAAATTGAGGTTAAGCGCTGCAGCCAAGGTAGTAATAAAAATTCACAAAGAACACCACATTGGAGAAGAAAAATTAATTCAATAGCCAGTAAACTACGTTATAAAGATCGTTGTACTGGTTATTACATGAAATGTAACAAATTAAAAAACTGCAAGTAAAATAGCAACTATTCTCTGACGGAGAAGGCACTAGAAAGATTTTATAGACTTTCTAGTTGCTATTTTACTTGCCGTTCTTTAATTTGTTAAATTTGATGTGTAAAGTTCAATAAGAACAATAAAATTAATTAAGACAATGAGTAAGGTAATTTGAAGTATAAATAGCAATTGAGTATTCAAATTTTGATGGTTGCAGTTAATTTTAAGAAGTTTCAAGCCAAGGTTACAGTTGACAAATGTATTTGTTATAATAATAAGAATTGATGGCATGTAATAATAGGATATTTAAAATTTATAAGAGGGCAAGAAGAATTGTATCTAATAGAAATGAAAATTTTGTTTAGTCAGTTGTAAAATAAAAACTCGTAAAAATTATACAAATAATCTTGAAATGCTTAATTTTGATCAATAAAAGTTAGAAAGTATGCCTTATCTGTATAGTTATTTGGTAGTATACAAATTTAAAGGCTATTAACAAATCTACGAGATGCAGAAATGAAAACAAAATAATAATTTATTAAAACTAAACAATCAGTGAAGAGATTGTCTAATACAGTGAATTAAATAGAAAGAACCAGAGAACTACTGAATTGGAAAAATTGGATTTATTGGTGAAGGTGACACATAATTAAATATTCATTGGTTACATTGGTGGTTGTATGGAAGTGAGGTCATTCATCTAGAAGGAGGTTAGTACTAGTGCCAGCTGGAGTTGGACAGCTTCTGTGGGGGTTGCTGAGTGCAGAGGACTATCTAAGGAATAAATAAGATAAGATCAGATTCATTTATAAAGCTGAAACTTACCAGGAGTCTATTGGCGTGAAGATGACGTTTGATGAGGGAAGCGATACCGGATTCTGCAGACGTTTGGAGTTGGTTGACAGGAATAAGCTGTAGGTGTTGCATAAAGTGAACATTGGGATCTCTCAGGGATAGGAGCAGTGGTATTTAAATATTGGCAGCGTGAGCTGAAGAAGTGATAAGGTTTGTGTTAGTAATTAATATCAAAGCATTTTGAATAACGAACAATATTTAGAAAGAATAAAATACAAAACAGTACTTACTTTGGTGAGTTAATTGATAGTTGTGTCAATGTAAAAATATATTTGTCAATACTTGGTTTGAGTAAATGTAGAAGTCAAGTTGACATTTGATGTCATTAAATAGTCAAGAATTAAAAATATAAATTTTAACTTCAATTAATAGAGATCTAGATTTGGCGAACCACCCTGAATAAGAGTACTTAATTGAAATAATTGATTTGATAGTAATTCTACATTTACTAATATGGTACATTGCATTAATTAAGTGCAAGCTCAAAGTAAAATAGTCACTACATACATTATATGACTAGTTCAAATGTGGAGCTATCACTAAACATAACAATATATACCAGCACACCCGTTGCGTTCAATTAAAATAGAAAATCTACAAATTATTTAATATGAAATATATTTCTTATCAAGAAAATTTGTAAGTATTATAAGGCAAGAATATATTCATACAATAAATACGTTTTTTAACTCTTTCTTCTAGCGTAGCGATGTTTAAAGTATGCTTAAGAATATTCATGCTCAAGAATAATAGCAGTGGAAAACGAATATTCTCGTCTCCGAATGTAAATGCTCAACTGCGAATATTTTTGAATTTACCTGCAGCTTGTTCTTCTATAGGACACATCTTTTTCCACATTAAAACGGACGAAATTTTATCCCATCAAAAGTTTATGAGAAAATAAAACCCTGCTGTGTATTGAAGCAGAGTTTATCAAGCAAATAGAAAGCAAGAGCACAATTAAAACAAAATAATTTCTATTTCGTTTGTGCAAGTTATAGCAGTATGAAGTAATTTCATACTATTCTGCGTCTTTTACGGTTATGTATAACTGTAGATTTTTAATTAGGTAAATAAATTGAAAAATTTTAAAAGAAGTGGGAAATGAGTATTATTAATCCGCCCCTCACGGAGAAGGTGTGTAAACAAATAATTAAAGCAACAAATAACGCACATATTATACAGGTCAAAAAATCTGTAACAATAACTAAGATGAATGAAGTAAATGCAAGCTGAATTGTGGAAAAACGCAAATCAATCCTGTGGACCCCATTTAAAAGGATTGTAGTATATGTAATCAAATAAAATAGTATTATTTCAAATGTAAATATTTGTTTCAAAGGCATTTCATTATTTAGTTATTTAGTTGTTGTTTTAATATATAAAAGAGTTCTATAAACTTCTTAAATAAAAAGTAAAATAAAGAGTTTTTGTTGTCGATAGACTGACATTATCTACATGAAGGCGATATTTGTGCCACTCCCTATATATTTATTCTATGCCCTGCTGCTCCACTGATTTTTGTACGGATCTAGAACATAACCTCCACTGCTCACAAACCCCAACTCAGAATTTGATCGTAACACCCAATTACGATTTTGGTCACAACGCCCAACTTGGTCATAACGCCCATCTACAATATTGGTCACAACGCCCAACTTGGTCACAACGCACAGTGGGTCGAAATAAACAATTTTTGGCCAAAACTCTGAAACTTATGAAACTAGTCCAAAATTAAGTGGCGATTTCAGAAAAAATAATGAGAAAAATCCCATTGAAAAATTGGGGTAACTTTCGGGGGGTTGATTTCTAAAAAAAATTGTAAAATTTTGAAAAAAATAATTCGCAGAGACCTCAGCCTGATAATTAACGTAAAAATAGTGAAAAAATTGCCTGGATGCCGTAGGGTGGTTTTATGGGGGTTGAAATCAAAATATTAGAATTAAAATCTGAAATTTAGTATTCATATTGTATTCAGTCTGACAATTAACGTAAAAATAGTAAAAACATTGTTTTAATGAATAGGGTGGTTTTAAGGGGGTTGAAAGTAAATAAAAACTACAAAAAATTCAGAAACCACAAAATTCTGTTTGTAAACTTATGGATTTATTTGGGATGTTTTTTGCAAAAACGAATAAATATTTGGTACCCAAAAATTAAAAAACAATACCTACAACTTAATAACAAGATTAAAATTTACAAAAAATATGTTATTTACAAAATCTAAACCGAAATGATATTATTTTATAAAATAAATTTTTTATTGTTTATCAATAATCACTTTCATAGTCACTTTGTGCCTCACTAGAATCACTTTCAAACATGGATGTACTAAATTCATCAACATCAGATGAAATTGGGGTTTCCATTGATGTTTGTGTACCTGATGGTACTTCTGTCCTATATCAGTCCTAGATCAGTCCTATATCAATATTTATTAACAAATAAAATCGGCATTTGCCTAAACTTCCGCAGTCTAGCTTCTAAGTATAAATTACACTTTTAAATAGTCAAAAGTAAATCACTTTATAAATTAAATTAGATAAATCGTTGGAGTATCAATTACTCCTTAAAAAGCGAGGTTTTTCACTGCACCAGTATGTTTAAAAGGCCATGGTTTAAAAAAGCGCAGCTAAGCGCAGCTAAAAGTTGTGGAACATTAAAGTCCACACTTTAATATACACAGATATTATTTTAACAAAGTCGGAGTTTGCAAAACTAAAATTTAAATCAAAAAATAAAGTTAAATTTAGGTTTTTTTACCAGCGCGGCGCCCAATACCCCTTTTTTAAGATATGCTTTAAGTCACAAGCCATATATTACTATATAAAGTGAAATATTTATCAAAAATATAACCCTTACCGTGTTCTCTGTCAGACATGGCTAATTTTTAACTTAAAGTTTAAAAAATCACAATCACAAGAACACGAAAATTTCACTGTACAACTACAGCCTTACACACGTCTTCGTTCTAAGGGTTGCAGAGTGACAATTCGCCAGGTATAGGGTTTATGATGATTTCTCTCTTCAATAATAACATTTATTCTTACTAATTACGCAGTAATTTAGATATTTCCTGCAAGTCGTTAAAATTCAATCATTCCTACTTTTGGCCAGAAATTTCTAAAAGCGACCCACTGTGCAACGCCGACCGACGAATGTTATACGAGAGAGCTATCGACGCCACTGAAATATTTAGTCGTTTTGGTTATAATTCCCAACTTCGATTCTGGTCACAACGCTCAACTTAGTCACAACACCTAACTTAGTTATAACACCCAATTAAAATTTTGGACATAACGCTCAACTTGATCACAACGTCCAACGTGGTCACAACGTCCACCGACGCCTGTTATACGAGGGAGCTATCCTCGGCACTAAAACCGCAGTTTTGGTCATTTGCTCAATTTCGATTCTGGCCACAGCGCCCAACTTGTATACAGGAATATTTGAGATAGACTGTAGACACTGACATCACTTATGATACACTTGCTGATAATGTTGAAGTTTCATGTGTAGCAGCTCTGATTATACTGTAATCTACGTATTCAATATATCGAATTTTACAGTTGTGCTTGCTTGCATTTTTAGGTAATGCAACTTGCAGGAAGCGTTCTAAAGAAAGCAAAACCACAAATGACAAGTATTACACGTGACACGTAACAAGTAACAGAACGATGAAAAACAAGAAGTGAAATGCCATAATAAGGAACACAAGAAAGCAGAACAAAATATGGAAAAAATTCAGCCAGCTAAAGCAGTTTTCAGAAGAAGGAAAAGAATGTTTAATATGGACAGAATTCTTCTCTTGTTCAAGTGTTAAACCATGTAAGTAAGCTTCGCAGCCATGAAATTCCTCTTTGGCAGGTACTCAATTGCTTTCCACGCTGTAATAATTCATATCGTTTCGGGTGCCCCATAACATGGCCAAGGTACTCTAGACTTCTCTTCTTAACGTTTTGAATGTCTTCGGTATCGTTATGTCATTGCTGGTGATTTGGTTGGTCCACGAAATTTTGATAATGCATCTGTAAATCCACATTTCGAAAGCCTGGTAACCTCTGTTAGCGTCCAAGATTCCACTTGATACACGCGACTGAAAACACGTTAATACCTTACTCGTCTCATTGTTGTTTTGAGACTGAGGTGACAGCTTTTCACGACTATCTTAATAGAGGTAGCTCTGGCTTTCTCGACTCTGCATGTTATCTTCAGTAAGTGATCCCACTGTGAATAGGTAAAACAAGTAAACGATGGATATAATAGACAGGTTAAAAGAAAGTTTTATTAATAAAAACATAAGGAACTTTTACTAAAACGTGAAAATAAATCATTAAGAATTTGGAGGGGGAGGGGGTTTCTAGTAAATATATTACAGGCAACAGAAAGATGGACTGGATATCTTGGTGACACACTGAATGTGACTCGCGACAATGAACAACTAGGACAAGAAATGGAAAACAATGAGCAAACAGAATGCACACCCCCCATTACTGAACATATAAAATGTAAAAAATATAAAGCAGAAGCTCAGAAGAAGATGGAATCCAAGCGGAACTCAGTAAATACTTAGGAAAAGACCGATATAGACGAATATGCAACCTAGTATAAGAGATATGGAAGGAAAAGGGGACGCAAGCAAGATGAAATGAAGGAATAATATGTTCGATCTGTAAGAAATTAAAGAAAACTAAATGTAGAAATTATTGAGTAATCGCATTGCTGGACGTTGTATATAAATATTAAATAAGCAATAAGTCAATACACAGGTAAACACTTGGAGAATACCAATGGGGCATCTAAGTGAAAGAGATTGGTAACGGATTTTTTTTACGTTAAGACAATTCCAGACTACATACTGAAAACACAAAATATTATTTATAAGAATCAGTAAATTTTCTAAAACTGACTTTAAAGGTACATCCAATAAGGTTAAGATAAACAGGAACATGTCATAAAGTTTCCATATAAGTGGTGGATTGAAACAATATAATCCGCTGTCGTCTTTATCATGTAATCGAGTTTAAAAAAATGTAAATGTAACATTAACAAAACAGTACAAAATCTAGGAAGAATACAAGGAAAATGGGGACAAGGGACAAAACAAGACTGACTAAAATACCTCTTGCAGTTAACATCAACGACATAGAAGAATGTAGTTCTAAATAAATGGATAATTGCATACTTCTAGGAACAGTAGATAATAATAAAAGCGACGACCAATAGATTAATCTATAAATATCCATTAAGTAAAAATATTGCTCTGTAATTAAAAGATAAATAAATTTAAATTCCCATCAAGATTGTTTGATAAGAAGAATTTGTTGCACCCTTGAACGCTGTAACAATTAATAGCACCAAACTAAATTAATGACAATCAGAACATTCTTCAAAGCAAGCCAAATAGCAAATTGTGAATACCCAAAGTTGACCCGTTAACTAAACTCCTATAGTAGGGGTGGGTAACACTAAACTGACTATAACTAAATACAGGCCATCAGTTTAAATAATCAACAATTCGCAAATACAAATTGAAAATTCTCTGATATGAATATGAGTATGAGTAACAGTTATTGCCAGTATAAAATTCAAAACGAACTAATAAACTACATATTTTTAATGTAATTGCAAGACATAAATGAGGCACATTTGAATTGAGATATATATTACTATTCTATTTACAAAACGGGCAGTTCCTTATACTGATATATCTGCACATATGTAGCCCTGAATGTATGTCATTTGACAGTGCATAACAAATTTGCTAAGTGATCACGAATCGCTCACAGTAAATTGACAATTATAGGTGTTCTAAATTAAAAGTAGGTAGGAATTACACATTGAACATTAATGTCTTACTAAGTATCACAATGGCGTGATTTTCACATCACCTTGATATGTTTTAATTTAGATCAAATGTTTAAGAAACATGTAACTAAAGCATTAGCTCATTTGTCGCCTCCAATGTCGATCAAATCCAAGGAACTCTACCAAACAGACCCATCAGTAAAAAGAAACCAATTTAGGAATATTATGCAAGTCTAACACAAAAGGCTCCACAAAAAGCCTCGAAATTACAAAGCGTCCATAAAAACTACTATCCACCATTCACAAAATCCTCGATATTTAAAAAAGCGGTTAACGCACACACGAACCAGAAACCGTAATGACCACACAGCTTCTTCCATCGAAGCCAAATATACCCGCCCCGTTAGAGGTTGGAAACGAAATTTCACCTTTTTGTACCAGTTGTTATATATCTTTATTTTCCTTATCTCTACGCAACCAAAACAAAAATAGACTAATACCAACACAATGTGACGCAATGACACTAGTATTCCTGATCAAAACTAAAAGTTCCTATAAATCAGCTGTCAAATATACAACCTTCAAACGTCGAAGTGGACAGATTAGAAAGCACTCAAATGGAACTATTTGAATGACTTGTCTTCCAGAAAATTATTACTACCAGAAACAGTACGCATAACTTGCTAGGCAAATGCAGCCAGTACTCTCGATGATAAGCAAAAACCGCTATTCTACAATGACCATTTCAAAACTGCCAAATCATGTCTTTTGCCCCAATATTGTAGCAATTAAGTGAGTTTAAAAAAACTCAAGTGAAACAGAATATGGGCTAACGTCAAGCGCAACCCATCTCTAAGTAGCCAAACAGCCGGAAAAAATTACATATATTAATATAGTTTTGACTTTACGTTGCACGCCAATATTTATGAAATAGCTGCTGTATTGCTAAGTTATTCCTATATATTCAATTCTCAAACTCTTTAATTAAAATATTTGCCTTAATTCATATTTATTTAATCAAATTATTTATTTCTTTTAATAGACCAGGTAATAGAACAGTCTCCCTTATCTCAGGTAGGTTCTTGTGTTAAAAAAACTATCAAAATACTTGTAAAAATTGTTTGGTTAATAAACAGTTATTTCAGAATCATTTGAGAATTCTTAATTGTCACTGTAAAACTATTAATATGACATAAAGGCTGAATTCATATCCAATCAATACATGTTAGTTCAAATATGTTAACAAGCTGTAAGGGCAATTCTTCAAAATTAGTACGTTCTTGTATTTCCCCCATAAGTCAAGCCCAAATTCGTAGTGTAGTGGTGACGAATCAAAAGTTCACTTCATACCAACCTTAATTTTGCTTATTTATTTTGCAGTTAATTTATATTCGTCGAAATTCAATTCTAAATTGAGCTCTGTTCCTGCTTGGAGTGACGTAAGCTGTTCTCGCATGAAAACCTGCTCTTATCGCGTTTGTAAGCGAAATTATGTTTCTTCATGCTGCAATTTTCCGCGCGGCTTATGAGTGGAAGAGACCAAGCAACTAAGTCGCGCCTGATTTGTTTTAGTTGATTTCAGCATCGTAGCTGTATGGTGTATTCAACAAGTTATTCGGATTTTTGTCCCCGCTGCCCGAGCGCTGTTGGGGCAGCATTGTGAAATGAACCGTGTGCTTCTTGTCTGCTTCTGTGCCTATGGGACTGTATGGTGTTTTGTCGAGATGTATGTACTAGCTGTGGGAGATAAAGTGAAGCAATCCAGTTAGTGCGGGCAAGAGTTCTTAAAGTGAGGTTGCGAGACCATTAATTATCGCCCTCATGTTGAATCTCGCACTTTGAGAGTTCGTCGCGTTGCTCCTGTATTGGAAGTTTCGTTACGTCTTTTTACCTGTTGAGTGGATTATCGCCCTGCCTACCCCTGGCTGTGGTAAACATTATGGAGGCCCAGTTACCGCATCTCCGCAAACAACCTGTGGTTTCTCTGTCGTTCTTTTCGAGGCATAGTTGAGATCTGACACGCAGCTAGAATTGGACATCAATACGTAATGTCTGTATTTCTTCAATCAAGGTATTTGTTGATTTAACAGTGTTTGTAACTCATAGAAATTTATAGTGAAGTATTGTCCTGGCCGTTGGGCCATTATTTATTTAAATCGTAAAGTGTTGAACAATACCGTCAAGTTTTATTGTCTACATGTTGTTTTGCGCTTTAAGTTCAAGTAAACATTGTCGTTGTATCACTATTTGAGCGATTGTTGATCATGTAACGTAGTTTCTTTGTGCAGAATTTAACGTCATTACTGTTTGGTATGTAGCCTTACCGTTTGATTGTTACTTTACCGTTTACCGTGTGTTTACTTTAAACCTCACAATTTAACCTGACTAACCCCTTTTGCCTATTATTTTTAACTGTAACCAGTAAACATTTTCATGTTTATTGTCAAATACATATTTTTATTATTTCAGTAAAGTTTATTCATTATCTATGTTTTTCATTGGTGCATGCATTTTTCTGTTTTGTTTCGATGTACAGGAAACCAGATGAGTGTAAGCAAGTATAAGGAAAAGTTGGTTCTATTCAGCTGTTACAACCGCCACCTCAAGCTGTGCGAAGCCAGAAATAGAAAGGTGGAGCACTTACTTCCACATTCAGAGTGCGTTAACCTATGTTGCTGATTTTGATTTCCCGATTTAGCCCTAATGTGGTGGAGCATCAATATTTTATCTCGTTTAATGGAATTGTAGCCTTGATTCAAAGGTCGTAAAGAACCTGCCTGAGAGCCCTCGCTGAGCGTTCCTAAGTCGGAGCAAACTTTTGTTACCGTCCATCGTAACGGGGTTGGGTATTTGGTTAAAGTTTCCGATTCTGTCGTTTTTATGTCGTTAAAGTCGTTTTTGTAAAAAAGCGTAAGTATTAATGTACGTAACTTATTATTTCACCGTTGAAACTGATTAACGTTTATATTTACATATACCTGGTTATCTTCCCTTTATTGAATTGATCCAATTCTCCTGGGGAAAAAATACAAATACAACCAGCTTATTCTGTCACATGTGTTCCAACCAGAATTCCTACTTCAATTAGAATCCACGGTGTAACAGTGGATCGAACACTATTAAAGTCTCATACAACAACCTCAACAACCAATCAGCTCTGCCAGATGGTAGATTTTTTGTATCGCATCCAACAACAATTCCAAGATGTCGTCCCATCTACAGCAACCCGCACGGAATCCAACCAACCAACTCCATTCCATAAGCATTCACCTCAATGATGACTAAGCAACAGCTTATCCAATTCACAGATGTCTTCACCTTAAATGCGACTCGTATGGACTCTAACCAGCAATCCCAGGTCCAGGTTTTAATTGCTCCAATAACTTTATGACAGCATACCCATTCAAATCAATTACAGATATGTGCGACTTGACAGGAACTCAAATCTCAGCTCTTCCAATGACTTCAGCTCGAATGAACTCACCTCACCAATTCCAGTATTCTTAATTCTTCCTTAATTAATTAAATGGTCTCCTTCTTCATGTTAGAGTTTGTTTTATTCTAAAATTTTTACTTATTTCTTCTGTTTTTAATTAATTTAGTCCTCTATACCCTTTTATATCACACCATTAATAAAATATTGAATATAAAAAAGTTTATTTCGTCAATTTTATCGATACAAGATGAATGATGTCTACATTTTAGCAATCAAAATAAGTTGTTATTTTTTAAATAATATATCACTATAGTAATACCTCATTTTATACAAAATGTTTTAAAACTAACTTCCTGGATTATTTTTAACTACACACAGTATATCGTTGTTGTGACAATCTTATACGTAACTTATTCAAATATGAACTCAGCCCAGAACTTTGATATTTCTTCAACATACTTATAATTTGCAGTAACCATTAATTACCTTTTAATTATAAATTACTATTTGTTAATATCAACAACTCTTCATATAACTCCAAAGATGATAATTTTAATTTATATTTTAGAACCTTATTTTGAATAGTTTATCAGTTATTTTTCTTAACTTTACCCTTGTATTTTTTAATAATAATTAGATAGTTTTTCTATCCATAAATACTGTTCTCTCTAGAAATTAACTATTAAAAACAAATCATCAGTCCTGATCTTTTTCTTGAAGAATTTTCTGTTAGTCTGTATGAACAATCGTAGTTTAAAGGTAGCACTGAAATTGAAAGATGCAATTTACAGGTACTATTAGCTAGCTTCGAATGTCATATAAATATATATAACATATGGAAGTCTTTATTTACAATATCCAAACAAAGTCACCTTGTTAAACAGGGCTAGAAGCAAATATTATTAGAATTGCGGAGTAACGTTTTATAATACCTTCACCTACATTTTTAGTGAAAGTATGAGTATGACGGAAAGTTTGTGAAACAGAGCAATTGATTCGTAATAATGAAGTTCGAAGTTTAATCAATGTTTTTTTAACCAAACGCTAGAAAAAAATCGCCCAAGAGTGTTCCAACTTAAAAAATTATTTGTAAATATAACTCCCTAGAATTATAATCTTTTGCTTGGACAGAATAACGAATGCGTTTAGCAACAACAAAGATACCAAATAATGCGCTTGTCTCGTGAGAATGGGGTTGCTATGGAAAGGTTAAATGTTATCTAGCCAATAACTGAAAGTACTTTTGGGACAGACTCGTTTTATCTAAAGTAAAATACCTCATTAAGATACGTTGTTGCTGTCACCACTTTTGCGTTCTTCCCTGCTTTGTGGACACTGATAATTTTTATCTAGAATTCAAACACTTCACTTCTATTTCGTACGAAATCATGTTGTAGGACCTTGGTTTAAAAAAACTATATTAAAGGTTAACGAATACTGAATCTGCTTGCTTATCAACATTTTAAGCTTCTGAAGACCCTCGGAATTTGCTTACTCTGAAATAAGCGACCTTATAAGTAGGCCTCTTTTAATTTTCATGTCGTTTCTCCAAATTAGCACAAAATGGGTTGCTTTCGGCTACTCCGATAAGTATGTAAAAGTGATTCGTTAAAAGAGAATTATAAAAGTAACCTGTTTGGGCTTTCAAAGAGCGAAAAGCAATAGCTATGACTAATTTAGGCATTTGCTGCAAAAAGCTTCGCAGCTATTTTAGGTTCTCCCTTTTAATTTGAGTGCCTACCTTCAACTTTTAATCCTTTGCTGACAGGGGCAAGCAAATTATATCAAGAGAATTCACGCATTTGAAGAGGGGCTACTAAAATTAATAAAGTGGCTTTACAGAAATTGACAAAATAACAACGACATATAATAATAAACGTTTCTGTATTCTACGATCGCTCGCGTTTCACATAATACTATAATAAACTCTGGATGCGTGGTGATCTACGTAAAACCGATGCTGCTTAGTAATTCTATTCATCCACAGAAACGGCTGCTGAGTCGTATTTTAAAATCTGCATGTAGTGGCAATATATTGGAGGAGAAAAATCGAGCAGCTGAGAGAAAAATAATATTGATAACAAAATCAGTTGTCAATAATTGCTGTAGACGTCAACATTAACTCTTGTTTATACCTAAACCTAAATAGAAACGGAAAATTTGAAACTACTTAAAAAAAATGTGCGAAACATTAAACTGCTGGATATTTAAATTAATATTGCAATTACTACAATTCGAAATGTTGACAGGAATAATAGACTACCTTATTGAGATTTCCTATTTTAATGTGAGGGCGGTTGTTTGTTCCACTTTGCTTCTGTGCAACATAAAAGGTCAACTGAACTTTTTGCATGTAAGTGTAAATTCAGCAAATTGTTTGTACAACTGAAGAAACAACCCCTCGATTCCAGAAGTAACCATAAATAGTCTTCCCATTTTAGTTGTGGAATCCAGTATTTTGATAAATAATAATTGAAATGGAGTTCATTGCTTCAATGTCGCTAGTGCTTACATTTTCAATCTTAACTCTACAACATCCTTCAGCAATTCAAATTACCAATAAGTACTGCATACAAGTTTGAAAGACGATTTGAATAATTATTTAGCTAAAAAACGTACAGTTAATAACTTCATTAACATAGATATTATCTGCGGCTTCCTCTCCGAAAAAATATTTTTTTGTTCATATCGTTTTTCCTTCCTTTACAAAATACTACGGATTTTTTTTTTAATATTATTTATTGATTTGCCATAATAATTGATTTCCACACAAAGTACTCACTTGATAGAGTTTAAAATGGAAAACTGCCTTCTACCTTCTTTTTTATTTTACTGCCAACAAACTCAGCGTGACCATATTTGTCCCTAACCTAGTTTCTTCACCACATGTTAAGTTTGTTTGGAAATTGACGTTCTTACTGCTTTTTATGCACAAAGAAAAATGGGTTGGAATTTATCGAATTTGTTGCGATAAGTACAGTCAGACAATCCATCACCAGTGGACCAACGATTATCGAGCAAAGAGTTTGTGCATGACGGCATTATCATTTCATAAATGTAACTGTTTCGAAAAGTTTTACTGTGCTAATTTGGCGAAATTACTAGGAATGTTCGATATACTCAGCTTTCCAAAGCGCATCTGAAATTCCGATCCCGTCTCGTTTAAGTGCTGTGGAATTTCATATCGATCTTTAATCAGATACATTTAAAGAAACTTTCGTATTGTCTCGCCGATGCCCCCTCTGTCAACTTTGTAACCCGACGCAGCCCTGGAGAAACATCTCGTTATCAGCGTGCAGATCAACGCCGATTGCTTGTAAGCAATTTTTGAACTGCCTTTGTCCATCGCTTAATCGACAAGTGGAAGCAGCCCTCAAAGGTATTCCGTCATATCGCTTGCAGATTGACGCCATTTTTGGTTCTATCGACTCCCAGCCACTAGCCACGGCTTCCATTTGCGAGCCCGCAATTCTCAAAAAACATTTGACCACTAGCGAACCATCAGTTCCGGCCAAAGATCACTGCGGTGAAGTAACAATACCTCCTATCTGACAAATTTTTCAAAATTACGATTTATGTAGCAATTAATTCCTAACTTTACTGCGCATAATTTCAATAGCTCCTATGTGCAGATAATAATTTGAAAATGTCGGCAAAACAAACAGGAAAACAACGATACCTCCTATCTTGAAATTTTAACTTCAATAGCTCCTATCTGTATAGCATTGTATGTGTCAAACGACACAAACACCCGAAGTGGCAATCAGTTTTTACCCTCTCCTGTAAAATTTAGGTAAAGGGAGATAGGAGGTATTGTTACTTCACTGACTATATATTATTTTATTTTTGAACCAACATCTTGTCTATTGGTTCTCGATAGCGGGGGTTAAATGGCTTTTATGACCGTAGTGTCTATAATTTTGCTAAATAGCACAACAAGCACCAACAATGTAGTATAGGAACACCGACAATCTGCATATAAACCATTGTACCTAGTAATATGTGGCCAAAATTCTGAATTCTTAATTTTTGTCCATTTTTGATAACTAAAATAAAATAAAACTGTGTATGTACCACGTAACTAATCACGATTATAGCTCTCGGGAAATTTAAAACACTCCGCTTCGCGTCGCGCTTTGAATATTTCCTCGTGATATAATCTATTGATATGATCTATTGATACATATGTACTATGTGGCTAAGTTTTTTTCTAAGTAAATTCTCTCCAATCTTGAATGTGTTTTACAAGGAAGTTTGTAGTAGTGTAACAAGTTTTGAAAGGTATCCTCACTAAAAGTATAGTAACGCCTTAAGTGCTCTGATCCAGTTTGTTAATATTGCTTGCCTCTGTGGAACTGTATTGCAGGCTAAGTCTTTTGCTTATCGTGCCATCACAAAGCGGGTAAAATTATTAAGGATTGTTTTGGTACCATTCATTGTTGCGGTTCGAGCCTTCTGATAGTACTTGCATAAATATATGTTTATTGCTGTTGTTTTATAAGATGCTTAAATTTACTGTATGGTTTTTATTTGTAGTTACGCGTTTGCTGGCAGTAAAATAAATATTTTAGAAATGTTGCAAGTTAAGTCACATCTGGAGCTGAGCATATCCATCTCTCATCACCGAAGAAGAATTTTCCTGGTTGAATTCCTCTTTACATCACCAATCGACGTGGGGATCCACATGGGTCCCCTAAAAAGAATACGAATTTGTCCCCGTACCTCTCCAGATACGACTATTTGGACTATCGTAAGCGAGCTCCTTTGAGGAATAAAAGCAAAAATTACAGCTCAGCCAAGCAACTGATTCTCATACTTTCTGCACTTAATATACAAATAATTATACAAGTACAATTACAATCTAATGTAACCCTGTATACCTCATTTAGGGTATCATTGTGGTGTTATGGATTTATTCTTTGTACACCATGTTACAGGAGCAGGTTTAAATACAGTGAAATAATTCTCTAAACTATACAATTCATAGCAAAATATGTGTAAAAAAAGAGGTGCCTAAATTCAACGCCAAGTCGTAGAAAAGTGTTACTTTACTGTACTGCGATCGTTCTTAATAGGTGTGTAGCATTTTAAGAAGCACAAAAACCCACTGCAATTTGAAAAATCCAAAGTTATTCGTCGCTCATCCAATAACATCTTTGTGATAGTCTAGACACAGAATGCTAAGCCCCAAAATAAGACGATTTAACTCAACCCGATATCCGCTATCCAAATGCGTTAAGCCAGTATTTCGCTTCTTTAGAAATATGCTTATAACAATACTATACTTTTTTGAAACGCCCTCTACATATCAAAATAATTATTAAATGTACCAATTTCAACCCCATTAGAATTGCCTTAATCAAAATATTTATCCGATTAAAGATAAAGGCGTAATCGAAAAGAGATGCGGTAAGTGGAGACCCATGTATCCAAACCCAATTTTTTTTTATATTTAGTAGTTCCAGCTGCCGCTTTTGTGTTTTGGTAATGCCTTGAACATGTTTGTTCCCTTTTAATGTCAAATAATTATGGGTTAATAAGCAGTTAAAACTGACAATATTCACGCAGCTAACAAAACTAATAACCGTTAATATAAACAAACCCTGTACAAGTTAGTAAACCTTAATAACATCATAACCCGCTAGCAAGCTGAGGAACGAGCTCAAACCTAAACCTAAGGGATCATCATCGTTTATGGCCCTAAATGTGTACAAACAAGAGATTCGCAGCTAACCAACTTAGTCAAGAAAAGCACGACGGCTTTTGGTCATCTCGGCACGTAGCCGTATGATATTGGATACGTTTGTATTCTAAGGCCGTCTCCTGTCGCTGAAAGCTAAACTTCAGCAGCTTTGCCTGACGTTTTTGTTTGCTTATTACTTGTAACAACCGCACTTGCTGGAGTTAAAGTCGACCTGCTATTCGCTCACGTATTTTAAATGTATCAGGCGTTTGCTCTCTTCAAGGGGTGGGCACGTATCGATGTAAATCTAATATAATAAAGTTTCTTAATGTAATTATAAAAACGTGCCCTGCAATGAGTACAAAACTTTGAGGATGATATCTTAAATATTATCCTAAATATGACAATGTATCGCCTAAAACGTTTTTCAAAATATTGCCTTTTTGGTCATATTTTGATAAACACGTTATACACTGTAACACAGAAGGGCTTCTCTAATAAATTCTCCTCACCAGCATTTCTAGATATTCTCCAAATGTTAGAGGGAACACACATGATAACAAAAGATAAATAGAAAGAGCTAGTTTGTTTCCATTGTGCCTATGGATAATTGAGGAGCTTGAGCAGATAGTACCGCTAAATAAGGAAGGAAATGTAGTTCTATGATATGCATTTATCACTCAACTTACGACCCTTTAAAGCGGCCATTCCTTCTTTTTCTAATCATATAAGCTTTGCTGTGTGAACTCCTGTAAATGGAAATGTTTAGAAAGAAATTACTTTCAGAATTTCAATAGTTAAAGCTATACACCCAGACGCAACAAGTATTCTTCACATACTCAATATTTTAAATATTTGAATCAGCTTTCACAATTGGTTTTTTAATACTGTTTCAGATATCAACACAGTGACCGTTTTAATTAGCTTTGAAATGCATTAAAGATAGAAATTTAACTTTAAAGAATTTAAAAATTAACGCTACTGTTCAGGACTAAAATTAATAATACAAAATTATACTTTACGAAGTAATGTCGTGACGTAAACAATGCAATACACTTCTTTCTTCAAACGTAGAAAGAAATAAAACATAAAAGGTGGTATGAAACTGTGACGTTTCTCGTTCCTACATATTTGATTAAAAATTTATTGAATATATGTTGCAATTTGTAGGGCGGTATCTTCGCCGTAAGCGTGATTTGGTTGTGATAAGATACGACACAAAGACATATAGCGCACACAAAGAGCTGCATAAGCTAATATGGTCGCAGCAAGATGTAGGCGATTGCATTAGATGGGGTCCAGCAGGACGTGAGTCTTTGCTACCCCCTGGATTCATTATTTATGTTTTCCTAAATAAGTGAAGTGGAAGTAAGTTTCAAACCAGTATAAAAGAGCGATGCTTGGACAGTCTCGGCGACCCACTTAACCCGTTTTTTGCTTAAATCCAGTATCTGAGAGGACTACAGTCGAGCTCTAGTCAACAGCAGCCTTAGGCCCTGGGAGGCTTAAAGCCTTCATTAGCCGCCGTCACGCTCGCTTAATCCGACTGTGCGAAGAATCGCCAGTCCAAAACCCGAGAACACCAGTGTCCAGTAACTAGCACCTGAGGAGTCTTTTATCTCGCTAACCACGTTCATGTAAGACAAGTTCTATTCCTCGCTTCATCCTGAGAGGTCAAACTACCTGAGAACCTTCACCTGACATAAACCTCCCTGTCTGCTTGAGTTAGTTGAACTATCTTTAGCAAATTCTCATACAGAGATACCTTCACATCTAGGTGAAAAGACGCACGGAAGATCATGTTGACGCGCTTAGAGATATTTCTATTGATGCCTTCACATTGAGGGTTTAAGCGCACAGAAAATCATGATGACGGGCTTGGAGGTTATCCCATACTAATTAACTCAAGGTTCCCTAAATCAAATGCACGCGTAAGAGCCCGCTGACTGGCTCAGAAGTCTTCCCATTAATACCGTTACATTCAGGTCAAAGATGGACAGTAAATCGTGATGAAGCACTTGGAGTTAATCCCCTACTAATTAACTAATGGTTCCCTAAGTCAAAAGAGCACGGAAGATCGTGTTGACGTTTTCCATCCTTAGCGATGCTGGCTATTTGTCCTCTTACCATTCTCTTAACATGTTCATTACATGCTCGTCGTTTTTGTCGGACCACCTTACAATATCCTCTGTATTGCACATCGTTCTAAGTTCAGCGTTCAGTAGCCGATCTCTTATTGTCTGTCTCTATATGGCTCCTAGAGTTATCATCTTCATTATCCGCAAGAAACTCTTGGCGTCGAATCTATCAGCTCTTGTTTCGAAACCATATACCATGACGGATTTTATTTCGTTCCCGATAGTTTGGTGTCCAACTCCAATCAGTTTTATTCTAGGCCATCACCTTGTCGTATATCAAATTTAATTGGTAGTTCTTTCGTTAGTTTTCTGTCAATTCTAATTCTAACTTTGTTATTGCTGTTTATATCTCCTACTAGTTTAATGATTTGGTCGGAAATGTGTTTTTCTTTCAATATCGTGCTATTGTCTTTAAGTTTGATGCGATCAGAGGCCTTCAACATTACGATAAAGCATTTGTAAACTGGCAAATAGAATTTTAACGATTCACAAATTGGTTTTACAATATATATATAGCGCCAAGAGTGAATCTATTGTTTGTGAAGTCTTGTTGTTTATCGCTTCTTCTTGTTACGGTTCAAAAGTTCTTTAGCGCTGTGGATTCATATCTTGTTTGGAGCAAAAAGTTTACATTCGAGCGACGCCTAAGGTTTTGCTGTCAACCAAAAAATTTTTTCTGCGTTAGTCGCTTCCTATGACCTAGTGAGGATGATTTTTTCTGGCCTTCGCTTTTAGGGTGGATTTCCCAATCCTCTATCGTTGATTAGTTAAATGGAATTTGAGACAAACGCTATTTGGTGGATTTACTAGACATATCTGTTTTTATTGTGAGTTGCATCGAGAAGCACATGCAAGCAATTTACTCTTCTGCATTTTTCATCACATTTCGTATGATTTTCGATAAGTTAGTAACTCTTTATTACGCTACTTAGGATTGGAGATATAACGCTATCGCATTGCTATTCCGTTTTAAAACTGTGGTGAGTTTCCCCGAATAGAATAGGATCAACGTCTGTACGCTAATTGCCTTTTATAGTTACAGGGCTTTTGTTTGTATATATGATGTTTTTGTGTATTTATGGATTATGGTATGTGGGTTTTATGTGTTGATGGAATTTGTATATGGATTTGTAAACTAAAGTCTCCAGTTACGATATTGGTCCCTTTCCGGACTTCGTTTTTGTAAGATGCTGGATTTAACAGACAAGCCACAAACTTGCCTTAAAGTTTAAATATATGTTTTCCCATAAGTCAACATGTATCAGCGTGAATACGATTATGAACTGACGATATTTAAATTTTAATGTTTATATCAGATTTACCATTTAGCAATGTAGTGGTATAAATTATTCCTTTATATGTGTAGTTCCTGCGTACCTTGCGCTTTGTTTATGTATGAGTTAAACTTGCTTTTGAGATTAAAACAAATTAGTTATGCAGCGAATGCTTCATGTACACATTGTAAGTTTGGTATCGAGTTCGCCTCAATTACTTACATACCTGGATTTTAGATATCATAGATTCAATAGTTTATTTCGGTACGAGAAACTGCCCTTTATTTTCATTCATTTATTGAAAATAAATGTCACATTAATTGCTCCGCATGTATGTTTGTTACATTGTAAAGCAGGTTACAGCTTATCAAAGAGACTGGGTGTGATAAAATTACTTTGAAGTATCTCCCTTTTATGTAAGTTGCAATTACCAGATAGCCATGGCATCTTCCAACTTAGGTGCGCGATTTGTTGAACAATCAAGTCGATGGCGCCCTTATTTGGTTTTGAACATTTGATTGTTAACTCACCCTTCCTTCGGAGTACCTCAGCTGCCCCGTTTAACGCTATTAGTTACGGGCTATTGTAGGTATTCACAGCTCGTAATCCGGCTTATATCGAAGTGGAACCAGATTATTGTTAGCTTATACTTCCGTCAATTAGAACGTTCAGCGGTCACAGACCTCGACGTGACAATTTATGATTTGCAAAAATTTTTTGAGCAGCAATTTTTTCGTTCACTCTATACAAGCTGTCCCTCGATAGCAACACCCACTATAGCTTCAAGTAACCCTGTTCTATAATGAACGAAGAATACAAAAATGCAAAAAAATGCTCTGTGCATCTCAGTCTTCTTATACGGCGTGGTTAATGTTGTTATCTCCAACAACAAATTATAAGAAACTATATAGAGAACTTAAATAAAACGCATATTTTATCAATAAGAAATAAAACTATGGACTAATTTGTTTTACCTATTTGTATTTCGTTTTGAAATTGTGTTAAAAGACAAGATTTTTTAAAATTAAACAACAACAATGCATATTTATTGTGACCTGACAAACAAAGATTAAAATGGAAACAAACATTCAAAAATCTTAACATCTAGTTTTGGCATGTCAGTTGTGACAAGAAGTTTATTTCACACTGTAATTTCACATGAATACGCAGACATGATATGGGTTTTAAGAAACTGTCAAGCAAACTTTAATGAAGCTGCAAGGGTGTACGCCATACGTTTTCCCAACAGAAGGCATCCCTCGCACACTGTGGTACAAGCTGCAGATCGAAGACTAACGGAAATTGGAAACATTAGTCCAGCTCATTATGTGAACGGAGGTCGACCAAGAATAGGGGAACCCAACTTAGAGAATAAAGTTTTACAAATAGTAGCTGAAAATCCAGAAACTAGTATACGAAGTATTGCTAGAAATTTGGGTATCTCTAAAATGTTAAAGTTACAGTAAAAATAGCTCAAAAATTGTCAAATCTCAAACATCCAAAAAAAGAAGTTCTACCCTACTGCAAACTGTTCAGTACTCTCTTTTTAGTAAGTGGTAAAAAGTTGCATGACCTTGTACGTCGGGTTTGGGCGGGAGGGAGGTGGAAAGGTGGTAAAATGGTAGGTTTCAACAGTTTTTCGCAAATATGACGTTAACTATGACGTTTCGCGCAAACTTTATTTCATACCAAATTAATCTAAATTTTATTTACAATAAAAAAGGTCTTATGCATTTTTGCGCACCAGTAAAGGATTACGGAGATATGGAGAGGGTAACTTTTTATGTTTTTCCAAAAAAAAGCATGGACGCCTATGAACTCTTAATATTCGCTCCAAGTGTATTATATAAAGGATTGCGGGAAGTGGGGATGCTAGATGGTTATGGTGAAGAACCCAGCACAAAAGACGAACAACATTTGCGCAGATCATCCACTACTACACATGTTGAAGTGAAAGTGGAAGATGCAATTAATGTCACTACTACACATGTTGAAGTGAAAGTGGAAGATGTAATTATTGTCACTCTTGAACAAGCAGAATTTCTAACTAATAGTAAGAACAAGATGCAACTGATTGCACTCATCACGGTACACTTACAGCAAGCTGCCTGCAAAGTAATTCAGGCAGAAGGTGATGCTGACGAATCAAAAAAGTAAAAAGAGGCTATCGTAATTGGCAATGGCACCGATTTATTGATCTTGTTGGTTGTTCATGCTCCAGCCAACAAACAGTTAAAGATGGCTGTACCGAAGAAAGGTAACCAAGAAGAAAAAGCCAACCCAAATGCAGACCCAGATGCAGTAGCTGATGCTGGAAACCATACCTTCCTTCCGATATTTGCATCAACAAATGCAGATAGTTTGGATACTCTGCGCCATCAATGTTACTACAGACCATCGCAGAGGAGCCTGTACACACAAATTTCAGGTTGGCTGTACTTCCCCCCACTTCAGCAGCTGCACAACAACACTCTTATAGAGGTTACCATCAAGTGTAGCAATAGCTCAATGTCAATAAAGATTCACTAAAACGGGGTTAAAAAGGATTGGTGACGGTGACGGCATCTATGAAGATGATCTTCAACATGAAGAAGAGCTTGAAGATTTCTATGTTACTGATTGCTGTTATTTGTTATTATGTAACTACCTCGTACGTTGTACTTTTCATTGAATTTACTGAAAAGCATTTGTGAAGAAAAACAATTTTCATTATTTTTTGTATTAAAGCTTATTAGATAAAGTTTGTAGCTAACGTTGTTTTAATTCTATCCGCATAATTTTCTCTTTTTAGGAAAATATGACAAAAGATGGAGGTAATTTAAGTATGTATAATTATAAAAGCACAAATGAGAAAGAGGAAAACGATATGATGAATCATTCAAACGGAAACATAGGCAAAATGAAGATAAAAACGACATAGGAGGGGAACAATGTAGGTATATTATCAGATACATACATACACATAGACGTACGTACATACATACAAATGTTTCTTGTTATTTATGCGTCACTAAGTACTTTTTATAACGAAACATTAATCATTTTCAAGTGAGTACTATGAATCCCAAGCTAACTGGAAAATGATGACATCTGTACCCCCTCCTTATCGCCGTAACCCTTGAATGTAACGCAAAAATGCATAAGACCATTTTTATTGTAAATTAAATGTAAACCGTCAAGAGAACATCCTTAATTTCCCCGATACCACGCTGAATGTCTCCATTGCAGTAAACTTTTTCTTCTTGGTTACCTTTCTTCGGCACAGCCATCTTCAACTGTTTGTTGGTTGGGGCATGCACAACCAACAAGACCAATAAATCGGTGTCATTGCCAATCACGATAGCCTCCTTTCCCGTTTTTGATTTGTCAATTGCAGTAAAAGCGATCTTGGTGTCTCCATCACCTTCTGCTTGAATGACTTTGCAGCCAGCTTGCTGTAAGTGTACCGTGAGGAGACCAATCAGTTGCATCTTTTTCTTAGTATTAGCTAGAAATGTTGCTTGTCCAAGAGTGACATTAAGTGAATCTTCCACTTTCACTTCAACATGTGTAATAGTGGATGATCTGAGCAAATCTTGTTCGTCTTTTGTGCTGGGTTCTTCAGCACAACCATCTGACCTTCCCACTACCCTGAACCCATTATATAATACACTTGGGACGAATTTTACGAGTTCATAGGCGATAATGCTTTTTTGGCCAAACAGGAAAAGTAATATTTTTACCCCCTTCATATCTCCGTAATTCTTTACTGGAGCGCAAAAATGTATAAGTCCATTTTTATTGTAAATTAAATGTAGATTAATTTTATATCAGGTAAAGTTTGCGCTAAATCTCATAGTTAACGAGATATTTTCGAAAAACTGTTAAAACTTATCACTTTACCACTTGTACACCTCCTCCCCCTGCCGCCTAAACCCGACGCGCAAGGTCGTGCAACTTTTTACTACTTACTAAGAAGAGAGTACTGAACAGTTTGCCGCTGGGTATAACTTTTTTTTATGTTTGGGTTAAACCCTAGTTTGACTGTAATAAAACTCGTGTATATAGGACTTTAAAAGATAATGGACTATATCCTTATCACAAAACAAGAGGTCAGTTATTGTAGGAAGACCATCCACATCGATTTACCTTTTGCGAGTGGTTGGTAGAAGCAATGTGTTATGGACGGACGAAGCTACATTTACAAGAAGCGGCATCTTTAACTGTCACAACGAACAGGTGTGGGCCCATGACAATCCTCATGCAGTTCACGAAGTAAACTACCAGGTACGTTTTTCAGTAAATGTATGGACATGAATACTTAGAGACAGGCTGATTGGTTCTTTTATATTTTCTGAAAGGCTAAATACAGACAATTTTTAAATGATAACTTTCCGAGCCTACTGCAGGATGTTCATCCTGCACTCCGGCGAGATATGTGGATGCAGCTCGATGGTGCACCATCACATTATGCAGATGCGCTTCGGGAATGGTTTAACCACCATTACCTTAACAAATGCATCAGTCGTGAAAGTTCAAGAACTTGGCCAGCGAGTTGTCCACATTTAACACCTTTAGACATTTCCTCTAGAAGCACTTGAATAATTTGGTTTATGTTACTCCTGTCCAAACACGAGAAGACCTTACCGGTCGAATTCATGAAGCAGCCACCACCATTAACCTCAGAATGTTACAGCGTGTTCAAGATGTAATTATTGTGCGTGCACACAAGTGCTGCCAAGCTAACGGAGGGCACTTTGAAAACGTTTTACAATAATGTAATGTTTTTAAGCCAAGAATTAATGGAGAATTATTTTTGGTTATTACTTAATTTTGTAAATAAAAGTATTACTTTGTGCATTATTTTTCTGTCTAGATTTAGTAATATTTATTAGGGCATTTAAAGTTGTCTCTTCCAAACGGCCTTCTTGTTAAGTACATGCATTGAACTAACCTAACAGTGTTGTCAAAGTTCATTGTCTTTTAATGCAACAAACGTAGACTTCCAACCTCCAACATAGGGCGGATCCATAGACTTCCTAAGGGGGGGGGGGGGGGAGTCAATTGATTTTTGTAAATTGAACAGTAACGCTAAATTAATAGTTTAGGTGGGTATTGCCTACTATGGGATGGTACTAGGTAGATCTTTAGCATAAAAGAGGTAAAAATTTAAAAAAATGTTCCGTACAATATACGAGTCATTCATTCATTCATGATCTATAGCCTCTTTTACCTTTCGGTGTCGAGGACCATTCATACCTCGAGGGAAGTGCAACGGAGGTAATACAATATTTATTTTTCTTTTCGATTTCAACAAATAAAAAAGCAAGTTAAATTAACACTGTTGAACAAAAGGAATTTTAGCTACTTAGCTATAGAAAAATAGCAAAAAAAGTATACTTTACACTATTACAAAGACAATAAACCGATCTAGCTATGCTAAAGTAAAAATTAAAATAGACACTGGGCACGGAAAAGATAGGGGGGGGGGGGGAATTTCTAAAACTACATACACATTATGTATATAAAAGTTGTAAGTACGAAGGTGATGCGCATTACTAAAACAGTTTTGATTGTACAGGGTGGCTCTAAAAGTGTGGCGAATCAAACTTGCTTCATAAATGGAATATCCTATGTTTAGGTAACTTGAAAGTTTTGCATCGAGTTGCATGGGTCTAACATCAACTGTTTTGGTGATATTAACAATTTTATGCAAAAATGCTGAATTTCAGGCGGCTGCTGCAACAGAACACAATTGAATGAAGACATCGAAAAACGGTGGTTCTGGGTATTACTGATAGAGCGATCAACATTTACAAATTTATTTTGATATGTTACTTCATAACTCTAAATTCAACTGCTTTCCAGATATGCGTGTTTGGACATGAAAAAACAATTTAAGCCACTTAAGGTGCTCCATTTCAAGAATTGACAGAAAAACTCCTTGTTGTATATGCGAATAGACAAACCAAGTCTATTTATCCAAATAACTAATATTCAAATATCTTTAATTACTTTCCCATGTAATTTGTTTTTCCCAGAAAGGAAATGCGTACAATTTTCAAGGAACGTAAGGGTTCTCCAATAATTCTTTTTTCTTTAAATCAGAAGGACTATTAAGAAGTCTATCAGTGCTGTCAAAATAAGCTCCGATGTAGTTTGGCAAACTTTTGATTTTCCCATAATTCCCAGGAACAGAGGTGGATTCGGTTTCAGTTTTTGTGGAATTTGTTGACAAATCATCTGCTTTCTATAGATTTTGAATTTCTACCGTCTTATCCTGATTGACATGAAGGGCGGTAGTTTTTGATATTTGTATAAAAGCGTCTAATGTTTGTTTGTTTTTTAAAAGATGGCAGCATTTTAAAAAATTAAACAAAACAAAGTGAATAAATTTGAAATAACAATTTAAAAAACGAGTTTGAAAAATGCCTTATTTTGTGTAACAAGATTAGGCATTTCCTCACTGGTTTTATAAATACCTACTTCATCACTGGTTGTGAAATAATTTTCTTTTCACAACTGATTGCAAAAACTGAGACGTTTTGAAACTTCACTCAATTTTGAAAAGTGATATTTTATACCCATTAGAAGATTAAAGAAAATGTTATAAAATAAGCATTGTTTTACATACGAGTACTTGCCTTTAAAATTAAAAATTTGCCGGCTTTGAATATTTTAAACTTTGACTAACTAGTAGTACAATTTTTAAAAAACCAAGAGAACATTGTATTTTTCGAAAATTTAAAAAATCGCCGGTTACGACGTACCAGGTGCAGTTCATTGTCTTTTCTAGTGGAGAGTGGTAGACACTAGATAGGTCACAGAACCGACATCGACAGGTGACGAAAACCGCCACCACCGCTGGGGGGCGAGAGCAAATTTGTGCCTATTGCAATTAAAAAACTAAAGAATGTTGAAGAAGTATTTCAGCAAATTCAAATTTAAATTACGGGATGCTATAAGGGGTGGTTATAATTAAAACAAAATAAACTTTTTATCAAAATAGATTTTTAACAGGCCCAAGATGGTGTCAGTTGGCCCCATTGACACCCCCTTGTATCCGCCAGTGACCTCCAATCTAGCATACCTTCCCTTGCATTTGCTAGTAACGTAGCCGATCAGGGCTGGATAGTATCAGAAAAATGATGTTTTTTTTTATTTCGCCATATGTATTTTGCCCACCACCTGCCTGATACACTTCCCATTCTTGTAAAATAAGAAAAATTGGCGAAATTCTGTGTTCGGTGGGCGAAGATTGCATATGTTTTGCAGAATTTCAAAAGACTTGATTAACAACGATTGAAACTTTTGAATATCATCCTTTTCAATCATCCTTTGCAAGCTCTGGCGACGACGTGCACTCGATAATCCAAAAATTAAAGCAATCTGCAAAAATGCGACAAATTTTTATAGTAAAAATATTTTTCAGTTGTCATTATAACGTTTACCTTAATCATAAAAAAAAATTCACAGGAGCTTTGGGCAAGAAAGGCGATGTTTACTGTATGGTTCATTTTCTACATAGCTTTTAACATGGAATAGTAGCTCCAGAGTGAAGACAGTTTTCGTAGTTTAGAAAGATGATAAATGTACGTTAAAAGGCTTTTCGAAGTAGCATTTTTGAACCTTTACTTTGGTACACCGCTTAATGTTCTCACAGAAGTTTGCTCGTAAATATTGGTATGAACACATTTTACGCTGTTATTACTATAATAGCAATTAATAACATTTTATTTCATTTTGGAACCATAATCTTGTTTATTGGCCCTCGATAGAGGGCGTAAAATGGTTTTTATAGCCCTAGGGCCTATAAAGTTGCTAAGCACTATAACAAGCACCAACAATGTAGTATAGCAACACCAACAATCTGCATAGAAACCATAGCACACCAGAAATGCACAGCACGAGCATAACGACGACGCAGTAGTCTGTAGCCAAAATTCTGAATCCTTGAATTTTGAAGACTAAAATGAAATAAAACGTTGTATGTACCACGTGCCTAATCACGATTATAGCTCTCGGGAAATTTAAAGCTCTCCGCTTCGCGTCGAGCTTTAAACATTCCCTCGTGCTATAATCTATTGATTACGCCCTTAATACATAAATAACTATTTATGCATATCAAATATTATATTATAAAATGTTTTAGAAATGTGCTAGTTTAATTTTTGCAAATAGTATAAAATAGTATTGGTTTTCATAATAATTTGTAAAACAGCATAAAAAATAGTGTTAACCTTGATTTGAACAAAATTTAATCAGAGTAGGCTTGAAAACAATGTACAGAATGTAAAATCGAAGACAAACAATTGGGGAAAGAAAGCCAAGCTGTAAAGTAGTGTTAATAATAAATACCCATTTTCCAAGTCAATGAGTTTTAAAATTGATTGTATATTCTGTAGGTATGCTGTACTAGAGTGCATGGATTCGTGGTACCTTTGCAAAAGTTTAAAAACGTGTTTGATTAGTGCGTCGACTGGTAGCTAGTATTTATGTGGCTGTTTTGGAGGTCTTAGCAGATTAGTTGGGGCCCCTGGAGGCTGGAGGTAGGTAGCGACCTTCATAAAAAGCAGTGGCTTCCTAGGTATGGACAACCGCGTGAGCTGGAAGCAGTTTTTGTGTCGCAGCGGTCGAGCTACAGAAATGGTTTTGCAGGGCGTTCAGCGGCTTGAAACGGCAGGCCAACGAAAAAGGAGGGGACCAAGCATCGTGGGACTAGAAACTCGAGCTAAGCCCTAATTTCCATTCAACAAGCAACAAAAATATTAGAAAGCTTCACCCTAAAATATTGAATTTAGTGAATTTCTTGGTGGCGTCGGTTTTGTGGGTGTTTTTTATTTGTGACGTGTATTTACTTACGGCAATTGTTATCACCTATGCTTTAATTAAGTAATCACAAATAATTGTAGAATATAACAAACTTGTTTTTGTGGATTGTGAGGTTAGATCGCTATATTTGAGTTACACAAGTTACAGAAATTTAAGTATTAAAATAATAAATAATATATATATCAAATAGCATAACCACAACAATATATTTCTATTTTTCGGGCATCAAGCCACAGCTCCTTGCCATCTCAGCCATCCTGCTAATTTCGGCTTCGTAAGCCACCACATTTTCGTCATCTGACGAAGCATCGCATTACCAGCGATTATTTATGACAAGAATTCTAGCAAATTTAATGTTAAATAGAAGAGAAAAATAACTTTCTTTAATGATATTTAAAATAAGCCACTATCATGTCTTTATCTTTATCTTTGTTACACGCTATGTAATATGGATGAAATAAGGAGCTAGAGTCGATAAATGAAAGCGCCTTTCGTTGCAGTAGAGGGATGACCTTTCCCAGCATTGAGAAGAACGGTTCAACCAAAGAATTCTTGCGAATTCTTGGCGTCCGAAAAAAATTCCGTCGATAATTGCGTCTGATTCGAGGTAAAACATCTTAGAGTGAGAACGTGTCCGATCAGCACTTTTCAATCCTCCCAAGATACGGAGTCCCAAGGGAAGCGCGCTACGTGAGAGCGAGAGACTTGTGTAATTTAATATTGATTTCGCCGATGATGTAGCAAATACCAGCCAAGAAATATCATTATAATAAATGTCTCGCAAATTCACATTCGAATCCGACGAGTTGGAGGCTTCGATTTATTTACCCGTTTCGCCGAAGGAAAGCGCAGAGTAATCCTTACATTAATAGTGAGTTCTCGCGTGCGCTGCTAGTTAAATTTCGGGGTTGAAGAATTAAATTATCTGCGAAAGTCTGAAAATTGATGATTTTGCGGACGTACCGCCCGTTCGCTTTCAAATCAGGTCGGGCCGATTTTACTTTGAAGCAATTAGAGCAGTCCGCAACAAAACAAATCTAGGGTTTAATTTAAAAATCGCTAACTTTAATCTCGCCAAACTTTGCTTTTATGTTCGGCTTCGTAAATTACCGCTGGGCTGTCTGCTTCTTGGAGGGTGGCCTGTATCGGCCGCTCTTCGGAACAAAGGAGAATCCTCAGACCTTGATAGGTAAGAACTTTGTTCCTTCGAATCGCACAATAAATCAAAGAGTAATTTTATATCGTTTGTCGTCGAACGCAATAAATCTTAATAAAGTTGTCCGTAATAAATCTCTGCAAAAGATAAAAAAGCCTTTTAATACATACTAATGAGGATTGCATGGACTGATTCGAATGCGCGGAGTTATCCGGGATTAAAGAATCTAATCACGTGATTCTTCTGCTCGGAGCTTTGAGACCGATTCGTTTTCGTTTGCTTTCCAGAACATGCGGAAAGCAGTCGCAAAATTAAACCAAAGACTGAGCGTTCCCTGGATTGTTTCTAAATTGAAATTTATAAAAACGGCTATCTTCATCAAGCACTTTGAATTCCATACAGTTCGATGACCAAAGCATGACCTAAGATCATAATTTAAAAACTCCAAACGTCCTTCTCTTTCGCTATACATTCGCAAGACCTTTTAAAGTTCAGTCTTGAACAAATCATAATATTTAATTTTGTTTAACTTTGTATATCCTAAACGTTCAGTGTAACCATTATACACATAAAATCGATGATGCTTTCGTTACATGAATAAAAAATAGTGAAAATAATTAATAGTCCAATACAATAAAAGCAACCATGTTTGTGTTTTATAATTTCATGTATGAAAAAGGTATTGTAGCTTGGCATCTTGTACATAAACTTAGAAAACATTGAAAACACAATTTTATAATTTTTTGTTAATAAACGTTACATAACTGCAAATGATATCGAAAAGTTATAGTCACCACTATTTAGAAAAATATCGTCATATCTCTATACATATTATTTCTTATCAATTTAAAGATATTTTCTACAACAATTCAAACTTAAAGGTTCCGTGGTTGCCTATTCTAAAATTTCAACATTTTCCAACATTTTTAGCCAGCTGCTTCTCTTCTCTGCCAATTTCCAAATTGTGCCGATGAAGAAAGGTAGTTGGTTGCTATGGGAAATAAATGTTCGAAGTAACTTTCGCATCCTCTTGAAATGTCCCCATTGCAATCAATTTGAGTAATCAATATTACGGCTTCGTTTGTGGAAACTGGATGATGTTCCTGACAGGAGTATTTTTGGGTAAATTTTTCGAAAACAGACATTTTCCGAAACTATACCTGATACGCAGCACATGCCACGCTTTATTGAAAGGGAGCAGCACAGTACACTTTTGGGGCCCCACAGCCGAAATACATTACCTGCAGTCGAGGATTGTAATGTGAAAAAGCCGCTCATACCTTCGGTAACAGCCTGTCAATACCTTCCAGAAGCCTGGCGTTATGGTTGTGACCACGCCTCCATTCTGCTTGGTAACCAGCAACAAAATACCTTTAACTAATCTATTCCCCTGCGTTATAAGAATTGGACTCCGACATAACCTGCAAGATGGATTTATTTGTGAATGACTAATTGTGTTAATGTTGATGACTCCGTCAAGTATCAAATATGCTTTGTACTTAAATAAATATAGTACATCATAGTATTATCGTTGCATCACTTAGATCACTGTGTAGAGTTGAACAATATGTCAATGTTAAAGTTAGTTTTGAATTGGATGCGCCGCACGCACTATAGCAGTGGCCTTTATTTAATTTGAATATATAATTGAATTATATGTGTATGGTAATGCTGCAAGCTTTGGCCTTTTTTTAAATTTATTGTTTGAGGTTTCACTTCAAGTTTGCTTTAGTATGTTTGATTGATTTCTACCATGCAACTTTAACTTGGAGGTGTTTCATAGGTAAAAGGTTCTGCTTCTAAACCAGAAAGTCTGTTCAAACCCCAATTCCAAGCTCGAAACTATGAAGTGTTAATACTTAAAAAGTTCTCAAAGAGGCGAAGCCGATACGCATGCATGGAAGATGTTAACAACTAGGCTGGCAACTACAACCAGGCTGACAACTACAACAACAACAAAAATTCCAACTGAAACCCTTTGTTTGCTGTTCTGTTTTGATGGTTTTTGTTGATTATTTACTTTATCTTTTCCCAATTTACCTCACGGTGTGTAATGCAACATACAAGTGCATGCAATTTTTATTTTTATTTTGAATATCCAGTTGGTTTATAGAGTATATGAATAGAACAGTTGTATAAATGACTGTGGCAGTTATTAAAGAAACCAAATGCGTTTCTATTGGAAATAACAATATTAAAATAACATTGAAAATAATTCACGTGAAATCAAGTTGGGGGATGAATTTCCCTATTGGTGAACTTTTAAAATAACTGAAAGTCTGAATTAGCACTAGTAAAATAGATTTCTCTTCAATCAAACATGATAAAGTAACACAATTGTTATTATTTTGAATATAAAAGTCAATGGTATTAAACTTGTTTGACAGTGTATTATCTATTAAAAATAATGGAATACAATTTATAACGTAAAGCCAGAGCTAAAGCGTGTTCTTGTGTACTGGAGTGGAAGTCTATTAGAAATAATAGAATGGTGGAAAGCAGCAACGAGCTTTGAAGTAAACCAGGGGTTTGCTGAAGAAATCTTCACAGTATGCTGTTAAACAGTCAGGTATGACAATTAACGAAGAAAAGGTCAGTGAACGTTATTGATTAATTTTGGTAAAAGTTTGATGTGATACAAAGAACTGTATTTATAATTAACAAAGGTATTTAGAAAATGATGTTTTCTAAATTGTACGTTAATTCAAGCTTGAATAGTTTTCGGCTTTTATATTTAGAGTTAATACGATTGATTTAGGTTGTGTATGTTATTATTTGGATCAAGTGATTAAAATTGCTTTGAAATATAAATTATTTTTTATTGTAGCGTCAGATCAAACACCAAATAATTAAGTCAATGTTTAACATATGATATTAAGTAAAGTATTTGAATTCTTTTACTTAAAAATTCAAATATGGTAACAGTATTTTATACTGTTGATGAAATATAAATGAAGGCTAAACAATTATATTAACTGCTATCTTTAAAAGTAACATAACCCCATTCAGCTGAGACAAAGGAGTTTCATTGTTCCGAGCTAGTTAGTCAATTTTACGACAGGGGTATTTATCCTGACATAATGTCTAATGTCAGAATTGCGTAATTAATATATGTCAAAGTTTTAAAGTTTTACTGGAATACAAAGGTAAGTCATTAGAAGTCAAAAAAGCAGTGTTTCTTTGGATAGTATAAGAATGAAATGTATAGTAATACAACTAAGATATATTTAGACAAAATATATCTAAATACCAATTTGGTTTTAAAAATAGTGAGGATACGTCACAGGTGTTGGGAATTGAGCCAACGTTTGTAATTCTATCTGTAGCTAGAGTTTCTATTTGATTTATATTTTTTTCTTTTTTTCTGGCTACTTCTTTGATATTATTCTCCCATCCGGTTCATGGTCATCTCTTGCTTTTTTCCACTCTCATTTCGTCTCAATTCTTTTTGGTTTATCTCCCGATGTTCATTCGGTTCAGGTGGCAATTGAAGTTGATCTACATCTTCCCTTAAGGGTTGTAGGTTGAATTCTTCTAGTACGCTGTTATTACGTATTCGATCTTTGCTTGCGCCTTGCTTATTTTTTTTATTATCCAGTATTGCCTAGAAGTTTGCTGCATATAGTATGATGACTAAATATCTATCGTAAGAGCAAAAGGAAAATTCATCAAGAGCGCTTTGGAATTTTGAAGTCATGTATATTATAACACCTAATATATGAAGCTGTCATTTGATATTTGTTACAAAATGAGGTAATGGTCTTCTTCTTCTTCTGGTGCAGGTTTTAGAAATATTTTCCTTGCCTTCATTACCGGAAGTCTTGATCATGATCATAACACTTTGCGATATTAGCCATTGTCAGCCACTGTCTAAAAAATTTGAGTAGATAAGTAGGGAGGGTTCTGAAACAAAACATGTGGCTGCGTATTTTCCGCCATGCACTGTAGAGCTGCGCAGAATTTGAGTTTAGCGCCAAAATGATGCGCACTAAATCTATGCAGAATTTTAATTCCACGGCATGCGCTGTAGATCTGCGCAGAATTTGAAATTACCGACATGCTCTTTGCAGAATTTGAATTTACTACCATAATGATGCGCAGTAGACCTACGCAGTGACAAGTTTTGTTCCAGAACACCTCCTTCATATCTACTAATGTCAGTGACAAAAATTAGGTATAAATTTCTGGTATTATAATACACATGACTTCAAAATTCCAACGGCATCTTTGACGAACTTTATTTTTGCTCATACTATGTATTGTTCCACAGGGTGTCATCGAAAGTGTAAAGTTAATTCATTTTGCACTGCGAAAATCAAAATTGTTAATTAATTAAATCCTTTACTGTCTAGAAAAAGAATAACTCATTAACGACTGATTTTAGGATATGGTTATCTAAACTTTTTAACTCAAAGAAAAACGTAAATATTACCACTCATAAACGTGAATAACAGCTTGATTTATTTATCCATGTTATTGAGCTTCCACCGGTTAATGGCGTAATTATGTTCACCATAAATTCCCTGTACATTTCTATGGTTCAACACATTTTATCAGTTTAAATCTACTGTAAAAATTTATATTGATATATGCCACATAAAAATGTCTGTGTAATTAATGCTTTATCAGAGATTTTTTATACGGTGACATATAAACACTGTACACACTTATAGTTCGACAAATGAGTTATCTAATTGATTCCTAAAATATTTATGATGCGCTTTGGGACACCCTGTGTCCTAGTTTTGGTCTCACCTCGTAAGTAAGCAACCGGCTATTGTTTTTGCTTTGCTACTTGTTCTTCTACAGTTTTTGTTAGAGTGCCATAACTGTTCAGCTAAATATTTTATTTTTATTACGTGTTCTACTATTTTTTCGTCGATCACCAGTTTATATCTGACAGGTTCGTTACTTATCTTCATTGTCTTTGTCTTGTCTGTCGCCATTTTTATATTAAATTGTTTAAAAAGTTTGTTAAATTTGTAGACCAACATCTTCAACTCGTTTCCCATTAGTACTAATCAGTACTGTCTTAAAAATAATTTTACGCTAAAAAATTGACAATTTATTAAAGAGATCAAAGCATGTTGAGGTAATGCAACCGGTAGATAACGCATTAAGAAATAAAAATTACTAGTCTGCTTATAAAATAATTATATTTTCAAAAATTTTGGTATGCTATTGTACAACATTAATGTATACAGGGTGTTATTTAAGTACGTGGCCAAACTTCAAGAGGTAATTCTTTGAGTGATTTTAAGACGAAAAGTTTATATAAACATAGGTCCGGTAATGCTTCGTTTTCAAGATACAGGGTGTCAAACTTTTTTAAAAAAATCATATTTTCGTAAAAATTTTAATAATCCTTCAGCCGATTTTGTTGAAATTTGTCAGTGTTATTTATGGTAAAAAGGGGCTAATTTAGCCCTAACTAGATTAAAATTATTAAATTCAGTGGCGTCCCGGGGGCACCTTAACCAATATTTTTGACAAAAAAATGTGCGCCACTGACTTCTTTAGAACTTTTATATTCTTTTTCGCATTAAGCAGCTAAAAATACAACTTTGTTGTCTCTTTATTTTTTTTTCGTATCTTGCTTCGTTTTTGAGAAAAAAAAATAAAAATCACTTTATTGCATGTCCCTGGGACAACATAATACAAAATTAAAGTTACCAAACTGTCAAAAACTGGGTTGTACCTGTTATTTTTTTTTCCATATCAATAGTCTATTTTAGTCTTAGAAATTGTTATAAAAATTAATGCTAGCTAAAAGATATTTTTTGTGTTTTATTAATTATTAAAAAATGTTTTTTTGCTGTTCATGGACATGCAATAAAGTTATTTTTATTTTTTTTTTCTCGAAAACGGAGCAAGATAGGAAAAAAACTAAAGAGACAAAAAAGTTGTATTTTTAGCTGCTTAATGCAAAAAAGAAATAAAAGTTTAAAAAGTCAGTGGCGCCCATTTTTTTGTCAAAAATATTGGTTAAGGTGCCCACCGGGACGCCACTGAACTTAATAATTTTAATCTAGTTAGGGCTTAATTAACCCCTTTCTACCATAAATAACACTGACAAATTGCAACAAAATCGGCTGAAGGATTAGTAAAATTTTTACGAAAAAATTATTTTTTAAAAAAAGTTTGACACACTGTATCTTGAAAACGAAGCATTACCGGACCTATGTTTATATAAACTTTTGGTCTTAGAATCACTCAAAGAATTACCTCTTGAAGTTTGGCCACGTACTTAAATAACACCCTGTATATTAACGGTAGAATAATCAATATTAATACAAAATGCAAAGTAAACTACAGAGTATAGGGGTTGCGGAGTGGCCAATAGAAAATATTCGAATAGTTGACACTAACTTACAATAACCAGCAGTTGACGTAAATTTTTTTTATTAAATTCATATTTTAGTCGATCCCCAGCATAACTTATACTGGGCAATTCTCGTTTTTCGATAACTTAATGATACAAACATCATTATCGTTCCGATTAAATTATGTTCTTGTTTCTTTACAGGCTACCATAGCTACTATTCCAATTTCATCATTGCTGCACATCACTTGGAAATTTTTTTCATCAACAGAGATTGTGACCAATGTTATTACTTATTCATGAACGACAAATGGCCTATCTACAACTAAATGTCCATTATTTGTAGGACATTTACAGCATGTTCTTTTCTTCCAGATTATATTAAAAACATAACACTTACCTTCATCAAGGACAAACTAAGGACATGGAAATGAAAATGTAGGTATATTGGGGTGAATATAAGAAAGGAAACCTTATATACACTTCAATTTGCAGACGACCAGGTACTCATAACACACAATGATGGACTCCAGCTGAATATAAACAAGACGAAATATTTGTTACTGTGAAAAAAAATACGAAATACTGCTGAACACGGGCAAATCATCAAAACATGTAAAGAATACACATACTTTGGGACTAAGATAACAAAAGAAGAAAAGTGTGGAAAGGAGATAGAGGATAGAATAAAAAAAGAAAGAAAATAAGAAGAGCAATTAACGGAATCCAGTGGGGCAGAAACATAACGAAAAGAACGAAAAATCAGATATAGAAAGCTATGATCTAAAGCACAGTATTGTAGGGTTGTGAGGTATGGCAGATGATGAAAAGAAGTAAAGAATAGCTAGAAGCACTTGAAATGGACGCCTTGAGAAGATCGGCGAGGATTTCCAGAATCGAAAAGATTAGGAACGTAGTAGGGAAGTAATGAACAAAGATGAAACTATTGTCTCACATCATCTGGGCCAGTTGCGTGAGATCCCGCAGCGGACAGAAGGAGCTCAACAAGAAAACTAGATTCAGGTTTTGTGTTCATTTAATGTAATGAATGCTGCGAACAGTGAATTGGTGCAGAGGCTTCACCCGTATTGCTACCGAATTCAGTCAGAATTTTGGACTCCGGCCGCTATGTACAATTCGCTTAGCGAGCTGCGTACCTGAATGATGATTTTCCAACCAAGGAGCAGATGTTGGTCGCCACCGCATTTATTTTTAAATTGATGTAGTTTGCATTTGTACCTCTGTGTAACCGGTTTTGTAAGCTATTGTTCTCGCAAGCCGAGTTTATTGAGGTGAACCTTAAATTGGCCAATAATTACCTGAAATTTGTACTAAATGCCATTTTAATTTGTGATTACATACTATGATATTAGTATTTTGGTGTTATTATTTGTTATTGCTACCTATGCGTAATTTGAGTTTTTCTTTCAGGAAACTATGTGCTACTTAAGTTTACGAATTGTCAGTTGAATGCCTGGATACACTTGTCGTTAATTGGTAAAGATTCGTTGGAGCCCCTTTAGTTTTTAATCATTTGTTAGTACTTAAAAGGCTGCATGCAAGTCTTCCTGACCTAGCCCGCCGGCAATTGTATCCAAATAGTCATAAAGGTTGTTTTGTTGGAGAGAATTACTCGACGAATCGAGTTGATGCTAACAGGTAACTTCCAAACCTAGGCATCTGGTGCTCATACTCGGATATTCTTCAAACCGTTTTAAAATTTCTTCTTCAACCTCAGATGCCCTAATTGTACGATCCCGTCCATAATCAACAGTTCAAGGAGCAAAACCACCAGTTTCTCGAAGACGTCCTTCAACAGCAGCAAATGTTTGATGGTTTGGTACGCGCCTATTATTAAATCTTTTTCTGTATACTCCCACCGACTACCGACCATTTCCTTAACAATAACCATAAACTAATACCATCTTAGTAATTTCTGCGTTAAGTGTAAGGTACGGTCATACCGAAAAATGTAAACATTAAATGTTAAATTTTGAAATTAAACGATAAAGGTGTGTCAAATTGAATTGTTTGACAATACTTACTTTGTAACTAATGACGATACCTACAATTATTAACTCGTTGCTATGTACATTTTTATTGTTTCTGGCCCGTTGGTCCTTAAATACGCTCCAAATTTGTTGGACCCGTCCTAAACCTGGATAAAGTGTGAAGGAAAGCAACGATGAGTTTCGGTAAGCAATAAAACATTTAAATTCAATTATGTCAGAAACGGTTGTTTGTTATAAATCTAATAGACTAATAGAATTCAATAGAGTCACAAAAACGTTATGAAGCTTTCGATGTATGCGAAAGGCTGCTGGTGGAACCCTTGCAGTGTACATCAAAACTGTGATCAGATCTAATTTTCTCATCCCAAAAATACCATTAGTACCAAATTTCGTGCAGATTATTAAGATAAATGCTTAAAAAAAGTTTTTAAAAAACGTAATAACTTTGAAGCCCTGTATTTCGAAAGCTATCAACTTTTGGACAAAGGTAGGTTGGGCTAGATGGTCATAATTTAACCTCAAGAATTTGTGTTAGCATTTTGTACTCACCTTTTAGAGATACCCTGTATTATAAAACGGTATGTTATTAATTTTTGGAATAATTCATTTTGATTATTGTTTTTGTACTTTTTCCATATGACTTTATTATTCTTTTCTATTTAGTGACTTGCTTAATTTATTCCTACATGATATTACAAAGGAAGTGTCAAGTAGTTGCGAATAATGCAAATCTAATCACGGCGACAAAGTGCAGGTAATGCAATTAATTTGCTTAACCATACTTAAATACAAAATAATTAGTGTAGCGACAAGCAGTTTATGGCGTTCGACGATTGCCTGCTTTTCGTACATCTTGGCCTACTAGCTTTTAGAGTTCTGATTTTTCTATTAAAAACTAGATATGTTCTCCACACGACCTTATTTTACCGCTTGCAAAAATTTTATTTTCCGGTTTTTTGAAAACTATATTACTTATAAAAATATCTTTTGACAAAAGTTATACACAATACGAAGGATATAATAGGTTGTTATAAAAGCTATACCCATACATATAGTATTTAGTTTTGGACTTTGGAGAAAATATACCAAATTTTAACCAAAAAGCACTGGGACCCTTAAATTTATATTTAAAACTAAGATATATGCTTTCAGGCGGCTCGCGCTCAATTAAACGATCTGGGCTGTCGAGGGGTACAGGCAGACTCGCAGAACACAGCATTTCAAAAACCACTTTTTTTAATCAGAAGACAAGAAAACGTAAGTTTGCACAAAGATCATGGGTTCTAAAAGATAAAGAATTACCATGAGTACATGTTCTAGTATTTCTATGTAGTGCTATTTAATAGAAAACTTTTTATTTGATATCAAAAACTGTAGAAACGCTAGCCCCAGGACACGTCTAAGTTTTACTAAGATTTGATATTGGTTTATTTATAGCATCTCTAAATGTAAAAAATCTCTTCGCAGCATATGTAGAGAAAAACTGTGCCAAAATTGTATGTATGTATTACCGATAACCCCATTCTACCTTGTGGTCTAGAGGCTGGTGCTTTATCCGCTTTAGGATCTACCGGTGCAATTCTCAACCTGGCCCAGTTTTGGGTTACAAAGTTTTGCCAAAAATAACAAAATATTGCTTACATAGGGAGATACGTACAATATAGTTAGTTCGGTAATTAATAGCGCATTTTTTCTCGTGCAAATATCGAAGGTGTAACACAAGAAGAGAATATGCAAAAAAGCATTGCTACAGAACAAAAATGAGGCAGATTTTAAAATTATAAATATATATTTGTTTTTACCTGATACCCTGTCCTTATCTTCTTTATCAATTCTGGAGGGCATGTTCCCAAAAATATTTATTTATGCAAAAATATCAACCTCTTGACAAGTACATTTATTACTTGTATATTTAATGAGAACTGGCAATGACTACTATTAGAATAGATCAAACTCCAGTTATAAATGCAAGAATGACAAAATGCATTAGAACTGTAGTTTTCGCATCTGCTATGTTTTCCAGGTTTAAAATATTGTCTCCAGGCATCTAGTAAAGTTCTTCTCCACAGAGGACTCTCAATATTTCTAATTGATTTATAAATATATCAACTTGTCATTTGCAGTTATAATGGTTATTTACTATATAAGTGATTAAAATAAAAATTTTACGAGCGTAATATTCAGCTTCAGCTTTTGGTGTAACATTAACACAGAAGTTTACTACAATCACATCTTTCTGAATATGTTGCAGTCTTAGCAACACGGAGACTGTTTATAACTTAAAAGTTTTTAAACCGCTAGAGGATTAAAATTTGTATTTCCCAATTTTAATAAACAACTACTTTTACGTATTCAAGTAAATAAAAATGATATTATAAAGCAAAATTGGATAAATGCGTTAATTATTTCATCTTTGACATTTTTAATAGAATAAAAGAAATAGTTGTTTGTATAATAAGCAGCGGTGGCTGCTCCTTAGTGGGACAGGGGCGCTAGCCTTCCAGCCACCAACAGCCTATATAGCATTAGAAAGAAGTGACTATTGTATAACTGAAAATATGTTATATCTATTCTACCGTTATAATATAGCAAAGTTTAAATAACGAGATCTGGATGTCGCTATTCGATATGGCTTAAAACATATAAAACAAGGTCCAAGAAGCATTGAACTAAACTGAGCCTTACCTGAACTGGCGAAATAATAATGGCTAAATAAAAATGTTCATTCAAAATAAATATAAAATTATTAGATATGCTGTCCTTTAATAATTTATTTACAGCAATAATTAATACTTTTTGCACCGACTAGCTATTAGCTTCGAAAATCTCTCATCCGAGGGTTGAGTCTCTACACAGTTGAAAATTGCATGATAACTGCACTATTATGGCGAATGCTTCTTAATAAACTTAACCTCCAATAAATGGTCACAAAGCCACACAGAAATTTGCGTCCCATTACGTGACAGGTAAATAACAATAAAATAAATGCACTCACGTAACTAAGCAAACTTGATTATAGTTAACTAGGAACGCCGCTTCCATCAAAGGTTGACTTGACTGTATGTATGCATTTTATTTGAAAAAATTCCCAAATAAAAACAAAAATCTACGGGTCTCAGCGTTTTTCCAAAAATTGTTTCTTGAATGTTTAACGAATTTATTCCCTACTTTACGAAAGCACTGTATAATACATACATAAAATTTCAAAGATGAAACAATTAACGGATTTATCCTATTTTGCTTTATAATGTCATTATTATTTACTTGAATACAGACCCAAAATAATGTTGTATTTCTCTTGCGGTTTAAAGACCTTAATTTATAAACAATCTCAGTGTTTAAAAGCGGAGGAAATCGTTTTCGCGTTAATCCGCATATATTGAAAATCTCTTGTAATTTTCCAATTAATCCTGTGCTTTATGGAGCCAATAACCGCCTCGATGGTGCTTAATGCACACCTCTCATAATGTTAATATTTGTACTTTAAAATTATTTTTTGTTAATCGTTAATCAAACTGAAAATTCATTAAAAAAAAGTATAAATTTCAAAACTAGTTGTACAAATTGCTATTAAGCTATTGCTCACTTGACCTATATTGTTTCAAATTATTTTTCGTATTTGCCTGATGATGACGTTAATTTAATTGTACATCGAAACATAAGTAGCTACGTAAAATGTCCGAATTTTAACACTAAGTAAATTTTCTGAGTTTTATTTCAAAATATATGTGGGTCAAGGCGAAAACGTTTCATCCGTTTTTTAATTTTAACCATACCCACGAAGAGGACCAATTAATCTGAATTTCAGGGTTGCGTTAACTACAACACAATCACTGCAATGCGATTATACTCAAGGATTAATAATAAGCTCATTAAACTCTCATTTTATAAATAACTATTACCTTTACTATTCAATTTTCATAGTATTTTGTAGAATTTCAGGAAAACTGTGCTGCAAATTACTTTGCAACTCAGTTTTACACCTTGTATCATACCTACGTAACCATATAGTAAAAAGGAACTTTCAATGGCAGATGTAGGCAAACATATACATATGTTTGGATATGTACTTACCCGTATTAATAAACAGTTTTCACCCTGATCAGATTTTTCAATTCTTTAGCCTTCAACCTTCCATTCACCAATCGACGAAGAAGCGTTTATTACTTTAGCTCTGCGGCGAAAGTCCAAAATTAGGAATGCTCTGTATATCTACTTTCACTAACCACAAAAGGTACATTATAAAATCTTATAGAGGCTTAACACTCATAACAACAAATTTATTTACAAACGCTTTATTAGCAAAATATGTTACAGCGAAAGCAGTTACCAGCATAAGTTTACTTTGTGCCCTTGTAGAATACCAGTGTACCATTTAATCAAAGTCGCGCAAATTCGAATTAATCTCAGGGACAGGCGGCTTTATACTACATACACTCGGGGTGAAAGGGATGCAAATAGTTGCCGGCCACGCAGCCCCTGGTGTTCCGCCCTAGTTTAATGCAGTGACCGATGGTTTTCTTCATGACTTGATATTCGACGTGACAGGGCACCTCCTCCTTGACCTCTTCCTCCAAGGCGACGCCCTTGGCGGCCGGACTGTCACCGTCGTCTTCCACAAGGATCTCCCTGAGATGAGAGGACACCATAGCGAACATGAGAAGGACGACGCTGCTCCTAAGGACACCAGTGGATGCCATTGAGCGACTGGGCACAGCAAGCCGCTCCTGGGGTTTTATTGCTGCTGGGAAGTCTTATGCTACGAAGTTTCCGCTGATAATGGTGTACGCAATCACGCACTTGATGGGTTTGAGATAAAAATAGGTAAGGTGGGTAAAAACACGCTATTTGCGGCTCACTCCTGTAAATCCGGAAATTGGATCTCCTTCGGAAAAGCCCCAGCGACGCGACGCAGTTATCTGCTGCAAATGTAACGATGCGATGATGCTGCAATAAAGCGACGCCCGTTAAAATGTGCCGGCTAGAAATTATAATGACGGATTGTTTGCGCAGCTCCGGCACACAGCACCAGTTATCTCGCTTAGGCTTAGTATTCGGGACATCTAGGGATCATTAAATAAACGTCAATCAAACGGCGAACGAGTCTGCAGAAAAAAGGGCGACGTGGGTCAAGGCTTTATTAAACATTAAACAGTACCGCGTGGTTATTACAGGGATGTACGAACCAATATCCCGCTCCAGTTGACACTTTTAGGGTGCTATTTTCAGAATTTGCTACTGATTCATTGGTTTCAGCTAATTTTAGAGTTAAAACTTTTGGCCCAGACCACGACATTTTTTATCATTAGAATTGGACCTATTCCTATTTACATATTTTCTACTGCTTTTACATAATGGTATGTCCGTTTGCCAAGTAGTACTGGAGCAGAACATGATACCGCAATAATTGCTCGAAATTGTTGTTAACTACAAATGATTATTATTACTATAACCCATATATTGAGATGGTTTAATTCTCGCAATTTAATTCTGTATGGATAAAGAAATATTAAACACAGTCAATTGAAGCACAAAATTGCAATATTTTATTTAATTGCAATCTAGACAGTAGTTGAAGTTATTAAACGCATTGGAAATAAGATGCAAGAAGCATAATTAGACGGATACAGGTTAGCATAAGAAAATCAGGTTTCAGAAGGATTGAATTTGAAGTTTGAGTAAAAGAAAGATTTAAGATGGCTAATATAATATAAGTAACATGATAGGTTTCAGCATATTTGAAGCCGGACCAAATGTAAGTAAATAATGCAAAAGGTTGGTTATGTGCATAATGAATATGAGCGTAGAGCAAGCAAGCTGAAAGGTAGATGGAAATCAAAGCAGGATAAGATATAATTTGCAAAGAGCAATGCAGAACGAGGGAAACTGAAATGAAGAATAATTAGTGACGTGGTTAAAATTTAACTCAAGTGCCAGTGCAATTTAGAACTAAGTGTTCATAGCAAAGCAGTGATAAATAACAGTTTATGTGACAAGAAAGGACAATTTGTATGTAAGGAATAAAGACAATTTCTAGTTTTAAGCAACAAACATGTTAATCAAATGTTATTTATTCTTTTAACGCGATGCTCTTTTGTTAAAAAGATAGAAAATAATTCCTGTAATGTCAACTTGTGGGCAAATGATGCTCCTGATTTTTGGTGTTTTTATATAATAAAAGTTATTTGCAAAGTCTAAAAAGTGTACAAAGTTATTCTACAAGTCACCGGGCATAAGTAGAAGTGTTATTAAAAGTTTCTCCACCGAAAAAGTTAATAAAATTGTGCAAGCCAAGATCGGCGTGGGTTCAACTTCGACAACCTGGAAATTTCAAACTGCGATACCAGTCCATTCCAACATCGGATGCCAGAAATCTGAAGTCCTACAGATCGGGAAGAGGTGTAACAACATCCTAGAAGAAGATTTGGTGCCAAGGAAGCGACTTCCAGCAAATAAGGGCGTTGGCGTCACCCGCAGCGGCTCCAGAGGCGAGGTCGGCAATATTTTAAAAAGTACGATTTCGCAGGTTTTTATGTGGTTGGAGTCCGGAAAGCCAGTAGACTTTGAGAACACACCTTGCTGAAGAGATTCATCGTGTTTCCGAGCATCCAGATACGTCCAAATTCCAGAAAATCGGGTGGCGTCACTAGAAAATACGATTTATGCCAAGATTTGCAGTTTTCACAGGAAGCCAAGACAAAATATAGTAGCGCGTCGTTTTTACGTCACAACCTAAAACAAAATCAAGTTAGATGTTGCTAGGCGGGAGATTCGATTCAGTTTACCTGTGGTTTCCTTGCAAATTTCGCTTTTGAATATAAAAATAAAACGCTGTATGCACCAGCGAACCTTTTGTGGTGTAAGTAAATTTTGTGAGGTTATAAATTATTGAAGTGAGTAGAGAAGTTGTACCAAAATTTTGAATATTTGAGCTTCTCTGAGTTAAATATTCCACAGAACTCTTTTAATACAAAATTCAAATTTGAACCTAACCTGAGATATCAGTCTTGTGTTTTGCCGGAGCAAGCCGAAAGGATTATTGCAATTTGATAAAACATAGAACGGGGCAATTAACCATTTTATTTGAGAGTAATAAATACGTTTCATTTTAGTTAGCCTAAGATACAGACAGGCAAGTTTTGCATTTTTTAAATTTAATATAAGTGCCCTGAGTATTGGGGTGTTTGCCTAATAGTACATTGAGTTGGCAATTGTCTAACATTACATAACAGTATATCAATAAATTTGATATACTATTATAATGAATCTGGGCTTGAACTCTTAGTATTATTTTATTGTTTATTTAAAATTTGTGGTTTTTGTAGCTACTCCAAAATTACTTTTATAAACATAAAGTAAAAATATAATAGCCACATATTATACCCTTTCTGTTAATCGTTAAATATTTATATTTAAGAACTAGCACGATAGAACACGAATAACTCAATCAGGGTTGGGTATCTACCCTTGAGTAATACTTCTTCTTCTTCTGCAAAACCCTGGTACCCTAAACGGGTGTCGGGTGATCCTTCGGTTGTTTACCTATCCATAATTTCCAGTACTTCCGGTCTCTGGCGCCCTCTTTTATTTCGTTTAGTGTTTTCCCCCTGCTAGTTCCTATTTTGATAATTTGTTCCAGCCAAGTTTGCCTAGGTCTTCCTCTCTTTCTTTTCCTATTACTTTTGGTGTCCATTATTTTTCTAGGTATTCTTTCTGTCGGCATTCTGTGGAGGTGGCCAAACCACTCTAACTGTTTATTTTCTATTTTCGTACAAATTTGTTCCTGCTGTAGCCTTTCTCTCATTTCTTCATTTCTTATGTGGTCCATTTTAGATTTATTTGCTATTTTCCTTAATACTCTCATTTCGGTGGCTGTCAGTTTGGATTTGTGTTTACTATGGATAGTCCAAGTTTCACTGGAGTATGTTAATATTGGGGATAAGATGGTATTATATATCCTCAATTTGAATCTATTGTTTATCTCTTTTTTTCAAAGATGGTTTTGTTAAGAGAATAGTATGTCATGTTTGTTTTTCTGATTTTATTTGCTATTTCTAGGTCGATTTTACCGTCATTTGTGAAGGTGCTTCCTAAATAGTCCATAGTTGTTACTTCGTCTAATATTCTACCTTTGTAATTGAAATTATATGGTTCGTTTTTATTCGTTTTATTTAGTATCATTATTTTGCTTTTAGTTATGTTTACTGTCATATTTAGGTTTTCGATTTCCTCTATCCATATATTTATTAGTTTTTGCATTTTCTTCTTGTTATCCGCCACTAGTAGTATGTCATCCGCGTATAATAAGGCACCAATTAGCACTGGCCTCATGTTATTGTATCTCATGACTGTTCCCAGACCTTTGCTTTTTTTTCTAGCGTTCTTTAATATTCTATCCATGACTATTATGAATAAAAGGGGGCTCAGGCTATCCCCTTGCTTGATTCCTATTTTTAGTTTAAGTTCTTTGGATCGCTTGCCATTTATTTGTATTTTAGCTTTGGCATTTTTGTATAAAGAGTTGACCAAGTTTATTAGTTTTCTAGGCGTCTGTAATTTTTTCAGGCAATCATCTATTATTGATCTTTGTATGGTGTCGAATGCTGCTTGAAGATCTATGAATGCTATGAATAGTTCTTCACCTGTTTGCATCTTTTTTTCTATTACATTCCTTAGGATGTAAATGTTGTCGTTTGTTCGTCTACCTTGCCTAAAGGCTACATGTTCCTCCGCTAGTTTGTTCCTTGTGTGTGCTCTAATTTTTTGTTCTATTATTCTTGTATATGTTTTGTAGATCACTGATGATAAACATATTGATCTGTAGTTTTCACATTTTGTTTTCTCTCCTTTTTTGTGGATGGGGAGTATTAGATTATTATCCCAGTCTTCCGGTATTTTGTTTGACCTGAGTAATACGAGTATAATAACTATTCGCCATTTCCGGGGCTTGTAATTCAGTGGTAAGCACTCTTACTACTGATCTAAGGGTCGCGGGTTTAATTCCCGGTCTCGGCGAGGTTTCTAAAATAACAAAATGTTGATAAAAGCCTCTACAGAATGTCATTCGGAAGCCGTGGGTCCCACGTTATTACGATATACTATGTAAAAGATCCCTTACTAGGGTTAAAACTCCTTAGTCTCGGCAAAATTCTAAGTAGGAATGTGACCATATGGCCATACCGGCTGGTTTCTAAAGCACGTGGTACTGCTCACGCCTAGACGTTGTCCATAACAAACAAACAAATCGCCATTAGATCTATAGCAAAATTGGTTAAATGACATTGGTGCATAAACGTTTACACGTTGCAATAACCTCTATTACACCTTCACTATTAAGCAAAGCAAGCAATTCTAAATCGTTTATTCAGGTAAGTATTATCTTCTTGTACTTTCTTTGGACGTAATATAGGCATATTTGTTTTAGGTACCTATCTTGCCTGTTGACTTTTACCACACCAATAATCTAAAGTCTCTTTCCTACTTAGGATAGGACAAATCAAGCAGCTCGGTAAAGTTCTAGTTCAGCAACAGCTCTGGCACTTCTAAGAAGACCTGCAGATGACCTCCTCCAATACAGCTGGGCTCCTCAAATTGACGAAGCACTGCAGCGCAGCTCACCTTCGGTACACCTATTGTCGCCCAATGGCATTGCACACGTATTCAACCAATGGCCCTTCTTAATTGTTACACGGTTTATTATATGGTTTTTTGGCATGAAATCAAATCCCAACAATATTGTTACTTCCTTTTACTACTATAAAGGAAGTATTGGATTCACCCCAAAAATTCGAAATTGAGTTTTCAACAGATCTTCACGTTTTAGAGTCCCCTGATCCCAAAAAACATATTTTTTTTCATTGGTCTGTGTGTCTGTCTGTCTGTCTGTGTGTCTGTCTGTCTGTGTGTCTGTCTGTGAACAGAATATCTCAAAAAGGAAAAGAGGTATGGCATTGAAACTTCATATATAAGATTTGTGTACTATGTAGATGAAACAGCAAGCTTTTGAAGAAAATCGCATAACCGGAAGTAGGTGTTTACTCTTGTGATTTTTCAGTTTTTTTCGATTTTTTCAAAAACGGCTCTAACGATTTTTTTTTAACTTTACATTTTTCTTACATTTTTAATGTGTATTGATGTGAGATAGGTGATTTTCCAGTTGAATACTTCTAAAGTGGGTTTCTTTTGTTTTTTTTTCTATTTTTTTTATTAACTCCTATTTTAAATAAAACACCCGGTATATTATTACATTTTTGAATTCACCTTAAAATTCTAGAGAAAATCTGTCTCTTCAACTAACACTCTATTTTGTACCGTTTTTGTAGAATTTGTAATTTTTGAAATTTTTTAACAAATGGTTAAAACTTAAAAATGAAATTTTTGACTAATTATAAGATCACTGTAAAAGGAAGTTGTGTGAGTGTATCACACCAGATTTTTATACTTGTTGCGGACCCAATTTTTCTAGCTTGTTATTTCTCAATTATTAATTACCTAGCACAATTTGACAGTTCAGTTAAACACATTTTACTGATTCTCCTCAGTTCACCGCTTCCAATCTAGCTTGGAGGTACCTTCTTTCTTATTTCTTACATTCACTTACACATCGTTTATGTCATTCATGTGAAAATTTTCTTGTAACATTTTCATGCTTTATGTAATCATCTTTACCTTCTTTTGGACAACTTGTAATTCAGAATGAATTTGAACAGGCATTAATAATTATCAAGCATTACTTTTAAGGTCACGTCACAGTAACTTCTGCATAATTGTTTTAGGTTTGCATATGAACTTAAAGTAACTCGTTTAATTGCCGAAGAACTCGGCGCACTGCCTCGTTTTGGCAATAAACATCGTTAATCGTTAATATCCATAATCTATCATAATCAACTAGAATTAGGACAGAAATCTATTTGAAAATAGTACAATACGTTTTTAACTAACTATTTATTTTAAATAAAGACAACCCGTCTTTTGACAGTTCTTTCACCCTCAATAAATTTGAGAGACGCTGATTTGACAAATATTAGAAAATTGCATTCATACAATAACTTGAAAGATATATAATCCAGGAAAAGACATTTTGTATTTGAACTTAAAGTAAACATTGTTAAGGCATATCAATGACTGACATCTAAATTTACCATTATTTCCGAATAAGCTTCGCTCGTGTAGCGTTTGACATTAAGGGTAAGTACACTAGCAAAGATATTCTTGCTCGAGGTACTTTCAATCCCATGCTGCAAATAGAACGAAGTCGGTGGAATCTCTTGATTCCTTTGATGTATTTAATTCGGTTTCGACGAGAAATTTAAAGTGTTCCGAGAAGTTTTAATCTGGGCCCACTAGAGATTTCTTTGCTATTGTAGCCGCTCGTGCGCAAAATTAGTATGTACTTTGTAAATCAGAAGCAGCTGCCTATTAACCAGCTGAATTTTAAACTTAGCAGCTTCCAGCTCCCTTATCTAAAATTTAGGATCGACTATTACCACCGAAAAGAGCCTAATTTGTACCGAGATAATAGTAGCTTTTTTCGGCATGATTAAATACGATAAATTATACTGTTTCTTTAAAATTTAGACCCGAGAGACTTTTTACCAAGCATAAATACGCTACGACCAATAAAGACAAGCAGGGCAGACTGTCTGCTTGAGTTATTGTTAAAAATCGGCATTTTAGCGTAAATGACCGTTTAGCGCCTAAGGTGTTCAAACAATGACAGCCTGAAAAGCAAATTGAAGTGCTTTTTCTGTAAGAGGTAGTCAAGCTGAATTTTCTTTTGGGAGTAGAAATGTATTTTTACTGCTAGCGTCGACGAAGCTGATGATGTTTCGTAATGATCGCAAAATTACGGCTCTCATTCGCTTTTTGTCCTCCTGCGTTTTTTAGAAATACATAATACTAGATGATACATTTGGTTTTTGTAAAATTTTTGGCTGTATGAACCATTTTAACGAATTAGCTGTTTTAATTTAACAAAACGACATTCCTTGAGAAGTCATAACTAGTAATGCTGATAACCTTACAAAATTTTTAATTACTATTTAAAGTACCTTATACTCGTAAAACTATACGGATTCATAATCACTCATTTCATTGTTGGGTTTTCTAAAGAGTGGATATGTTGCCTTATGGTATACGGGAGCGGAGGGGGGGGGGGGGAGTTCTGCGAAGGATAACCAAAACCCAAACTCAATTCTCAATCGCACAAGCAACACAAAGGAACGCATGGAAAAGAAAGATAAGATAAAGAAGGGAAGAATAATATATGAGACTTGCAATATACTGTAGTAATATTATTATTCCCCACTTTTTGTTGGGCAGTAAGTATGTTATACTCATATAAATTGGAATAAATAACATTAGTATTACCACAATATTATTATACCGTTTTAATCTGAATAATTGCCTCTCTCAGGGCTAATTAAGGATTATGATTTGTTTAATTATTTGCTATAATAAATGGTATGTTGCCCCCTATCTTTTAATCATTGGCAGCTAAATCAAATTAAATCGCCGGTTAGCTTTTGAGAACTCCAATGCCAAAGCGTTGGGTTGTAACACACAGTATAAAATTTATCGTAGTATAGCAAATGCTCACTTTTAAACGAGTGACAGTTAACCTCAACGATTGTAGGAAGACAGAGCTGATCGAACAGACAAAAATATGCCTCAGGTAACCAATAACTATGCAATTTAGCGAATTGAGTTGTTTAGCTAACCTGTATTTGTTTTCCTTCTACGTCATAAGTAACACTAACTGGCAACTGTTTTATTTCCTTCTTTACGAATCCATGTTCGTCCACTGGAAAACCAAGTGACGCTAAGCTTGTAATTTCTTTCTGGAATGCTTCCTGCGCCACCACCTACTTCTGGACCGCGAACGAAGTCTTTCTTAGGTGCTGCACGTTGCTGTCCACTTATATCGGCTTCCAGCCTTCTCGAATTGAACTTCAAAAGTTGACCTCGGACCCGGATCACGTTTTCAAAAGATACCAACCTCGTACCTAGCGTCTGTTACGCCTTTAACTGCTGCTGCTTTGTTGTATGCTACAAACAAGAACCCCTCTATACTCTGCACACTGCTATCTACTTTCCGCAGCACCACAACTTTCCAAAATATCGCTTCCAAGTGGAACACAAATGGGCGAAGCTACAGGATCAATTTCCTCTGGAACTGTACTTTGGTACACTGGCGAATAAATAAAACCCAACAACTGGCACAAATTATAAACTTTTAATGTAGGAATTCAAATCAATGCGGGGAGCCAATATTATAAACAGCTTCTGGCTTGGCTTCCCTAATTAACAATAATAATTGAACATCTAGTTATCATAGCAACAAGTTAACAATTGTTTCAAGTAAGTTTTTACAATGTTTTTCCTTAAATACTAAATTGTTTCTGCTAAATGTTATTCCGGAGTACTTTAACCTCACTTTTGGGGGTTTTATGCACTTTTAGTTTATAAACACTGGTTCACAAGTTATTTAGCTCTGAATTGTGGTTTTCTATCATTTTCAAATTGCTTTTACATGCTCTTTGCATTCCTGTGCTTGCTTCCACTGCTTTGTAACCCTTCAGCTGCATTATCGATTGTTGGCATAATAATAAAAACATAAAAACTTGTACTCTGTACTTATAGTACCTGTCAGTCATCATAAATTAGATGTATTTGCCACATCGAGCACAAATCATTAAAAATAAGCTGAATTCAACGTTGCCGACAACTGTTTCATTCAAATACTAGCCTCTGTTAATAAATTACAGTTATTGCTAATCATGTCGTATGTAATTATCAATGTTTACTAGGAACTTATTGCTGCAATAAATAGAATACCAATTGTGGGTCTATTGGAATATTTTTCTATTATTCGTACGTTTGCAACAAAGGAGGTGATAATGGAGTTCTAATATAACAAAGTTGACTTACATAAGCACTAGATGTAATCCTTCAGTGTTAAGGTGGCATCACAACGGAAATAATAGCAAAAGCAAAAATAAATAGTTAAGGTGATTTCAAAATTGAGAACCACTTAATGAGAGGCTTCTAAAATTAAATATGATGGTATATGGGCGACGCTGTTACACCGTTAAACGCTCTAACCATTAATAGCTCCAATCTAAACCAGTGACCGTTCAAAGCAAGCCAGATAGCGAATTGTGAATGCTCAAAAATGGTCCCGTGACCATTGCGCTCAACGGGGCCCGCTAACTATACTCCGACATCAGAGACTGAGGAATACTAAACTGAATATAACTGCATACAGACGACATTAATTTAAATAATCATAAATTCGCAAATTTAAATTGGAAAACTTTCTGATATTATGAGCATCGTTAACTTTCAATGAAGACGAAATCTCAACACTTGTTGCTCCTATGAAATGTAAACGAACTGATACGCTAAAGCTTGTTAAAGTAAAAGCAAGGCATAAATTAAACACAATTAAATTAAGTATATATCTATTTTATGTACAAAAAAAGTTCATCGTGCTAATATATCTACATGCATATATATAATCTTATATTTATGTCATTTAACAGTAACAACAAATTCGCTACATGATCACCATGCGCTCACAGTGAATTGGCAATTATAGATATTCCAAATTAAAAGTACTTAATAAATACATATTAGACATTAATGCATCACCAAAATATTTCAATCACGTGATTTATCACATCACCTATATTTAATTTAATTGAGACAAGATGTTTGCGAAACTAGTAAATAAAATGTCGCATCCAATGTGAATTTATGTGAGCCCTCCGTCTAAGTATTTATCCCGAAACGATCGACACATACAAATCGAGAACCATAATGAATGAACAACTATTCCTTGTCGACACACAAATCCCCATTTAAGTTGAGGTGAAATCGAAATTTTACAAAATCTCGACAAATCATTTGGCTCTGTACCAATTGCTATATATTTTTATTTGCCTGTCCCTACACAACTAAAACAATGTGATGCAATGACACTAGAATTTCTGACAGAAACTAAAAATTACTACGCATTATCTCTCAAATATCTAACCTTCCAAAGTCAGACAAATAAGTCAGCACTTGAATGTAACTCTATAAACGACTTATTTCTTTCAGGAAGTCATCACTACAAAGAGACAGCATGCTTATAACTCGTTGAGTAAACGTGGCTAGCAGTCTCAATAGCAAGTAAAACCGCCACGTCATGACAACTGCATCGAAGCTCACAGTTCACATCCTTTATGCCTTCGTATTATAATAATTAAGTACATTTATCTTCATCGGTGTTATTATGGACCCTTAACCAAATTAATTTTAGTGTCGTTAAGAGCTTCATTACCGCACTCTTTTTATATAAAAAAATACATTAAACCAAAGTTTATTGATGAAGATAAAATATTGAACAATACACGTTTGCTTATGGCACATAACAAAACTCGTTTGATTTCCGCAAAACTCGACTCACCGCCTCATTTTGGCAATCAAACTCGTTTTGTTAAGATGCTCATAATCAAAATTGTATAGTTAATATCTATAAAACAACTCAATATGCCCTAATTATATTCCAACAGCAAATCTCCAAGCAGCCAAATATCCGTAACAACAAATTGTGATTATTGGGGTTTATGCACCAAACGAAGACAGCCCTGTTGCTGAAAAAGAACAGTTCAAAGAAACCCAACAAGAGATAGAAAAGGTTAAGAAAGATCAAGAATTAATCATCGCTGCAGATCTGAACGGACGACTGAGGAAGAAAAAAACAACGACAGCACTCTGTTGGATGCTACGATAGAGTTAGCAAATGAAGAAATTATAATAGAAATGCTGGAACTGAACAGCTTCTGCATTGCAAATTGATCTTACAAACAAAAAACATTCATATGGGTACAACCTACGAGAAAACTAAAAACTATTATAGACTACTTCATCGCATAAATTAAAAGAACTCTATTGAGAAAAGATGTACGAATAACACTAGGAGTGGAGTGTGGTACCAACCACACAAATACCAAAGAATGCAATAAGAACGAAAAAAAATAGAAGAAGAATTTAAACTAAATCTACTTCAGGATCACACCATCAGCGAACTATATCAAGGAAGACTCGACCAGAAACTAAATAACTTACAATAGCATAGAAGTAGCAGCGATGAAAACCTTAGAGAAGAAAGAAAAGGAGATCAAAGAGGTTTATTTTAAATTGTACTATATGCTTTTTTTATTTCTTTTTTATACCATTGCTGTCAATTGTACTAATTTGTCTCTTTGGGCATTATATGACCTTGGTCCTTAGCCCATTTCTGAATAACAATAATAATAATATAAATGAGGACACAAAGATGTGCATAGCGGAAAAATCAAGTATACAGAAAGTGGCTCAATACAGACAATCCCAAAAATCTTAAAAGTTATAGACGAAAAAATAGAGAAGTTGAGAGAGTGGTTACTAAAGAGAAGAATAAAAAATGCGAGTCGACAGTTCGAAATATATAACAAAATTTAGGGGGAGCTAGAAGTACAAAAGTTTGGCGAACCATAACAAAAAGCGGAAACATAAATTTTATATCAGGAAAGATTGGCAAGATTACTATCAATGATGCAAGACCCCCCAACGTTAATAGCTATAGATGGTAATAAGGATGACCAACAAAATTTAGAGAAACAGTTAATAGTGGCCTTAAAAGAAATAGAAATGTGGTGAAAACCGTGAAAAACAATGGGTCCCCAGAACCAGGACGTATAGCCCTGGAGATTAGAAAATATGGATCGAAGAAGCTATTACGTATGATCCAAAGAATGTTTAAAAGAGCTATTAATGGAGAAAAGTTGCCACAGGACTGGACAAAAGCCTACATAACATCAATGTTTAAAGAATAAAAGAGGAAAGCATGTGAAAACTACAGAGGCATCACCGTTATCTCTACAATAGGTAAGATTTGTGGAAAGTTAATCAAGGAAAAACTGGAAGTAGGGGAGGACCAGGCGGGGTTTACAGCGAAGAAATCACATATCAGAGTCCAGCAATTAATTGAACAGAAAGTGGCTGCTAAAAAAAACATTGGAATAACAAGGAGGAATAAGGAAAACTGTTGGGGGAGGGTAGACATCAGCAGCTGTAAACACCCTATATACGCATTACGAACATTGATTGTGAGCAAATTGGCTCCTATTTGAGTAGAAGCTTGAAGTACAATCTTTCCAGGTTTTGGCTTGCAGTGGGTCAACCACGAACTGAGCTAGAAGTAAGAGGTCTCTTGTTTTAAAGTGAGTTAGCTGGCAACTAAACGCCCCATTACTACATATTCCGCAACGGTGGCGTTCGGAACACTAAAGATGAAGTTAAAAATGTAAATAATCATTTCAACAACCTCTGTTGATCACTCTTTTAGAACACGACCTGTTATCCGGTCATATTCTGGCGCTTTTTTCAGGTTGGGGTTGTTAGTGGTCGTTGATCTGACTTAACTTGAAAAGTTCGATTTACTTGATACGCGGCATTTAGAACATGATGGATGGGCTTTTTCTCTATAGGAAAGACTTTAATAAAAAGAGGGTGAAAGATAGTGCTGATGTGTTTGTAAAATTTATTTGCTTATTCTTCATCCGTTCTGACCCATTTCCATCTTATGTTCTGCTAGATGGTTGAAGAGTTTGTGAATTCTTGATAATCTTTTTTGTAGTTTTCTATAGAGAATAGCTAGTATCTTCCGCAGGTGGACAGGACACTAGTACTATCATTTTATTAATTATTTTACTAAATAATTATGGAAAGGTTACTACCCTTTTAAATAATTAGTACCTAGTCTGACTTAACTTTGCTATATAACTCAATGCGTGCGTGATCTGCTAGCTACGGTTTGCCTCGCTTTGTGCTTTCTTCAATTATCGTGGTTGGTGTCTTAACTTAAAAATTCGCACACTCATAAAGGTACTAGTGATGGGTAACGTTTCATCTTATTACTTTTAATCAAATACATTGTTAATTATCATTTTTATACCTATTGAACCCTTATTTGTCTGCTATAAGTGTGCTGTCCGTACAAATATGTACGGTAATGTAATAAATACCTTCACTTTACTTATACTGTATAAAGGTAGTTTCTCCCGGACTGCAATTTGACGAAAATGTAACTAAAAATTGCTTTTAGAGTTTTCCTCTGTGGCCATGCTCCCCCCACTACATTGCATAGCTTCATAAGTAAATCAAGATTCTTTTTTAGTTTGGTAATCTTTGAGAAACACGATATTTCGGTGAAATTATAGTTATGCATGCTGCCATCATCACCACCCTCTGCGATGTGAGATTTGCAGTCACATGAGAATGGTTGCATGTTAAGCGTAACGGGAAGCTTCGGTGCGCTTATTATGTGCAAACTTTGTAGTATACTGTGTCCAAAGACATGCTACAACACTGCAAACGACGTCTTTCCAAGTTTCCGGAGCACAAAGTACCCTAAGTTTGCCGTAAACTCAATTTAGGAGGTTATTTCTCCAAAAATAACAGTGACGAGTGTGTAATTCGATCCACTGTCTGGTCGCATTTGGCATTTGGCATCACCTTGCAGCTTTCCGCTGGACCGAACTTAAGAGTTGCCTTAATTCGCCGGAAGTCGCAGCAGGGCAAACCCCATTGGAAGCCATTTCCAGTTTATACAGCTGCAGCTGAGCAGGATTAAACTGTCGGGATGCGAGGCAAATCGGGATTAATTAATTTATAACGCGAAATTTAATTCGCCTGTCACGCCAACCACATAAGCGTAAAACAGGCGCCTGACCCACACTATAGGGCAGTTTAAATGTAATACTAAGTAACGCCACTAAAACTCCGGACGAAATACCATTGGGCCACCTGCTTTCAAAGACAGCGCATCTACAATTCTAATACCATTCCGCAGAACGTGCGATAGGATATCGGGAATAAGGCGAACATTTTCGCTCCTACAGGACTGCGGAGCCCTTGTCGAGCTGCCGCTATTAAAATGTTAGTTTTGTTCTCTTGGCAACTTTTCCTGTACCTCGCCGATCGTTTCTCATTTTAAGCTAGATTACAGAGTAAACATAATGTTCGACACTTTGTTTTCTGAATACGTTGAGCTAGTTGTAATTGTGTTGCGTTTAGTCACGAAAACAAGTGTGTAAACCACGTTTTAAATTAGAATACATTTTTTAGGGTAATTAGCCGGCTAATTGCTGTAGTCAGGGGTTTATCTCTAGTCAACAAACCTTACATCTGAATAAGAGAAAAAATGGGCACCAAAGTTTTAAGCTTAAGCCACACAATAAATGAAAATAATAATAACGTTCAATTTTATATAATTAATTATGTGATACTGGCAGATACTTTAACCTGGGGTATTGTGGATTGTAAGAATTCTCCTAAAATCATTCAACACGAAGACAAAGTCGTAGAAATTATTACATTTGCTACACACGGGAATTTATTCGCACGTAAAAAAAAAAGAAAATAAATACTTCACAGCAGGGTGGTCCAGGAATTGTCTAGTCGTGTAGCAAACGTTTGCCAAGCTAGGTCCTGAGCAGGATGGGGTGAGTTGTCCGGAAGCGCCACTGGTTTGAGACGGTCCAAATCAGAAAACCTACAGGTGGCCGTGTAAATTCCTAAACCACTAGCTGTTTCACAAAAAAAAAATAAAAGACAGAAAAACACCAAGACTCGAAATAACCTAGTTATTTATTTACAATTTGTACACATTCAAAATTCTGTGTCATACTTGGAAAAGGCAACACAATTCTGTGATAATAGTATGTAAATGGAATAGTTTGTAGATGTAATCTTAGTGGTATGTAATGTACAAGATTTTATATTAATAAAGTCGAAAATGTACCTACGATAATCGCAATTCGTTCGAGTACCCGTGTATCAACTACGATAGTGACTTAAATATATTACAAACAGCGATACCGGAATGCGGGAGAATAGCAAGTTCTAAATCGCTTGATTAATTAAGTAAATAATCTATCTAGTCGCGAACCTCTTCGAATTGGTACCATTTCGCCTAGAGGAGTGCTAATACACATAAAATGGTGTATTTACGGTGCTCATATTATGTTAAATATCAAATTGATGCTCCCGGAGACCCTCGCAATAGTTTACATTTTAAAACATTGACAAGTACTTGAAACTTGAACGCGACCAAAGCAGTACTACCAAACGTAAAGATATTAAATGCATAGAATGACATTATCCTATTCCACAAAAGTAATTGCACGTGATGTACAACAAAGTTACACAATATTCCGCATGTAAAACGGCATGAATTTCGCTAGCATATACCTAGGTAAGTACAATACATAAAGTAAAGATCATAGTGCCATAACGAACGATATTTTCAGTTCAATAAACACCAAAAGGTAGATAACACTAGGTGTTGTAGATACCTGGATTGTGCACAGAAGGGCCGCTACATCAACAGCTATGGGGGATAGCTATTAAGATGTCCACCAGCTTGAATAACCTCCAAAGAGTCAGGCCTTTATCTAACTTTGCGGGTGAGAAACGTAGTCGAGTGCAGTCACCATGGGGAGAAGCCTTGCATGCGAACTACCACATGTGCTGAGGGGCTCGGACTGGAACTGGATCGTTGCTCCAGGTGCCTTAGCCAAGTATCATCAATGCCACAAGCATATTAGATCCCGAAAAATCGGAAAACGATACAGCAAACTAGGAAGAGGAGGCCTAAATACGAGACGTTATCGAAAAATGTTCAACGGCAACCATAAATTAACGTACCAGAGTTGTAAGGGGGCCTCGAGTAAGTAAATTGCAGAAATATATATTTATCCCAATACAATCGGATTCATTTTAGCAATATAACACCATTTCCTATTTCTGGATGGCAGATTCCTCAAAGAAAAATGGAAACTACGTAATCCACTTAAGTGAAAATTTCCAAAGATCACATGCAGCTCCAAAAAGAAAAACCTAAAAATGGTCGCCGGAAATCGTACTATCAAAACAATTTTCAAAACTGTTACTCAAAATTCCCTAAAAATCAAGAATTTTCCAAAAGTCCCAAAAATTGCAAAAATGAGTATGCAACCAAAGCTACACCTAACGTATGCAGGTGAATCTAACTATATGAATGTATTTAAGCTAAGAAATTATCCAAACAATCCTTAACTGTATCTAAATGTAAAATTACACGTAACAAACTGGCTTCAGAAATGAGTTTTTATTCACAATTTAATACAATAAATGTGGAGCTCAATTTGCCTCCAACACAAAAAATTTAAGCTTGTTTGATTGATATTGATAATTGACTGTCTCGTAACTAATCAACTACATTTACAATTGTTTAAAAGAAATTAGGTTTGATTACATGTTTGAACTTATGGACTACAGTTTTGATGTCATGTCTTTGCATTTTCAATAAATTGTTTTTTTCTTGGGATAAATGTCACCACACTTTGCTCTGCTTTTAATTTTCACTTTGGTTTATAATGCACTGATACACTTGAGTTCTTTTAGCATCTCACGAATTGTCTTTCGATCGGTTGCCTTACATTTTCCCATTGCTCTATTGCAATTATTGCTTTGCTAGCACTGCTTTCGCTTACTTGTCAGTTAACTTGCCGTTTACTGGCTTATAAACTTTTAATACATAACGTTCATACAATTTATGTACCTAACAAATTATTCTGTATCATTTTATTCGCATTATGGTTGACGTTACTAAGCTCAAATCTGTCAGTTACAAATTAAATTGCATTGGCCCTTCCTAACATTTATCATATCTGAAACTGTAAACGTAACCCTTCTGAAACTTGCTTTATCTCATGCTAACTTTTATATCTCAATTTATTAGTTACTGCTGCCCACATCAAGTGCATTTATTAATGCAAAGTACGGATTATCTTGCAATAAATAAAATATTTAATTCTGTGCTCATTTTGACCTTTCATTCTGTTACTTAGGCAATCAGAATTGCTGTGGGCACCACCATTACAATTTATAACAAGAGGCCCAAATAATTCAACAATATTTAATTTTTTTACTTTGATATAAAATTTTCACATTTTTAGTCATTTAGAAAATCATTGCTTTGCCTTTTAAATAAAAATAGAACAATTCTACAACAAATACAAACGCCGCTAGTAACATTCCAGCAGCCAAACAGATAAAGGCTCCATAGACATGCTCAATTGACAAGGTAATCATCCCATAGGACTGTTCCTTTACTTTGGATGTTGCTATTTCTGCAGCAACATCCAAATATATCTTTTGGTACAATCCACTCTCAGTTATCCTTCGTAAAAGACTATTAAAAGTATCTAGAAAGTAGTGGCCTTTTTTCATAAACGCTACAGTGTCGAAAGACAATAGTCCAACGTTTCCCTTTAATACGGTTTCAGCTTCTCTAGGGTGCATTTTAGTCAACAAATTTTAAGTTATGCTCATTGTGCATTTTCGGGAAAGGCAACTCTTTGCAGGTTTTCAGTCAAGTTGAAGAACTCTAAGGGAAAATTTTGACATAGACAGGTTAATGTAAATGACACTAACAAGTCTACCTTGAAAAATAGCAGAAATGTGCATGCAGTAGATCAAGTAAAACAGCATGATTACTTGAAAAGTTATGATCTTTGGAAATGGGAATGCCGTAGCCAAACGTAAACCGCGAAATATCTAATAAGCACCTTTAAACGCTTCTGAATTTTGAGTCTGTTGAAGAAACGTTTGCAACACAATACAAAGCAGTCGATACTGTAAGCAATATTGCAACGATCAGACTCCAAGCACTTGCTTGGAATATTAAACTTATCTCCTTTACCTTGGAAACTGTCACTGGCTTAGGAGTAATCCACACGCTGGTGTCTTGAAAGAGGCATTCGCTTACATCGTACTCCTGTTGGATATTAAAACTCTCCCCATTAACCGAACCATTTCAAAAATTGTACAAAAATGGACTTTCTTGCTATGTCACTGGAGGTGAAGATACCTACAGGCATTTCCACCTTTAAATCACATCCTTCTAGCATTTTATGTTGACATCATTGCTGTAATATTGAACAAAACGAATTTCACTCCGCTTTAAGCAGTTGCTCTCCTTATTAAAGGGATTCGATGTGTATAATTTTAACGACGTCTGAACCTCATTTACCACTAAATTTACATTTGTGATATCAAAACTCCATAAAATTGCCATGGTCTTATTTAAATTGCCACTCTTAGATGTTACGATGAGATATTTTCCACGTGGGCCGTTACTTTAACTCCATATCGAAGTATTCTGTAGCTTCATAATGGTTTTGTTCAATGAAATATCTCCATTCGTAAAAATGACATAATTATTGTGCAGTTGCAGTGACCACTCCACTGGTCGTTCAAGAATAATGAGAATACGCGGATTGGAAATTTCTTCCGGAATAGCATCTTCATAAATAAACTGTACGGTGCTGTTGGGTTTAAATACTTTGTTGGTAAGTGTTACTAAGCAGTTGCATAGCTCAAAATTAGTCTCTGGCAATTTTAATAACTCCTAACAAAGTAAGCAGCAGTTTGTAGATAGTAACAGTGTGAATGCAATAGATTGAAACTGATAGGCAACGATAGTCAACGATATGAGCTCCTTCATGTAAATATCTACGGGCGAAAGCTGTTTCTATTCGCATTATTACATAAAAATATATGTAAAAATACGCACTATTCATATAAAAAGACTGTACTCTACACGCATGAAAGCACGATAAATAGTGCGTTAATGTTCAGCTGTTGACACAAAGTCAAACACCGATAGTGCGAAAAATATATTTAAATTTCGCGCACAAATACACTCAAGACGAAGCTGTCTATTCTTTACCGCGCTTGTTGCGATTTTCAAATTCAGCTGACGCATACATTTGAGTGCGTACGAAGAATGCGTGACTCAGTGCAGACGTCAAGCTGCGCGTTTTCCCAGGTATCGCAAGATTGCATCATTCGCCATTAAGCTTCCGGTTTCCTCAATATCACTGGTTCGGACAGTAAATGGAGGTAGTTGATTATAGTATCTAACCTGGCTTTAATACTTCTACCAGAGAAGCCGGGGCCAGCGCTGTGTGCTTCTTTGAGACCAAAATTGCAGCTTCTGGCTTTGTTACTGGGGCACCTCAGGGTTGCTTTCAGAGTGATGATTCGCTCTCGAAAATTGCACCCCAGCTTGAGATGCAACAGGCGTCGGCTGCTTGCTAACGCAAATCTACACAGGTACTTTATAATGACCCAATTTAAAATAGTTATGAAAAATTATATATAACACCGCAAAAATATTTAATTTTTTGTTTTTAAATCATCTTAAAAAGCTGAACTTTTGGATTTCTAATTTTATTTTTTCTGGCGTTAATATTAAGGTTACACAGTAACTGGCAAAACTTCTTTATTAACAACTATAACGTTATCAAATTTTTTATCCGAGCTTTCGTCTTCGAGCAACCTTTGGGTTTCGGGCTTAAAGCTCTGATCGCTGACTCAAGTCGAATGAATCCCCGCTGGCTTTCACGACCCCCTTGTAGTTATTCAAAAATGCAACGTTGCCATCCGCTAATTATAAATTAATACATACTGAGAAATACGGTTCAGCTTTATTACTAGCAGTACAGTTGATAAATAGACCATTTGGCTCATATATCGCACCTAAAGAAAAACAATAATTTTGTCCTAAGTATTTATTTGAAGTACTCTTAGAGATAAAAAAGTAATATAAAGTAAACAGTATATTGCTGGTACATCAAATAACTAACGAATGCACAAATAAAAGAAAATTATTGATAAAAAACAAAAGGAAAATTTATTTCAAAAGGAAAGTAGCATAGCCCTTATGGTACTCCTTGAAGCAGGGGTCCACACATAGGCTAATACTCTATCCGTTTTTGTCCTTACAATCTTCGCAGACAAAAAAGTGTTACTTCTCTTTCTTTTTTGTGAAGCAAATAGGACATCTTCTTTTCTCAGTTTTTTATGGTAATGGTTCTTTATTCTCTGGCGTTTTGTTTTTAGGCGGATTTATAAGTGTGAATGGTCGATATCACTATCACATCTCGTTTGTCCTTCCATTTTAACACCAGAACATTTTTCATTCTGCTAAAGATTGTTTCTTCTCTTTTAAGTTTAAAACTGATAACAGGTTTTGGATTATCCTTCCGTGCTTTGTTGTGTTTCTACAACATGCGTTTGGTATCCCCACGCTTTCAGGGCTCTCCTGTCGTTCGACCTGCAAAACACTACTTTCCGGTCTTGTAACGTAAATTACTATTACAAGTGTCTATAGTACTTGTGGTAATTGAAATTATTCGTGGTAATTGAATAACTTTCTGGTAATTTAATTACTAAATTACTGACTTCGATTGAGTATTAAATCTATAAACGCAAAAATAAGGTAAGACCTTATTAAGTTGGACGTTAGGTAAATCTAAATGTCCTCTAGAGCAACAGAGGTATAATTTATGATTTCTTATAACTAGTCATATAACAGCTAGTTGTGCAGGAGCAAAGAGATATTTGAAGCAGC
>OW679197.1:52331194-52822024 GCA_940337035.1 Agriotes lineatus
GTGTAAAAAGCTGCAATATGTTTTCATACAAAACCTCGTAACCAGTAAATTATATGGACATTTTTGTGAGAAATTACTTGCCCATGTTCTGTCAAGAATTTCACAAAGAACTTAAAAAAACTTAAATTGACATAGATTCTTTTACGGGAGGTGTATTTTATATTATGCAATGGTGACAACTGTATCTCTTAAAATGATCATCATTGGTAAACTATGCATGTTGTAGTGCTTTATATAATGCAGTTAACTTGATCACTTAATACTTCGTTCATTATAGAGTACAGCCTTTCGTGTCGAATCTGTTATGAAATCAAGTAAAATATGCAGCAAAGACAATTTTTAGTACAGCTAGAACTTAATCAAAGCGAAATTGAAGCTTGTATCTGTTCTTGGAGTAAACAATTTTTGCATATATGTTGACAATGGATAAAAGTAAGCTCTTTTCAATAATGAGTTCTACTAATAACAATTTGAAATACAAATATTTAGTTTACACCAACAAACAGTAAGGTTTCATTCGATGTTATTCTTTTCCAAATGGCTTATAATATAAAACTAGCAGGTCTTTAAAAAGTTATTAAGGAACTCCAGTAGTAAAAAATTATTTGCTATTAAGCATTTTCAACAGACTTTTGTTTATATTCATGCAATTTACATTTTGCACATGTTCAGTATTCATAAGCATTCAACATTTGGCAATTAATTAAGGAAAGATCTTGCTTTGAGCCCTCAAAAGCGAGAACGGGTAATCGATGCTTGTTTAAGGCTCATGTTTATATAAGGCTTGTTTTTAGTTATCTCATTTGCGGTGCTTTTGTCCCGCAAATAGCATTTCGCGTGACAAGGACCGCAGACGCTGCCACCAAAGCTGCGCTTTAGCAAAGGACGGAGTTAAGTAGTTGAGAACAATGCCGCAGGTGTGCACAGCCACTGCTATATTCACTGGGTATTATTTTTAGAAAATGAACCAAAGTAGATAAATCCAAGTTGGCTAGAAATCCCTTCCTTATATTTGTCTCATAAAAAGTTTTATTCCCTAATAAAAGAATACGGGAATTTATTTCGAAAATTATGTTTACTGCGCTCTACCTTTTTATAACAGCGTTGTAACGCGGACTAATTAACTTCGAACTTGTATAAAAACAATTACCTAACTGTAAAAGTGAAATTATGACAAATATAGTGAATCTAATTTATTTACCCATATGAAACTGCTATTTAGTGGTTTACACAATAGAAATATCTATACTTTTCTGATTAACTGGTTTCATCTGCATTGCATGAACAATTTATCTATCGTCCGCTCCAACATCTCGTATTTATAGAACACTCTTGACATATAGATAGTTAATTCGAGTTAAGTAGATCGCGATTCAGCCTCAGCCATCGTTGCAATTAAAAAGAAGATAATTTCCAGGGATCCAAGGATTTTAAACAATATTAGCATTTTAATTAAAATAAAAAAATATAATGTAATATGATACAACGATATATCACGTGACCGCTAAACTCTCTAATACGCAGTAGCAATAGGATAAATAAATTAACGATAATCTTACACTTCACTATAAACCGGAAAGCGAGCTATTAATGCCCAAAATCATTCTGTAACCAATATCAAAAATACACCTATTAAACCCAAACTCTTTGATAAACTATAACCTTTTATAGAAAAAATATAAATACGGTGCAATTAAAGTTATATTTATTTTTAATGCCTACATGCAAATAAGTAATATACGAGGGTAGTTCCTCGTACCGAAATAATATATTGTATCTAGGATGTTTAAAGATGAGGTGCCTACGTAATTAGGTCAAACCCAATATTAACCCCGCGGCGTGTACACGCTGCGTTTACAGCATAACGTATGTAATTTATAATCCAACTTTAACGCACAAATAGGCAATGTGCAAGATACGTAGAAAAGACTCATATATATCACTATTGTATTGATACAATAAATGGTAAAACCAACATAAGCAGAAATATTTCAATATCGTTAATTCATACACTTATTAACACCGTTGTATTTTTAAATAGCAGCAAAAATATGTTATCGTATAAGGTGGTAGTTTAGCTGTTGAATTTAACGTCGATCAAAGAATCCAATATGGTTTCAACCTCGCCTAGCTGTTGGATGAAACGGTACCAACATAGACTAATCGTGCAGACTAAGAAAGCGAAGTCAAAGCTGAGCTTTAAGGCTGTAAGAGCCACAGAAATTATTCGGCTAAAAATCGATTTATATATCTACCTTCTATAGATGAACAGAGTATCGATGGTGGACAGTCTTCAGTTTTGACATTATTAACAGAATTATAACAAAAAAATAATTTATCTCTTCAAATAAAAAAAATAGGTTAATTTGTGATTTTGTCGTTATTTGTTACTATTTTGAAAATCTCTTTAAATACACATAAACTTTATAATGGGGAGCAGGACATAAAGCAATAGAATTTTTAAAATGGGACTATCTATTATTAAGAATAAAAGTTGCTACATCTTACATATTTCTTCTTCTAGACTCTTTAAATCTCGTCACTTCCAGCGGTAGATATCGCCAACTGAAATTATGTTTAGTAAGCGGTGATTAATCAAATAACAACTAAAAAATCATGAATTCAAATGTTTAATTCTTCCATGCCGAGTACTAAAGACAAGAATAGATATAGATAAGAAAGGACGGACAATGCATACTTCAACGGTAACCAGGTATGAGGATTAAAATAATGTTAGGGTCGCAATTCTGGTCTTTTCTGGTTTATGAGTAAAAGTACATAGATTAGATTAGATTAGATTAGATTACACGACTGCCTTTTGCTGGCATGCGCACGTCAGCCCTTAGGGCTTTTTGTACTGTCGGGAGTTTTCAAGTTAGCAAGCCGACATCCGTGTCTTTTACTAGACTTGCAATGTCCCCTACTAGCTTGTGGTTGTCAATAGAGTTAAGGCTCCAATCGAGTTGGTGTCTTTTACGCTCTAATGCTGGGCATTCAAAGAGGATATGATAGGCTGTTTCATCATCCTCTTGGCATAATCTGCAAACAGGTTCATCTCTATAGATATTGATCCTGTGCATAAATTCTCTGAATGCTCCAGTGCCCGTTAGTAGACTGACTACTTGCTTGATTCGAGTTCTGTTCAGTCTCAACAGGGTTTTGGTGGTATGTGGATTCGGAGTTTTTAGCAATCTTTTGCAGTGTGTTGCTTGATTGTAGTTTCTCCACCTTAGTTGGTGTGCGGTATTGACCCATTCATTAATGGCTGAGCGGGCTTGGTTTTTCTGAATGCTTAGACCAGGTTCTGGACCGGTCATTGCATTACGGGCTGCTTCTTTTGCGAGCTTGTCCGCCTTTTCGTTTCCTTCAATACCTTGGTGACCTGGGATCCAGCATAATTTTACTGTATTTCCCTGGCTTAAGGTTTGAAGTTTGGATTTGCATTCCTTGACCAGTCTCGATGAAGTACTGAAAGCGTTTAACGCTTTCAATGCTGCCTGACTGTCTGAGAGAATGTGTATGTCTCGATTGAGCAGCTTCTTTTCTATGCTGATGTTTGCGCATACGTTAATAGCGTGTACTTCAGCCTGAAAGATGTTACAAAACTTTCCTAGACTGACTTTTTCGTTGGTTCTAGGATTGGTACTGTACACACCGGAACCTGTACCCCCTTCAAACTTAGATCCATCAGTGTAAAAAATGATGTTCTTATTTGTTGGAGTTGGTAGTTGGTCCGGATTCCAACTTGTGTGTACAGTAAAGTTCTTTTCAAAGTCATAGGCTTTGATTATAAGATCAGAACCCATTTCTAATATTGGGTTGTTGATGTGTGACATGATCTTGCCATGTCCTAGATTATTAGCTGTGGTCATCCAGTGACCTGTACTTTGTAATCTGTAGGCTGCCATTCTGGCTTCACCTTCCAATAAGATGTGCAGAGGTGGCAGATTTAAAATAGCATTCAGTGCTTGTCCTGAGGTGCCTTTAAAGGCTCCAGTGATGCACCGATTAGCTAGATATTGTATTCTGCTGATTTTGTGGATCGCAGTTGCTTGTTTTATTTTGGGCCACCAGGCGATTATTCCATATGAAATTATTGGTCGAACCATGGTTTTGTACAGCCAGAGGGTCAGTTCCGGTTTGAGCCCCCACGTACTACCTATGGCTCTTTTTCCAATAACTAATGTTTGTATGCACCTGGTGATTGTTTTGTCTAAGTGGGAGTTCCAAGTTAGTTTGGAATCGATGGTTAGACCTAAGTACTTAACCTCGTTCTCCCAGTTGACATTTGTCTCAAACAGTTTTATGTTCATTCTGTTTGTGATGTTCTTTCTACGAGTGAAAGCGACGAGAGTGGCTTTGCTGGGATTAATTCTCAGATTATTCTCTAGACACCACTCTTCGGTTATCTTTAGTGCTGTTTTCATTACATTGTCTACGGTTCTTTGGTATTTACCTTGAATCAGTATGACAATGTCATCAGCGTATCCTTGAGTGTAGTAGCCTTTGTTATTGAGTTGGATCAGCAGTTCATCAACTGTGAGGCACCACAGGAGTGGAGAAAGAACTCCTCCCTGTGGACATCCCCTTGTCGCCTGCACTGTCTTTTCCTTGTCAAATAACTTGACTTTTACAACTCTGGTGTTGAGCATTGCCATAGTCCATCTTATCGTGGTGTTATCGATCTGATGGTTTGTCATTGCTCTTTCAATAGAGTGGTAGGAGGTGTTGTCGAAGGCACCTTCTATGTCTAGAAATGCTCCGACTGCGTACTGCTTGTACTCCAAGGTTCTCTCAATTTTCCCCACTAGTTGGTGTAGGGCGGTTTCACATGACTTCCCTGTTTGGTAAGCATGTTGATATTTGTGAATCGGGAGTGAAGTTAGGGCTTCCTCCCTCCAGTATCTGTCTACTAATCTTTCCAACGTTTTAAGGAGGAATGACGTTAGGCTGATAGGTCTGTAAGATTTAGCTTCTGCATAGCTGCTCTTACCAGGCTTAGGGATAAATACTACTTTAGTCACTCTCCAGGATTGGGGGATGTAACCCAAGGCAAGACTTGCTTGGAACATGTCTTTGAGTGGGTTCAGCAGTATATCTATCCCTTTCTGCAGCATTACGGGTTGTATGCCGTCGTTTCCAGCAGATTTGAAAGGACTGAAGAGGCTAGTTGCCCATCTAATCCTTTCTTTGCTGACTATTCTCTTAGCTGTTTCCCAGTCTTTCCTCCTAGGGGTATGATTGGGTTCAGCCAGAGTGGGTTGTTCCACTGCTCCGGGTAGGTGAGTTTTTATCAAAAGAGATAAAGTCTCCTCTTCCGTTGTAGTGTATTCTCCGCTTTCTTTTTTAAGAGTGCCTACTGGGTTCATGGCTTGCTTTGAGATGATTTTGTGGAGTCTAGCTGTGGATCGCGTGGTCTCCACCTCCTGGCAAAACTTTTTCCAGGCTGCTATCTTAGCTGCCTTGATCTTTTTGCCATAGTCTGTGAGAGCCTTGTGATAGTTCTCCCAGTTATTTGTGGCTTTAGACCTGTTAAACAGACGTCTGACTTCTTGTCTGGTCTTTTCTAGGTCTTTATTCCACCAATTTGTGTGTTTTTTTGCTCTTTGCTGACTTGGGTCTATTAGAGGACAGCTACTCTGAAAGGAGTCAATCATGGCCTCTTTTAACCGGTCAGCATTTGAGTCTAAAACTACTTTATTGGAAGATCTGAACTTTAGGTGTTCTATCTTCTCTTGTAGTTTTTGTTTATATAGGTCCCAGTCTGTCTTTCTTGGGTTGTAGTAAACTCTTTGGCTTACTTCCCGTTGAGACAGTTCAAAGGTTATATAATTGTGGTCAGATAGTGATGGTTCGTCTGAAACTTGCCATTTATTCACTGATTGACTAATTCTCATTGTGGTTATGGTAATATCTATAACTTCATGTCTATTAGTGTTATAAAAGGTTGGAGTGTTACCTTTATTGACTACTACTAGATTGTTAGTTAAGATAAATTCTAAAAGTGACTCACCTCTTATGTTGCAGTTGGTGCTGCCCCAAATGGTGTGGTGCGAATTTGCGTCGCAGCCTAGGATGAGGTCTAGATCGTCTTGGGAGGCAGATGATACTAGGTTCTCTAGTTCCTCGCTAGGCGGTGGGTCCCTGGAATCGGATGGAAGGTAGACGGAGCTTATAATGGCTTGGTCACAACCTTCATCGTTATTCCATTTTATTTTAATTGTGGTTATGTCTCTAGAACAGAATTCCATTAGTGGTAAACAGTCTAGATTATTTCTTATAAGTATGCATGTTCTAGGACTTGCATGATTATAAATAAGCTTACCTTTAGCACCCCCTAATCCACGGACTTGTCCCTTAACTATCCATGGCTCTTGGATCAGTGCTAAATCGATGTCATCTGCTAGCAGCTTTCTGCTTAGATTTGCAGTGGCTGCTTTGCAGTGGTGGAGGTTAATTTGCACTACTTTCAAGTTCTTCTTTCCTATCCTTAGAGCGGATAAGGAAAGTGACCTTGTTGAGGCCTAGGTGCGCTACACAGTTGATGGATGTTAGTGCTTGTTTTGCCCTGTCATCTATCATTGCTGCGAACGTTCTACCGCCATCTTCTAGTGGAGTGACGTTGAGTATTCTCCAGGTATCGGTTTGGAGATCTGCCTTCCGTTTGTTCTGTTTTCCGATCAAACGGAGAATAACCTCGGGTTTCTGTTTGTCGTACCACTTGGGGACGTTGAACACTACCCGGACAGAGTTAATTACTTTTGCCCGCTCTTTTACCTCCAGCTTGGCATTGGTCCACGGGTGCAGCTTAGGTACTTGCTCACTTAACCAGTGTTTTGTGAGTTCGTCCTTGCACGCAACCACGTATGTACCAGCTTCGAGATAGTGGCTGGTAAAGAGAGGTGTGTTCTCTTCTTCTTCCATCTGGAAGATGAGATTTATCAGACTGTCTCTGACTAGGTCACCTTGTTCCTTTGTCAGTTTGACGTCTGGATATGCAGCAGGGTAGATGGCCATCTTCACCGTAGTGGCTGCCTCAGCAAAATCAAGCTTGCTGGTGCCTGCCTTTGGTGAGGTCGGCTTGTCTACTTTCTGCCTCGGCCTCTTTTTGGCGTTTGCCGGGGAGGGAGTGGCTTCGTCAGAGCGTTGCCTCTTTTGTCCCTGGTTGGTTGCAGGTTTTTCAGATTTCGAAGCTGGGTCTGCTGCCCTCTTCTTCTCCATCTTCTGCTTTCTTTTAAAGTTTGGGTCGTACTTAATGCCCTTGGCTTCGCAGGCTCGCTTGGCGCGTTCTCTGCGTTCCTTGGCTGTAAGTTGGACCTTTTTGAGGGACACTTTGCCTAGTTTATCGGCTATGTCCGCTCCGGTTGCGGCCTTTTCCTGCTCGGAAGACTGTCCTTGACTGGAAGTCTGGACTGTCAACTCTGCAGTAGAGGCACACTGTTCCATTTCTATCTCGGTCACCGAAGTCTGAGCATCAGTGGTCGGAAGCGGTGATGACTCCATCAGTGTGTCGTCTTCACCCTGTGAAAAAGCAGTTGTTAAATCCATACAAGTGAGTATTTAATTCAACTGTAAGAGGTTTGGCTAAATACTTCTGGAGGGCGCCTGGTATCCAGAAGGCTCCGTTGATGACGCATATTATAAGCCCCTGCGCCTACACCTGCTGGTGCTCTGCTTTGCACGGGTCGCATAACACATTCGAAAAGGGGGTTTTGGAACCAGAAAGGCTGATCTTCTAGACAGCCATGCATCTCTTGAGCCTGGTCCCCCGCCGTGAGATTTAGGATTTTTATTGAGGTTTTCTCCTCTTGGTCCGGGCGGTGAAGCCAAGACCCCCAGCACAGATATCTCCCGTAATACATGCCTACAGCAGAGATATCCATGTATGGTATAACGGCAATGACGTGACCAGAGGTTCGTCTTTGCCGGCATCGTTATCCCAAGTGCAGACCCTTAGCCACGACACGACAGCTGGGCTTGGGGGATGTTTATCGACTTCCCAGTCTAGATCCGCGGGGTTCAGTCTCAACGGGGCCACCACGAGAAGGATGCAATCGCTAGGATCGCATATCACTGATCGTTGCCAGTGATACCCTGCGGTCTTCCTTGTTGTCAGGCGGGAGGTGCAAGACCTGATCAACTTGGCTGCACTGCCTCGGCATGAATCTTCACAGCGTTTATAGCCGTTCAGTTCAGCTGGCAATGCTCGACCAATGTACATATACTTTGTATTTCATACTGATTTCTATTTAGTTAGATAACAAATTTTCTACGCAAATTTCCTTGATACAAAAGCCACGTTTTCGTATTTTTTGGTCACAGAATATGTTCTTGGTATTGTCAATCAAAGAATAAATATAACAATAAAATGGCTAATTATTGAACGAAATCGCCCAGACATTTAAAATAAACTTTCACTGATAAACGTCATATATAATGCTGACTAATTGTATTTTATCAGTGTAAAACTGCACTGGTATCATTATCTTAATTCCTGATTAATTACCTGTTTACCCCTATTCCCATTTTAAACAGGTAATTCACTTCGTATTACCATAATGACATCATTTCTTCGTCTATATCAACAAGAAGAACAAATCAGTTCTCAGGTATCAGCCGTTTACGAGTGTTCTATTGAATTTATTAATTTGTATACTTTTTCTAAAATAATTATGTTATCATTACGAGGGAATTCTTTGATTAATAATGATTTCTTTAATGAAATAATAAATGGAAGAATATTTTCAACCGATAAACGTCCTACGTTTTTATTCCATTAATTGAGAATCAGTTTTTCGCAATGATTAAAAATTTGGTGTGATACACTCACACAACTTCCTTTTACAGTGATCTTATAATTAGTAAACAATTTGATTATAAATTTTTAAGCATTTGTCAAAATTTTCATAAATTGCAAATTCTACAGAAACGGTACAAAATAGAGCGTTAGTTGAAGAGACAAATTTTCTCTAAAATTTTAAGCTGAATTCAAAAATGTAATAATATACCGGGTGTTCTATTTAAAATAGGGGTTAATAAAAAAATAGAAAAAAAAACAAAGGAAACCCATTTTAGAAGTATTCAACTGGAAAATCACCTACCTCACATCAATACACATTAAAAATGTAATCAAAATGTAAAGTTTGAAAAAAATCGTTAGAGACGTTTTTGAAAAAATCGAAAAAAAATGAAAAATCACAAGAGTAAACACCTACTTCCGGTTATGCGATGAACAAAAACATGTTTTTTGGGTTCAGGAAACTCGAAAACGTGAAGATCTGTTGAAAACTCAATTTCGAATTTTTGGGGTGAATTCTTTATCGTAAAGGGAAGTAAAAAATGTTTGCTACATCTTCGCCGTACATTTTGAAAGACTCTCGCGTCATACATTAGCAACTCTGCCTTTGTACAAAGGTTGAGAATTTACGTGTTTATTATAAAAACATCAACGTGGAACATATATTATAGGATACAAGGCGCACAGAAATTTGCTTCGGAATTTTTGTAGCTAAAGATTGTTTCTATTTTCTTAATTTGATGAATTAATATTGTTCAGAAAATTAGATCTTTTATTTTACTTACGGTGCTCTTAATAATATATAATATTTTTGACAACCTAGTCTTCAAACATCTAACATAATAACAGGCTGTACAAATTTAAATTTAATTTAATACTAATATAATAAATTGAAATCATGATCTGCTCTGGCCTAAAAATATTGCGAATACAGTTTCCTCCCCCAGTAGGCTGTTATATGTTTTTAGTTGGTTGCATGCAGGAATTGTGATAGTAGTCAAACTGCGGCATGAAACAATTATGAAAGTTGTTACAACTGCTTTATTGACATTGTTACAATTTTAGTGTCAAAATGCCAAAAACTTTACGGAAGGAGGAAAAAATTTAACCGCAACAATGCAGGCCTTCAAATATTATAACCACAAATTGAAAATAACATAATCTAATTTTGTTGTCTAGTTATTTCGCATGCGTACCAACAAACATGTCATCCTAAAATAGCCTGGTGGGGGGAGGAAACATTGTGAATGGAGTATAGTTGCTGAAATTTTATTTTTACATGTATGAAGTTGCACAAGCTCGTCTATTTTCATTGTTTTATTCAGTTTACCTGAGAAAAAAGATGACTTGCCTTCTCTTCAGATAGAAGTCGATTCTTGAGCTTCGCAGAACCAATTAACGTACCATCAAGCTTATGTGACATTTTTAAACACTCTTTATATGCCCATATATAATAAATTCTAATTTTTATTAACAATATTTGTTAGATATTGTATATTGTGTAATCAGTTAAAACCATTGTATGTGTGTACCTATTTAATATTGTATTTTATTATTTCAACCATTTTTCGTATTAACTTTTTATTACCTCACTTAATGCTAAATGCAAGTATCTAAGAATAACTGAAATTATATATTATTCTAGAAATCAACTTAATACTTTTTAATAATATTTCTATTTTTTATTGTATGTACAGGTGAGGAAAGGGAAATCTTTTGAGATGTGTTCAGAAGGTCAAAATAAGAAAAATAAGCCAATATGTTTATGTCAGATTCCCAACCCTTATAGAGATTTACTGAAAACTGGTAGAAGATATTCAAATGAAAATTGACAGACTTTTTCTATAAATAGGAAGGTTTATGAATGAGAGTTTCTTTAATTTGTAGGTATGTTTTTAACGGGGTGAATTTAGCAACTCATAATATATTTTATTATTTTACAGAAAATCTGTTGATCAACCATATTGAAAGAACTAAAAAAGTGTTTAAATTAATCAAGCTTTGCAATATATATTTTTTGGTATTCAAATTCTTGTTCGCCGAAAAAAATTCAATAAAAACATTTATAGGGGTTGCTAATTTCAATCCCGTAACGCTATCCCTAAAAATGTAAAACTTTCTTAAATTAGATATCCAAGGTGGTAGGAGTCACTTGAAAATTCGTAACAAATCACTTATGCAACTTATCATACACATCTAGCTCAAATAAATTTTACTATCCAGGGCTACGCGTAGAGATTCTTGACAGGGGATAGATGATCTATTCAGGCGACTTCAATGCGTCATAGATGGGTCTCTGATAAGCTAAGTCTTATACCTGGCTAGGCTGTAAATGGCAATTTTATAATAAGATGCACGTCTTCCAGCACTTGTATTATTTATAATAATAATAATAATAATAATAATAATGTTTATTCAACGGATTATACCATTTACAATATTATACTAAAAAACAGCCAAATACAACAAAAGGATTGTTTTAATTGACAAAGATTTCAACAAAATTATCCAGGGTTTTAGAGAAAATTAATTTACTATTTTAACAAAAATTATAGCACAACCGCATTTATTAGTATACATTTCAAAACAAATAAATGCTTGTCAAATAAGATACAGGATAAGCCGGGAGGAGAAGAAAATATTTTTAGGACGTTTTCGAAGATATTAGAGGGGGGTTAAAATTAGATTTGTGTCATTTTACTGAAAGCTGGCAAATGATATCAACCTAATAATTGGCAGATATTTTTTAGCAATAAAAAATCTTATTTAAGAAATGTTTTAAATTTTTAGGGATGGCGTTACGGGATTGAAATTAGCAACCCCTATAAATGTTTTTGTTGGATTTTTTCGGCGGACAAGAATACCAAAAAATATATAGTGCAAAGCTTGATTTATTTAAACACTTTTTTTAGTTCTTTCAATATGGTTGATCAACAGAGTTTCTGTAAAATAATAAAATATATATGAGTTGCTAAATTCACCCCGTTAGAAACATACCTACAAATTAAAGAAATTCTTATTCATAAACCCTCCTATTTATAGAAAAAGTCTGTCAATTTGAATATCTTCTACCAGTTTTCAGTAAATCTCTATAAGGGTTGAGATCTGACAAAAACATATTGGCTTTTTGAACACATCTTAAAAGATTTCCCTTTCCTCATCTGTACATACAATAAAAAATAGAAATATTATTTAAAAGTATTAAGTTGATTTCTAGAATAATATATAATTTCAGTTATTCTTAGATAATTGCATTTAGCATTAAGTGAGGTAATAAAAAGTTAATACGAAATATGGTTGAAAGAGTATAATACAATATTAAATAGGTACACACATACAATGGTTTTAACTGACTACAAAATATACAATATCTAACAAATATTGTTAATAAAAATTACAATTTATTATATATGAGCTAAAATTGTAACAATGTCAATAAAGCAGTTGTAACAACATTCATAATTGGTTCATGCCGCAGTTTGACTACTATCACAATCCTGCATGCAACCAACTAAAAACATATAACAGCCTACTGGGTGAGGAAACTGTATTCGCCATATTTTTACACCATAGCAGATCATGGTTTCAATTTATTATATTAGTATTAAATTTAATTTAAATTTGTACATCCTGTTATTATGTTAGATGTTTGAATACTAGGTTGTCAAAAATATTATATATTATTAGGAGCACCGTAAGTAAAATAAAAGATCTAGTTTTCTGAACAATACTTATTCAGTAATTAACATCAAATTAAAAAAATAGAAACAATCTTTAGCTACAAAAATTCCGAAGCAAATTTCTGTGCGCCTTGTATCCTATAATATATGTTCCACTTTGCATGTTTTTATAATAAACATGTAAATTCTTAACCTTTGTGCAAAGGCAGAGTTGCTAATGTATGACGCGAGAGTTTCAAAATGTACGGCGAAGATGTAGCAAACATTTTTTACTTCCTTTTACGATAAAGGATTCACCCCAAAAATTCGAAATTGAGTTTTCAACAGATCTTCACGTTTTGGAGTCCCCTGAATCCAAAAAAACATGTTTTTGTTCATTTGTCTGTCTGTCTGTGTGACTGTGTGCGTCTGTCTGTCTGTGAACAGAATATCTCAAAAACGAAAAGATTTATAACACGTGAAAGTTTCTTGAACTATGTAGATGAGAGAGCAAGCTTTTGAAGAAAATCGCATGACCAGAAGTAGGTGTTTACTTTTGTGAGTGTTCAGTTTTTTTCGATTTTTCAAAAACGGCTCTAACGATTTTTTTTAAACTTTACATTTTGATTACATTTTTAATGTGTATTGATGTGAGGTAGGTGATTTTCCAGTTGAATACTTCTAAAATGGGTTTATTTTGTTTTTTTTTTCTATTTTTTTATTAACTCCTATTTTAAATAGAACACCGGGTATATTATTACATTTTTTGAATTCAGCTTAAAATTTTAGAGAAAATTTGTCTCTTCAACTAACGCTCTATTTTGTAGCGTTTTTGTAGAATTTGCAATTTATGAAAATTTTGACAAATGCGTAAAAATTAAAAATTTTTATAATTATAAGATCACTGTAAAAGGAAGTTGTGTGAGTGTATCACACCAGATTTTTAATCATTGCGAAAAACTGATTCTCAATTAATGGAATAAAAACGTAGGACGTTTATCGGTTGAAAATATTCTTTCATTTATTATTTCATTAAAGAAATCATTATTAATCAAAGAATTCCCTCGTAATGATAACATAATTATTTTAGAAAAAGTATACAAATGAATAAATTCAATAGAACACTCGTAAAGGGCTGATGCCTGAGAACTGATTTGTTCTTCTTGTTGATATAGACGAAGAAATGATGTCATTATGGTAATATGAAGTTAATTACCTGTTTAAAATAGGAATAGGGGTAAACAGGTAATTAATCACGAATTAAGATAACCAGTGCAGTTTTACACTGATAAAATCCAATTAGTCATCATTATATTTGACGTTTATCACTTTATCAGTGAAAGTTTACTTTAAATGTCTGGGCGATTTCGTTCAATAATTAGCCATTTTATTGTTATATTTATACTTTGATTGACAATACCAAGAACATATTCTGTGACCAAAAAACACGAAAACGTGGCTTTTGTATCAAGGAAATTTCCGTAGAAAATTTGTTATCTAACTAAATAGAAATCAGTATGAAATACAAAGTATATTTACTTTTACTCATAAACCAGAAAAGACAAGAATTGTGACCCTAACATTATTTTAATCCGCATACCTGGTTACCGTTGAAGTATGCATTGTTCATCCTTTTTTATCTATATCTATTCTTGTCTTTGGTACTCGGCATGGAAGAATTAAACATTTGAATTAATGATTTTTTACTTGTTATTTTATTAATCACCGCTTACTAAACATAATTTCAGTTGGCGATATCTACCGCTGGAAGTGACGAAATTTAAAGAGTCTAGAAGAAGAAATATGTAAGATGTAGCAACTTTTATTCTTAATAATAGATAGGCCCATTTTAAAAATTTATTACACGTTAACGAAAAATTTAAAAATAATTCTATTTGCTTTATGTCCTGCGCCCCATTACAAAGTTTATGTGTATTTAAAGAGATTTTCAAAATAGTAACAAATAACGACAAAATCACAAATTAACCTATTTTTTTTATTGAAGAGATAAATTATTTTTTTGTTATAATTCTGTTAATAATGTCAAAACTGAGGACTGTCCACCATCGATACGCTGTTCATCTATAGAAGGTACATATATAAATCGATCTTTAGCCGAATAATTTCTGTGGCTCCCTACAGCCTTAACTGGAAATTCCAGATATCCAAGTCGATAATGCGATCTAAAATTTATCCAGAAAGAAAAAGAAAGGTCTTCTATACAGATTCATTTGGTAAAAATTACTTACTTCGGTTATGAAACGGTTCAGTGCTTATTTATTCAAAATTATCTAGAATGGAATTACAATGTGTTAATGCAAGTTGTCAAAATAGGCGTTCACAGTTAAACTTATCAAAAACCGCCGTCTTAATATAAATCTAACTACATCGTGTTGTCCCTAGCTTCCATTTACTTAATCCAGGAATAAGAATTGAGAAAAATAACTCCATAAAGAGTCAGATGCCAAGTTCTTGACGATTTCGATGAATTGTTTTAACTAATCCCGGTTCGCTTGGAAATTAAAATAAATGCGGTCAGTCTCACGGATGTTGCTAAGTGACCGTGCCAATACTTACGACAACCAAACGCACAATTTCGTAAATCAGATTATGTAATATGCTAAAACTCCATATAAAACATCTGAAAAGCTATTCGATACGATATATCATTTGGAGCATTGAACATTGTTTACGAGTTATCTAAAACATTCACAATTCTATCGCTAATAACCTCGCCCATTTGTCGACTGTAGTTAGCTGGAGCACGTCTTTTATTGCAGAGGAAATTAGTTTTATGAGTTATGGTCACGTAAACATTGCTTGCATTTTTAAATACTGTTCTGTAACAACCATACAGTTTTTAATCTAACATTCTTGCTCTAAAGTTAATAACTGGCAAGATATTGCTAAGAGCAGAATAGACAGTTTTATATTTTTCCGAATTTTACTCGAACATTATTGACTGACTTCACCTAAAATATGAAACGTATTTTTAATGATACATTAAATATGCAACTTTGCTATAATTCAACTGACTGGATATCTCTTATGATAACCCAGATTCAAAGCTTAAGGTCAAAAACGCACACCCTGTATAAAAGTAAAATTCTAGGTAAATTGATTAATTATTAGGTGCGTACAGTCCAACCAACTCAACATATCTTTTCATAATTTAATGGTCTTCATAAAAACGCGAAGATCTGAAACTAAACAGCCTCACAGGTTTTAATTGCCACTGTCACATACGCTACGTCAATAGTTATTTGTATATCTAGTGATCCTACACAGGTTTCTAATGTGATTTCGGGGTACTTCAGAAGTAGATCGATTAGCACTTTTTTATGACATTGATCGATCCCATCATTATCTTCTTCTTCTCGTGGTGCTAATTGTTGGCTACACCAACGCCTATTAGTCCTACCTAAAAATGTTATGGGTTTCGCTCGAAGAGACCGAATTCCAACGTAAAGGAAAGAATCCTGCCCATAGAAACATCCCTTATTGCATGTGGTTTCACTGAGCCTGCTACAAAATGTTATTTATTTGTTATAGACAAGGTCTAGGCATGCGGAGTACCAAGTACCTTAGACGCCGACTGCTTTGGTCATATGGTCAAAGTCCTTCTTAGAATTTTGCCCAGACTAAGGAGTTCCAACCCTAGCAAGGGATCTTTTACATGCTACACATCGTAGTAGCATGGAACACACGGCTTGACATCACTTCCGAATGATGGAATTCTATAGAGGTTTTATCCACATTTTGTTATTTTTAAAAACCTCACCGGGACCGGGAATAGAACTCGCGACCCTTAGACCGGTAGTCAGAATGCTTACCACTGAGCTACCAGCTCCGGCTACAAAGTGTTTATGTTTATGTTTATGACCGTGCCATGTTAATAGGCCAGTCACGATCCTGATATTTTTCGACTTACGGAAGTATGGAAGCCCAGTTGACACTGAACTATTACTCAACCTGTCCTAGCCATTTGGGCCGAATCTATTCAAAATGTCCTGGCAAAATTCGAGAACCAACCTAGAGTTGATCCTGGGTTCATCGTTAACATATGTACATTCATTGAGCAAATCAACTGCTGTAGTTGTCACCTGTTCATTTTTGGTGTTATGGAACGTAACGTCATTTTGAAATATCCACAGCGACGTCCTTTGACTGTTGACTCTCAATGAGGTCATCATGAAAATCAATTGCATTATGTTTACCTATCTCGCAGTTAGAATTTTCAGAAGGTTACTCGAGTTTCATATTCATATTGATTGTAATGCTTGGCGAAAAGCTTGAGTTGGAATGATTCTGATTCAAGCAACTTGTTAAGAGAAGCTGAACATCCTCCTATTTCAGATCGCCCCTTAGCCCCTTAAAACAGTAGTTTCTCACTTCTGATTGGTTTGCTATGTATACTTTCCAAGTACAGTATCCGTTGAAAATAGATCTACTCGCATATTTTTGGTAGAAAGTGCACAGCACTTAAGGGTTCCGGTTACTCAACACATAGCTATTATATAAAGTAAATATATTGCTCGTTTTTTCTAAAAATTCTGCAAAGCTAAGAGCGTTATACAATATTGTCGCATTCATGACATTCGAAATACCTCCTTTTCTGATAACCGCTTGGGTTAATGTGAGCATCTGTAATTTTAACAGCAAACCTTAATGCCTTATCAAGGTTATTCTACGTTTTCCATAAACTTTTTTCCCATTTATTTAATATCAAATGCGAAACATACTAGATTGCCAAATTGTTAACCTCGTTAAAAAATAGCTTCTCTTCACTCACTTTCCACTTTGAAAATGATAATCCTTTTTATAGCTGCTTGGTCGCATGTAACAACACACAAAGCATGTTAATTCGCATTTTAAAGCATAGCAATTATTACAACAATAATAATTATTAGAAGACACGACGAGCAACATTACTGTTTTGTTTTCTAAGGTAGTTGTCTGGTTTGGTTTGTAGCACAGAGCGACGCAGGAATGTATTGTAATTCGTTCATTTCTTAAATTATATTAAATTTATATTATTAAAATACTTAATAATATGTGAAACCTGATCACCCCATTTATAACAGCTGACTTTAGATGAGAGAGCGTGTAGCTGGCTGGTAAAGAGTTTGCGCTTGCAGTCTGCCGGCAGTGAGTTCGAGCCCCACACCCGGATATCGGTTACATCTCACGTTCTCCGGTTATCATACCAACACTTTTACTGGTTGTGACCCCCTTTCAGAAGGACATTCTTACTATCACAGTGAGTTAACCTAGCTACCTGCCTCAACCTGATAGTGAAGACGGTTTATAAAACTGAACTCAGTGTGGTAATAACAGACACACAGCCTATATTAAAAAAGAAGATTAAAAAGACTTCAGATGAACGATTTTATGTAGGTCATGATAACCTTGATGCAAAACCACAATTTTTCTGCAGCACTCTAACATACTCATAAGATTACCCCAAAAGATAAATATACACGTAAGGTGCTCTACCTGAAATAAGAACGTTTAAAGTCACATCTACTAAAACCGAATGAAATATAAACTCTTTCAAAGTTTTGTGTGATTATCTTAATAAATAAAAAAAGGTGCAAGAATTTTCTTAGCACCCTGTATTTCCATTAAATAAACACTTAATCATAATTCTAGTTCTTTCACAAAATAAAAATATACTAAACCTTTCATTGGATTATTGTTTTTGCATTAAATTAGGAATATTGCTTAATTTTGCTATCGCGTACTTATTTATATGTTAATTAAAGGTTACGTCGCTCCATATTGAAGCTGTACATCGCTTCAAAATTTAGAAATTTTATAATATTTACACAAATTAAAAGGGGTTCGAAAAATTTTCAACTAAACCTAAAACAGGAAATCCCGTCTTATTGAAATAAGTGGATCTTAATGACAGTAACCCAGTCAAAAATACTTTAAGCAGTTCCAGTAAACAATTAAGACATTGTCATTAGGGTTGATAATGATCATATCAAAATGTATGCAGTTCTGACCTCCTCAACCAATAAACATGTTTCAAATTGATTCACTCCTATTCCGTTATCACAAAGAAATCGAAAAAGACTGAAGTCCACGTGCACATGTAATACAGGCAATCCATTTAATACTGTTGCCAACATATACAGTGGTGCTGGCATGCCACATATTAAAGAAGTGCAATATTACATTGCCATTTACCTGAAACAATTCAAAAGTAAACAACGCGAATGCGATTTTAACATTTGGCAGTAGCCCGCGATCAGTCCGTTAATCGCATGTGCCACGCTGAACCTCTCGCATCTGTGGACGCGACTGCATTAAACACATTTATTCGTTACCCCTTTATATCCTTTTTACAACATTTACTCTATATTGTTAGGTCCTATTTTGTCAAGGGCAAAGCCTGAGCTATGTGCAAATTATTACTTTTATCTATTTCTTAGTTAAAGCAAAAAAACAACATTTTATTTTTTAAGGTGTTTATGTTGTATATGTTGGCTTTTTTGTGAAGTGTGAAAAGGTGAGCTATGTGCAAAATATTACTTTCATTTAAGTAATGGTTCTTGAGTTACAGCATTGCCGATTTTTTTTTCAATTTCATGGTAGAAAGGCATATATTTTCCGCAGGCAAAATATCATCCTTCTGCAACAAATAGTTTTTCAGTTATACCGCCAACAGACAGATAGACGGGATTGTGATAACATGTTTTTGGTCATCTAGGGACCTTGAAACGTAAAGATCTGAAAAAATCTTGTAAGATGTTTTTTTCGCGATTACAATACTCCCTTCGTCTTTTAGACGACGGAAGCAAAAATCTTTTGATTTTGTGTTTAAATGACAGTCCACTGCTGTAACTTCGTTATCGTTTCTGATTCTGTTTCTTCCTTTAAAATTCAATGCAGAAAGTAATCGAAATAAACTGGATGTGGACTGTAATGGCTATGTAGCCCAGGCATATTAGGTAAATTTTAAGGGAAACTTAGGAGCGACTTTTTAAAAGTATCCGTCTCTGAGGTGCCGGCAAGATAGTTTTTTGGAGCAAAAACCAGTAGAAACCGCGTGTTTATTAGAAACAATCAGAGCAAAGTACCTTACCCGTTTATATTACATGAAAAGACTATGAGAAAAAGTTAAGCACAAGAGATTTAGCATTCTTGCAAATCCTAATAAACAGGGTTTTATATCAGTCACTAGATATTTCCGAAATTTTGCACTGGGCCGTAATTTTAGAGTCTGAACAACTTTTCTTAGTGATGTTTCGCCGTGTTCAAACTAGAAATAACTATTAGCATATCTAGGAATGTTATGAATATCATAACTGCAGCAGATGTTTTAAAACTCGAGCTCGTAGAGCGGCGATTAAAAAACATCTAAGGCTGTTATGATTGATTACATCCGTGGTGTGTTCAATAGTTGATAGACTGCAGTATGGTAATGGTTGCCATGTACGGTAAAGGAATATTACCGTACAGATACAGTTATGACTTAGTTACCAGCCTATCTTTGTATATGTAAACCAAGGCTTAATACCCTGAAACCGATAAAGGTACTGTACCTGAACAAAAAATGTTTTTAACTACTGCCAAGACCTGCTTGATACGATGCCGGCATCTCAGAGGCAGGGAATTTTAAAGGGTCGCTAATAGAGCACTAAGGAACATTTGTGCCAAAAACCAGGACTACATTTCTTTCAGGTCGATATCTATTCTGCCTGAGCTAATGGTCTAATTCCTTGAAGGCGCAGTACCCTTTCGCCGTGTAACATATGGATGTTCGATTTATTCATTTTGCCTCTTTAGTGCGACCCAACCAAACTTCATAAAAAAGTACGGTATAAATTAGGCAATTGTTTAGCATGCAATGTTCCAAGACATGTGATTTGAAAAAGTTAAATAGATACCATATAGCTAAACAAGAAATTGCCTAGTCCAGGAACATAAAAACAACCCCCAACGCTCCACCGCATCCAAATATACTACTTAACCACACACTCAACAACTCTAACCAAACTTACAGCTAAGTTAACTAAATTTATTCCCGCTCCGAGAACATCCTCGACTACGGCCAGATATGGTTGCTAAGTAAACTGCTAACCCACTCAACTCACCCAGGTGGCCGAATAGAAAGTATCATCAGTGAGAATTCAAAACTCCACCACAAACGTCGATGCTCAAAAATGTCACTAAATCTCCAAATGTTGCTGGTCACGTCGTCTTTAATCATTTATTATGTCTCTGTATAAATTGAATTTGATGGAAACGAGGGAGATACCTACCATGCGTGCAAATAGTTTTCTGAGAAACAGCTTTCTGAACAAATCTCTTTACAAATTATGTGAAAACTGAATCTTATACAAATGTATTTCCTGAAATACGATTAGGTGTGCTATTAAGGTGCGTAAAAAAAACGTTATCGAGGGGGCATTGAACTAGATTTTCTCTTACGACGGTATGTCGGTGACTATTCAACTCACTTGTCATCTATCAAAAACTGTCCAATAAAAATACAAGATTTGACGTCTTTGAGCCAATACAAATGAACTATATTGACAATTTTCACTAGTGAAAATAATCGACAATTTTCACTAGTGGTAAAGTGAATATTTTAAACAAATGTGATTTGTATTAGAAAAAGTGTTCTGTTACTATAGAAATTGCGTAGTTTGTTGCTAGATTTACTGAAAACTAATTTGAAAAAGTAGTTTGGTTCATTGAATAGTCCCTCGAATGCCATTCTTAATCAAAGTTAAGTAGAATATTTTTGCGATGGTATCACTCATGTCCCATTGCGCTTGGGATTAGGACTCGTGCTAGCGCACTCGTCCTAATCGAACCTAAGCGCAATGGACATTCGTGATACCACAGCAAAAATATTCGACATAACTTTGACTACTCATGGTATTATAAGTGATTATTACATCGCTCTACCCAGAATCCAACGCGCTGGGTCACTTGAATTGTCAGTTGTCAAAGTGAGATTATGTTTAAGCATATATTTTTACTTCTATATTGCTAGTAGGAGCTGGGAATGGGCGAAAACATTACGGCGCCGACATAGTCTCACTCTGAGTACTATGCGTCTCGTGCGCATGCCTGAGAATTCGAACTCCGCCTTTAGAAACGAATTTTAAACTTGACCACTTAGCCGCCGCGCGGACGACGCTTGCGAACAGCTCACCAAGTGTGTGAAAGAGTTGGTTGTCTGTCTCACTTACGCTGTGACCCCACTTACACCGGCTAGAAATATAGTACTACTAGAACGCGCGTGGCTAGCCTCCGTCTGGCCCTGTCAGCGTAAATAAACGGTTAACAATAAAAATGTTTGCTTAAGCTGGTAGCCAGCCTACGTCCGGCCCTGCCAGCGTTAACAATACAAATGCTTGCTGTTGACGGTCTCGCCACTCGTGCTTACGATCGGCATGTGCGCGCGCCAGTGCTTACGGTCGGACGGCCGGCATCAGCTCTTATAATATAAGATGAAATATATGTGTTTATGCAAGTTATTACATCGCTCTACCCAGAATTCAACGCGCTCGGTCACTTGAGTTGTCAGTTGTCAAAGTGAGGTGGTGTGCATACGCAATCCATAATAGCTATTTATGCAACAAGTGCTAAAAGTCGACGTTTATGCACGAGACATGAAAATTATGAAACGAAGCCGAAGGCTGAGTTTCATAACATGTCTCGCGCATAAACGACTTTTAGCATGCGTTGCATACAATATTTTATCTACGACCTTAATTTTACTGTTGTTAATCCCTAAATATCGATTTAACAAAGGTTTGCATCTACGACACTTCTAATGTATGTCATAATAAACAGTAGGTCATGCCGCGCGGACAAATGTTTGTGAAGCCAGTACTGTCAAGGTCAGTTACGAAATGTAATTATTAATACTCCACAACTGTATTCATTACATAACGCTTTAATTATTTCAAAAACACTTTACCTGTAACGCAAGCAGCAACTAGAATAACTGTACAACTTCGAGTTCGAAATTGTAGTTTTATAACCCCACTTCACTTGTAGCACATGGGCTAAAAGTAAACAGCTGATTTCTTTAACCACGGTAAACTATAAAACGTCACTTTTAGTGAAACAAGCTAGTGCTAAAAGGCCTACTTTTAGTGGCCGTCGTAGATAAAATAAGTTACGACATGACTTTCAAAAATTACTGTTTAACACAAGGCCACTTGATGAGGGTTTTTTAACGCACTTTATATCTAAATCTAAGAGGATCAATTATAGAAATACTTTAAACTGATGATTGAAGTACATAATGAAACACATTTCCATTGCTACTTGTAAGCAAAATACTTCCTGTAGAAGTATGTGTTCCTTGTGGCAGCCATTTGTTGCATATTCCACTGTTCGAACACTAATGTTTATAGATAAAGCAGTACCTGGCTCATGCAGAGTATGAGATGGAAGTAATTGTAAAGTAAGAGATTTGAGATAAAAGTTCATTGTCACGTAATATTTTTCCACTAACTACTTGTAAAGCTGTATTTTATCTATGAAAATCTCCATGGTAAAGTATCATTTTAATGATGAGGATCGATAAAGTGTTATTTTATTCACTAGCGAATAAAGTAGTCAATAATCCATCGCAACTAACATAGCATGTTACTGTAGGAGCTAGCACACAAACCTAGTAATATGTTTACGATTTAAAATTATTTATTGTTTTTTTAAAGCTTATTTATACAGGGTGTTTCATAATATATGCGCAGGACTTCCGGATGTGATAGCTCGTCCAAAAATTTTAAAAAATGTTTCTATTAACTTACCCTCTAAAATGCACAATTTTCGAGATACAGCGTGTTGAAATTAAAAAAAAAATTTTGCGAATATCTCCGGAACCGTTTATCGTACAGAAAACAGCTTTTGTAAGCATTTTCTACTCATAATAAGCTATGTTTTGTGCTAGAAAAAAAATTTTTTTAAAGTCATAATTGGTGAAGATTTTGAAGGGGTAGTGAGTGTTTTTCTCCCTAACTTCTACGCCACTGGAAAAAGTACGGTTTTGAGACCTCAAAATTTGAAATTAACGAAGCAGGCCAAGACCGCTCTTGTTTAAGCAAATGAAAACAGTTACGGACTCCGGTTGAAAATGTTGACCAATTAAGAGAACGCATTGTTGCATCTTGCGACATAATTCGGAACACTCCGGGAATTTTCCTGCGTGTTAGACAGTCAATGCGTCGAAGAATTGCTGCGTGCATTGAAGCTAACGGAGGACATTCCCAACATTTAATTTAACTGTGTATGCTTTGTTATTTTTTTTTAATTTTGCAATTATAAAGTTAACGTTTGGTTTTGTTACTTGTGATAACGTTTAAATAAATTTTGTTTAATTAGTAAAAAAAATTATTTAAAAAAATTTACCATGTTTTGCAACATAAAAGTTGATTTTTCTCGAAAACGGTCAACTTTAAAGCTTATGACCAAGAGTACCTTTTTTGTGTAGAAAACATTGGCGGTTCAAATGAGGTCTCAAAACCGTATTTTTTCCAGTGGCGTAGAAGTTGGGGAAAAAAACACTCACTACCCCTTCAACATCTTCACCAATTGTGACTTTAAAAAATTTTTTCTCGCACAAAACATAGCTTATCATGAGTAGAAAATGCTTACAAAAGCTGTTTTTGTACAATAAACGGTTCCGGAGATATTCGCAAAAAACGAATTTTTTTTCAACTTTAACACTCTGTATCTCGAAAATTGTGCATTTTAGAGGGTAAGTTAATAGAAACTTTTTTTCAAATTTTTGGACGAGCCATCACATCCTGAAGTCCTGCGCATATATTATGAAACACCCTGTATAATTAATTGTAGGTCCGTTTTAGATTAACCGTATTACATACCTTCCTTATTCAAAGAAAAATATAATAATCATCATCATCATCATCTTCCTTTCAAGGTATAGGCATTATATGCCTGTTCCGAATTTCATAAATCACTCCACCGTTTTCTGGGACGTCCGGGTTCCCTTTTCCCTCTTGGTCGGTATGCCATGGCTTTCTTGGGGATTCGTTCTTCTCCCATCCTGTTGACATGTTGTGTCCATTTCTCGCGGTATTCTGTTATTTTGTCGTTGATGGCATAGATTTTTAAGTCGTTCCTTATTTCTGTATTTCTTATATGATCTTCTTTTGTGCATCCTTTTGTTTTCCGAAGGAACTTCATTTCTGATGCTTGTATTCTGCTTTTATCCCTCTCTGATGTTACCCATGTTTCACTTCCATACAGAAGTATTGGTACCGCCATTGTTTTATAAAATTTCAGTTTGGTGTCCCTTTGTGCTTGATTTTTTAAGGTCCTATGGATGGTTCCGCAAATGTGTTGGAATTTATGTAATTTGTTGTAGATATCTCGATCATGCTGGTATGTTATATCGCAGCCTAGATAATTAAAATGAGACACTTGTTCTATTGTGTGATCTTCTAATATTATTTTACAGCGTATCGGGTCTTTGCCTTTAAAAGCCATGACTTTTGTCTTTTTTGTCGATATTTTCAATTTGTATTCGCTACACAATGTCTGCAACTTAAATAAAGCTCTTTGTAGATCATCCTCGTTTTTCTGTAGTATTATCAGGTCGTCAGCAAATAATAAGCAGTTTACGGTGTTTTGTCGATTTAGATATATCCCTGGGTTTATTTGAGTCTTCCAATGTCTAACTACGTCATTTATGTATATATTGAATAAAGTGGGCGATAATCCGCACCCTTGTCTTACCCCTTGGTTAATGCTAATTTTCTTAGTTATCGAAAGACCTGTATTTATTACAACATTTGTGTTCTTATATAGGCTTTTGATGCTTTTTATCAGATGTTTCGGGTATCCGGTGTCTTGCATTATTCTCCATAGTTTATTTCGGTCTACGGTATCAAAAGCTTTTTGTAGGTCAACGAACGCCAAGTGAGTCTCGAGGTTGTACTCTCTGCGTTTTTCCACTATCTGTTTAATCGCAAATATATTGTCAGTGCAAGATCGACCCTTTCTGAAGCCACTCTGCTCTTCTGATAGGAGAGCTTCTGTTATCTTTTGTATTCGTTCGTTTAAAATTTTGCTGTATATTTTATATGCTGTATTTAAGAGGCTAATACCTCTATAATTGTCGCAGCAGCTCCGGTCGCCTTTTTTGAAGAGTGGTTTTATAATGGCTGTTCTCCATGCTTCTGGTATTTTGGATTTTTGCCAGCATTCGTTTATTAGGTGTAAGAATCGTAACTTGCAGATTAACCCTCCATATTTTAATAATTCGGCATTGAGACCATCCGGGCCCGTAGCCTTCCGATTTTTCGTTTTCTTAAGTACAACATTTAATTCTTCTATAGTGATTGGATCTACTCCAAATTGTTGTTTTTGATTCTCTTCTGCCTGTTCTTCATCTTCAGTATTGTGTTCTGGGTCACACCATAGTTGTTGGTAATAGTTTATCCATTGCTCTTCTCTTATTACGTGTATATCTGCTACGTCTTTCTCTGTTTTATTTAAGTGTTTCATCACCTTGTATGCTACCTGCTGTCGGCCAAATATATCTTGCTCTATTTTATTAACGAACTTTTCCCAAGATTCCATATGTGCTCTTCTCACTATAGATTTTGCAGCATTTCTTTTATTTTGATATATTTGCTTGGTTTGTTCTGTATTTGTTTGTAAATGGCTTTCATAAGCTTTTTGTTTCTCTTTTACCGCTTTTGCTATTTCGTCGTTCCAGATCTTTAAACCTCTCTTGTTTTTAGTCTTCTTTTTCTTACCTAGGGCTTCGTATGCTGCTTTATCTATACTTGTTTTGATTATTTCCCATTCTTCATCTATATCGTTGGAAGTGGGAAGTTCCGTAAGGTACTGTTCGAGTCTTTGTTGGTAAAGTTTTTTAATACTAGGTTCTTCTAGTAGGTGTATTTTAAAAATCTCCTCTGTTTTGTCAGGTCGTTTCTTGGCTTGTTTTTTCATCCATCTTGATATAATGTTTATTTTGGCCATAAGGAGGTAGTGGTCTGAATCTACATCGCATCCCCTGTACACTCGTACATCATTTACTGTCGTGTTGAGTTTTTCATTTACTAAGATGTAGTCAATTATTGACCTTGACCCTCGAGCACTCCAAGTATATTTGTGGATGTCTTTTTTCCTATAGAAGGTATTAGTTATTTTTAAATTATTGAAGGTCGCGAAGTGTCGTAGTGTATGTCCGTTTTGATTTATACATTCTTCGCCAAAAGTTCCCACTGTTTGAGGAATAGGAATATTACCTACCCTGGCGTTCATATCTCCGGCTATAATTATGTGGTGGTTCTTATTTGTAGTTATTATTTTCTGCAGCTTTTCATATAGTGTATTTGTTTCTTCAACTTTCCCCTCTTCTGGTGCATATACGCCAATAACAATTAGATATCCTCGTTCTATCCTCAATTTTACTATTAATATTCTTTCATCTACATAATTATAGCTCTCAATTTTATTTTTCCATTTCTGGTCTGTTAAAATTGCTACTCCGCAGCATGCTCTTTTGTTTAGATCTACTCCACTGTATATCATTGTGTAGTCGTCGTTCTGTTTTGTGCCTTTTTGTTTCTTTTTTGTCTCTGTTATGACTGCTATGTTGACTTTCAGTTTCTTAAGTTCGTTATTTAGTACTTCTTCTTTATTAGTTAATGATCTTACATTCCATGTTGCCAATCGGAGATTGTCTTTTATTCCTAATCGCTTGTCCTTATCTCGCTGTGGTCGTCTTCGTTGTAATCCATCCGGGTGTGAAGTTTGAAATTTGCCAGTAATTAAAAGTATCCCCTGGCAGCGTTACGAGCGCTGTGCAGGTTGAGCCGGTAGTGGGGCTGCCACTTTGCTGCCTCCGGCCGGCAGGATGATTTATTCGGGTTATCATCCCCTAGAAACGTTGTCTCCTCTGCGACTTATGAGCCGTATCTACCCATTTTGTTGTAGCCGTCCACTCTGGATCAGACGCTGATCTTTGCCTGTTGGTCCGCGGGAGGCATTTGATTTTCCTCCTACTCGGTATATCTACCGGGCGTTCCCCTATCCGCCACCTGGGGACGCGCCCTCTAGGGGTTACAGGCTCCCCCGAGGGGAAAAATATAATAACTTATATAAAACATTGAATATTTCTATTTCAGCAAATTTAAAATTAAAACCTATACTACATGAAGAAGCCGGGTGGCGCAGTTGGGTAGCGCTAGGCTTGCTAGTAAGCAAGTCCTCGGTTCTAATCCCGCGGGGGCCGGAATTTTTCCGCAGCCTTGGCGATTGGAATCGGGCTCGGTGAGACCATTCACAGTTGGGCACCAAATTAGCTGTGCTCTACTCAGAGCCACAGACCTAAGAGATAGAGTAACAAGGTCAACACATCAACATGACACACACTTCACACAATGGTTGCTGTGCAAGCACAAAAGGCGCGGTCCAACTTTGTATCCCGAATACGGGGCAAGTTGAGCATTATACAGCCAGTTGCAAGCACAGAAAGCACCAGCCTCTACACCGAAAGGTAAAACGAGGTTAACGATAATACATACATAACATACATACCTATACTACATTCACGATGTTTTTAGACCAGAATTGATCGTAAGGTTATGCTTCACGACAAATTGTTATGTTGAGCGTATTTAAATATGAATTCATCTATAAATATTTTATCTGTTTGTTTTATTTTTTCAATAAATAAAGATAATTAGAAAATATACGGTACCCCCACCCAAGAAAAGCGCCCTTCCGTGCTTTACAAGAATACTTCGACACTCAACATTACTCCGTTTCGCTAATACAAAGAAATGTTATGAACCAGTTATTTATCAAAAAAAAACCTTAAACATTTTTTTTGCCGACGACCATACCTCAAAAGTTGATGTTATTTTCATTTTCGGAGAACCTATCCTATGAAAACGATGCAAGACTTCAGGAAGATTCCTCGCGACCGGAATCGTGTACACATACGAACATACATACCCCGCACAGCACGTTTAGGCACCCCCCAATACGGGGGAGGGATATAGTGGGCTGGGGTCTTTACCAAAAGATCCGCACAGCCGAGACGGAGATTTGGTATAGTGGGTTCATTAGTCGGTTGGCACGAATTTTAGAAATATTTGACTCAGAGTGGTTTTCGATATGAGGGAATTTCAATACTTCGTACACTTCGTGTCGAAGTAATAGCTTACGCACTTCATAAAACCTCAAAAGTAAATGTTTTATTTCATCGTTTAATATAAATGTAGAAAACATTCTTGATGATCAATAAAATTCTAATAATGTTAAATCACTTATTTATTCCAGCAGAAACAAGGTAAACATTTAAATAACACATTTTTTAAAAGCAGACCAATTTAATAGTGACGTAACGTATTCAGGAAATGTCAAGATTTCTGAACTTCAAAAGGTTTCAATTTATTTCTTTCTTTGAATGCAATCGCAGTAATATCAGTATGTTCTAGAAATTTTGTATTCCTTCGAGAATGTCCACACTATTATACGATTAAATTATCAATTTCATTCTGATCTTCATTTAACCAACCACTTACAACTGATTCGATTTTAACGGAAAGCGGTTTTCTTCTGTATGTGTGATGAGTAGGGCTAGGATTTTAATGACGTTAAATAACCCAAAAAGTAAAATAAAAAATGCAATTATGACTTAAAAATCTCGCAAAAATGACATAAAAATTTAAAAAGACGACACATAAATGTTATTTCCAAATTAGAACCTTTTGCTTTTATTTTTAAAACACAGAATCAGGAATTGGCATCAGCTAAATTCAGTAACCCAAAATTTTTTTTTTAAAAACAAGTAGACGCAATACATTTATTCATTCAACTTAATCCTAAACACTTAACAATAATTTTATTAACTACAATAAATGTGAATTACAGTATACAGTGAAAACTTTATGTAAATTTTCAAATGAAAATGATTGTCTGTAGCCATTCAATAAGCATTTATAGAAAAGCTCCTTTCTACTTCGACTGATACAACAGTAGCATACTTAAAATAGGGTATGTTACTTGAAGTTAGTTCTAATTCGTCACTAAAATTAACCGAAAAAATTTCCCCTGATAGAACTTTAGGGATCGAACACATTGTTTCGCAGCCCTTATTTTTCCCCAAAACACTCTCCACTTTCTTTATTACAGCGTTTCTCATTTTACCACGTGCAACCTTCAAATCACTAACAGTTTTATTAATCAACTGTAGTTGATCCACCAGCTGCACTTGCGCCTGTTCCAGAGTTGTTATTGCAGTAGGAATGAAACCAAAGTTTGCCTTGATGAATAAAAGTTTTGCGCGATTTCAATATCTTTTAACACATCTTGTGCTATTTTAATTGAAGCTGCTTCGGTGCTGTCGAACGATTCGATTACCTTTTTAACGACTTTTTAGTTTTCACAGTAGTAATTTCAGGCTTCAATCCAGGTACCCCATCTTGTTAAAACCGGGGATGCAGGGAGTGGAATATCTGGAGCTTCGGTTTTGAACGCCGTAACTCGTAAATGAGCTTTTAAAAACACCTTTTTTACACAGCCAATGAATATGTAAATTTCTGGAAATTGACCGCGAACTTCCTCAGCGACTCTATGTAAAGCATGGGCCAAACACGTTAAATGCAGCATCTTGGAGTAGAGAGCCCGAAGAGAGTTAGCAGCCTTGGCCATGTAGGGTGCAGCGTCCGTTATTAACAGTAGCACTTTATGGTGCTGAATTCCACCAGGCCACAGCTCTCTCATTGAATTATCAAAGAATTTGCTTATTGTAGAATAGTTAACTTTCTCCAAATGCTCACAATTAAGTAAACACTGTTCACCAGGGCCGTCCTCTACAGAGTTCCAACGATGATATTTGCTACATACCGTTCTAGAGAATCTGTAGTCTCATCCATGGATGCCCACAGGTTTTTTCTCCAACTTGTTTCCTTATTTCGACCAGCTTCTTGTCGTAACAACGAGAAACAAATTTTTGATAAAAAATTAAAAAATATTGAAATTAAGATATAAATTTACCCATTCATCGTCGATTTGATCTAAATTTTAGTAATGATATATTACATACTACAAAGAGAGATAATAATTGAATGTAAATATTTGCAGAAATAATAAAAATATGTTGTTCTTCAATAAAACACTGCTGGAGCCTGTGGTTTGAAAATATCACAAATTCGTTAAAACCACTCACCAAACACACATTTAACAACTGCTAAATACGTATTTCGACAGCCGAGCTGCCATCAGTAGCTACGAAAAACTTACAGAGCAAAGAGGCATCGATATGTTCGTAACCAAATCACAAATGGAAGTGGGCGATAGCCGCGCATTTTACAGCTATTTATACTGTCTGAACCCTAGGGCGTGGCCGAGAGCCAAATAACATGGCCGACAGTCAGTATAACTTCAATAAATCATACAAGATGGAGGACGGTATAGGTCCACAAGGTTATTATCTTGGTTCTTAAAAATGGCCAAGCTTTCAAAAGAATTTAGTTGCTTTGTTCAAGTTTTATATTATGACCAGTTTCGTAAACGTGTTGGGCAATACTCGATTTTTCGAATCTGTTGAATCTAAAATGAGCTGCATGCTCTTTAAACCTAGTACCAAAATTATGACGTGTTTGTCCAATATATTTTGAATCGCAATGGGAACATTTAATTTAGTAAATTCCAGATCTCTCTAAAGTCCTCAGTTTGTCTTTTGAATTTCTCAACAAATTTCTAATATTGTTGTTTGAACCATACACAACTTTATGGCCCGATTCTTTAAAAATGTTTGCTAGGCCCTTTGTAGCCGGGTGAAATGAAATTTTGATGTACTTGAGTCCTTCACTTGCCAAGAGTTGTGGAATTTCGAAAGTGCAATTTTGTTTTTGTTTCCTAATCTAATTGTCGATAATTTTGGAAGAGAAACCATTGTACACAGCGATGCTTTTTATAGTCTGAAGTTCAGTGGTATATCGATCTTTGTTTAAAGGAAAGGTTAACAGTCTATAAACTAAGGAATTTAGAGAAGCCATCTTGTGTTGAAAACAATTATTTGAATCCGTTAAAATAAATCTGTTTACATTGGTTTCTTTTCTATAAACATCGATTTCCAACTTATTTTTATTTCTTATTACTAAGGTATCTAGACCGGGCAGTTGTCCTTCGTATTCCATTTCATATGTGAATTTTATGGTAGGAAATTTGGAATTTAACTGATTCAAAAAATTATCAATACTACATTTAGATAAATCAAAAACAGCAAAAATGTCGTCCACATCCCTAAACCAAATCCTTGGGAAATACTATGTGTTATTCATAAATTCAGTTTCGAATTTTGACATAAAAGGTTGGCAACGAAAGGGGAAAGGCTGTTTTCCATTGCTGTTGCTTCGTGCTGTTCATAGAATTTCTATTTATTTGAAAGCAATTCTGAGACATGCAATGTGTAATTAATCTAACTTACTCGTCAATTTTGTTTGAATCCAAATTACTATCTATAAGTAATTCCCGCAAATATGTTATAGTTTGTGGGACTGGTACGCTTGGAAACAAAGAACACACGTCAAATGAAACTAGAATCTCGCTTTCACCAAATTCCAAATCATTAATTTTATTTATAAACTCCAACGAGATTTCGATCGAAAAATTATTTTGAAGTTTTGGAAAGTTTCTAAACTCATTTGTTAACTATTTATATAGAAGGTAAGTTGGGGAGTTAATACCAGAAACAATAGGTCTCACCGTTTTGCCTGGTTGTGTATCTTAGGTAAACAATTCATTTTTGGCATTTTTGGATTAGAAGGAGTCAGATTATATCTAAGGGCTGGAGTAATAAGTGTGGGACAGCACTTCATCACATTCTGTGTTTTAACAATCATGCTCCTTAGGAGAGACTTTTTTAATGCTTTGTAGGGTCCATTGTTAAGCAATGTACCTACTCTATCAAAATAGTCTTGTTTATCAAAAATAACAGTCTTATTATTTTTGTCAGCCTTTAGATAAGAACATCCCTCGTTTTGCAATTCCTTACTAAGTTTATGGTCTTTTTTAATCGATTCAGTGGTTTCACCTTTTCCATCTTTCAGGTTTTCCGAAATTTTAATTTTGCAGCTCCTTTAATGAATTCTTTATACTGTTCGTCTAAAGTGGCAATTGAACTTTCGATAACGGCAACGGTATCTTCTAAAGGTGGTTTAGTATGACCTAAATTGAATTTTAAACCCCTATTTAAAAAGCCAATTCGTCCTTACTAAGGATTCTGAAGACTCGTTTTTAACAGTTAAATCCTTATCAACTACTTGGGCAATTTTCAAAGATGTGGCATTTTTATCCAAATTCAGATAAATTCCATGTGAGAGCCAAATGCAATTTATACATCTCCAATTCAAGTCTGCTCCTTTTGCTATACAGATATTTAATTTCCATGTCCAACCATTTTCTTTTAGCAAATGTTATAACTGAATTACTCTTTCTACAATTGGCACTAACTTTAATGTTAATAAAATTTGGAAAAACACCATGGATTTTACAGTCTTTTAGAAATTTAATATCTGCCTGCAAATTCTTGACTTTAAAACTTGGCTTATTATATCTGTTCATCTCCTGTGGTCGGGTAGCGATCTTGAATAAAACACTGCTAGAGCCAGTGGTTTGAAAATATCACAAATTCGTTAACTTTATTAACATTTCGAAATTCGAAATTGATTAATAAATTAATATTGCTCAGAAAACTAGATTCTGTTATTTCACTTAAAGTAATATACTGCAATATACTGCTCACCAAAGTATGCACTGGAAAGGAATGATTATCTCAGGATTTTCCAGCTGCTAAGAAATCACTTTGTAATTGGAGGAGGTTTCGATGGCAAACATACCTGCTAGGGATCGAGTATCATCACTACTAAGGAAAAGCATCTATATGAAGCTATCAGGCAAACCAAATGCGAGTGTCAATCTACGGGTAAACCGACTTACTGGCCTGCAGATAATACAAGACTCCTAATCTAATAGACTTCTTCATACTGAAAAGCATATCATCCAGCAGCAGCAGCAGTATAGAAGAAAATTATGACTTATCATCAGATCACTTTCCTATCATCCTAACTATAAGCGACGCAATTATCACTAAAAAACAACCCCCAACACTAACCAACAAACGGACAGACTGGGAAGGATTTAGAGAAGAGCTTGAAGAAAGAATAAACTAAACACGCCGCTAAAGACAGCAGACCAACTAGATAATGAAGTAGAACAACTCGTTGTTGATTTGCAGCAAGCAGCAGGAAATAACACTCCTACGCTAGAGAAAAATGAAACTGGCATAAACTGTCCGAAAAAGATAAAAAATATGATAGCCGAGAAAAGAAGAGCTAGAAAACGATGGCAGCACTCAAGAGTTCCAGAGGACAAAAGAAGACTAAATACATTGAGCCAACAGCTTAAAAAGGAAATCCAGGACAACAAAAATTATACATTCAACTACTTCATCAAAGAGCTATTCGATGACAAAGACACATACTATTCGTTATGGAGAGCTACAAAAAGCCTAAATATTCCTAAAACACAGGCACCACCTATTAGAAAAGAAGATGGCAGTTGGGCCAGAGAGAATGCACAAAAGGCAGAATTATTTGCGGAGCATTTGGCTAACACTTTCCCGCCGTACCCCCAACAAACTGCCGAAGAAAATATACCAGCTACTAATAATGAAGATGAAACCCCAATTACTTTGGTTATACCAGCAGAAGTCCCTAACAAAATAACTAAAAACATTAGTATGAAAAAAGCACCAGAATTTCATCGTATAACCGGCAAAATCTTGAAAGAGCTCCCAAGAAAAGGGATCGTTAAACTAACGTACCTAATCAATGTACTTGTGCAGTGGAAGGTAACAGAGGTGATAATGATCCCGAAACCTGGAAAACCACCAAATGAAAAGACGTCCTACCGGCCAATTTTGTTATTGCTTACGATATCGAAATTATTTGAGAAGTTACTCTTGAAGCGACTGAAACCGATCATAGAAGAAAAGGAACTGATCCCAAATCATCAATTTAGATTCAGAAACAAACACCACTACAATCGAAAGAACGCTAGAAGAAAAAAAGATCTGCTTCAATATATTTTTGGACGTTGCGCAGGCGTTCGATAGAGTCTGGCATGAAAGACTGAAATATAAGATAGATACAAGCTTGCCTAAACAACATAGCCAATTACTGAAATCTTATATTTCAAATAGACACTTCAGAATAAAACACGAAGACAGCTATTCAGAAATAAAAGAAATGTCAGCTGGAGTTCCGCAAAGAAGCGTACTAGGCCCATTCCTATATCGATGATGTTTGAGGCTTTTACGGCCATTGTTATTAAGTAACAAACGACTTCCGGGATTGGACCGTGTCATGATTGAGATCGAAGAACTCAACGTTTCGCCCACTTTCGTAAGGGGCTTCATCAGGAGTAAAAAAGCAAAAGAGCACGGTAACTCAACGTGTTAACCACGCCAGAGGCGAAACTCTTTGCAAGGGAAGGGACAGAAGAGCACGGTAACTCAACGTGAACCACGTCGACTCAGTCGAGTTTCGCCTCTGACGTGGTTCACACATTGAGTTACCGTGCTCTTCTGTCCCTTCCCTTGCAAAGAGTTTCGCCTCTGGCGTGGTTAACACGTTGAGTTACCGTGCTCTTTTGCTTTTTTCCTCCTGATAAAGCCCCTTACGAAAGTGGGCGAAACTTTGAGTTCTTCGATCTCAATCATGACACGGTCCAATCCCGGAAGTCGTTTGTTATCCATTCCTATATCTCCTCTACACGAACAAAATACCAGATTCGGAAGAAATTACCACTGCAACCTTTGCTGATGACACTACCATGATAGCGGTGGGTGACAGCATTGAAGAAGCAACAAGCAAATTACAGGATGCCACAGATAAGGTCAACAACTGCACCAAGAAGTGGCGAATCAAACTTAACGAAGCAAAAACAGTGCATGTCAGTTACACCAATAGAAAAATTAACCATTTACCAATCGTGATCAACCAGAAAACATTACCCCACGGAAATAATGCAAAATATCTAGGTATGACTCTCGACGCAAAGCTGAGGTGGAAAGACCACGTTAAAAAGAAAAAACAAGAACTCGACCTAAAGTTTAGAAAAATGTATTGGTTAATTAAAAGGCATTCGGAACTATCAATACATAATAAGCTGTTATTATATAAACAAGTGCTAAAACCAGTCTGGACATATGGAGTGCAACTTTGTGGATGTACCAAGAAAAGCAATGTATTAATGATACAACGATTCCAGAACAAAGCACTACGAAGCATTGTTAATGCTCCGTGGTATATACGGAATGACCACATCCATAAGGATCTAAAGATAACTCCAGTTGCTGAAGAAACCCAGCAATTTGCAAGGAAACGCCAAGAAAGGCTCCATCAGCATCAAAACGTTGAGATGCTACAACTTCGCGACAACAGAGAACAAGTGCGGCGGTTGAATAGAATGAAACCGTTCGAACTAGTTTAAGTGAAATGTGCTAAAAACAAAAAGCAGAGTAAACACGTGAGTGAAGTGCAACACAATATTCATGGAATTCTATACTGGGAGCTTATTCATAACGCTGTGAAACCATTTTTATTAAAGACAAATTTTTAGATAGACCTAGTCTAGTTACAATTATTGCCTAACAAGGTGCTAAATAAAAAAAAACTTAAAGTAATCCTAATAAAGCATATTTGGCAAGATAATACTATCTACCTACATAGCCGGACTCGGAAGCTCAGTGGCTAAGCATCCTGACTACTAATGTAAGATATGCAAGTTTGATCCTAGGTTCCGGTAAGGTTTTTAACAATTTAAAAAAGCCGATGAAAAGCTCAACAGAATGCCATCATTCGGAAGTGATGTAATGCCGTGGGTGCAATGTTACTACGATGTGTAGCATGTAAAAGATCCCTTGCTACGGTTGGAACTCCTTAATAGAGATGGACGCGTGAGTGAGTATTCACTCACGTCACGCACGTTTCACGCTTGCTTTAAACACTCACGTTCACACACGCTCATGCTCAGGTTCACTCATGTTCACGACGTGACCCGCTACTCACGACGTGACCCGCAGCTTTTATTTGAAAATTCAAATTCAGATAGAACACAATGTTCAATCTTAAAACCAATAAAGAACCCGTAAAAGAACTAAAAACTCTAAAAAAGCAATATGTTTTGCACGTGAAATAATGTACGTGATGTGATGCATTCAGAATAGTAGACACAAAAAAAAATGAAAATTTACTACAATAGCTTACAACATGAAATAAATACTGATTTCTCGCTAAACGTTTCTTGCAACCGTACTCAAAGACATTACTTTTAATACCAAAAGCTGTCATTGGAATTGACGTTTCCCTTACTGATACGACTACAAGAAAGTATATGTTGCTTGGCAATACTTTTAATTCCTAGGTTTAAAAGTACCTTCACGTCAGAGGAACTAAAAGTAAGTTCTACTTGGTCACTTATAGACGCAGACACGCGATTGACTGTAGACACAACATTCACAACACAACGCAAGTGGGAAACTCCGTCGTTGCAGGCTGCAACACAGAAGTACAATGACCTCCCGCTCCAGCTCTAGATCTTCTACATGTCGGGCAGCGGGTTACTAAGTATTTAAGGTAAAATTAACCTGAAACATGAATCACGCCTTGGAAATTTTCACTCACGTTCACGGCCGGATTTTAAAATATTACTCAAGTTCACGACGGCACACGCAGTGACCCGGCGTGACCCGACTGTTTTTATGTCACGCGCCCATTCCTACTCCTTAATATCAGCAAAATTCGAAGTAAGACTTTGATCATACGACCACAGCAGTCGGTCTCTAAGGTATAGTTAATTTGATTTTTAAATGATTCAGAGCAAGCTGTGGAATAATCTTTTTAACAGTGTAAAGATTTAGTTACAAACCAAACATGACATTTTTCCAAAATGTAAGGCTTACATTTTCGTATAATTCCCATTTTTAAGAAAGTGACCATTTTTTTACTTAACTTTAAAATCATCAGTAAATTACTTGTTTCGTTTCCTTCAATACTTTTTGGCATTTTGCATTCAAGTTAAGGATGCATGTGACATTGTCAGTGTCAAACTATGCACTAACGAAAAAATGTTACCTTAAATTTTGGGGGAATGTCAAATTTGGTTGGTAACTAAATTTGTACACTGTTAAAAAAAACCTTCTCACAGACTGCTCTGAATCATGTGAAAATCAGACAGACTGTACCTGGTTCTCGGCATGTCGAACATCTGACACAATAAAAGGCTGCACAAATGTCAACTAAATTGGTCTGCTTTGGTCTAAAAACGTCGTGAATACAGTATAATCGCCTTGACTTTTAAAATGCTTGTTCTAGACTGTAAAGACTAAGCGATTTAGAATACGTTGCTCACATTTGTCATGCCTAGTAAAAAGATCGTATATCAAGTAACATCCACAAAACAAAACACCCAACGAAATCCCATTTGTAACTTCTTCCAGGCGCAGCATTTTGCTTGCGAAACTATTTAGCAACTAGGGAGAAATTTAAACATAAACACGTCTTCGTAAGGGTTTTCACATTGCCGCGGTGTATCTGTAGGCGCCTATAATAGAGAAGTAAGACAAAGCCAGGGAAATGAAGGCTGCCATATCTCGGCACCACCGCAGGAAGCATATTGTGCTTTCGCAGACAATGTTAGCAGCCACTGCCATCTGCATTTCATTGGAAAAGTTACACAAAGCTGCACGCCGATACTTTGCCCGGCGCGCTTTTTATTTTTACGTTTTGAATATTTTGAATCGTATCTCTAATGCAATGCAGAAATGTTTTATGTACGGGTTTGTTTTGGTGGAATGCTTTGTTTACTTCTCGGGCACCTTTGCTATCTGCCCAAAGCACAGGGGGCCGCTCTTTTATCGCAGATACATTATACCGGTATTTGTTTAAAATGTTTTAAAAAGGTCGCCGGTTTATTGTACAACACAATAATTTGATTGATTGGGATCGACAAATAATTTCGCTTGAATAGACTCAGCGTAATTACAGTTACAATGCCAGTACAGTGTTTTCAATTGGCTAATAAAATCCTATAAACGTAACTGCCACCGATTTCCTTAATGTTCATGAATTCAATCGAACACGATTTTCTAGTCCTGCTCTTCAGGTTCAAAATGCGCCTATTTAAGTCAAGTGTCAAAACCTGAGCCATGTGCAAAGTATTACTTTTATTAACTTAATAGTTTTAGAGCTAAAGCAAAAATAAACAAAACTTTATTTTTTAAGGTGCTCACCGTAGATATATTTCACCAGATGATAATCCGCATGCAAAATATCGTCTTCCCCCAGCAAGTAGTTTTTGAGCTGTACCCCCAACAGACGGACAGGCAAACAGACGGACCGACAGACAAATGGACAGACCATTCTAGCTTTGCTAGATGCACCATAATTGAGTTCTAGAAAAATTGTAGAATAAATCGCAGTGAAGATACAACTGATCAGCCGAGTGGTGCAGTTGTAGGTCACCCTGAACTGCCACTCGATCACAGCCCCGAAGGGTTAAACGGAAGCGTCATGCACTTGATGTTTACTCTTGTCACGCCAAACGTCAATCTCCTTGAGTCGTGAAGATAGTCACACCACGCTGATGAGTCTGGGGAGGGGGGCACACGAGCGCGATGCTGAATCCATGCTATGGTCGAAGAAAGCGTTCGCGCCAAAAACGCAGCTGCAGGAACATGTGGTTGCCTGCTGTTACTAGCCAAGCGGTCTCGAAGATTTTTAGCTCTTAAAACGACATTAGCAGAGGTTGGCTGAGGTCAAAATATGCATGAAAAATTGATTTGGAAGGGAGCCTGCTGTGTAATTACGGCGGAACTCGCCAGCTTTTCGCAATGACAGCACATACAAAATCCTGTCCAAACAATGTCCTTCAACGCGAGAGCGCATATTACAACAATGCATAGGCCACAGCTTACAAACGCCAGTCAACAGTTTCTCCAAGTGAGCACTTGTAGATTTTAACAAGGAACTAAATCAAGAGAAAGACCTAAAATGACCTGAAAAATTACGATATTGAGCGAAGCCAAAGACATGGAAATTTTTGGGCAGAATTCCTTCAGCTTCCGCCGACAGAATTGGATGGCACTGATTTTTAGAGGCTCTATACCCCGATAAGAAAGCTAAAGAAGGAATTATTTATAAATTTCATTAAAAATCTGGATGGTTTATGAAACGCTAGCCAGATAAATAATAAATATTTCATCAAAAGATAATGAGTTTTCAAAATTTCATGAAAGGTACAATTTTTGTCATTTGCTACAATAGCTAGGTAGGTAGAATACAAAATGCTGTAGAACTAAAGTACTCTTGGTGGAATGAAGCTAACGCATAATTTAACAATAGCAGATGATGCCTCTATGATTCTATGGAAGTCGAAAAGTACTGTTTAAATACGATACGTTATTGAACAAATATGAAACAGGACCGATCAAATACATAGCATGTGACGTATCTGTGACGATACCTTCCCTGCAAAATGTATGAAAATGTATTAAGCACATGGTTCAATTTAGACGCAGCCATCTGCGCGCAACAAGATGCTACACGAAGACATCTGGCAGTCACCATAAGTTGCATAAAGCCATCTGATAGCAACAAGATTCTGCTGATCACGTGATTCCTACTCCTAACCGCACCAGTTTCTCGCGTTTGGCTCCAATCTGTATTTACCAAGTAGAAAGACCCTGGCATAGATATAAAAACAGGTCAACGGGCCTTTAAAGGTAACTTCTGATTCCAGCTTCTTCCTGAAAACTAGAATTTCTCAAGAAACCCGACCTGATCTGAACCTTCCCTCTTTGCCTGATTTAGTAAAACTTACGGAAAACCTCAGTTTAGATGGAACCGAATGGTTCGATAACCTCACTTTCAAGTTGCAGAGTGCCTGAAAAATCATGTTAACAGGCTTGGAATCCGAGTACCCTCAAGACCGCCTTCTACTAGAATCCATTTCTCGAAGTAATAATTTGACACCCAGGTGCTAGCATCAGAACCGCCGCAGACAGCGCCCCAAACGTTATTACGTGCAAAAAGTGTAATTAGCGTTAACATTTATTTTGTGCATAATTCTAGGCCGTGTAAATGTTTCTTCATTTGAACGTGGCTTTCGTATGAACGTAGCATAATCGGCAGCTCGCATATTGCACTGATAGTTGGCTATCTGTATAACGGGCAAGCTTTATTACCCATTCGTTTTGTTCTATTTGATGTTTAATTGTTTATCTGGTCGTGCAGGCATCTTTTGATTCTCCTTTTAAGATAATGAATGGCCTTATTGCGACCTCAATAGCGTTTCTTGTCCTTTTTCTACGCAGCCTCGAATTGGCAAGGAGCATTTAATGGTAGTTCCCTAGGAAAGCCTGAATTCAGGGTGAGTGGGTTACTTCATTTTTGGTGATAGCGTTGTACATGGTAGCTCATTGCGTCCATCATTCTTAGTTTTCCTTTACCCGGGAGTTTTGGGACTCCATCTATTCCGCCTACTTTGAGAAGGCGTACATTCCTTTCAGCTTCTGGGAGCATAATTTGATTTTGGGTCACATCGCCTGATAATCTGCTAGTGACCTCCGCCAGCACGTTCAACCTGCGGCAGCATAGCTGTAAGAGCCCGTTTGTAGGCTATTCCGTTCAACCACTACAGAAACCGGAACTCTCAGATAAGTAACTCACGAACTAATGAACACTGGGTTAGTGATATTCGTACTACAAGCTCTATGTGTATTAATCTAGAGAAATTAAAGCTGTTCGTAGTATTTAATTGTGTTAGTTACTGGTATGATATTTCTATTTGAGGGCACACCTTTCGGTAAGAAACGACTTTAAGAACAATTTCGTTACTGACCTTTCTGTATTTCAGATATTGTGTTATTGCCTGCAGCGATTATTTGAGTTTATAAGTTTTCGACCTATCTGAATATATTTGTTGCAAGTTAAACTTGTTGGCACTCATGGTATTTGGTAATTACATCATTTAAAGAACTACACACCGTCTTCACTAAATCTAGCTGGTGGGCCCTCAAATATACTCTCGTAGTGTTGCGGTATTTGAAGATATTGAGGATTATGATAGCTATCATAACAAAGCCCAACAAATCGTCAAGTGTCTCCGGCTGTAAAACCAGCCGCAAATGCAAATTATTCGCCGAATGCAAGCCCAATAAACCCGTATCCAACTGACCTCTTTAGAGCTTGCAGTTTGGCTTTGAATCTATAAACAACTCCTACATCGTTAAAATACTGGATCGACAATGTTTTGTTTAAATACTAGTATTAAATGTATACAACAATAACTTGTGCTATAGATAAGAAGAAATATTTATTAGAACAACATAGGTGGTACTGTCCTCGCGCCGTAGATTGTCGACGCAGCCATCAGTGGCACGCACAAAGATAATGGAAACTGTAAATAAGCGAGAGTTCGGCGTTAAAGCCGTCTAATCACCAAACGGGTTAAGCAAACGGAGGTGATTTTATAATTATTTTTCATGCAAGACGATGAAATCTCGAGTGAATTATTTTTGGCGAGTCGATAATGAAATTGCATCGTCGTGTATAAAATTATTTTTTTATAGCAGATTGCAAAGAAAGAAATCAAAAAGGGCTTTACTCAAAACCCTCTCAAGTGAAAGTTTTAAAAAATGTTGAATAGTACGTCGAATGGTAGCTGGTGTTCCCGTGGCACTTGTTGGAGCTCTTACGAGATTAGCATAGCCCTGGAAGTGGGAAGGAGTCAGCGACATTCTGCTGAGCAGTGCGGAGCCCTAGGACTGGGGCAAACGACGGAGTTATAAGCAGTTTTGGAAAAGTGCAAGCAGCACACGGCGTCCAAAGAGGTATCTGGCTTATTGATTATACAAAATACGGCGATGCCCATGGTTGCGACACCCGCAATCGAGGCGATATACAAGTTCTGAAGCGGAAATTAACATCGACCTTCAGTTGTGTGCCACTGCACTATAGGTGTCTATTCTTTTCGCTTGCAGCCTCTTTAGCTGGATTGTACAAGAAAGTGTCCTTGATCCACATGAAGGTGCAGGATGTTAGATTCTTTTTTTTCTGTCCATTTCCAGCTTATTTTTGCCCGAACATTTTAAGCCAACCCGGGTCTGTACGCTTTCCAATAAATTCCCGAGTTGCTCACTGCTTTATGAATCTAAATGTAGACACAGGGTACTTTCTTGTTCTAGCCAATTGCCGTCAAATTGTGTTACGTTTTATCGCACTTTAATGGGCTCTTGGCGACACGTTACCGATTGTAAGAATTCCCCGTGCTAATTTTTACTGTGTCCTGATCAGGCATGTTTCTTGGAACCTGCCGGATTGCACACGATTGTAGGAGCCGTTAGGCATTTAAAACTTTGATGCTGTGGGTGCGAAAAGGCGCCCGTGATTGTTAAAGTGAGATTTCCGATCGCGGTCCCGAATCTCCCGTGTAATGAGCTACTTAAATAATTAAGTGGTATTTGTGAGCTGCTAACCCGGGTCCGATCGCAACAAATACCCGGAGCGGCTTCAAGTCTGTTGTGCCGTGAGTTAACTTGGCTCCTAAGTTAACCGTGTTTGGGTAGACGAAATAGTTGCGATGCTGAGAGAAACCTCGGATTCGGAAATGTATGCCAGTTACTAACGAAATTGGGAATGACCGCTTTGTCATTGTGGTGATTTATAGAGGCTACTGTCGGAAAATACGTTTTATCTTGTCGTATGTCAGCTTGCAGGTCGCCAGTCGTTTACCGTTGAAGCAGATTTTAAACTTTACCAACCTGTCCCGTCAATGAAAAGAAAGCAGATCTGTGTTTTTCCTACTTGGTACAGTGGGCTAACCGACGTCGTGTTTGAAGCTATTAACATACCCAACTGCACCTTTTGTCCACACGGCATCTGGGGTGTCACCATCCCTTTGTAGATTATCCCCTATTGCGGACAACCTTCTTCAGTTCAGGTACTCAGCTGCAACTTAGATAATCAGGTGTTTAGTGGAATACAAATAACCCAGTGTTGTGTGTAAACTAAGAAACGTTTAGTGAATTCGCAACTAACATTGCTCAACGTCATTGCATGCTGTTTCTTTTGAACTCTGCGGTGCCCAGTTCGCTGCCATATATTTCAGTGTAGATATAGGATATACAGGGTGTTAATTAATTACATAGACAAACTTGAAGGGCGATTCCTTGATTAATTCTAAGACAAAAAGTTTAGATAAACATGGGTCCGCAACGGCTCTGTTTTCAAGATAGAGAAAGTTAAAGTTTAAAAAAATTATATACGAAATGCATGTCAGCCATTTCAATATTGCTAAGCTGAAACATTTTGAAAGGAAAAAATCACCAAAAATGCGTTTTTAAAAACTAAAAATGATCACCTTTATAAACAAAGTGAAATTGTTTAAGAAAACAAATTACTTCAATAATTATTTTTCAAGCCACACCTTGTTTTATGGAAAGGGTGTCTCGAAAACGGAGCAGTTGCGGATTCATGTTTTAGAAACTTTTCTTTTTAGAATTCATCAAGGAATCGCCTTTTAAAGTTAGTCTATGTGCTTAATTAACATTCTGTTGTTTGTCCAAGTTTACTATGATGTTTTATTTTGTGCAAAATCATTTCGAGATAGTACACTCGAGAGTTGATGTTTTTATTTGTACACTCGAGATTTGCTATTTTAAGACGAGCTGTGCTTCCATTGTTTATAGCCCCCCCCCCCTTGTTATTTGATATACTTTTGCCGGATTGTTTACTTTAGTTGTGAATCTTGTATTTTTTTGTGTGCGTAATTGTAGTACATTGTAGATTATCTGCTTGGCACTGCCAGTCATTTAAAAGTTTAACAAACGTTATTTGCAATCTTTTGGGCTTCTTTGTATACAATGGTCAATCAACTAAGCAGTAAGAGGCCGTGCCTTTGAAGCGCCTTGAATTTAAAAGTTGTGTTTAGCCTTTGAGTGTATAATTGTTAAGAAATTGCATTTTAATGGCTGAAGCAATTAAGCATTTTGTTGGCAAACACGTAAATATTTCTGCACCAGATCCAATCCGTTTCGGCCATGAAAGGAGTGGACTTACCGAACTAATGCATGATTTTTTCATGGTCGCGCCTGCCATTCGCTCTTTTTACTATCCTGAAACAGGACCTGACTTTACTAGTACTGTGGACCACCCTTTCTCGCTATGGGGCCGCGGACGATCGGTGGCTTTATTACTGTTGCCTCCCAACGCAAACTGACCTGTGGTAAGTGCAGTCCGATGTTGTCCTAAAATCCCGATTACACAGTAACAGGTTTTTACCGCTTCCTGTGCGTACGTGCTATCACAGTAAACTCAATCCGCATTCCTCGCTGAAACACATCACCCGATGTTTCGCCGAAATGTTTATGAAGCTCACTTATAGTTTTGCTTCAATTCATCATAATTTGTAATCAGTACACAATCACCAGTTATTGTAAAATTTTACTGATTTTAGTTCCATTTAATTGGGTTAGTTTGATTATAATAGCTGTAGTTCCTAAACGGATGAATAATTGAAATGTACAGGTTTTAACATACTAATTAGTAGATATAAATATGTCATTATGTCCACTTTAATTTTAGGGATTTTTGCTTCCCTTAATTACTTCCGCGCGCTGCCAACATACTTTAAATCCCAGGTAGAGCTAAGTGATGAAATCTTTCCAAATACAGTTGCAGTTAAGCTACTCAGTTAATTGTTGACATGCAGTGGTAGTTAATAAAATATATGAACATCAATAAACACTACAAATGTAACAATTTTTACTATTTCAAACATGGACGTTAATTTATACAGGAACATCAATATGAATCGCATTAGTTTACTTTGTTTTTTAAACCTAGGTTGCTGTCAATAACGAAAATTTAAAATGCATAGGTACAGAATTTATAAAAATTATGTAAATTACTACCTACATAGTATTACTTAAACGTGTTGCAATTAGTTTTATTATAAAAATGTACATAATGTTTTGTTCATTCACGAATAGACAATAATAAGAGGTAACCATTTAAATGGGTCAACCATTTGTCAAATAAATAAGAATTACATTGCAGTTGTTTGCTTTGTAGATATATTGCAACATGCATATTTAATTCCTCTTTGAAACTTTATATATTTACACATTTGTTACGCATACTTATTTGAAAATGGTGTAAGCTAATTTTAGGACACATAAGACAACAACGTGTTAATTAAAATGTAGTTATCCAAAAATGTAAACAATATTTCGCAAAATACAAATTTTACAAGATTTTCTGTACACAATGGGATTACGCAATGTAGACATAAATATATTGCATTGGGTCATTTGTTAATTTACTGAAGTAATTTTTACTTCGTTTTATATGTTTACCAGCAATTGCTGCTATAGCTTTCCGTAACCGAATCTACCTACCCGCAACGTAAACAAATTTAAAAGGATTATTCTTGATTCAATTAAACTAAGTCGGAAAATCCGGAGGTAAATTAACCCTCATCTAGGAACGCCCTTGGGTATCAACATACAACTAGTATTTAATTAGAAACTGTGTATGACACGTGAGAACGGAGAAACGACTGTTTGCTAGTATCCCGGTACATAAAGTTTAACGCAAATAACTTGGAGTGAAGCTGGAAGAAATAAACAATAATAATATACAGACTAGCTTTTAAGTTAACGGTTATAATTAGTTTTGTAATCAATGTATGTAACGTTGCACCTGGGCTTGCCAAACTACACTGTTAAATTTAAGATCCGAATCTTGGGACACCCTTTTTCGCAACAGTATATTTCCAGAACTTTAATAAACAGTTTCGTATGCTAATAGTAACTGCAAATTCCTTCAGTAATCATTGCGAAAATCGCCGAATGTGTGCAATTCCTTATTGAAGTGCAGAAGCATCAGCGCGTGAAAAATGGTTAACAGCGTAGCAGTAAAAAGCGCTACAAATCTTGGCAGCGCCTCGGTAAATCAATGTACTAATTAGAAGGAGTAAGTGGTTATTTTTAATTGCAAATAGTGATCGCAATTAACATGGAGAATAGCGGGTGGTATTATTATGTAAATGCCTGCGGCCCGCACCTGCGGCCCATGATCTATCGGCTGCACGAATCTCCCGATACGCCTTCCACTTCCGCTTTGTCTTTAGGAAATATTTAATTAGGGCAATTATTTGTCTTTTCTTCCAGTAACGCGCATTATATTATCTCTCCGAAATGAAACTGAGCGAGGGCTGAGCTTCGTAATACGGAACGTGATATTTTTAAATTTTGTCGTACATAAAATAGTACTTCTCTTATGTATACAGTTGCCAATTTTATTCGGTAACCTCCTATAGAATATGTAACACATATTACCTTTACGCTTCATATGTATGATTTACACTTTGCGCATGCCACACAATTCAAAAGAATAACTCAGATATTAATTCTAATCAATATGGGTGCTCCATAAGAATCGCTTTTAGGATCTATCGTTTTCATTATACAGTGTGGTGTAGACATTTTACACATTCACAATAAGCCAATGTTTCCCATAAAAAAGGATACCATCTGAGAGAGAGTGATATAAAGAATTTCAAACAATAAGACGCCATCTCCCAGTCTGCCGCAACCTCCTGGCAGCCAGGCGCAGAAAGGTCCTTTTTCGTTAACTATCATCGCTCATCGTGTATCGAAAATTGTTTCACATCAAATTGAAGCTAATATTTTTCTCTGATAGAATATGTTTGCCTGCGAAAAAGCTGCCTCGACTAATGGTTGCCAACATTTGAATAACCACCTCTTGCCTGCGCGAGCCGGAGCGATGGAGAAGAAACGCGCGCTCTGCTCCGTGCAATAGGCAAGGACGCAGCGTGGCAGGTGCGACTGGTTTCGGGGCAAATTCCCGTGCGTCAATAGTGTGCATGACGCGTCGACGAAACTCGGCATAAACATTTTCCAAAATTTTGCCCGTTAAATTTTTGTTTTTCAAAAAAATTAATATGTGTTTTCTGTGCGATACTGGTGCAGCAGTACTAGAATTTAGCAAAGAATCTTTCGAAATGTCCTTCCTAATGTTACTGTTTCGTTGTAAAGAAGACTTCAAATATGGCGGCATTCAGCTGACAATGGAGTCTGAACAAAATTACGGTTATCATGTATTATGCACAAAAATATTGCAGTTTTGAAGCAGACGTATAAGACAGAATTCGGCGATTTCAAAAACACAAACTATGTATAAGTAAAATCTTCTTCTTCTTCTTCTTCTTTAGCAGCCCCTTTTCATCCACTCCTGAACATAGGCCTCCCCTTTTTCCTTCCAGTGTACTTTGTTCTGTGCCACTTAGTGCCAATTTCTCCCAATTTTCAATTTGATGTCGTCTATCCAACGAGTCTGTGGTCTTCCCACGCTCCTCTTATGTAATCTTGGCCTCCATTGCATGACCCGTTTAGTCCATCTTGTGTCATCCTGTCTGGCTACATGGCCCGCCCAACTCCACTTAGATTGAGCAATTTTTTCTATGACATCCGTTACTTTTGTTCCTTTTCTTATTTCCTCATTTCGGATATGGTCTCTAAGGTTTATACCCAACATTAATCTTTCTATCGCTCTTTGCGTTGTCCTTAATCTATTTGCTGACTTAACGGTAAGTGTTGTTGTTTCCATTCCGTAAACCATTACTGGAAGTATACATGTATTGAAGATTTTTGTTTTAAGGTTTATGGGAACACTGGCGTTCTTTAAAATGTATCCGAGCTTTCCCACTGCTGCCCAAGTCATGCGTACTCTACGAGGTATTTTGGCACTTTGATTTTCCTTGCCATATTTCAGCTTGTGACCCAGGTACACATATTCGTCGACGTTCTCTATTTCAGTTCCTGCTATGTTTAGTGTGACTTGTTCTGGGGTCATAATCTTGGTCTTTCCCAGGTTCATCGTCAATCCAACCTCTTCTGACCTTGTTTTTAACTGTAGGAGCATTTCCTCTAGCTCCTCTAGGTTGTTACTAATTACAATTACATCATCCGCAAATCTAAGATGATTTAAGTATCGACCGTCGATATTTATGCCTTTATTGTCCCACTCCAACTTTTTGAAGACATCCTCCATCGCAAGAGTGAACAATCTGGGTGAAATTGTGTCGCCCTGTCGAACTCCACGTTTACTTTGTATTTTTTGGTCTTTAGGTCCTCATCCAGTTTAATTTGGAGAGTTGCTTTGTCATCAAAAGCATCAAAAGCACTGGGCTTTATCATGAGATCATGTGCTGACTTCTCTCAAGTTAAAACTATAAAAATTCTTTACTGTGCATATGTACGCAGCCTTCTCGAATACTGCTCTCAAATATGGAATCCTCGATACGAAATCTATATTTCCCGCATTGAAAACATCCAAAAAAGGTTTTTACGCTTTATCGAATTTAAAAGTCGAGTTAGATATTCTGATTATTTGTCAAGGTGTAAGCGACATCATATTCTGCCTCTCTCAATACGCAGGGACGTCACTGATATTACTTGTTTAATGAATATTGCAAACGGCTCCATAGATTGTCCTCAATTATTAAGCAAAATATCACTGTGTACTCCAGTATTCATAACAAGAAATCCAATTCTTCTGTCTACGCCCAGTGTACGAACAAGCTATAGGCAAAATTCTTTCATCCACAGAGCTAGCGATAAATTTAACAAAATAAACAAAAATTATGATTTTGATTTGTTCTTCACGAACTCTGCTTCGGTAAAAAAACGAATATCATCAGAGTTCTTTGGCTCTTAAGCTAGTATGTTTTATAGAGTAACTAACAATTTAAGTTTAATATGTTTTCTTTATTTTTCTGCAACTTGTGTTGCCTAATATTATTATTATATCATTAACTATAGGCGAAAACTGTAAAATGGCTACTAGTTATTGCTGATTCTACATATTTATGTATACTAGCTGTAATTTTTCCAAAAAAATAAATAAATAAATAAATATATGAATTTCATCATGTCTCTATACCTCGAGTCGATTCTAGCGTTGTCCATTGCCTTGAGTATTGACCACATCTCTATAGAGTCAAAGGCTTTGTTATAATCTACAAAGGCTAAGTGGAGTGGCACATTATATTCCGTGCACTTCTCCATTAACAAACGTATTGTTTGAAGATGTTCAGTGGTGCCATAGCCCTTGCGAAAACCAGCCTGCTCAGGGGGTTGGTAGTTATCAAATTTGTTTAGTAATCTATTCGTTATAATTTTCGTTAGCAATTTATAGGGATGTCGAAGGAGGCTTATTGGTCGATAATTGTCTAATTTTAACATGTCTCCCTTTTTATGTAAAAGAATGACCTGAGCATTTTGCCATGTCTCTGGGATTTTGCCTTCAACAACACATTTGTTCAGCAGACTTTGTATTGCTTTTAATGTCACAGCGCCTCCCATTTTCAGCATTTCACAGGTGATTCCATCTTCCCCGGGAGCCTTTTCATTTTTCATTTGTGAAAGCGCGTTTTCTATTTCTGTTGTAGTAATTTCAGGGATATCCTCTGAACCCACATTAATAATTTCCCTCGAGATTATGTTATCTGACGGTTGATTTGTTGATGAATACAGTTGCTTGTAGTACTCTTCTATGATCTTTATTAATTCATCTTTATCTGATTTCACCGTTCCATCTTCATCCTTGAGTTGGAATATTTTGGGTCGTCCTATAGATGTGCACGATTTGAGGATTTTCATGTTCTTATTGTTTTCTATTACTGTTTTGATCATTTCTGTATTATGATTTCTTATGTCTTGTCTTATCTTTTTTCGAATTTTTTTATTCAGTTCTTTATACTTGTCTGTGTGTTTGTCCATATTTCTTCTCCGTTGCATAAGCTGTTGTGTATCCGGATTGATTTTTTTCATTTTTGGTTTCACTTTTGAACATATCCCTTTGATCGTGGTTTGGATATCTTTCTTTATTTTGTTTTCTAAACTGTCAATATCCATATCAGGAAATATTTGTGAGTTGGCTAGTTTATTTTCTAGCCCGTTTTGGTATTTGTCGATGTTGTTCTTTATTTCCTCTAACGTGGGGAAACGTTGTTGTTGAATCAGCTTTTTCCTTTCTGCTCTGATGTTGAGCTCTATTTTAGCTCTCACTAATCTGTGGTCGCTGCCCGTGTCAATTCTATTTAATACCGTTACATCTTTCACTATATACTTTTTATTAGATAATATATAATCTATTTCATTTTTTGTTTTTGAATCTGGACTTTTCCAGGTCCATCTTCTCTGTGGTGGTTTTTTAAAAAAGGTATTCATATTGTAGAGTTTTTCTTTTAAGAGATAATTAATCAGCATTTCTCCTCTTTCATTCATATTTTCCAATCCGAAGGAGCCCCTGTTTGGAATGTTGTCTTCATTTGTGTCTCCTATTTTCGCGTTAAAATCTCTTACCCAAAATTAGAATAACCCCAAATTTACAAAATTCAGCATAATGCATATTTCCAAGTGAGACCGGGTCATTCAATTGCTGGCAGATTTTACACAGGTAGCCATATACCATCAATTAGCTTCAATTTGATGTAAAACAATCTTAATAATTAAGAAACAAAACGTTTTTACATCTAATTTTCAGGAGGTTACAACTGAGAGGTGGAAACCTACTTTTATCAAATTCTTTAGATCACTCTCTTTCAGATGGCGCTTGATTTACTTCGCAAACAAATAGAATAGGTTGTTTAAAAATTTAATTATAACAGCGCTAATTAGAAATACTTGTTTTAACTACAAGTACTTGCAGTAAGATTTTTCTGGGTACACCGGCCGCGATGTATGACTCTATATGTATACGTTCATTAAAATTGCATTTCGATAAAATAACAGATACATGTATTAATCACACGGTCCGATCTTGTAGTATTAAGAACGAGAGGTTCCACTACTATAATCTATATTGACAATGTTGATCAGAATTTTATTAATTAATCTTGAATATTTGATTTTGTAGATTCTATTTAATTTAATGGCTATCCTACTACGTATAAAAAGTTGGTGCACTTCAAAACTTCGTTTCATTGCCAATTAAATTTCCCTCTTTATCTCTAACGTACATTTTTTTAAAATTTTTTGTTTTTTCTCGGTAAAGTAGTAACGTTAACACGCCTCGTCCTCTGCGCAATGGCGCGAGAGCGGGTCTTAGGTTAAGCAATGGCGGGTTAGCGCCATCTTCCTGCTAGCTCAGTCGGCAGCTGGGGGCTAATCGGGACGTAAGAAAAACTCCACACTTGTATTTGAGATATGGTGGTCAATAATCAGTACTTATTAATAAACAAAATTCTTATTCTACAAATAATTTACAATTAACTTAACTAAGGCGTGGTCCTTACACACTTGCGTGGGGGGAGGGAAGAATACTAAAGTCAACGTCTAATCGGGGTACGACACTTCACTACGGCCGGAGTCCGGCGGTGCTGCGGGTTGGTGGGCCTGCGCTGAACGGCGATGCTGTTCGGGGCGGTGCGGGGGCTCGTGGCGGCTCTCGGTGCGGCGGCGACGCTCAGCTCGGTGAGGTTGCTCGGGGCGACGGCGTCTCTCTGGGCCGGAGCGTTGCTCGAGGCGGTGGCGGCTCTCGGTGCGGCAGCGTTGACTGCGGCGACTGGCCGGTATATAGATGGGTTGCGTACGCAGGGGGGCTGGCGAACGTTGGCACATCTGAGCGTTAAGCCGGGGGTCCCGTTGGGCGAAGCGAGGGTCGGCTACTGGGGGGCGGCGAGGGGGTAGCTTGATCTCTTTTAGGGAAAGGCGGATGTGGGCCTCCGCGGTCTTGAGGGCGACGTCCCACAGCTTGTCGAAGTCGTCCTTCTCGAACGGGTCCAGGTGGAGCTGTAGCTCCAACTCTGATCGCCGTGGGCGGCAGGTACTTTGGCTGCTGGGAGGAGGTGCCCGGCGGAGGGCACTGTTCGGAGTCACGGCGTCGTAAGCCAACCAAGCACCCGGCTTGTAGGCGGGGTCGGGCGTCCGGGGGCGGCGTCTTCCTCTGCGTGGCGGCCCTCGAGGTATTGAAGCCCAGGGGGTGAGAGTGGCAGGCGGCACTGGCGAGCCCTCGTTTTGCAGTCCCCTGAACCCAAAACACATGTTTTTCTTCATTGGTATGTCTGTCAGTCTATCTGTCTGTCTGTCTGTGTATGAACATAATATTTTAAAAACGAAAAGAGTTGTGGCGTTGAAACTTCATATATAAATATGTGTACTATCTAGATGCGACAGCAAGCTTTTGAAGAAAATTGCATAACCGGAAGTATAGTGTTTACTCTTCTGATTTTTCAGTTTTTTTCGGTTTTCTTTAAACTTTACATTTTTAACGTGTATTGATGTAAGATAGGCGATTCTCCAGTTGAATACCTCTAAAATGGGGTTCCTTTGTTTTTTCCTATTTCTTTGTATTAACTGCTATTTTAATTAGAACATGCGGTATATTATTACATTTTTGAATTCACCTTAAAATTGCAAAGAAAATTTGTCTCTTGAACTAACGCTCTACTTTTTACGGTTTCTGTAGAATTTGTAATTTTTGAAAATGTTTCATAAAGGCTTAAAAATAAAAAATCAAAGTTTTGGCTAATTAATTATAAGATCACTGTAAAAGAAAGTTGTGTGCATGTATCACACCAGATTTTTTTACTTATAAAGAATCTCAGAGTTTGTATTAATTGAAAAGTGGTCACCCTATCTACGACAGTGTGTAAAATTGACCTTTAGTTGGCAGTTTTGTTTGTAAAACTGTTTAATAACATGTTTTCATTAGTTTACGTCGTCAGTAGCAACGTGATCGTATCGTATGATTGTAACATACAATATTTTATCTACGATAGAATCTAGAAAACTCGGTAAACCGTTAAAATTGTATTTATTAAAAATGACGGTTTGATCTAAGTAGGTAGAACTTCCTGAAATTTTGTATAGGGCCATAATTTTCCATTCTGAACAAGATTCTTTAGTAAAACTTTGCCGTATTATAAACAAAAAGGGTAGTTTACCTGAAAAGAAAATACAATAAAAAAATAGCAGTATAATCTAAGAAGGTAGATCTGAAATTTTGTATAGAGCAACTGAACAACTTTTCTTGGTAAAATTTTGCCGTATCATTAACAAAAAGGGTAGTTTACCTGAAAAGAAAATAGTTTTTGCTTCACTGTCAGGGACTACTTGTTTTTTCAAAAACTGAGAATATTTTTAAAATTCTCTTCAGACCAAGCAGGACCTAATCCCACAATCTTACTATAAAATTCAAAAAAATTAGTCCATCTCACTTCTTGTAACATCAATCCTGGGACACACTGTATAAACGATCAACGGAAGAATTTGTTATTAATTTCATTGTTATGTTAACTGTTTCATTTCTAATAGTAATTTCGGTGCAGTTGATAGGAACTACCTTGTAAGAGTATTCGGTATTGCTTTTCTTAGCATGGAAAGCTCCCCGATTAAAAATAATAAAAATGCATTTAGATGACCGCTGTGTCCTGTACGTAAATGTTCTGAATTGTTATATCTAACAAATGTGTCCCATATTTCAGGGTCCCCATAAAATATGTAACATATTTTGAAAGTCCTGCTATCGTACTGCTACTGATTTTAGTGAAAATCGTACAACACTCATTAATGACCAATAGAAAAATTAGATCACGAACCGTAACAAAAAAAATATCTTGGAAATTTTTTGTAGGTAGACATTACTTCTTTTTAGAGTTCTTACCAAATCTGCATTCGAGCATTAATTCATATCCGGAAATTGTTTTTCGTGCAAATGTATCAGATTTATATGTGATAATAAATTAAATTCCGAATAATCAAAATAATCATATAAATTAAATCCTTAATCTCGCTTAGTTAACAAGGGTTCAGAAGCTCTTTTACCAAAACACTTAAATATACATTTCTAGCCAAATTTTTTACTGGACGTCAGCCAGGAGAACAAAAATAACATTGTGGAAATATGGATCGTTTGGTACACCAAACTAGCATACATGCTAACTGTAACACAGTAAATTTACATTAATTCTACACCTAAAAACCCCCAAAATCATTAGTAAGGCAGCAATTAATTTACAAACTGAACTATCCATTCCATATCAATACCTAACCTTAATGGACGGATACTTTTCAAATTAAGCATCACATATAGGAATTTACATCATTTAAAAGTTAAAATTTGAATGTGTTTAGGCAAATATAAAATAATCTTTCGAAGTATTTAGGTGTACCTTACAGCTAATTGCGTGATATAAAATTCAAACTGAACTGCTGTTGCCACTCTATTCGGCAACTTTTACTAAAGTTCAAATATTTTGACATAGTGTAAATACAGGAAAGAGCATCAAAAAATCGTAAACTTTCAAAGTAATGCACTCTCGGCAAATAAAGTGAATAATTGATTGTGGGCATTATAATAACATCTTTACAATATTGGAAACCATGTGAACGGTTACACACCAGGAGGCACTAACGAGGCACTAAACTGTGCATCCAATTACTTCATTAGTGCCTTTTACAGCCATCCAACTTCACGGATATGTCTCGCTACGTGGACAGGAGAGAGCACAGCGCCGAGTTAATTAATGTTGGCCGTGGGTGGCGGGTTTGAATATTCTTTACTGAAAAGCGTTTCAGGTTAAAAATGCGGGCGATTGTAATTAAGAAGCGCAGGTCACGTTGAAAAGTATGCGTCTGATATTTCCTGTTTGAAAAAGTTACACTCTGAAAAAGGTACAACCTTTATTACTACGAATATGTTGAATTGTCTTTACGAACAAATCTAAATTGTAATAATTACAAATGACAACTCAACATCTTGGAAAGGAAATTTAAACATTTTATATATACAGGGTGTTTAAACAATACGTTCGGATATTTTACCCACTTATAGATCTCATCTTATCTTTTCTATAAACATCAAATTCTAACTTATTTTTATTTCTTCTTATTATTAAGGTATCCAGAAATGGTAGTTGTTCTTCGTTTACACTTCATATGTAAATTTTATGCTACAAAATTTAGAATTCAACTGATCAATACTACGTTTAGATAAATAAAAAACTATTGTCCGCATACCAGATCTGTATGTTTATATTATTAATATTCTGAACATAGTTAATCCCAAAGCAACAGCATAATGTAATTGCGATATAATTTGCTTTTAACAAATGCTACAGAAATTGTTTAAACAAAACCTACCGGGTATGCGCAGAATAACTTTCAGCATCGAGGTATTTTGAAAACTAATGCACTTAAATACATACTTCCAGTGTACGAAATGTGTAGAAAAGAAAGAAGGAATTTTTAGTGAAAGAACTATTTGCATTAATTTATTGTTGTAATAAAGACAATTTATTTTCCGCTGTCTGTTTTGATTGCTGATTTGCACTACATAGCTCAGGAAATAAGGAGGTGTCGTCGGAAATAGTAAAGGGAAAGCTGAATTTTTTAATTTAATTCAATTTAATTTAATTCGCACTCAGCCAACAGCCGTTAGGCCAATTATAGGCGTCGCTGGGCAGTTATGAGGACTTCCAACCCCACTAACGACTGTCATGATGTTTTTATGACCGCCGGGACCAACTTTTTTCCGTGATAGCCGTACCACGAGGCGCCGAGAGATACAGCCGTGGAACTCCTATCCAAGTTCTGACCAGAGACAGCGGTGCTTAACTCTGCTGATCGAACGTGGACGCTTGTTCAAGCTACACCACTCGGGACCCGGTGGTAACGGTGTATTTTCTATTTATCCTAAAAGAATGTGCTGGAAAAATATTTTTGTTTGTTTGCGCTACTGTTTACAGATTTTTGTTAATTTTAATGAAATCGAAAAAAACATTTTCATTTTAAAATTCAACATTTTTGGTGTATCCTTGTATCTTGTTTAAAAATTACAAAATAAGTTACAGAACCAATCAGTTTTAATTATTTACAGTACATACAGTCAAAATCTACAATACGTACAGAATCACTCGCCAAATAGAGAGTATTTACTCATTCCATACAAGAAAGAATAATGTTTCTCACTGGTAAACAATTCTTCTCGAAGAATTCTAGTTTAACTAAAAATGTTCTCAGCTTCAGGAGACTGTCTTATTAATTCAATGACGTTGAGTTTTCTAGGTTGAAAGAACTCAAACCGATGAACGTAACTTGCTACTTCCGTTTCAAAACCCTAACATAAGATAAAGATATTTTCTACGAAACTCTAACATACAAGCACATACATCATACGCTCCCATCAACATCGTCTGAGAGTTTATATTCATGTTCAAACGTCGCTACGAAATAAACGTTTATCAAATAAATGTCGATGGAAGGTAGAATACATAACTAAGAATGGACAACAGAAGAAAGCACTGGAACATATTGCTAGGTCACTGCTTCTTCTCCCGCATCAACTTTTACGCTTTATATCCTGCAACTGAATTTGGAAAAATATACGGTACCCCCCACCCAAGAAAAGCGCCCTTTCGTGCTTTCCAAGAATACTTCGATACTCAGCATCACTCCGTTTCGCTAATACAATGAAATGCTATGAACCAGTTATTTATCAAAAAAAAAAACAAACAAAAAAAAATTTTTTTGCCGACGACCATAGCTCAAAAGTTGATGTTGCCTTCATTTTCGGAGGACCTATCGTATGAAAACGATCCAAGACTTTAGGAAGGTTCCTGGCGACCGGAATCGTGTACACATACGAACATACATCCCCCGCACAGCACGTTTAAGCACCCCCCAATACGGGGGATTGATCTAGTGGGCTGGGATCTTCACCAAAAGATCCGCACCGCCGAGACGGAGATTTGATATAGTGGGTTCATTAGTCGGTTGGCTCGAATTTTAGAGATATTTGACTCAGAGTGGTTTTCGATATGAGGGAATTTCAATACTTCGTACACTTCGTGTCGAAGTAATATTGTGACTGCAAAAAAGCGGACTTGAATTGCTTCGCAATGTGTGAGCACTGCATGGATTTTCATGTCACCACTCATCTGTCTTTCTAGAAAAAATAACACTCCTTTCGGCAAGGACCGTGTTTTTGTAGATTTTGACTGTATATACTCTAAATAATAAAAACTCTATAGTATTGTAATTTTTAAACCAGCGAGAAGGGTAAAATAAAACTTTGAATTTTAAAATTTAAGTACACTTTTTTTCGATTTTATTAGAATTTGTTACACGATAAATTGTTCATTAACACCCCATGGGATGCTCGTAGCAGTGCTCGCCCCTGCACGTACCCCACAGCCCATATGCTTCGGCCAGAACTCAGTCGCGAGGGGGGTTCACAGGTTTAGGGTGCGTTTCGGGGCGAGATGCCACGACGGGGTTTCGATATTGAGTTGTTAAGACAAAGTTAAGGGGGCGCCACGACCTTTGGGAGATGTTAAGATTGATAGATAACTGATGACCGGTCAAAAGTCGAAAACCAATCGCAGTAGCGTTGCGTTGCACTCCACGGGGTGCTCCCACGGCACTGGCTTTTACACCTACCTTTTTGGTGTCCTTTCTCCAGTTGCTTAGGCCCTGTATACAAAGGAATACATACACAACGCAGCAAGAAACTCAATTCTTGTCAGTCACAATAATACACAGATACTCAAAATGAAAAACAATACGCAAATTAAAAATGGGTACTCTATTACCATACTCGTTACAGGCCCGAAGGCAAGGGTTCCAGTAGCAAATGCTACAAATTGGGGTTAATAAACAAGTACAACACAATAAGGGCTGAAGGCCAAGGGAGCGGCACATCCGCTGAAAATAATGGTCCCGGAATACGCTTATTTAATTCGCCAAATGGCTCACTACCATTCCCGGAGCCAGGCTGCCATAAATTTATGCTGAAGGCTTATACTTGCAACACTTGAAAGTAAATAACGGCTCGGGCAGTTAGCACACGGCCCACAAATAACATATATGGTAAATTGAGAGTTCCGAAGCTTCGCACGTCACTGTATTATACGCAATTCACTGTTTATAAACACTAGTACAATACCTTACTTCATCGCTAGAGCTCCAAGCAACTGTGTTGTTGAAGTAATGGTGCCGGGAGATCTCAACCTGGAGATTCAACGACCTGACGATGCTCTCGTACAGAAGATAGTTGCGATAACGGCTTAGATGAGGCAGGGGTTGATAAGCAGATAGGGACGGTTGACCAGCTTGCTCGGGGAATTGTGGCGGTAAGATCCTTCGGAGAAGTAGCAGGGTTGAGCCAAACGATAACTCACAACTGTTCACCCTGTATATTGATGCTTTGTATTCGTTCCTGTCGCAAATCCGCTAATATAAGCGAGGAAATGTACGCACCGGTACTTGAAACTTTAAGGGACGAAAAGCACTTGTAACTGCACACAAGCCCGAGGGTACAACACGCCCCTAAGAACTAAAGGGGTTGTTCTTTGTTCTTAGTTTAACTTGCACAACCGTGCGATCGGGAAGCTTAATTTGGACTCTCTTGAGAGACGCTCTTGACGACGCGTTCCCTCCAACTCTTCCATCACCCGTAAAACTTTTCCATCGTTGAGCATCTCACTCAGGTGCATAAGGAATCTCTTGTTTGAAGTGCTGAATTGCATCGCCCACAATGTAACGTGCAACAACGCGCGGGGCTTCCCCGTGCATAACGCTCGTCTGACCGGCGCCGGAATCTGATATCCACGGCTTCGCCTTTTAACTTGGGGACTAAACGCAAACTCCATCTGCAAGCGATTTGTTAAGTCACTTAGCGGGATTTCTATGCTATGATCATGCGTTACAGCGTTCGCCTCGGTATTGAAGCAAGTGCCTTATTTAGGGTACTTTATGCGACAGATGTCGGTGCCTGGCCTGCAAGTGCGTCAAACAGCTAGATAAATAGGGAAATATGCCCAATGGCTTAAATTATGCTGCGATACGCGGGAGCAGAATGCGGAATTGTAGATAGATTTTTAACGGGAATCGGGAGTCTTAACAAATTAGAGCAAAGAAACAAAAATATTTTTCTATCACATTCCTTTAGCATTAAGCTAAAAAATGCATCGTTACGACCATTGGTTACGAAGATATAAATTATTTCTCTAAAGTCTGCAAATACAGAGTTCAAAGCGGCATTAAAGGTAAACCACATATATCTTGTAGTGGTCTGACCACTTCCAAAATTCAGCTTTCCCAAAACTATTCCCGACGTCATCCCTTTATTTCCTGAGCTACCTCGTGCAAATCAGCGACCGGCAAGGCGCAACACGCGTATCTATCAAAACAAGCAGCAAAAAATACATAATATTTTTTACAACAATAAATCAATGCAGATAATACTTTCACTAAACATTTCTTCATTCCTTTATACACCTTGCATACGCTGGAAGTATGCATTTATGTGCATTAGTTTTCAAAATACCTAGATGCTGAAATGGATACTACGCTTTCCCGGTACGGTTTGTTTAAAAATATTCTGTAGCATTTGTGAAAAAAAGTCTTGCATCTAGAAAGAATAAGCTATTTATTAGTTTAGAAATCAATAGGAAATATTCAAAAACAAGTTTGTAAATGCGATTTACGCATACAATTCATACATTTCCAGTAATAAAAAAAGAAAAACATTTTTTCTGATTTTCTGCAATCACAAAAAGAATGGAGCTCTCCACGTTTAGATTGGCAAATCCATTACAGATAGTGCACAGTTGTTTAAAACTACATCTTCGAGTGCACACCCCAACATTTTCGAAGCGTATTTTGAGGCCGGATTCTAGACTATTCGCATGCTGTAGATACAACTTTGCCGTCCTATAGCGCGATGAAAACTTCTTAGGTTTCTGTTATTCCATCGACGTCCTATATCTACCTAGCACAAGAAAGACGCAAGTTTTCTTCAAAAGATTTTACTTAAATCAAAATTAGAAATGGTAGTGTTTTTCTGGCGAAAATCGCAATCGTTGAGTGTTTTCTTGGGGATGACATCCAGCTTCGAGAGCGTAGTGCAATCTTGAAAGCCACACCAACGTTCCTGTAATTCATCACCATTGAAGAAGTTCGATCCAGTTTTACTGGCAGCCAAAGAGTAAAACAGCTCAGTTTATTTAAATCTAATGTATGTGGTATAATCCACAATCCAGTATTAAACTGATAACACACTCCGAGTATTGCATGAGATTACATCATTGTTTGGGAGCAAAATTGGAGCACTGTGTGTGCGACCGCCTATGTCAGCAAATAGCTTCAGGTGAGATACGTCGTATAAACAGATCCGGCTTCAGAGGAAATGGTAGAGCGAGTGTAACCGATTTTTGTGGGCTTTACGGTTAACACCACTAGTTGATATTGTATTCTTTGTATTCTGTACCAGTGCAAAAGCAGGTAGAAATTAGCTTGTATTCCGTTCATTATATGTATCCATAACTTCATATAGAATACATAGCGTTTATGTATGCAATTTGGCTTTTATTCCTAACTGGGTTTGAGTGCATAATTTCAGAACTATAAGTGGAGACGAAGCAAGCTCAGAGCAAACTGTATTGAATTTGTCGTAACCACACTAAGGTAAGAACAGGTCTTGTGCATTAACGACTGAGTTAGCTAGCAAACAAAGAAAAATTAATTTTAATGTAACGTAGGGCAAAAGGCGTAATAAGCGTGCCATTACACCTCTTGGACTATACCATAGCGAACCGATGCGTACACCTTAGCCAGATATTGGATGTCAGGTCACTAACATCAGCAGACGTAGGATTTGATCATAACTTGGTTTTATGTAAATGTCGATTAAACATTGCATGGAGAAAACAAAGTAAACCAGTAAAAATTATGACTAAATTAAACAACAATCCTCGGAGAATAACTAAGGATATACATTGTGTCTCAGTGACTACCAGACATGACAAAATTAACATTGGAAAATTATATAACGATCAACTATCGCCATGAGCTATATATTCTTTCTAAGTGGCCAAAACGAAAGATTTAAAACAAACAGAAACTTACTTCTGTCAAATAATTTTCATATTACATAATTATTTAAAGTCTCTTCATAAGCCTCTTTTTAGGTTCATTCTTGAACATATGCCTTCTCTAATTCTTTTAAAATCGTCATACCAGCGCATTGGTGGTCTTCCTCTGCCTCTCTTATGTTGATAGGGCCTCCAGTCTAAAATTTTACGGTTCCACCGAGATCGGAAGCACAATTTTCCGAAAGCCACCCATGCTAATCTGATTCGCTGTTTTATTTCATTTTTTGACTGGTTCTATCTCGCTCAAATCTCTGCCTAAGATAAACAATTTTTTTTACTATTTCTATTTCTGTGTCTCCTATTCTTATTGGCGTTGTTGGTTCTTCGTACATCGCCTTAGTTTTATTTAAATTTATTTTTAGTCCTACATTACCGGATGCTTCATAGAGGACTGTGACCATTTCTTGAAGGTCGTCTATGTTTTGTGCTAGCAGAACAATGTCGTCAGCTTATCGTAAGTTTGTTAATTGCTCCCCATTTATGTTTAGACCTTTTCCTTTCCAATTTATTCTCTTAAAAACATCCTCAAGGGTCAATGTGAAAAGTTTCGGTGACAATGTATCTCCCTGTCTTACTCCTCGTTTAAGAGGGATAGGTTTCGTCTGATCGTGTAGAATGTACGTTGCTGTAGCCCCTTCGTTCATTTGTTTAATGCGTTGCTGGTATCTGTGGTCTATTCTACTATTAGTCAGTGCTTTATATATAGCCCATTGTTCGATGCTATCCAAAGCCTTTTCGTAATCAATAAATGGTAAATATAAGGAAAACCCATATTTATTAGATTTTTCGATAATAATCTTCAGTGTGAGTAGATGATCTCTAGTGCTATAATTTTTCCTGAAGCCTGCTTGTTCTCTTGGTTGATAATCCTCTAATTATTTAAAGTAAATTTATTCAAATAATTAATATTACATTTTCAAATACTTAGCAATGAATGTGTATACAACAGAAGAAAAAAATCAAATGGTAACATAGACTTTGGAACGGCCTATTCCCTGCAAACACGAATTGTAAAACAATTCCGAGAAAGTGAGTGCGTCAATAGCCTTTGCAAAAGGAATAGAAACGAAAACCAGAATATTAACAACGAAGTAGATATTTTGGCTGCTGTCGAAGCCAATTACAACGTAAGAGTGAGGAAAATTGCAAATAATCTCGGTGTATCTCGGTCGTATGTTTACCGCACTCTTAAGAACGCAAATATTTTGGTTACAAATATACCATGCAGCAAGAGCTATTGGCAGCAGGTAGTGAAAAACAAATCACCTTTTGTAATTAATTTTTAATAAATGTCATGCTGATGAAGATTTGTTTCACTGACGAGTGCACATTTACATTAAATGGAGAACAAAATCGTCAGCGTCATCGGTATTGGAGCCAAACTAATCAACATGTGTATGTGCAAACACATACACAACACCGCCAAAGTCTTAATGTATGGGTTGGAATATTGAGCGATAATTTAATTGGTCCGCTCTTTATCGACGGTACCCTGAATAGCAGAATTTATTTAGATATGCTTCAAAGTCAAATAGTTCCTGCTATTACTGCAGTAGTTGATAATTTCAACACACTATGGAATCAGAACGATGGAGCTCCTGCTCACGATTCAAGAGAAGTGCGAAAAGTACCTAAACGAAGTATTCCCCAACAGATGGTGTGGTCGTGAAGGCCCGATTAACTGGGTCTCCAGATTTGTCATCCAATGATTTTTTTATGGGGCTTCCTAAAATCAAATATTTACACTTCAGAAAGGCATGCAAATTTAGGATCCCTAAAGGACTCTATTACGGGGGCATGTTTTAACATAACCCCTCATACATTACGAAATGTACGTCTTAATTTTTATGACAGATTAAGCTACTGTCTACTAGGCAATGGGAATACGTTTGAACATTTAATTAATTAGTACCTGTTAGTGTTATTATATATAGGCCACATACCGATCGCTAACACAACAGATACAACAACAATGCACAAGAGACAAAAATGGACACCTTCATGGTATCTGTAAACAAATTCAAGAAAACGCAGAAAAATATAACTCAAAAGACCTTTTCTTAAAAATACGGCAGATCACCAGAAAATTCAAACCAAGCACTTGGTCAATTGAAAACACAAATGGCAACATCGTATCTAAAATTGATTGTATGATAGAAGTATGGAGGGAATACTGTGAAACGCTTTATAAAGACAAATCTACCCTAATTCGAAAACAAGACTATGATGAAGAACCCAATATCTTCATGAAGTTGAAGCTGCTATTAAAAATCTGGGAACCGGTAAAGCGGCGGGCATCGACACTGTGACCGCCGAAATTTTAAAATCAATTGGAGACTATGGCATCAGTATAATACACCAAATATGTCAATAAATTGGCCTGAAGAATGGACAACATCCATAATAATACCACTCCACAAGAAAGGGAGTTCAACCAAGTGCGATAACTTTCGCCTCATAGCACTAACCCTGCATGTCAGCAAGTTGATGTTCTCCAAGCAAGAATCAGCTCATACGTCTCATGGCAAATTGCCCCAGAACAGGCCGGATTTGTAAAGGGTCGTGGTGCTCGAGAACAGATCTTAAATGTACGACAAATAATAGAAAAGTCGAGGGAGTACTACTTGCCGCTTCACCTGTGCTTTGTGGATTACGATCGACTATGGACAATTTTTCAAGAAATGGGCGTTCCAAAACATTTAATATACATCATTCACCAGCTTTACACAAACAGTACAGCAACAGTAAAAGTTGATCACCATCTTTCAAGAATGTGTAAAATTCGAAAAGGAGTACGACAGGGCTATCCATTACTCTATAATATATATAGCGAATATGTTATTCGTTTAGTTTTAGAAAACTGGAATGGCGGCGCCAATATTAACGGGCGTAAAATATCGAATCGACGGTTCGCGGATGATACCTTTACTCATGGCTGAATCAGAAACTGAACTTCAAAACCTACTCACAAACTTGGAAGAAGTAAGCCAAAGTTACGGTCTCAGTATTAATTATCCCAAAACAAAAAATGATGGTAATAGATACAGCCAACAACGATAGACCTGAATTACAAGAAATTGGAAGATGTGAAGTAGTAGACAAGTTTATATATATATCTTGGAGTCAGTACTAACAAAAACGCGAATTGCGAACAGGAAATAAATTGACGCGTACAAATGACAAAGGCTGCAATGACACAGTTGACTACCTTATGGAGAGACAACAAAACGAACAAAGATCATGATTGTCGATTCACTAATGTTCCTTATTTTCATGTATGCTTCGGATACGTGGACATTGCGTGCGGCGGACCGGAAAAGAATAGACGCCCTCGAAATGTGGATTTGGAGACGAATGCTTAGGGTGTCTTGGACCGAAAGACGAACAAACGCATCGGTATTACAAGAGATACAACCACCCCAAAGATTAAGTAGTATTATACTAAGTCGCATACTGAAATTCTTTGGGCATATAACACGGAATGACAACAGTATGGAAAAATTTGTAGTACAAGGCAAAGTAGAAGGCAAAAGAAGAAGAGGAAGGTCGCCACAGAGATGGATAGACGCTACTAAGCTATGTATGTTGTATGTATTACTGAAAATCATCCATATTTGTTTGTACAAAAACTTTATTATAAAATAATAAATCGTTTACGTTTGTTTGCTCACGAACACTAAACCTTAACCTCACTTTTTATTTTACTTTTGCTTTGCGTAAATGCTAAATACTTATGCTTTTATACTGAATATTACTTATACAACTTAATTACTATACCATATTATTTACCCCTAAATACTATTTAGTTGCAATAATATCGATAATTAAATGGTGATAGTTGTATTGTGTCAGCAAATTCTAAATATAGCAGCAAGCTCACAGTAATGTAAATTTGATTAATTCAACTACCTGCTGTTCCATTTGTGACAATCACAGTTTTACATACAGACAGGACAATAGTTGATCCTTCCATAATTGAACAATGTTAATTTTGCCATGTCTGGTAGTCACTGATACACACTGTATACAAGAGAAGACCTAAGGACAAACTAAATGCAAATCCAGTATCCGAGGATGACAACGTAGAACAAGCATGCGAAAAAATCAAAACGAACATCCTAAAAATTTTAGAATAAACAGTAAGAACAAGGAAAGTGAATATTAACGCAAAAAGAAACACGAATCCTTGGTTTACTAAAGAAGTTAAAGAACTAGCAAACGAGAAAAGGAAAGCATACCTCGTATGCCGAAATAATCAGACACCACACGAGTATGAGAAATATGAACAAATAAGAAATAGAGTTGATAACGAAATATCAGCATTAAAAAAGTATACTGAGCGAAATTCCGTATTAGACATGGAACACGATATATAAGGTAGCCAGAAAAGGTATGGAGAAAACCCGTAAATGAATACATATAAACAAAGAAAATCCCTAAAGAGGAATGCGTAAGACACTTTAAACAATTACATGAAACTACAGCCACACTCCCAGAAAACTCAGAGGACATTCAAGAAATTAGAAATAATTATGTCAACATCACCACAACTGACGTTACCAGAGAGACATCAAATTTAAAAACACAGGAAGTCACTAGGTATAGACCTTATTGCTAATGAAATGCTAAAATATGGAGGCGAGGAACTGTTCGAAAAAAATATGCAATCTGGAACCATACCAGATGAGGGGCACACAATATAAGCATAATTATTCAAATCTTTAAGAAGGGTTCTAAACGTGATACCACAAACTATAAAGGAATCTCACTTTTAAGCTGCGTCTCGAAACTGTTTACAACGATACTCTCGATAATAATTACCCTACAAAAAGACAAGCAAAGAATAACAAGGTTTTAGAGGGAATAAGTCCACAATCTTTAAAAAACACAAAAAGTAACAACACAACAAAAGTAAAAACTCAAAACACAACTACAGATGCAGTGCTTGTTTCCATAGGCATCAGGCAAGAAGGTAGCCCGAGTCGAATACTATTTAATATAATAACGGTTAAAATAATAACTAATGTGAAGGAAACAAACCTCGGTTACAGGATCGGAAACTATAAAATGCAAATAATGTGTTATGCGGATGATGTGGTCCTTATGGCAGAAAGTGTACGATCTGCAGGGGTCTAGGACGTTTCTACGCCGGCGACTTTTCGTCGCCAGTCCATCGCCGCGGTTTATACGCCAGTACGTTTCTACGCCAGCCGATTCTACACTGGCTAGTACACGGAAATTAGTCAAATTTATGTGGAATAGAAGAAAAAAATTATAATACGCTGAAATTTCTAGGATAGTTAGCTTATGTGTGTAGGAATACATATCAAAAAAGTTTCCACCCCCAAGGGGCAAGCTTCATTCCTCTCTCACCCCCTTTAGGGACACCGCACTGGTTTTTTTACAATATCTTTTAATAGTATATTACAGCCCGAGATGGGAAGTGTTTCATTACTGTCGAGAGATTAGTTAGCTGATTGAGACGCCAAGCGTCGAAATCAGCTATTATCTCGAGACTAAGAAAACTTCCTGTCGAGGTTTGTATACTATTTTATTCGCAACCACTTTATTCTGAACAATAATTGGAAAAAGTATTATATTATGATACGACAGGTTGCGACGATGAATGGATCAACCAGATTTCCAGTATCCCCACCTACTCAGCTGTCGGGAATGTACTTCCCGCACTCACTTCCCGCACTTGAGCGGGAAGTGAGTGCGGGAAGTAGCGGGCTAAAATGTACGACTTCCCCCACTCAAATGACGTCAGGAATGTTAACATTACATATACGGTTGCGAATAAACACTTTCTCTTAGGAAAAAAACATGAGCATAGAAAAACTTTTGTCACAAACTTCTCTACAAAAGAGGTTCTATGGTATGTATCGATATTCTTATTACTTTTTATGTTATTAAATCGTAAATTGTAGGGTTAAACAAAAACTCAAGTTTCATTATATTTTGAGCTTATTTCAATAGCCATGCACTTCATTCAAGCAGAAAGTATGGGGAACTGGGATCTCCATTTGAATTGCATCAGAGCCGTGTTACCGATCTTTTATGCCAGTGGACACTGTTTTTATGCAAAATTATGACAACTTTATCTTCAAGGCAAGATGAGATGAGTGAAAACGAATTCGAAAACTTTACAAAAAACAGCACTGAAGAAAAATAACAGTCTTTCCGAGTTGCATATACTATTTTTTTCACGTTGCAGAAAGATTTAAAACTACAAACCTGGTTTTTTTAAAACGTAATTTATTGACATTTTTAAATTTTAAAGTTGGTGGCACTGTAAGTGTCAAATTCGAGGTTATCAGGTTAGGTTGTGCATCAGTTTTGACACAGACCGATACAGAATCTAACCTGGTAACCTCGAATTTAACATAATTGTTGTTGTTAGTCATAATGAAAACTCCCTAGATAAATTTCTCTCCTCTAGGGAATAATTCATTATTTCTGTCACAAGACCTGAAAAAAAGCGTTTTTGTTACCTACACCTAAGTTTGCGATCGATTAACGTAAAAACCGTTATTAATCTGCAAATGACCTATAGGACATGTTTTATAGAAAATTTAATTGTGACTATTCAATTCACCTATCATCTGTCAAAAAGTGACCAATGAAAATCCAGAATTCTGGCGTTTCTTGACCAATCAGTACCTAGTAGGTATTCAAGTGACTATTTTTAACAAATGCGATTTTTATTAGAAAAAGTCAATATTAGTGTTCTGTTACTATAGAAATTGCGTAGTTTGTTGCTAGATTTACTGAAAACTAATTTGAAAAAGTAGTTTGGTTCATTAAATAGTCCCTCGAATACCATTCTTAGTCAAAGTTACGTAGATTATTTTTGCGGTGGTATCACTACTCATGTCCATTGCGCTTGAGATTAGGACTCATGCTAGCGCACTCGTCCTAATCGTACCAAAGCGCAATGGACATTCGTAACACCACCGCAAAAATAGTCAATAGTAATATAACAAGGGTGAGACATACTTACCGATAATTTTGCACACGCCAAGGGTCGAGTGCTGGTTGCAATGAAAACTGTCCCGAGGGCAGTTTTCTAAGGGCAACCAGCACGATGACTCTTGGCACGGGCAAAATTATATGTAAGTGTGTTGCCCGCGTTTATATTTTGAAGATTATTACACAAAACTCGTACAGGGATTATGATTTAAAATTGATCTAATAATGCCAAAAAATTCAAATTGCTTGTTTCTTGCATTTCTATTTCTAATTATGACACCATCCACGGGGTCGATAATCATCCCTAGGGATCTTATCGCTTGGTAAGCAGCCCACGGGCGCTTATCAGCTAATCAGTTCGGGATTGGTTGATTTCCAAAAAATGCATGATTCTCATTGGATGATATCAGTCATGTGACAGTTGTGTGTAATAATCGACATAACTTTGACTACCCATGGTATTATAAGTGAATATTTTTCAATACCTCTATTTTTGTCGTAGAACATTACATTTACAAGATATTATAGAAAAACCAGCGCGGTGTCATTATAGGGGTGAAAAAGAGATGAAGCTCACCAGTTACGGATGGGAACTTTTCGATCCTGTATTGCTACTCCCATTTCCGTGTACTATGGCCGTGTCTACGCCCGTACACAAATTTAAAGAAAGAAACAAGCGCTGATCAACACATTGACTGAAAATAGATATTTATGCATTAAGGGAGATATGAATATGTTTTTTCCCTGAGGTTGACATCTGTAAGTCAACCGAAGATAAAGAACATGAATATCTCCCGTGGTGCATATAATATTTTATCTACTAGCACATTCGTAAAAATAGTATGAAATTTCAAGATGTCATAATGACATTTAAAATTAGAATATGTAAGTAACATCAAGGGTTGCCTCATTGTATGGTTACTAAGACGTTAATTGTAGTTGCATTGTTACCATGAGTTTGAGGGAGAAATAATTTGACAGGTCCCTTGGGAGTTATGAGTAGCTTTTCATATTTTGTTTCTATGACGAAAATGTACAATATCATGTTGCTAGTAGATAAACATTATTTCAATTTATTATTATTACATTATCTACATTAACGGAGTAATAACTTAAAATAAAAATACTATTAAAAGTGTATTGTTATATTTACATTAAAACCACACAATAACTTAAAAATACTATTACAATTTGTAAAAATATCATTTCCTACAATTACACGGAAAAAATAATTAAATCATTTCATAATGTATATATTATTATGATACATAAAGTCGTATGGTTAATCACAGCAAAGAAATATTTAAAAGAAATAAAGTTGGTGTGTTGTTGCAATCAAATTTAGAAAAATTTAAGATTTGTTGGCTGATTTAAATTTAGAAATACAGATTAAATAAATAAAGTAAATTGTAATTTTATCTTGAAAAGTTATTACATTAGAGTATTTCATATTGGTGATTGGAAGAAAAGTTAATGTTAGTGTAAGACAAATATACTTGCTCTGCAAAAATATAATTGTAGTATGTCTACTTCAGATAATGTAATTTAAAAAGTGGGCAGTAATAATCGTATCTAGATAAGAACATTTTTGTTTAAAAACAGAGATTGAATAACAAAAAAATGTATGTACAGACGTTTTTGAAAAAAAAACTAGTGAGAACTAATAGAAACTTAGAAATTAAAGCTTTATTTGTGTGGAATTTGGATGTATACAGGTATAATGGGTTGTAAACGGGTTTAAAAGGTGAATAAGCGAAAATATAAACAAGAGTTGATGTAAGTAACAATCAGTGAAGAGATTGTGGTGTACAATTTAATTAAATACAAAGAAGAAGGAAACGACAACGTTTGGATAGATTTGGATTTATTGAAGCATTGCAAGGTGTAATTGACAATCATTATTGGAGTTGGGAATTCTACTGAGGACTTGAATTGGTTTGCTGAGTTGTGCTGGCGTGATTTGGTTGCTACAGCTCCTATCTCTGGACAAAGGAAATTAGTTTGCGAAGTATCTGCTAGTTGGAGTTTACCAGAGATCTGAGTTCTTCGGCTGCATACTAGGAGTTCAAGGAGTGAAGTTGGATCTACGGGAGCCTGGAGTTTTGATTTTTGGGAAGTTTTGTAGTTGATTGAGTGTACATTAAGGATAAGCTCACATTGACCATGGCTGAGAATCATCAGGATCATTGGTGTTTGATGTGAATAGCTGAAAAGGTGTAAGGAAGTCAGGACTGTGGTAGTTACATTTAATAATGAATAAAGAAAAAAATAAAATTGCGCAAAATAACTTAATAACAATACTTACTTTGGTAAAATAGTAGTTGAATTGTAAAAGGGAAAGTATATTTGTCAAATTTGATAGCCTTATACTGTATACTGGTTGAAAGTCAAACTGACATTTAATAGCAATCATTGAATTGACAATTCATATACAATTTTTGAATATCTAAAAATAGGTGACTTGATTGATGAACCCCGCCCTAATTAGATTCTTAAATGCAATACATAATTTTTAAAATAGTACAAATTATGTTTGATTGTCATATCACATTAATGGAAGCTATTGCATATTATGTATTCCATATTTATGGTCGCCCAACGTGGTGCATTTAAGCCATTGCATTAATTAAGAGCTAGCTCAACTGTGGAACTACTTAAAATATATATATATATATATATATATATATATATGCAAAACGTCAAACTCGCCTCCGAAAGCATACGTCGAAACGAAGAACTGGCCTCATTTTTAGAGGCCAGTACGAAAAATCGGAGGCGACTAGGTATCCCCATGTATAAGTGTTCCATTCAACAGATGGTGCAACAAGCATCGATTTAACAGATTTTTTGGTGGAGGTGAGTTTGACAGTACACATATTCAGTTATACACTTCAGTTGGTAGAGGTTATTCTAGATGGCGCGACCATGTAATACACATATACACCTAACAAGGTGCGCCAGTAGTACTCGCCTCTATCTATGAAACATACTGTTACGCCTCAGAGACTTGGCAAACGCGCACGGGGGCTTATCGCTAGTAATGGATTTAAGTAAATTCAATACAACCGCATGTCACTGGACATTTAATACAGGATCCGTCAACGATCCGGGGTGGGAAATATCTCTAAAACTAGGAGATTTACATTAAAATAGCTTATATAAAAGTTGAAGGTACGAAAGTGTTGCATATTACTAAAATATTTCTGATTATACAGGGTGGCTCAAAAAGTGTGGCGAACCAAAGTTATTACTCTATATTTAGGAAACTTAAAAGCTTTGCATTGAAATACCAATAGTTTTAATATAAATTTGTATGGGTCTAACATGAGCTGTTTTGGAGATGTTATCGATTTTATGCACAAAATGCTAAACTTCAGGCAGCGGCTGTAGATACTCAAATAAAAAATAAAACATTACGTTTTTTGTGAATTGCCTTTCGAGTGTAAAATGGTGATTCTCGGCATTCATACTATACAAGGTGTCTGCAAATTTAATGATTTCAAAGGTTTTTAAAGGAAACGCACTACACATTTTAGTATTTTTGAAATGCCCCTTTAAAGAGATTTATTTTGATATCTTACTGGATAACTCTGAATTCAACTGTTTTCCAACTATGCGAGTGTGAGTATAAGAAAACAGTGTAAGGCCCCTAAAATGCTTAATTTAAAGGAATCACAAACTAGGTTTAGAAAATAAAAATTTTGCCATTGCTGACACAAAAACCCGAGAAATGCTGGAATAAATTAAATCTGAAAACTAGTTGAATTTAGGCGTGCTAAATAAGCTATTAGGCGAAAGTTTATTGAAAGAGTTTTTAAGAAATACAGAGATACATAGCGTGCTTCATTTACTAAGGCAAAATCATTAAATTTGCAAATTACGAGCACTTTGTATAATTTTAATACCCATGGAAGAAGGTATTGGGTATACAGTGACCCCCAAAAGGTCGGCATCATATGAGAAAAAAAATTATTTTAGATTTTTCAAAAAAACTTTACACGTCAATAATTTGTGCTTGTCTAAAAACCTATTTAGCCCCTATCATATATACCGAGTGACGTTTACTTATTTAGAAAATTGCATTTTTGGAAATTGTCAAAATCTAAAAAGTGCTATTTTTCGGAAATTAAGTAATATTGCAATGAGATTGTTTTAGAGTGTGTTAGTTTTGATTAACTGAACAATTTCAAGTCCAGAAAACACATATTTTTCTTTAACTTTCGCTTTAGCTTTTTAAATTTTTTAAATATTTTTCAGTTTTGCATACCATGACTTAATATTGAAATTAAAATTTTTTATGTAACGACTTTCAAGACTTATAATTGTAAAAAATAATATAAAATGTTAATTGCTCGTTTAGATTTTGTATTATTTACCGAAAACTGATATGTTCGCATAATTTTTACGTTTTTGATTCAATGTGCTTTTTAGGAGAAATATTTTTGAATGATTATTAATATCTATTTAAATGGCTTCTAAAAACTCGAACCTTGTTAGCGAATTACTGTTATAAAAATCCAAAAATCCTGTAAACGGTCTTTTACAGTTGTTTGAATGAGAAGCATTTTTAGAACATGTAAAGTGTATAAAGAAAAATCTTCTCATTTAGACAACTGTAAGGGAATATTTATAGGATTCATTAAAAGGGTTAGATTAGAGTTTTTATCGAAGAAGCCATTTAAATAGATATTAATTATCATTTAAAAATACTTCTCCTAAAAAGCGAATTGCATCAAAAACTTAAAAATTATGCGAACATATCACTTTTCGGTAAATAATAAAAAATCTAAAGGAGTAATTAATATTTTATATTATTTTTTACAAATATAGCCTTAATCGTTAGTCTTCACATAAAAAATGTCAATTTTAAAATTAAGTTTTGGTATGTCTTCTTCTTCTTCCTCTTAATATAGGCTGAGAGCCTGTTACTTTCACACACTTGAGTGCGGTTTTATAAGCCATCTTAATCCGCGGCGGGGGTAGGTGGCTAGCCTAACCCCTTGAATTAAGGAAGAATGCCCTCGCAGGGGTCACGACCATCAAAGGTGTTCGTATGATGGCCGGAGAGCGTACGAGGTTATCAATGCCCGGGTGTGGGGCTTGAACCCACTACACTGCTGGCGCCACGCAGGCACCAGCCGGCCACAAGCTGTTGGTATGTGAAATTTTGAAAAATATTTAAAAAATTGAAAAATTAAAGTTAGCTAAAGTTAAAGAAAAATGTGTGTTTTCTGGACTTGAGATTGTTCAGTTAGCTAGAACTAACACACTAAAGAAATCTCATTGAAAACTTACTTAATTTCCGAAAAATAGCACTTTTTAGATTTTGACAATTTGGAAATACGCTATTTTCTAGATAAGTTAAAATCACTCGGTATGTATGATAGGGGCTAAATAGGTTTTTGGACAAGCACAAATTATTGTCGTAAAACGTTCTTTTCAAAAAAAAAAAAATAAAAAACTTTCCCATATGATGCCGACTTTTTGACGGCCACTGTATAATTTTTATGTGTTCGTTTGTTTTTTTCAAAATCTGATTTCATTTGATTATTTTTTTCGTAGCGATCTCAACCAATCAGAAGGCTGGATTTAGTTAAGTTATCTTGTATAATTTCGATTATACGTACAAAATCGATTATACTAGAGTAACTTCACTAGGCAACGCAATACATAACTTTTGTCAACTTGATGTTGTTTTCATGGAGACGACTTTCAGCTAGGTTAATACAAACAAATCGAGCTGCCAATAAAATATTTATTTGATTCTAATATTAAAATTTACTCAAAAAATAATCAAATCGAATACAATGCGTACTTCGAACAGGTTAAACGTCTCAAACTTCCTGCACAATAACAAATCGTGTCAGTTTGACAGGTTAAATAATCCGACCGCGTTAGCAACAAGTTATCGACATATAACCTGATAATATCGAAGTACTTATAGTATTACTTCTGATAATACTCGTAGAATCAATTTATTCAGAATTTTTCGTTTTTTCGTGTTCATTATTTCTTGTATCTACATTACGGGATTTGTATTGTCTAAATCTGGTTCTTTGTTCTGTTCGGTGGTTTTTGTTATCCCTTGAATTAAATCATCTTAATTTTTAGTTTTTACTTGCCTCGTCTAAAAGACAAAGAACGTATTGTAATCGATAAAAAATTACCCTCTGAGATTTCTTCAGATCTTCACTTCCAGGGTCCCTAGATATCAAAGAAACGCTTTTTTCAATTCCGTCTTTTGCCGGTATAACTCTAAAACTAGTTTTTGGAGGAAGACGTTACTTTGCATGCATATTATATGTCTACCTGGCATAAAACCGAGAAAATTTCGGAGAAATATATACAGGGTGAGCAAATAAGAAAAATTAAATTCTTTCTATTCTTGCTTTAACTCAAGACTTATTACTTAAATGAAAGTAATAATTTGCACATATCTCAGGTTTTTGCACTTAAAGAAAAAAGGCATATTTAGACACAACATATAGGTACAGAGTGGGCACTAAAAAAATTGTTGCTTATTTTGCTTTAACTTAGACTCAGATAAAATCAGTAAGAAATGCGTGGAACTGAAATCGCATTTGCAGGTGATGTAGTTCGAATCCCCACACCGGTAATGTTATTTGCAAGTTGATGTAATTCGCATTAGCAAATGTTTCCTTTTATTGTTTCAGTATTATTAGAAACGTGAAGAAACTTTTACCCCATATTTTGATAACGTTCTCTTTCATTGAATTGTTTCCTGTTACTTCCAACAGCCGCCTAAAGTTAAGCATTTTTTTTGCATAAAATCGTTAATATCTCCAGAACCGTTGGCGGTAGATCCATACAAATTTATATTAAAATTATTAGCATTTCAATGGAAAACTCCTTGTAAGCTACCTAAATATCTAGCCTTCTATTTAAAAAAAGTAAGTTTAGGTCACCACTCTTTTTGACCTACCATTTATAATCATGTGATGTGCACCGCCTTCGTACCTCGTAGAATTTTTATATATTTGACTCAGATGCCCAATTTGTTTAAATGCCGAAATGAATTTGGTCAATACTGTAACTGAGCAAATTAATTCGGCAATGGGACGACTTTAGGTCTGAGTATTCCATTTTGGCAAGTGATTGAATTTAGCATCTGACAGTACCTATATATATGAACTTTATGTCACTCTCGTAGTTTTAGAAATATCTTTGTTGCCGGCCCCTGTATAGTAGCCCATGCTTCGATTACCAAAATTCAGTGTTGTTAATTCTGTGAGCGTACGCCGTTATCGTTAATTTTTCAGTCTTCGTATTATGCAGCTTGTTGTGGTATCCATATTTTTCACTAAAAGATAATCAACACCATTGATCGCATGCCGTACCCAGACGAAGTTGGCTAATATAATAGATTTTCGAAATATGACAATTCAGTTTTAAAAAATGATTGTGGCAGTTTTGTTGGTTGTTTTTTCTAAGAATTGTAACTCATTAATTCTTAACTCAAATATTATATTGCAAGATTTCAGTAACTACAGGGCAACTAATTTTATTAAGCTATTTGTAGTAATATAGCTATGTTAGGTACCCACAAGAATTTATTAACACACGCAGAATGCCATCCGCGCGATGTTTAGATACGTTATCACGTTCGCCGTGCCAAAATCCGAAAACAAAACGACGCGCTACTTTTATTCCCTCGGCCAAAGGTGCAACAGAACGGCAACGTTGCTGGAGGTGAGTATGTCGATTGTGTAACACGGCAATATACAATGGGAGGCCACATTGTAGCAGTGTAGTCGGAGCTGTGTTGCTATTTTGTGTGCACCATTTTTTTGTATATCTCAAATACCAAAATTCCTTACCCCTCTCTTGATGCTTCTGTTACGAAAACCTTATTTAAGAGATTGACGAGGAATACACATGGAAAAACATGTTCCTTGACATGGAGGCGTGGGTGTCTGTCATATGTTCGGAGGCAAGTAAGATAGCCGTGCACATATATATATATATATATATATATATATATATATATATATATAAAAGATGCCACATAAAAATGTCTGTGTAATTAATGCTTTATCAGAAATTTTTTATATGTCGACATAAACACTGTACACACTTATAGTTCGACAAATAAGTTATCCAATTGATTCCTAAAATATTTATGATGCGCTTTGGGACACCCTGTGTCCTAGTTTTGGTCTCACCTCGTAAGTAAGCAACCGGCTATTGTTTTTGCTTTGCTACTTCTTCTTCTACAGTTTTTGTTAGAGTGCCATAACTGTTCAGCTAAATATTTTATTTTTATTACGTGTTCTACTATTTTTTCGTCGATCACCAGTTTATATCTGACAGGTTCGTTACTTATCTTCATTGTCTTTGTCTTGTCTGTCGACATTTTTATATTAAATTGTTTAAAGAGTTTGTTAAATTTGTAGACCAACATCTTCAACTCGTTTCCCATTAGTACTAATCAGTACTGTCTTAAAAACGATTTTACGCTAAAAATATGACAATTTATTAAAGAGATCAAAGCATGTTAAGGTAATGGAACCGGTAGATAACGCATTAAGAAATAAAACTTACTAGTCTGCTTATAAATTAATTATATTTTCAAAAATTTTGGTATGCTATTGTACAACATTAATGTATATATTAACGGTAGAATAATCAATATTAATACAAAATGCAAAGTAAACATGTTATGGGTACAGAGTATAGGGGTTGCGGAGAGGCCAACAGAAAATATTCTAATAGTTGACACTTACAATAACCAACAGTTGACGTAAATTTTTTTATTAAATTCATATTTTAGTCGATCCCCAGCATAACTTATACTGGGCAATTCTCGTTTTTCTATAACTTAATGATACAAACATCATGATCGTTCCGATTAAATTATGTTCTTGTTTCTCTACAGGCTACCATAGCTACTATTCCAATTTCATCATTGCTGCACATCACTTGGAACTTTTTTTCATCAACAGAGATTGTGACCAATGTTATTACTTATTCATGAACGACAAATGGCCTATCTACAACTAAATGTCCATTATTTGTAGGACATTTACAGCATGTTCTTTTCTTCCAGATTATATTAAAAACATAACACTTACCTTCGTTAAGGACAAACTAAAAACATGGAAATGAAAATGTAGGTATATTGGGGTGAATATAAGAAAGGAAACCTCATATACACTTCAATTTGCAGACGACCAGGTACTCATAACACACAATGATGGACTCCAGCTGAATATAGACAAGACGAAATATTTGTTACTGTAAAAAAAAATACGAAATACTGCTGAACACGGGGAAATCATCAAAACATGTAAAGAATACACGTACCTTGGGACTAAGATAACAAAAGAAGAAACGTGTGGAAAGGAGATAGAGGATAGAATAAAAAAAAAAGAAAATAAGAAGAGCAATTAACGGAATCCAGTGGGGCAGAATCATAACGAAAAGAACGAAAAATCAGATATAGAAAGCTATGATCTAAAGCACAGTATTGTACGGTTGTGAGGTATGGCAGATGATGAAAAGAAGTAAAGAATAGCTAGAAGCACTTGAAATGGACGCCTTGAGATGATCGGCGAGGATTTCCAGAATCGAAAAGATTAGGAACGTAGTAGGGAAGTAATGAACAAAGATGAAACTATTGTCTCACATCATCTGGGCCAGTTGCGTGAGATCCCGCAGCGGACAGAAGGAGCTCAACAAGAAAACTAGATTCAGGTTTTGTGTTCATTTAATGTAATGAATGCTGCGAACAGTGAATTGGTGCAGAGGCTTCACCCGTATTGCTACCGAATTCAGTCAGAATTTTGGACTCCGGCCGCTATGTACAATTCGCTTAGCGAGCTGCGTACCTGAATGATGATTTTCCAACCAAGGGGCAGATGTTGGTCGCCACCGCATTTATTTTTAAATTGATGTAGTTTGCATTTGTACCTCTGTGTAACCGGTTTTGTAAGCTATTGTTCTCGCAAGCCGAGTTTGTTGAGGTGCACCTTAAATTGGCCAATAATTACCTGAATTTGTACTAAATGCCATTTTAATTTGTGATTACATATTAGCATTTTGGTGTTATTATTTGTTATTGCTAACTGTGCGTGATTTGAGCTTTCCTTTCAGGAAACTATGTGCTACTTGAGTTTACGAATTGTCAGTTGAATGCCTGGATACACTTGTCGTTAATTGGTAAAGATTCGTTGACGCCCCTCTAGTTTTTAATCATTTATTAGTACTTAAAAGGCTGCACGCCGTCTTCCTGACCTAGCCGACCGGCAATTGTATCCAAATAGTCATAACGTTTGTCTTGTTTGAGAGAATTAGTCGACGAATCGAATTGATACTAACAGGTAACTTCCAAACCTCGGCATCTGGTGCTCAGACTCGGATCTTCTTCAAACCGTTTTAAAATTTCTTCTTCAACCTCAGATGCGCTAATCGTACGATCCCGTCCATAATCAACAGTTCAAGGAGCAAAACCACCATTTTCTCGAAAACGTATACTCTCACCGACTACCGACCATTTCCTTAACAATAACCATAAACTAATACCATCTCAGTAATTTCTGCGTAAGTGTACGGTCATACCGAAAAATGTAAAAATGAAATGTTAAATTTTGAAATTAAACGATAAAGGTGTGTCAAATTGAATTGCTTGACAATACTTACTTTGTAACTATTGACGATACCTACAATTATTAACTCGTTGCTATGTAAATTTTTATTGCTTCTGGCCCGTTGGTCCTTAAATACGTTCCAAATTTGTTGGACCAGTCCTAAGCCTGGATAAAGTGTGAAGGAAAGCAACGATGAGTTTCAGTACGCAATAAAACATTTAAATTCAATTATGTCAGAAACGGTTGTTATAAATCTAATAGACTGAGTCACAAAAACGTTATGAAGCTTTCGATGTATTCGAAAGGCTGCTGGTGGCACCCTTTGCAGTGTACATCAAAACTGTGATCAGATCTAATTTTCTCATCCCAAAAATACCATTAGTACCAAATTTCGTGCAGATTATTAAGATAAATGCTTAAAAAAAGTTTTTAAAAAACGTAATAACTTTGAAGCCCTGTATTTCGAAAGATATCAACTTTTGGACAAAGGTAGGTTGGGCTAGATGGTCATAATTTAACCTCAAGAATTTGTGTTAGCGTTTTTTACCGACCTTTTAGAGACACCCTGTATTATAAAGCGGTACGTTATTAATTTTTTAATTAATTCATTTTGATTATTGTTTTTGTACTTTTTCCATATGACTTTATTATTCTTTTCTATTTAGTGACTTGCTTAATTTGTAAATAATTTATTCCTACATGATATTACAAACTAAGTGTCACGTAGTTGCGAATAACGCAAATCTAATCACGGCGACAAAGTGCAGGTAATGCAATTAATTTGCTTAACCATACTTAAATACAAAATAATTAGTGTAGCGACAAGCAGTTTCTTGCGTTCAGCGATTGCCTGCTTTTCGTACATCTTGGCCTACTAGCTTTTAGAGTTCTCATTTTTCTATTAAAAACTAGATATGTTCGCCACACGACCTTATTTTACTGCTTGCAAAAATTTTATTTTCCGGTTTTTTTTAAACTATATTACTTATAAAAAACCCTTTTGACAAAAGTTATACGCAATACGAAGGATATAATAGCTTGTTATAAAAGCTATACCCATTATTTAATTTTGGACTTTGGGGAAAATCTACCAAATTTTAACCAAAAAGCACTGGGACCTCTAAATTTATATTTAAAACTAAGATATATGCTTTCAAGCGGGTCGCGCTCAATTAAACGATTTGGGCTGTCGAGGGGTACAGGCAGACTCGCAGAACACATCATTTCAAAAACCACTTTTTTTAATCAGAAGACAAGAAAACGTAAGTTTGCGCAAAGATCATGGGTTCTAAAAGATACAGAATTACCATGAGTACATGTTCTAGTATTTCTATGTAGTGCTATTTAATAGAAAAAAAATTATTTTATATCAAAAACTGTAGAAACGCTAGCCCCAGGACACGTCCAAGTTTTACTAAAATTTTATATTGGTTTATTTATAGCACCTCTAAATGTAAAAAATCTCTTCGCTGTATATGTAGAGAAAACCTGTGCCAAAATTGTATGTATGTATTACCGATAACCCCATTCTACCTTGTGGTCTAGAGGCTGGTGCTTTATACGCTTTAGGATTTAGCGGTGCAATTCTCAACCTGGCCCAGTTTTGGGTTACAAAGTTTTGCCAAAAATAACAAATATTGCTTACATAGGGAGATACGTACAACATAGTTAGTTCGGTAATTAATATCGCATTTTTTCTCGTGCAAATATCAAAACACAAGAAGAGAATATGCAAAAGAGCATTACTACAGAACAAAAATGAGCAAGTTCTAAAAATTATAAATATATTTGTTTTTACCTGATACCCTGTCCTTATCTTCTTTATCAATTCTGAAAGACATATTCCCAGAAATATTTATTTATGCAAAAATATCAACCTCTTGACAAGTACATTTATTACTTGTATATTTAATGAGAATCGGCAATGACTACTATTAGAATAGATAAAACTCCAGTTATAAATGCAAGAATGACAAAATGCATTAGAACTGTATTTTTCGCATCTGCTATGTTTTCCAGGTTTAAAATATTGTCTGCAGGCATCTAGTAACGTTCTTCTCCACAGAGGACTCTCAATATTTCTAATTGACTTATAAATATATCAACTTGTCATTTGCAGTTATAATGCTTATTTACTACATAAGTAATTAAAATAGCACTGCGACGCCTATAATTGGCCTAACGGCTGTTGGCTGAGTGCGATATAAATAAATAAAATAAAAAAATAAAAATGTAATGAGCGTAATATTCAGCTACAGCTTTTGGTGTAACATTAATAGTCCAGTCGTTGAAGGTTTTCCGCTCCGAATTCTTTAAACCTTGACCGATTGATATGAAACTTGGTGAGTGGTTAGGGGATGGTTCAAGGAGCAAAAGTGGCATACCGCCGATGTGCGTTTTTACCCTGAGAGTGGATGCCACCCCTTCTCGGGGGTGGAAATGTGTTCACTCAAAATAACCCCAAAATGGATAGAGGGACAAATTCAAAGTAAAAAATGTTCCATATAGTTTTTTTAATAGATCGATATTTTTCGAACTATTCGCGATTGAAAACTTAGGTTTTTTGTGATAAAAATGCATGTTTTTAGACGGTTTTTCCCGAATAAGTCAAAAACTTCGCTTTCTATCAAATAAGTTGTAATAACCAAAATGAAGCTTAGAACACAGCAAAGAGATTGGTTGTTTTATGAATGCTCTAGGTCTAAAATGAAAGAAGTTATGGCTCGTTGAAGAAGATTTTTTTTGCAACAACTTGGTTCGAAGTAATCAACGTTAATTAACGAAAAATCGATGAATTTTTCGGGAAAAACTTTTTTTGTAGTGATTGAAAAGGCCTATAAAATGAGCACTGTTAAAAGTCGATTGCATTATAACTAAGCGAGTTACGATGCAAAAACGGTGGGCCACTCAAATTCTTGAAAAAAAAATGAGCGATAAAACTCCAGCCATTCCACCAGAATTGATATTGACCATTATCCCTTTACAAATTTCTTTATTTTAGTATTATTCGTCTAATCCAAAAGTTTGGGCGGGTTAGAATGAGTATTTTTCGAAAAAAATATGATGAAAATGAAAAACGTATTTTTCAAATTCCTCTAAAAAATACCTTATTTTGAAAATAACTAAAACTAAAGAAAAAAACGTAAAAATAATATAGTACAAAAATGTGGATTTTTTCTTAAGGATTATTTCAGTTTTTTTTAATTTCTGTAGAAAAAAAATAATGGAGATATAAATGTTAGAAGTTTACTTTATAGTGCGCGGACCACCCCTCCCGAGCCCTCAGCCCTTTACTTTTTGAATATGCAAAGTCTGAGCATGTCGAAAAACTTTTGGATTACATGAGTAATACTAAAATAAAGTAACTTGTAAAAGAATAATGGTCAATATCAATTCTGGTGGAATGGGTGGGGTTTTAGCACTCATGTTTTTTTCAAGTATTCAAGTGGCCCACCGTTTTTGCATCATAACTCGCTTAGTTATAATGCAATCGACTTTTAACAGTGCTCATTTTAAAGGCCTCTTCAATCACTACAAAAAATCCTCTATAAGTTTTTCCCGAAAAATTCATCGATTTTTAGTTAATTAACGTTGATTACTTCGAACCAAGTTGTTGCAAAAAAAATCTTTTTCAACGAGCCATAACTTCTTTTATTTTGATTCTAGATCATTCATAAAACAACCAATCTCTTTGCTGTTTCCTAAGCTTCATTTTTGGTTATTACAACTTATTTGATAGAACGCGAAGTTTTCGACTTATTCGCGAAAAACTGTCCAAAAACATGCATTTTTATCACGAAAAATTTAAGTTTTCAATCGCGAATAGCTCGAAAAATATCTATCTAACGAAAAAACTATATAAAACGTTTTTTACTTAGAATTTGTCCCTCTATCCATTTCCGGGATTATTTTGAGTGAACACATTTCCACCCCCGAGAAGGGGTGGCATCCACTCTCAGGGTAAAAGCGCACATCGGCGCTATGCCACTTTTGCTCCTTGAATCATCCCCTAACCACTCACCAAGTTTCACGTCAATCGGTCAAGGTTCAAAGAATTCTGAGGTTATAGCATATTTTTACCTTCAACGACTAGACTATAACACAAAGGTTTGAGATTCTGTATATTTTTTACTACAATCACATCTTTCTGATTATGTTGTAGTCTTGCTAACACGGAGACTGTTTATAAGTTAAAAGTTTTTAAATCGCTAGAGGATTAAAATTTGTATTTCGCAATTTTAATAAACAAGTAAATAAAAATGACATTATAAAGCAAAATTGGATAAATGCGTTAATTGCTTCATCTTTGACATTTTAATAGCATAAAACAAATAGTTGGTTATATAACAAGCAGTGGTGGGTGCTTCTTAATGACACAGGGGCGCTAGCCTCTCAGCCGTCAACAGCCTATATGGAATTAGAAAGAAGTAACTATTGTGTAATTTAAAATATGTTATATCTTTCCTACCGTTATAATATAGCAAGGTTTAAATAACGAGATCTGGATGTACCTATTCGATATCGCTTCAAACATATAAAACAAGGTCCAAGAAGCATTGAACTAAACTCAGCCTTACCTGAACTGGCGAAATAATAATGGCTAAATAAAAATATTCGTTCAAAATAAATACAAAATTATTAGATATGCTGTCCTTTAATAATTTATTTACAGCAATAATTAATACTTTTTGCACCGACTAGCTATTAGCTTCAAAAATCTCTCGTCCCAGGGTTGAGTCTCTACACAGTTAAAAACTTACTCAATTGCATGATAACTGCACTATTATGGCGAATGCTTCTTAAATAAACTTAACCTCAAATAAATGGCCACAAAGCCACACAGAAATTTGCGTCCAATTACGTGACAGGTAAATAACAATAAAATAAATGCACTCATGTAACTAAGCAAACCTGATTATCGGTAACTAGGAACGCCGCTTTCATCCAACGTTGACTTGACTGTATGTATGCATTTTATTTGAAAAAATTCTCAAATAAAAACCAAAATCGACGGGTCTCAGCGTTTTTCCAAAAGTTGTCCCTTGAATGTTTAACGAATTTATACCCTACTTTACGAAAGCACTGTATAATACATACATAAAATTTCAAAGATGAAACAATTAACGGATTTATTCTATTTTGCTTTATAATGTCATTATTATTTACTTGAATACAGACCCAAAATAATTTTTTATTTCTCTAGCGGTTTAAAGACCTTAATTTATAAACAATCTCAGTGTTTAAAAGCGGAGGAAATCGTTTTTGCGTTAATCCACACATATTGAAAATCTCTTGTAATTTTCCTATTAATCCTGTGCTTTATGGAGCCAATAACCGCCTCGATGGTGCTTAATGCACACCTCTCATAATGTTAATATTGTACTTTAAAATTATTTTTTACATAGTGATCATAAAACTCGAAGCCCTCGTTAATCAAACTGAAAATTCATTAAAAAAAGTATGAATTTCAAAACTAGTTGTACAAATTGCTATTAAGCTATTGCTCACTTGACCTATATTGTTTCAGGGTTGCGATGACTACAACACAATCACGGCGATTAGTCCATTTACTAAAGGAAAAAAGCTCTAACTTCGTTGACTCAAAACCGATTTTGAACATTTTTTTTTATTATTTCGGAAAAAGTTTATAGAAAAGTTCCCCATAGGTGAGAAGGTGTGCTTTTTATTTTTTCTATTGTTATTAACAAAGAAGTGTTTTTAATATATTCTTAATTAAAAAAATGTGTAACTTCTTTATTTATTTAAACCATTGCCTGATATTTGATAACATAAGGTTTTTGGGTTCACAGATTACAAATCTGGCCTCAAATTTGGTCTAAAAACCAAAATGGCGTCTACAAAATGGCGTCGAAGGTCTAATTTTTTCTTTTATTTTTTTAATTTTTATTAGATGTCTAGGGGTTTTTGGGGTCGCTGATTACGAATTTGACATTAAAACTCAACTAAAATAAAAAATGGCGGATCCAAGATGGCACAAAAATTATTTTTTTTTCTGACTTTATTTCTTACCTAAATAGGGTTTTTTGGGTCGCTGATCTCAAACTTTATGTTAAAATTTATCAAAAATGAAAAATAACGTTTTTAAAATGGCAAAATAGCTTCTTTTTTAAATTCCGCGCGTTGCCTCATATCTAGGGGTTTTGGACACAGTAATTATAAATATAGCATTAAAAGGTAAATTTTTATTCTGTACGATTATTATTATTATTATTTAATAAACATTATATACAAATAAAATTATAAATTGTTAAACTAACTCAAATTTAAATAGATTAACTACATTTAAATATAACATACGATTACATATAATTTCCAACGCCTAAAAATGTGTTTTCTACGACCTCTTTGTACAATTTCCAAAAGATATTACTGAATTAAAAGATTTTTCTGTTTGTGACCGACGCGACGGAGGAATGTTATTACATAAAAACAAATCGCAACTTGTTCAACAGTATGGTGCAATTTTAGATATATATTAATTTTATTGTTCGTAATTATGGAAAAAAGCAATGGTTTTTGTCGATTATCAGAAACATAGAATAAAATCTGATGAAAGAGACCGACGTCTAAAAACGAAAACTGCACCAGATATTCGATTTGAAAGAGACAGGTCTTTAAAGTTGTATCAAGAAAAATTTCTGGAAAATATCTTTCATGTCGTTTTATTAATTTTTTAAAATAAACTTTAGCTGCAAATAATAGCCCCGCTCTCAAGATGAAAGTGATGCGGATCGGTTAATAGTTACAGCAGCTGTCAATGCATCAAATGACAACATAGTCGTAGTATCAGAGAATATAGACGTATTACTTATATTAACAGCTTTAGTTTCTCCTGATAAAGATATACATATATTTTTTAAAACCTGCCAAAAATAAAGAAAATAAAAAAATATTTTCTTCTAAAAGCCTTCAATTTGCGCATCCCAAGTGTAGTGAGCATGTACTTTCTTTATATGCTTTAACTGGATGTGACACAACTTCAGCATGTTTTAACAGAGGAAAGAATCTTCTTCTTGTTCAGGTGCTTATCCGTCAAATTGCAACAAAAAATTATAACATTTCGCGATTACAAATATTTCAATTATGAAAATTTCAAATCTGATTTGATCTCTAGTCCGTGGTTTATGATATATTATTTTCAGGATATTAATGCTAAGTTAAAATTTTTAAATGAACAAATACTAAAAGTTGTGGACAAGCATGCTCCTCTGAAGAAGGTACATGTAAAGAAGCCACCAGCGCCATGGTTAACAGATACGATTAAACAAATGATTAAACTTCGTGATCGGGCACGTAGTAAGGCCAAAAAATCCAGGCTTCCTTCTCATTGGGAATATTATGTGCAATTAAGAAACTATACCACTGCTGCTATACGAAGGGAAAATAAAGCTTATCTAGCGTATGTCTCGAAACAAAAACAATCTAAACAATTATGGAAAACTCTTAATATGCTTAATGTAAATAGAAAACCGGAAATATCTGTTCCTGATACGCTATCTGATGTAAATGCTTTGAACAATTATTTTATTAATTGTACTAAATATGACCTACCTGATAATAAAGATATTATTCAAAATTATAAAACTAAACCCAAGTATAATAAAACCACTTTTTCTCTTCAAGTAGTGTCAAACGATGAGATTGAGAAAGTAATTTTCCAGCTTAAATCAAATGCAGTTGGTGTAGATGGAATAGATGCAAAAATATTAAAACTGTGTGTTCCGCATATAACAGATCATTTAGCGCATATAATTAACTTTTGTCTTACAAATGCAGTTGTTTCAGATGTTTGGAAGGAGGCCTTGGTTACTCCGTTATGTAAAACCCAGAATCCAACTGACTTCAAAGATCTCAGGCCTATAAGCATTTTACCAACAATGTCAAAAATTCTAGAAAAATTAGTCGATATTCAAATTCGTACACACTTAGATAAATGTAAAATATTACCTAATATTCAGTCAGGATTTAGACGTCATCATAGTACAACCACTGCCCTATTACATGTCACAAATGAAATTATTACTGCTTGTGATAAAGGGAAGACTGCGGCACTGGTGTTACTAGACTATAGCAAGCCATTTGATACGATCAACTATGATGTGTTAATTGCTAAATTGGCGTATTATAATTTTGATAATAATAGTTTAAATTTTGTAAAGAATTATTTAAGTAATAGAATGCAGAGCGTGAAGTTAGGCAAAAATGTATCTATGCCCTTGTCTGTAGTAAAAGGTGTTCCTCAGGGGAGTGTACTTGGACCGTTGCTTTTTTGCGTATATATAGCTGATCTTCCTGAAAATATTAAATTTACAAATATACATTGTTATGCTGATGATACGCAACTTTTATATTGCTTTCCGCCTACTCAAGAAATCAAAATATAAAACTTAAACGCTGATTTGAATTCGCTTTACAAATTTTCCACAAAGTTGCATTTAAGGATTAATATTAATAAGTCATTTGTTATACTTTTCGAAAAGGGGCGTGAAAATTATTTTCAGATAACCATGGACAGAGTGCAATTACCAGTTGTAACTGAATGCAAGAACCTGGGATAATCGACTCAGATTTGAGATTTAAAACACATGTGAATAAATTATTACAACGAGCTTATAGTAAATTAAAAATGTTATACGTCAATAAAATCTTTCTTAGTAAAGACTTAATTTTAATGTTGTGTGAAGTACTAATATTATCTTTGTTCGACTATGCTGATGTAGTATATGGCCCATGTATCGATGCCGTAACAAGAAATCGAATACAGATATTACAGAATTGTTGTGTTCGGTTTGCTCTTAAGATAAACAAACGTCAACATATTACACCTTTCTATAAGCAGATCAATTGGTTAAAAATGGAACAACGACGTCTGTATCATCTGGCTTGTCTAACACATTCAGTGCTTTTAAAACAGTGTCCTAGTTATCTGTTCGAAAAACTGACATTAAGACAAAATAAGCATGGCTTAAACTTGAGGTGTTCGGGTTTAGACATTCCACAATATTCAAGCTCATTTTATCGACGATCTTTTATTTTCAATGCTGCTACTGTTTATAATGCTATTCCGCACGATATAACACAATATCCAATGACAAAATTCAAAATTCATTTACGGGATTACTTGTTCAATAGATCATCAAAAACCTATTCGTCTTACTAATCTACTTTTTTTGTTATGTGCTTATTTTTAAGTAAACATCAGTTAAAATTTGAAACACGTAAAAATTGTTAATTGTATTTATTTCTATTGTAGTTGGTTAAGTGTAAGAACAGCTCTAGCTGAACTTCGCCAACTTAAAAATAAAGAGAATTTATTATTATTATTATTATTATTATTATCCGATTTCGTATGTTTGCGTTCAACACGGTCATCTTCACTTTATTGGTTGCAATTCTAGATTACTCGTTAGAGGATTTTCCATACCACGCTCTTAGGTTTTGCAACCAAGATAATATTCTTCTGCGTCCTGTTCCACGTTTGCCATATATCTTGCCTTGTATAATAGATTGTAGTAGAACGCACTTATTCTCATTCCTCATTATATGTCCGAGGTATTGGAGTTTGCGTACCTTGATGTTGTCCATGACCTTTTAATTTTTTTCCATTCTCTACAGAACGTTAATATTTATTACACGGTCTTTCCATAATATCCACAATATTTTTCGGTATAACCACATTTCAAAGGCTTCGATTTTTTTTGTGATTGTTTCGTTAAGTGTCCAGGACTCGACCCCATAGAGCAAGATGGGAAAAATGTAGTATCTTAGCATGCGAGTTTTGGTGTCAAGGTGCAGATCATGGCTTTCGAATATAGTTTAATATATTGAAGATAAATTTATATAAGGATGAGGAAGACGAATAGGACCGGAACCTTATTAAAGATCCACATGCATAAGTCCTAGTAAATGAAGCAATGGCTATGTTCACGAAAGAATAAATTTGCCAAAATATTTGAAAATAGCAGTGGTTTATAAGAGACTGCTATAATTTATATAAAAAAATGCTGGTATAAAATGTATGCTTGCAATGTATGGTGCGAAGAAAAGTAACTGCTTAAACTCTTACAGGAATGTTTAATTGATTGAACGTTTTTTATTATTTATATACCGCAAGGTAAATGAGGTTACAGACTCTTTTATTAAGGCGTCTACTAAAAGAAGTATTAATTTAGCATCATTGTGCCTTACGGTAGATGCAGCAGAACAATATTTAAAACGCGTGTATTTGCAAACACAGTTGTGGCTGGGAAACCAAGATATTTCAAGGGAAGATTGAGGTTGGAAATATGATACAGGAAAGTGTTTTCCAATCCTAATGACACAAGAACCAGCTCCACAAAATAATTAAAAAAAATTTTTTTGCAACTACAAAACTAGTTGCGGGCTAGCTTGAGGGTGTAGGAAAAGTCGCCTTTAAGCTCGGCGGCTTGCGATGAATGTAATGGAAATAGTTACCTTAATTCACGACCGGCAGTGTCAATGGAAGAAGTAGAGGAAGAAGAAACTAAAGCTAAATAATTTTTTCCTTGTTTTTAAATGTATCTTGGGTTAATTTTAATAAATCAATTAAAATATAATATCTTTAATACTCATTTACCTTTTCTATCATTTGTTTCCACCATTCTTCAGACACCGTTTTCCATTTTTGATAAATTTTAACATAAAATTTGGAATGAGCGACTCAACAAACCCCTAGGTATAGGTATCAGAAATTAAAGAAAATACCCCTTTCCGCCATTTTGGATCCGGCATTTTTTATTTTAGTTGAGTTTTAATGTCAAATTCGTAATCAGCTACCCCAACACCCCACAGACATCTAATAAAAATTTAAACAAAAATAAAATAGAAAATTAGACCTTCGACGCCATTTTGTTTTTAGACCCATTTGGAGGCCAGATTCGTAATCTGCGACCCCAAAAACCTTATGTTGTCAAATTTCAGGCAATTGTTTAAATAAATAAAATAGTTATAAATTTTTTTAAGGGTATATTAAAAACACTTCTTTGTTAATAACAATAGAAAAAATAAAAAGCACACCTTCTCACCTATGGGGAACTTTTCTATAAACTTTTTGCGAAATAATAAAAAAAAATGTTCAAAATCGGTTTTGAGTCAACGAAGTTAGAACTTTGGCGAATTTTTAGCGTTTAGAAAATGGACTAGATGTGATTATACTCAAGGATTAATAATAAGCTCATTAAACTCTCATTTTATAAATATCTATTACCTTTACTATTCAATTTTCATAGTATTTTGTACAATTTCAGGAAAACTGTGCTGCAAATTACGTTGCAACTCAGTTTTACACATTGCATCATACCTACGTAACCATATAGTAAAGAGGAACTTTCAATGGCAGATGTAGGCAAACATATACATATGTTTGGATATGTACTTACCCGTATTAATAAACAGTTTTCACCCTGATCAGATTTTTCAATTCTTTAGCCTTCAACCTTCCATTCACCAATCGACGAAGAAGCGTTTATTACTTTAGCTCTGCGGCGAAAGTCCAAAATTAGGAATGCTCTGTATATCTACTTTAACTAACCACAAAAGGTACATTATAAAATCTTATAGAGGCTTAACACTCATAACAAAAAATTTATTTACAAACGCTTTATTAGCAAAATATGTTACAGCGAAAGCAGTTACCAGCATAAGTTTACTTTGTGCCCTTGTAGAATACCAGTGTACCATTTAATCAAAGTCGCGCAAATTCGAATTAATCTCAGGGACAGGCGGCTTTATACTACATACACTCGGGGTGAAAGGGATGCAAATAGTTGCCGGCCACGCAGCCCCTGGTGTTCCGCCCTAGTTTAATGCAGTGACCGATGGTTTTCTTCATGACTTGATATTCGACGTGACAGGGCACCTCCTCCTTGACCTCTTCCTCCAAGGCGACGCCCTTGGCGGCCGGACTGTCACCGTCGTCTTCCACAAGGATCTCCCTGAGATGAGAGGACACCATAGCGAACATGAGAAGGACGACGCTGCTCCTAAGGACACCAGTGGATGCCATTGAGCGACTGGGCACAGCAAGCCGCTCCTGGGGTTTTATTGCTGCTGGGAAGTCTTATGCTGCGAAGTTTCCGCTGACAATGGTGTACGCAATCACGCACTTGATGGGTTTGAGATAAAAATAGGTAAGGTGGGTAAAAACACGCTATTTGCGGCTCACCCCTGTAAATCCGGAAATTGGATCTCCTTCGGAAAAGCCCCAGCGACGCGACGCAGTTATCTGCTGCAAATGTAACGATGCGATGATGCTGCAATAAAGCGACGCCCGTTAAAATGTGCCGGCAAGAAATTATAATGACGGATTGTTTGCGCAGCTCCGGCACACAGCACCAGTTATCTCGCTTAGGCTTAGTATTCGGGACATCTAGGGATCATTAAATAAACGTCAATCAAACGGCGAACGAGTCTGCAGAAAAAAGGGCGACGTGGGTCAAGGCTTTATTAAACATTAAACAGTACCGCGTGGTTATTACAGGGATGTACGAACCAATATCCCGCTCCAGTTGACACTTTTAGGGTGCTATTTTCGGAATTTGCTACTGATTCATTGGTTTCAGCTAATTTAGAGTTCAAACTTTTGGCCCAGACCACAAAATTTTTTATCATTAGAATTGAACCTATTCCTATTTACATATTTTCTATTGCTTTTACATAATCGTATGTCCGTTTGCCAAGTAGTACTGGAGCAGATCATGATACTGCAATAATTGCTCGAAAACTACAAATGATTATTATTACTATAACCCATATATTGAGATGGTTTAATTCTTGCAATTTAATTCTGTATGCATAAAGAAATATTGAACAAAGTCGATTGAAGCACAGAATTGAAATATCTTATTTAATTGCAATCTAGTCATTAAATGCATTAGAAATGAGATGCAAGAAGCATAATTAGACGGATACAGGTTAGCATAAGAAAAGTAGGTTTCAGAAGGATTGAATTTGATGTTTGAGTAAATGAAAGATTTAAGATTGCTAATATAATATAAGTAATATGATAGGTTTCAGCATATTTGAAGCCGGACCAAATGTAAGTAAAATAGCTTAATAATAACGGGACTTGAAGAAGACACTAAAGACAAACATGGAATTATGCAAGCAACAAAAACTGTTCTAAAAGAAAAAATAGAGGTTGACGTAGAGATTACAGAAGCTCATGTAATAAAGGCGAATAAGTGTCTAGTTAAGGTTAAGTGCTGGGAAAACAAACTAAAAATTTTCAAAAATGGATATAAACTAAAAAATGAAGACATCTATATAGATAACGACATGACTGTACAGAAAGAAAATTTCAAAAGCAGATAAGAGACACGGCCAAGGAAGAACAAAAAACAGGTGCAAAGATAAAGATTGGATTCCAAAAAATCTGGATAAATGGAAACCTTTATAGGTGGGACAGAAAAGAAAAGCAACTAAAATTAGTGGAAAAGCCTAAAAACTGATCAAATATATTCCGGATCGATCTAAAATGATGACAAACCTAGCAACGAAAATGGACCTGAATTTAAGTATGGTACACACAACAAAAATAAATCTGTGGAGAATAGGGACTTGGAACGTGAGGGCACTTCAAGGTAAGGAAACGGAACTAGCAGAAGAATTAAAGAAAGCAAATATGGATATAGTAGGAATAACAGAAACAAAAAAGAAGGGAAAAGGGATAGAAGAGCTCGGAGATAAGAATATCTTACTATATAGCGGAGTGGAACAGGTAGAAAGGGCGAAAGCTGGTGTAGCCTGCTGCATAAATAAAAAATGGGAGGATAGAATCTGGGAATGGAAAGGTATAAATGAGAGAATATTAAAAGTGGTCATCAAGAAGTATGAAAAGGAGAATTTGAATATCATAGTGGTATACGCACCAACAGATGATGCACAAGTGGAAAAAAAAGACAAATTTTACGATACATTACAAGAAGTAACTGAAGACTTAGATGGAGATATAATTGTGATAGGTGATTTTAATGGGAAGGTTGGAAATAATCATAAACGACATAAAGGAGTAATTGGAAAATATGGAGAAGAAATAGAAAATGATAGCGGAAGAAAATTAATTGAATATTGCAGAATTAACGACCTAAACATTGCAAATACCTATTTTCAGCACAAAGATGTGCATAAATACACAAGAGAGCAACCAACTAGAGCAGAAAGGTCAATAATAGATTATATATTAGTACAAAACAACAAAAAGAAGAATATTATCGACGTAAGAGTAAAAAGAGGATACGAGATAGGAAGTGATCACCACCTAACAGTTATGACGATGAAACAGGACAAACAAGAAGAGAGGATAACAACATATGAAAAGGTAACAGACATCTGGAGGATACGGTCGTACAAACTAAAAGAGAACAAAGTGCAACAAACGTTTAAAACCTTGATGACCAAAGCGGTAAGACAAGGAGACGAAATAGAGCACAACGAAACTGTACAGCAACTGTGGGACAGATTCAAACCAAGTATTTTGATGGCAGCAGAAACAGCATGTGGGAAAACAAAAATTGATAATAACTACAACATAAAACGAACGACATGGTGGAACGACACAATAAGAAAAGAAGTCAAGACAAAAAAGAGCAAATGGAAAAAATACTTACATACAAAAGATATACAGGATTACCAGGATTACAAAAAGCAGAGAAATAAAATAAAACGTGAAATCAAAAAAGCAAAAAGAGAGACATGGACAGCATTCGAAGAAAAGATGGAACACAACTTTAATTCAAACCAGAAGCTTTTCTACCGAGTATTAAGAAATTTACAAAGAAAGAAAAATACGATACCAAAGCAGATAAAAAGCAAAGAAGGGCACAAGATAACATCAAAGGAAGAAATAATGAATAGATGGAAAGAGTACTTCCAAGAACTATTAAAAGGAGAGACAAATAGGATAGACGACACCCAACAGGAAAGACGCAACAGGAAAGAAAACCAAGAAAACATATCATTGGCAGAATTAGAAGCAGCCATACATAGAGTAAGATTAGGCAAAGCAGAAGGACACGATCATATAACACCAGAAATGATTAAATTTATGGGAGAAAAAGGCAAAAAGTTATTCCTCAAAATAATAAACGCGGCTTGGACATCGAAAACAATACCAGAGGACTGGGAGGTTGCAATAATCGCTCCAATATTCAAAAATGGTGATAACACGATGTGTGAAAATTATAGGGGGATTTCTCTGCTGTGTGTAGCCTGCAAAGTTTATGAAATGATCATCGAAGAAAAACTCAAAAAAGAAGTTGAATATACACTAGATCAGTGATTCCCAAAGTGGGCGATACCGCCCCTTGGGGGGCGCTGGAACGATCCAGGGGGGCGATAGCAGCTTCGGGTGCATTTGGGGGGCGGTGAATAAAAATAAGGGGGCGGTGAAAGCTTAAAGAAGGAAGAGAATATAAGTAGATTTAGAAAAACCATTCGTACATATTTTATCTATTGTGTAACATAGTGTAACATTATTTTCCAAATAAACACACAAAATGCAAGTTACAGATTTATTTATTCCATGAAGACTATTTACCATTATTAAATGTTCTTATTCTTCTTCATACCATTTGTTACTTTATTTATTCAGTCTGTTTATTCTCCGTTTCTTTAATTTTACTTTATCACACCCTTTAATACACCATCCAGAAAGTAAAAACCATTATAATAATAGTAGATTATGTTATTAGGAGTAAAAGTGATACTTTATGTGGCGAAGCTGAAGTTTATTTAGCCGAACGTTAGTGAGGCAAATAATTCAGCTAAGCCACATAAAGTCACTTTTACTCCGAATAACATATACTATTTTATCCGCAAACGTATTCAGGTAAATTTCAGGCGAGCACTGTACCCCTGCGCCAACCTCTGTTGTTCAGATAACGCGCTACTGTAATGATATATGAACATACTGAATCACCCGAGCTAATAGCACACGGCCACAGCAGCTGTCACACCATAACCCACGGCGACAGATCCGCTGCTTAAAGGTTTATTTAAATTAAAACTTTTTCGTACTTTTTTTGAAAATAAAAACCGGCCTACGATCTAAGTCTAAAAATTAGCAAAATTTTAAGCCATCATACAATTTAATGGGTCCAGTATCTTCGGAGGAGATAGCGAACAAACATAGAAAGAAAGAAAGAAAGAGAGCAATCATTTTGTGTGCTTAGGCAGATAAAGTGACACTTTTACCTTGTCAATAAAGACAAATAAGTTGTCACTTTTGTGACGTTTGCGGATAAAGGGCTTTTATTATTCAAATTTGCTTTTATTCAAAATACAGGTTACAAATTCAGAAAACATTTGTTTTTTCTATAGCACATGTTAAAGTGTGCTTTATCAACTCAAAACAAAACGTCAAGTTTTACTTTAACAGCAAGGGTAGATAAAGTAGCACTTTAACATCAAGAATAGATAAAGTAATTTAATTTTCTAACTTTTGTTTAAATTAAATATGACAGCTTCGTATTATCGTAGCAATCCAATCTAGCTACTGACATTTTGAGATGTGATTGACTATCATTATTTTCTTTTGAAATTGTTAAAGTTCTTGGTATAAAAAAAAATATTGTATTATACACGACGATAAAGTTATTTCTATCCACTCTTGAATCATTAACATCTTGACTTCGTCTCGACGTTAAACGATTCACTCGTGGATAAAATTTAACTTTATCGTCTTGTATAATAACTATTATTTTCAAAATATCATTTTCTCTAACAATAATAATCTATACAACATTTTTATATGGTATATTTTATTATAACATTTCATAATTAACTTTTTCAGATAATCATTTGAGTTTGGCTTTCACTTTAGTTATTCCGATTGTCAGTTAATACCTACAAATTAAAATCTAAGCTCTGATGTTACCAAACAACTATCCCAACTAAATCAACTTATATGCTCGAACCTTTTTAATAAACTATTCACAATTTAACATTAAATCTATTTAATGTATCATTCATTAAACAATTCTCAAATATTTATGTTGTACTTTTAATGTATAAATCCTTCCTTGTACTTTTTAATTGCGAATTAATTTATTCTTTCAAAATAATTTCCTACCTAGATATACTTTTATAGATAATTATCAGTCTCAAGAGGCTACCACTACAATATCTTTCTGTTTGTTCGCTTAAAGAATGTAGATTTCCAGGGGGCGCTGAGTAATTTTTCTTCTGAAAAGGGGGCGGTAAGCCAAATAAGTTTGGGAACCACTGATCTAGATGAAGCACAGTGCGGTTTCCGTAAAAATAGAAGTACGCAAGATTTCATTTTCACTATAAGGCAGATGTCAGAAAAAACAATTGCGCATGGAAAGAACATGTACCTGGGCTTTATTGATTTGAAAAAAGCCTTCGATAGAGCACCGAGACAAAAAATCTGGGACATCCTCGAAGAAAGAGAAATACAACCTGGCTTAATTGAGGCAATTAAGAGTATATACCAAAAAAGCAGGAACTATGTAAGAGTATGTAACGAGAAGTCTCAGGAATTCATTACATACCAAGGCGTGAGACAAGGTGGGTCACTGAGTCCATATCTGTTCATTATCTTACTACATCACGTGATTAAACTTTGTAACAAACAGATCAATAAAACAGTATGGGGTTATTACAAAATGCAACCAATAATAGTAAATAACTTAGAATATGCAGACGACATCGTGATCATAACAAAAACACAAGAACAACTACAGAAAGCCTTAAATACATGGAACACAGAATTAACCAAGGTGAATATGACAATAAATGCGGAAAAAACTAAAGTAATGGTGATAGGTGTAAATAAGGTAGAACTAAAGATCAAGGCAGAGAACACTCATATAGAACAAGTAACCACATTTAAATATCTAGGAGTAACTGTAAATGAGAAAGGAGACATAGATGAACTAGACAGAAGGCTAACAGTATGTTACGGTATAAATTCATCAGTTTGACAATGATCAGAATTATTGTCCAAAATCGGGTACAAACTACAGGGTTCGCCGGCTTTACTAAAAAGAACAGATCTTAATGTGCTGGAGCAGATTTTGTTGCTCCGATTACGCGCAATAACTCAGTCGGGAAGGCGTGGTTCGAAGACTTAAATGAAAAACCGACGGGGTACTTACCCTAAGCTTGCTTAAAAGAATTGCCAAAAGGACGCCACTTGCTTTTAAAAAGGGGTTGCTTACGTGAATAAAGCAAGAACTTCACGAAGCTATGAGGAGGTCCTCGCCTCGCTGTCCAAGCATCCACCGAGTCTTCAGGAAGAACACCAAGAGTGGCCATACACAACGACTTACCTTGAGGCACACCCTTACTAAATAGTAACAAAAAAAACACTAACACTAGCCCAGAGCTTGGGGCTTGCTTATCAAAAAGGCGTACTTTCAGCTTTACAATGCAAAATTACACTCGGCCTTTGCCACACTGGATTAAATGATGACCCAGAAGGGGTCCAGAACTCAACAAATAATCAAATTGACTTTAATGGATTTATTAATTAGGGAATTAAAGTTTACACAAATCTTTACATTAATAAAAATCACCCGGAGGCGAATTTAAACTTAATAAAACGAAAAGACACATCCTATATGAACATGAAAGGGATCCCACGCAAAGTTACCCTATGGTCTAAATATATGGTTACACAACGGACAAAACGAAATAGCTTACAGGAGTGAGGCCCCTGATTGGTAATAAACAAAGCAAAACATGGGCTTACGTTTAAACAACGTGCGCAATCTTTACGAACTCTTGAAGAACACACACAATTATAGTCGCACATTAATTAGGCACAATTGGAGTAATACATAGCTCCTACCTGATAGCTGTAAGTACGTCGTTCGTTTCGGCTATAACCTCGTCCTCGGCGAAGCTTGGAAGGCGTTGCAGAAGTGCAGAAAGGGCTGGAACCGGACCTGGCAGTGGCTTAACGCCGACCGGCACTCAAAAGGAAGCGGGCCTCGCACTAGGATGAAATGGCACAACGAACTCGGAGTTTTCACAGATGCAACCAGAGCACTACGATGATGACACGCGGTGGGCCTCACTTCGATTATGATTTACTCAACGTTGGTAATTTAAAAATGCAGTATGCAAATGGTTTTTCCCCACAAAGGCACGGGAAACCGTTAATCACAAGCTTAGAGATGCCGTCTCAAATCGTGTCTGCAAATGATGCAAAATTCTTCCCCTGGGAAGAAAAAAAACTGTAGGAGACGAATCGGCTTACTTTTACCAACGCTAACTGAAATAATTGCCCACCGCGCGTGTTTTTCTTAATACTCCGCAGGAGTCAACAGTCGTTCCAAAGGTTTAAGCGGAACTCACTAACTTAACAAGAAAACACTCGCGCAAATCAGTGCAGCCCCCGGCTTCCGAAGGCCGGGGAAGTGCAAAACTTTACACACTGACTTCTGTAAGTGTCGGATACTGATTGAAATTTCAAATGGGGCTCTGCCTGAAGAATACGACGGAAAAGAGTTTAGAACTCCGAAATTAATACTTTTAAATGCATCATTCCCTAAGGAGTTATCAATTTTTATTTCCTTCACACAAAGCTTGGTCATCAAGGAACGTTCTAGAAAGAATTCCTGGCTAACCAGCGAATCCCAAAAGTATTAAGTTACAAGGTCAGCTTTTACGAACTTCGGGCGTTGAAGTCAATAACAGGAAATTTCCAAGGGTAGCATAATGCGCTATTGCCAAAACAAAAGTAATCCCAAAGCCTAATTTCTTTGTGCGTGGAACAAGGAAGGGTTGTTCAGAATTGATTAGCTGCATACGGATTTGAAGAATTTGCAATTACAACGACGCCGAGCAGTCGCGAAACATGACGCAATTGGTATATGAAACGGAAACGTTCATCAAGAAAAGAATTCCAATATCTATGTTTGTTTCGAATTTAAAAAGAGAACGCTTACGGGACGAATTCTACGGACCGTGAACGCATCATTGTTTGGGCCAAATTATATTTAAAATGTAGCTTTAAGATCCAGGGTTGAACTTTAGGCAGGGCCGTCTTCAGAAATTTTTAAATCGAATAATTTCAGCTTAAATGCACTAATAACACCCAATCGTGGAATTGATGACAAGGATAAGCTTAATGACGTCAAAATCACTTAACAAGTATCTAATAAATTATACTATGCGATCAGAAACAACTTCATAAGAAAAAAGGAAATATCAAGAAAAACCAAGCTAAGAATTTATAGTGCAGTGTATTTACCAACCTTAACATATGGAAGCGAATCGTGGACGCTAACGAAGAAACAGAAAAAAAAGATGCAAGTTAGTGAAATGAGATATTTACGAGCAGTGTTAGGAAAAACAAGACTAGACAGAATTAGAAATGCCACAATACGAGAACAGTTGAAAGTTACTCCATTGATAGACATAATAGAGAAGCGAAGGCTACAATGGCTAGGACACATGTGGCGGATGGACGAGCGAAGAATACCAAGACAAATATGGCAAGGAAAAGTGGAAGGAAGAAAAAGAAGAGGAAGACCCAAAATAAGTTGGAACGAAGTTGCACTATCAGCATTACGGAAGCTAGACCTGAACTGGACAGAGGGCCAGAAGATCGCGCAGGATAGGAAGCAGTGGAGAAAGATGCTGAAAACTAATCTTTAGAAGCAAGAAACCTCGACACCGCAACAAGTGGTACAAGAGGATCGATTATGTATGTATGTATGTACCAAATGTAAGTAAATAATGCAAAAGGTTGTTTATGTGCATAATGAATATGAGCGCAGAGCAAGCAAGCTGAAAGGTAGATGGAAATCAAAGCAGGATAAGATATAATTTGCAAAGAGCAATGCGAGGGAAACTGAAATGAAGAATAATTAGTGACGTGGTTAAAATTGAACTCAAGTGCCAGTGCAATTTAAAACTAAGTGTTCATAGCAGAGCAGTGATAAATATCAGTTTATGTGACAAGAAAAGAAAATTTTTATGTATAAGAAATAAAGACAATTTCTAGTTTTAAGCAACAAACATGTTAATCAAATTTTATTCTTTTATGTGAAATTGTAACCAAAACTTATTTCCTTTCAACAATATTAGATCGCGGTTGCTAGGTAACGCGATGCTCTTTTGTTAAAAAGATAGAAAATAATTCTTGTAATGTCAACTTGTGGGCAAATGATGCTCCTGATTTTTGGTGTTTTTATATAATAAAAGTTATTTGCAAAGTCTAAAAGAGTACAAAGTTATTCTTCAAGTCACCGGGCATAAGTGGAAGCGTTATTAAAAATTTTTCCACCGAAAAAGTTTATACAATTGTGCAAGCCAAGATCGGCGTGGGTTCAACTTCGACAACCTGGAAATTTCAAACTGCGATACTAGTCCATTCCAACATCTGAAGCCAGGAATCTGAAGTCCTACAGATCGGGAAGAGGTGTAACAACATCCTAGAAGAAGATTTGGTGCCAAGAAAGCGACTTCCAGCAAATAAGGGCGTTAGCGTCACCCGCAGCGGCTCCAGAGGCGAGGTCGGCGATATTTTAAAAAGTACGATTTCGCAGGTTTTTATGTGGTTGGAGCCAGTAGACTTTGAGAACACACCTTGCTAAAGAGATTCTTCGTGTTTCCGAGCATCCAGATACTTCATATTCTTATTTGGGTATTTCGCTACTCTGCAAATTAAAAATATTAAATAACGAAAATATTAAGAACGAACGTTTCGAGGGACAATCTGCCCTCGTTATCAACGAATAACAATTAAAACGAACAAGAACTTAGCTTGTTTTCACTGGAAGGAGAAACGACCAACCTCCAATGAATTGTTTGACATTGACGTTTGTTGATATCTATACCTACTTGATCTCATCTTTAAGAATCGATAACCAACTATTGTCTAAAAATATTGAGAAAGACGCATTTTTCTTCGTTAAGTAAAATATATGCCGTTTCCTTAATTTTTCGCCTAGTTGACATCGATTCTTTAGACAAGATCTTAGTGTTGTGCCATTGTATTCTATGGTTTTCATCCCAAGCATGTTCTGCCAGCTTAGACTTATTGAACTGATACGTTTTCATCATATTTTTATGTTCTTTAACTCTAACTGCTAAAGGTCTGGATGTTTCACCGATATCATATTTCCCGCATTCACAGGGAATACTATATATACAATTCCTTGAATGTTGTTCTTCGTTGAACCGTTTCGTTTTTGTAAGAACTGACCGCAAAGTATTCATTGTTTTGAATACCGTCCTACCATTGAATCTATTTCCAATTTGTCTAATTTTGTCAGATATGCCTGGAATATATGGTATAGTTAGAGTATTATATTTTTGAGTGTCATTCCTTTGTACGTGTGTGGCATAGCTTCGTGTATTTAAAATGTTCCGAACAAGAGTCTCTGGATAGCCATTATCTTGTAAAACATTAATAATAAATTCTTTCTCTTTTTTGAAAATGTTATCATTAGAGCAAACAACTTTGGCTCTGTCGTAGAGACTTTTTACAACGCCTGTCTTTATGTTTTTGTGATGGTTGGAATTAGTGTTAAAAGTTCCATAATGGTACCAACGTTTAATGTTGTTCGTGTATATCAGGAAATACAGTCACGTATATAAAGAACACGCCACATTTCCTTGAAAAACTTAAAGAAGCAAACATAAACACACAGCACTTAATGGTTAGTTTCGATGTAGTTAGTTTCTTCACTAATGTTCCAGTAGATAAAACACTCAACATCATTAAACATAGGCTACAAAACGATAACACATTACATACACGAACAACATTAAACGTTGGTACCATTATGGAACTTTTAACACTATGCATTAAAACGACATACTTTCAACTAAACAATGAATTTTACCATCACGATTTCGGGATGGCAATGGGTTCACCTTTATCTCCCATTGTTAGTAACATTTTTATGGAAGACTTTGAACAACAACATGTCTACACATACACCAACAAACCAGTAGTTTGGTGGAGGTACGTCGATGATGTTTTTGCAATTTGGCCTCTTGATATGGATGAGGGGAACACATTTCTTGAACATATTAACAGTAAAGAAACCTCCATGAAATTCACATTAGAAACAGAGAAAAACAATCAGTTACCCTTTCTTGATACACTAATCACACGCACAATAAATACTTTTGAAACATCAGTATACCGTAAGAAAACCAATACTAATAGGTACTTACATTTTAATTCCAACCATCACAAAAACATAAAGACAGGCGTTGTAAAAAGTCTCTACGACAGAGCCAAAGTTGTTTGCTCTAATGATAACATTTTCAAAAAAGAGAAAGAATTTATTATTAATGTTTTACAAGATAATGGCTATCCAGAGACTCTTGTTCGGAACATTTTAAATACACGAAGCAATGCCACACACGTACAAAGGAATGACACTCAAAAATATAATACTCTAACTATACCATATATTCCAGGCATATCTGACAAAATTAGACAAATTGGAAATAGATTCAATGTTAGGACGGTATTCAAAACAATGAATACTTTGCGGTCAGTTCTTACAAAAACGAAACGGTTCAACGAAGAACAACATTCAAGGAATTGTATATATAGTATTCCCTGTGAATGCGGGAAATATGATATCGGTGAAACATCCAGACCTTTAGCAGTTAGAGTTAAAGAACATAAAAATATGATGAAAACGTATCAGTTCAATAAGTCTAAGCTGGCAGAACATGCTTGGGATGAAAACCATAGAATACAATGGCACAACACTAAGATCTTGTCTAAAGAATCGATGTCAACTAGGCGAAACATTAAGGAAACGGCATATATTTTACTTAACGAAGAAAAATGCGTGTCGTCTTTCTCAATATTTTTAGACAATAGTTGGCTATCGATTCTTAAAGATGAGATCAAGTAGGTATAGATATCAACAAACGTCAATGTCAAACAATTCATTGGAGGTTGGTCGTTTCTCCTTCCAGTGAAAAAAAGCTAAGTTCTTGTTCGTTTTAATTGTCATTCGTTGATAACGAGGGCAGATTGTCCCTCGAAACGTTCGTTCTTAATATTTTCGTTATTTAATATTTTTAATTTGCAGAGTGGCGAAATACCCAAATAAGAATATGAATTATAAATTCACCCCACAAAGAAGTTTCAGAGATCATCCAGATACGTCCAAATTCCAGAAAAGCGCATGGCGTCACTAGAAAAGGCGATTTATGCCAGGATTGGTAGTTTTCACAGGAAGCCAAGACAAAATATAGTAGCGCATCGTTTTTACGTTACAACCTGAAACAAAACCAAGTTAGGTTTTGCTAGGCGGGAGATTCGATTCAGTTTACCTGTGGTTTCCTTGCAAATTGCGCTTTTAAATATAAAAATAAAACGCTGTATGCACCCGCGAACCTTTTGTGGTGTAAGTAAATTTTGTGAGGTTATAAATTATTGAAGTGAGTAGAGAAGTTGTACCAAAATTTTGAATATTTGAGGTTTTCTGAGTTAAATATTCTACACAACTTTTTTAATACAAAATTCAAATTTGAACCTAACCTGAGATATCAGTCTTGTGTTTTGCCGGAGCAAGCCCATAGGATTATTGCAATTTGATAAAATATAGAACGGGGCAATTAACCATTTTATTGGATAGTAATAAATACGTTTCATTTTAGTTAGCCTAAGATACCGACAGGCAAGTTAAATATTTATATTTAAGAACTAGCACGATATAACACGAATAACTCTATCAGGGTTGGGTCTCTACTCTTGAGTAATACGAGTATAATAATTATTCGCCATTTCCGGGGCTTGTAATTCAGTGGTAAGCACCCTTACTACTGATCTAAGGGTCGCGGGTTCAATTCCCGGTCTCGGCGAGGTTTCTAAAATAACAAAATGTTGATAAAAGCCTCCACAGAATGTCATTCGGAAGCCGTGGGTCCCACGTTATTACGATATACTATGTAAAAGATCCCTTACTAGGGTTAAAACTCCTTAGTCTCGGCAAAATTCTAAGTAGGGATGTGATCATATGATCATACCGGCTGGTTTCTAAAGTACGTGGTACTGCTCACGCCTAGACGTTGTCCATAACAAACAAACAAATCGCCATTAGATCTATAGCAAAATTGGTTAAATGACATTATTGTATAAACGTTTACACGTTGCAATAACCTCCATTACACCTTTACTATTAAGCAAAGCAAGCAATTCTAAAGCGTTTATTCAGGTAAGTATTATCTTCTTGTACTTTCTTTGGACGCAATATAGGAATATTTGTTTTAGGTACCTGTCTTGGCTGTTGACTTCTATCACACCAATAATCTAAAGTCCCTTTCCTGCTTGGGATAGGTTACTTTCTACTGCACTGATAGGACATGCAGAGACACATCAAGCAGCTCGGTAAAGTTCTAGTTCAGCAACAGCTCTTGCACTTCTAAGAAGACCTGCAGATGACCTCCTCCAATACAGTTGGGCTCCGCAAATTGACCAAGCACTGCAGCGCAGCTCACCTTCGGTACACCTATTGTCGCCCAATGGCATTGCACACGAATTCAACCAATGGCCCTTCTTAATTGTTACAAGGTTTATTATATGGTTTTTTTTGCATGAAATCAGCTCCCAACAATATTGTTATACTTGTTGCGGACCCAATTTTTCTAGCTTGTTATTTCTCAATTATTAATTACCTAGCAACTGACAGCTCATATATTTCTATATTCACTTACTACTAGATTCGTTATAAGTTTTAAAATATCACAATTTGACAGTTACATTTTACTGATTCTCCTCAGTTCACCGCTTCCAATCTAGCTTGGAGGTACCTTCTTTCTTATTTCTTACATTCACTTACACATCGTTTATGTCATTCATGTGAAAATTTTCTTGTAACATTTGCATGCTTTATGTAATCATCTTTACCTTCTTTTGGACAACTTGTAATTGAGAATGAATTTGAACAGGCATTAATAATTATCAAGCATTACTTTTAAGGTCACGTCACAGTAACTTCTGCATAATTGTTTTAGGTTTGCATATGAACTTAAAGTAACTCGTTTAATTGCAGAAGAACTCGGCTCACTTCCTCGTTTTGGCAATAAACATCGTTAATCGTTAATATCCATAATCTATCATAATCAACTAGAATTAGGACAGAAATCTATTTGAAAATAGTACAATACGTTTTTTAACTAACTATTCATTTTAAATAAAGACAACTCGTCTTATTACAGTTCTTTCACCCTCAATAAATTTGAGAGACGCTGATTTGACAAATATTAGAAAATTGCATTCATACAATAACTTGAAAGATATATAATCCAGGAAAAGACATTTTGTATTTGAACTTAAAGTAAACATTGTTAAGGCATATCAATGACTGACATCTAAATTTACCATTATTTCCGAATAAGCTTCGCTCGTGTAGCGTTTGACATTAAGGGTAATTACACTAGCAAAGATATTCTTGCTCGAGGTACTTTCAATCCCATGCTGCAAATAGAACGAAGTCGGTGGAATCTCTTGATTCCTTTGATGTATTTAATTCGGTTTCGACGAGAAATTTAAAGTGTTCGGAGAAGTTTTAATCTGGGCCCACTAGAGATTTCTTTGCTATTATAGCCGCTCGTGCGCAAAATTAGTATGTACTTTGTAAATCAGAAGCAGCTGCCTATTAACCAGCTGAATTTTAAACTCAGCAGCTTCCAGCTTCCTTATCTAAAATTTAGGATCGACTATTACCACCGAAAAGAGCCTAATTTGTACCGAGATCATAGTAGCTTTTTTCGGCATGATTAAATACGATAAATTCCACTGTTTCTTTAAAATTTAGACCTGAGAGACTTTTTACCAAGCATCAATACGCTACGACCAATAAAGACAAGCAGGGCAGACTGTCTGCTTGAGTTATTGTTAAAAATCGGCATTTTAGCGTAAATGACCGTTTAGCGCCTAAGGTGTTCAAACAATGACAGCCTGAAAAGCAAATTGAAGTGCTTTTTCTGTAAGAGGTAGTCAAGTTGAATTTTCTTTTGCGAGTAGAAATGTATTTTTACTGCTAGCGTCGACGAAGCTGATGATGTTTCGTAATGATCGCAAAATTACGGCTCTCATTCGCTTTTTGTCCTCCTGCGTTTTTTAGAAATACATAATACTAGATGATACATTTGGTTTTTGTAAAATTTTTGGCTGTATGAACCATTTTAACGAATTAGCTGTTTTAATTTAACAAAACGACATTCCTTGAGAAGTCATAACTAGTAATGCTGTTAACCTTAGCAAATTTTTAATTACTATTTAAAATACCTTATACTCGTAAAACAATACGGATTCATAATCACTCATTTCATTGTTGGGTTTTCTAAAGAGTAGATATGTTGCCTTATGGTATACGGGAGCGGAGGGGGGGGGGGGAGTTCTGCGAAGGGTAACCAAAACCCAAACTCAATTCTCAATCGCACAAGCAACACAAAGGAACGCATGGAAAACAAAGATAAGACAAAGAAGGGAAGAATAATATATGAGACTTGCAATATACTGTAGTAATATTATTATTCCCCACTTTTGGGCAGTAAGTATGTTATACTCATATACATTGGAATAAATAACATTAGTATTACCACAATATTATTATACCGTTTTAATCTGAATAATTGCCTCTCTCAGGGCTAATTAAGAATTATGATTTGTTTAATTATTTGCTATAATAAATGGTATGTTGCCCTAATCATTGGCAACTAAATCAAATTAAATCGCCGGTTAGCTTTTGAGAACTCCAATGCCAAAGCGTTGGGTTGTAACACGCAGTATAAAATTTATCGTAGTATAGCAAATGCTCACTTTTAAACGAGTGACAGTTAACCTCAACGATTGTAGGAAGACAGAGCTGATCGAACAGACAAAAATATACCTCAGGTAACCAATAACTATGCAATTGAGTTGTTGAGCTAACCTGTATTTGTTTTCCTTCTACGTCATAAGTAACACTAACTGGCAACTGTTTTATTTCCTTCTTTACGAATCCATGTTCGTCCACTGGAAAACCAAGTGACGCTAAACTTGTAATTTCTTTCTGGAATGCTTCCTGCGCCACCACCTACTTCTGGACCGCGAACGAAGTCTTCCTTAGGTGCTGCACATTGCTGTCCTCTTCTATCGGCTTCCAGTCTTCTCGAATTGAACTTCAAAAGTTGACCTCGGACCCGGATCACGTTTTCAAAAGATGCCAACCTCGTACCTGGCGTCTGTTACGCCTTTAACAGCTGCTGCTTTGTTGTATGCTACAAACAAGAACCCCTCTATACTCTGCACACTGCTATCTACTTTCCGCAGCACCACAACTTTCCAAAATATCGCTTCCAAGTGGAACACAAATGGGCGAAGCTACAGGACCAATTTTCTCCCGAACTGTACTTTGGTACACTGGCGAATAAATAAAACCCAACAACTGGCACAAATTATAAACTTTTAATGAAGGCATTCAAATAAATGCGGGGAGCCAATATTATAAACAGCTTCAGGCTTGGCTACCCTAATTAACAATAATAATTGAACATCTAGTTATCATAGCAACAAGTTAACAATTGTTTCAAGTAAGTTTTTACAATGTTTTTCCTTAAATACTAAATTGTTTTTGCTAAATGTCATTCCGGAGTACTTTAACCACACTTTTGGGGGTTTTATGCACTTTTAGTTTATAAACACTGGTTCACAAGTTATTTAGCTCTAAATTGTGGTCTTCTATCATTTTCAACTTGCTTTTACATGCTCTTTGCATTCCTGTGATTGCTTGCACTGCTTTGTAACACTTCAGCTGCATTATCGATTGTTGGCATAATAATATGAATACAAAACCCTACATAAAAACTTGTACTCTGTACTTAAAGTACCTGTCAGTCATCATAAATTAGATGTATTGGCCACACCGAGCACAAATCATTAAAAATAAGCTGAATTCAACGTTGCCGACAACTGTTTCATTCAAATACTAGCCTCTGTTAATAAATTACAGTTATTGCTAATCATGTCGTATGTAATTATCAATGTTTACTAGAAACTTATTGCTGCAATAAATAGAATACCAATTGTGGGTCTATTGGAATCTTTTTCTATTATTCGTACGTTTGCAACAAAGGAGGTGATAATGGAGTTCTAAAATAACAAAGTTGACTTACATAAGCACTAGATGTAATCCTTCAGTGTTAAGGTGGCATCACAACGGAAATAATAGCAAAAGCAAAAATAAATGGTTAAGGTGGATTCAAAATTGAGAACCACTTAATGAGAGGCTTCTAAAATTAAATATGATGGTATATGGGCGACACTGTTACACCGTTAAACGCTCTAGCCATTAATAGCACCAATCTAAACCAGTGACCGTTCAAAGCAAGCCAGATAGCGAATTGTGAATGCTCAAAAATGGTCCCGTGACCATTGCGCTCAACGGGGCCCGCTAACTAACTCTGACATCAGAGACTGAGTAATACTAAACTGAATATAACTGCATACAGACGATATTAATTTAAATAATCATAAATTCGCAAATTTAAATTGGAAAACTTTCTGATATTATGAGCATCGTTAACTTTCAATGAAGACGAAATCTCAACACTTGTTGCTCCTATGAAATGTAAACGAACTGATACGCTAAAGCTTGTTAAGGTAAAAGTAAGGCATAAACTAAACACAATTAAATTAAGTATATATCTATTTTATGTACAAAAAAAGTTCATGGTGCTAATATATATATATGCATATACTTATATAATCTTATATTTATGTCATTTAACAGTACATAACAAATTCGCTACATGATCACCATGCGCTCACAGTGAATTGGCAATTATAGATATTCCAAATTAAAAGTACCTAATAAATACATATTAGACATTAATGCATTACCAAAATATTTCAATCACGTGATTTATCACATCACCTATATTTAATTTAATTGAGACAAGATGTTTGCGAAACTAGTAAATACAGTGTCGCATCCATTGTGAATTTATGTGAGCCTTCCGAAGTATTTATCCCGAAACGATCGACACATACAAATCGAGAACCATAATGAATGAACCACTATTCCTTGTCGACACACAAATCCCCATTTAAGTTGAGGTGAAATCGAAATTTTACAAAATCTCGACAAATCATTTGGCTCTGTACCAATTGCTATATATTTTTATTTGCCTGTCCCTACACAACTAAAACAATGTGACGCAATGACACTAGAATTCCTGACAGAAACTAAAAATTACTACGCATTATCTCTCAAATATCTAACCTTCCAAAGTCAGACAAATAAGTCAGCACTTGAATGTAACTCTATAAACGACTTATATATATATATATATATATATATAGGTCCCGGGTGGTGTAGCTTGAACAAGCGTCCACGTTCGATCAGCAGAGTTAAGCAACGCTCTCTCTGGTCAGAACTTGGATGGGAGTTCCACAGCTGTATCTCTCGACGCCTCGTGATACGGCTGTCACGGAAATAGTTGGTCCCGGCGGTCATAACAACATCATGACTGTCGTTAGTGGGGTTGGAAGTCCCCATAAATGCACAGCGACGCCTATAATTGGCCTAACGGCTGTTGGCTGAGTGCGAAATAAATTTCTTTCAGGAAGTCATCACTACAAAGAGACAGCATGCTTATAACTCGTTGAATAAACGTGGCTAGCAGTCTCAATAGCAAGCAAAACCGCCACGCCATGACAACTGCATCGAAGCTCACAGTTCACATCCTTTATGCCTTCGTATTATAGTAATTAAGTACATTTATCTTCATAAAGTTAAGTTAAGAGCTTCATTACCGCACTCTTTTTATATAAAACAATACATTGAACCAGAGTTTATTGATGAAGATAAAATATTGAACAATACACATTTGCTTATGGCACATAACAAAACTCGTTTGATTGCCGCAAAACTCGACTCACCGCCTCATTTTGGCAATCAAACTCGTTTTGTTAAGATGCTCATAATCAAAATTGTATAGTTAATATCTATAAAACAACTCAATATGCCCTAATTATATTCCAACAGCAAATCTCCAAGCAGCCAAATATCCGTAACAACAAATTGTGATTATTGGGGTTTATGCACCAAACGAAGACAGCCCTATTGCTGAAAAAGAACAGTTCAAAGAAATCCAACAAGAGATAGAAAAGGTTGAGAAAGATCAAGAATTAATCATCGCTGCAGATCTGAACGGACGACTGAGGAAGAAAAAAACAACGACAGCACTCTGTTGGATGCTACGGAGAAAAGATAGAGTTAGCAAATGGAGAAATTATAATAGAAATGCTGGAACTGAACAGCTTCTGCATTGCAAATTGATTTTACAAACAAAAAACATTCATATGGGTACAACCTACGAGAAAACTAAAAACCATTATAGACTACTTCATCGCAAAAATTAAAAGAACTCTATTGAGAAAAGATGTACGAATAACACTAGGAGTGGAGTGTGGTACCATCCCCACACAAATACCAAAGAATGAAATAAGAACAAAAAAAAAATAGAAGAAGAATTTAACATAATCTACTTCAGGATCACACCATCAGCGAACTATATCAAGGAAGACTCGACCAGAAACTAAATAACTTACAATATTAAAATTTAGAAAATATATACATACACATAAAAACAGCATAGAAGTAGCAGCAATGAAAACCTTAGAGAAGAAAGAAAAGGAGATCAAAGATGTTTATTTTAAATTGTACTATATGCTTTTTTTATTTCTTTTTATACCATTGCTGTCAATTGTACTAATTTGTCTCTTTGGGCATTATATGACCTTGGTCCTTAGCCCATTTCTGAATAACAATAATAATAATATAAATGAGGACACAAAGATGTGCATAGCGGAAAAATCAAGTATACAGAAAGTGGCTCAATACAGACAATCCCAAAAATCTTAAAAGTTATAGACGAAAAAATTGAGAAGTTAAGAGAGTGGTTACTAAAGAGAAGAATAAAAAATGCGAGTCGACAGTTCGAAATATATAACAAAATTTAGGGGGAGAATGTTTAAAAGAGCTCTTAATGGAGAAAAGTTGCCACAGGACTGGACAAAAGCCTACATAACATCAATGTTTAAAGAATAAAATAGGAAAGCACGCGAAAACTAAAGAGGCATCACCGTTATCTCTACAATAGGTAAGATTTGTGGAAAGTGAATCAAGGAAAAACTGGAGGGGTTTACAGCGAGGAAATCACATATCACAGTCCAGCAATTAATTGAACAGAAAGTGGCTGCTAAAGAAAAACATTGGAATAAAAAGGAGGAATAATGAAAACTGTTGGGGGAGGGTAGACATCAGCAGCTGTAAACACCCTATATACGCATTACGAACATTGATTGTGAGCAAATTGGCTTCTATTTGAGTAGAAGCTTGAAGTACAATCTTTCCAGGTTTTGGCTTGCAGTGGGTCAACCACGAACTGAGCTAGAAGTAAGAGGTCTCTTGTTTTAAAGTGAGTTAGCTGGCAACTAAACGCCCCATTACTACATATTCCGCAACGGTGGCGTTCGGAACACTAAAGATGAAGTTAAAAATGTAAATAATCATTTCAACAACCTCTGTTGATCACCCTTTTAGAACACGACCTGTTATCCGGTCATATTCTGGCGCTTTTTTCAGGTTGGGGTTGTTAGTGGTCGTTGATCTGACTTAACTTGAAAAGTTCGATTTACTTGATACGAGGCATTTAGAACATGATGGATGGGCTTTTTCTCTATAGGAAAGACTTTAATAAAAAGAGGGTGAAAGATAGTGCTGATGTGTTTGTAAAATTTATTTGCTTATTCTTCATCCGTTCTGACCCATTTCCATCTTATGTTCGGTTAGATGGTTGAAGAGTTTGTGAATTCTTGATATTTTTTTTTGTAGTTTTCTATAGGGAATAGCTAGTATCTTCCGCAGGTGGACAAGACACTAGTACTATCATTTTATTAATTATTTTACTAAATAATTATGGAAAGGTTACTACCCTTTTAAATAATTAGTACCTAGTCTGACTTAAATTTGCTATATATCTCAAAGTGTGCGAGATCTGCTACGGTTTGCCTCGTTTTGTGCTTTCTTCAATTATCATGGTTGGTGTCTTAACTCAGCATTTGCTTGCTTTATAAAAATTGACACACTCATAAAGTTACTAGTGATAGGTAACGTTTCATCTTATTACTTTTAATCAAATATATTGTTAATTATAATTTTTATACCTATTGAACCCTTATTTGTCTGCTCCAAGTGTACTGTACGTACAAAGATGTACGCTAATGTAATAAATACCTTCACTTTACTTTTACTGTATAAAGGTAGCTTCTCCCGGACTGCAATTTGACGAAAATGCAACTAAAAATTGCTTTTAGAGTTTTCGATTCCTCTGTGGCCTTGCTCCCCCCACTACATTGCATAGCTTCATAAGTAAATCAAGATTCTTTTTTAGTTTGGTAATCTTTGAGAAACACGATACTTCTGTGAAATTATAGTTATGCATGCTGCCATCATCACCACCCTCTGTGATGTGAGATTTTCAGTCACATGAGAGTGGTTGCATGTTAAGCGTAACGGGAAGCTTCGGTGCGCTTATTATGTGCAAACTTTGTAGTATACTGCGTCCAAAGACATGCTACAACACTGCAAACGACGTCTTTCCAAGTTTCCGGAGCACAAAGTACCCTAAGTTTGCCGTAAACTCAATTTAGGAGGTTATTTCTCCAAAAATAACAGTGACGAGTGTGTAATTCGATCCACTGTCTGGTCGCATTTGGCATTTGGCATCACCTTGCAGCTTTCCGCTGGACCGAACTTAAGAGTTGCCTTAATTCGCCGGAAGTCGCAGCAGGGCAAACCCTATTGGAAGCCATTTCCAGTTTATACAGCTGCAGCTGAGCAGGATTAAACTGTCGGGATGCGAGGCAAATCGGGATTAATTAATTTATAACGCGAAATTTAATTCGCCTGTCACGCCAACCACATAAGCGTAAAACAGGCGCCTGACCCACACTATAGGGCAGTTTAAATGTAATACTAAGTAACGCCACTAAAACTCCGGACGAAATACCATTGGGCCACCTGCTTTCAAAGACAGCGCATCTACAATTCTAATACCATTCCGCAGAACGTGCGATAGGATATCGGGAATAGGGCGAACATTTTTGCTCCTACAGAACTGCGGAGCCCTTGTCGAGCTGCCGCTATTAAAATGTTAGTTTTGTTCTCTTGGCAACTTTTCCTGTACCTCGCCGATCGTTTCTCATTTTAAGCTAGATTACAGAGTAAACATAATGTTCGACACCTTGTTTTCTGAATACGTTGAGCTAGTTGTAATTGTGTTGCGTTTAGTCACGAAAACAAGTGTGTAAACCACGTTTTGAATTAGAATTCATTTTTTAGGGTAATTAGCCGGCTAATTTCTGCAGTCAGGGGTTTATTTCTAGTCAACAATCTTTACTTCTGAATAAGAAAAAAATGGGCACCAACGTTTTAAGCTTAAGCCACACAATAAATGAAAATAATCATAACGTTCAATTTTATATAATTAATTATGTGGTACCGGCAGATAGTTTAACCTGGTGTATTGTGTATTGTAAGAATTCTTCTAAAATCATTCAACACGAAAACAAAGACAAAGACAAAGATGGAATCACAACAGCTTATCACACCAAAAATTGGAAAAATCGGCACAAATTGCCTTTTCTTGGGGCTGCTAAAATTTACGGGAGGTTTAAAAATGAAATATGCACGTGATTAACATCACAACAAAGTTGTCCGATAAACTAACTCGTGTATTTCCCGGAGAGTGCACCGAAGTCGTAAGGAAATGCACAATTAAATCACTAATTAATATGAGCGTCGATGGTGTAAACTATGAGGACGACAGGTTTAAATAACTCTGTAGAACCAAACCGGTTTCGGTATGCCCCCCTACGCCTACACCTAGGAAACCCCGTATGCAGGCGGCATAAATTATATGAATTCTACAAAAGCTATGCTCTCAAGACCGTACTCTTACCTTCTTGGGGCGAAGTTGCGCCAGCTTGTTGAGCTAAAAGAAATTAATCAACTAGATAAACGCGGGGCCGCAGTTTGAGGTGTCGGGCTGTGATAGCAATAGTGCCTAGTATCCAAGACGAGAGAGTTACTCGATCTGTCATTAGAGGTGTAGTAGTAGTAGTATTTTTGGGGAGACTCATGTCTGGCAAGTAGGTCTTTATAGGCCTTTTTTGCCAACCCCATAAACGAGATCCAGGCATGCAGAGTATCAAGTACCTGCGTCCTACTTAGAATTTTCCCGAGATTAAGGAGTTCCAACCTTAGCAAGGGATCTTTTACATGCTACACATCGCAGTAACATGTGACCCATGGCTTTACATCACGAATGATGGCACTCTGTAGAGGTTTTCATCCGCATGTTTTATTTTTAAAAACCTCATCGGGATCGGGGATCGAACTCTCGACCTTTCGATCAGTAGCCAGAATGCTTAGAGGTGTACTAGTATCCGAGACGAGCCCTGGCAGTCGATGGTGGTGTTGTATCCGAGACGCTTCAGGCCGTCCCTTGGGGTGTCGGGCAGCCTTCCGACGACTATGACTAGTATCCGAGATAAGGTATCCTTAGCAGAACAGGGAATTTACCCCCAAAAACTGCCTGCGAGCTACCCTAGCTCATCGTGGGCAACGGGGAAAACAGGCAGAAATGCTGCAGAACGGTAGAAAAGCTGAGCTGCAACAGAAATGTGCTGTAGAGAGTTCGCTCTCGGCGATTACCCGTCACACGTTATTACGAGTACTACGCTTAGTTAGCACAAACCCCGGGTACATCAACACATGGAACCCCGGAACCGTACCTGTAGGAATCATATTGCATGCCCCGCACTAAGGCGGCATAAACAATGTAACCGCATTAATTAACTTACCTGGAGAGTCGGCATTGTGCGTCCAACGACGTTTTCCTAGAGCCTAAAGGCAAATTACGCCACTCGAACCCAAACGTAGATGACCTCGCCCCAAGCGACTGCCGGGACTGTCAAATTCTTAGCCCGCCAAATCAGCAACTTTCGCCAGGTACAAATTCACGGCGCAGTTACGTTGGGAGTAACGCATTTTCGCCCAAGACACATTCACGCTCCAACCACATCAATACACACCTCCGGAGCCGCAGATATTTCACAATCTCTTTAAATTCTGAGTATCTTTGCAGAGTGCGAAAAGGTAAACAAACCGCGCTTATCTCACAAGTGACGTTCCGGAGGTCCGACATACAGGACAGAATACATACTTCGCTCCAGGTCAAATGCCGCTGTCACCAGTACTTACCTGCTGAGTGGGTTGCAATTCACCAAGAAACCGAAGAAACACGTCTCCATAGGAAATGTTTAATTTTAATGATATACAATTTATTTTATTAAGATTTACCGATTATTTTGTACATATAGTTAAAAATAATATACCGTTGATAAATATATTATGTTTTCCTGACTATATACATTTGAGATTGGGTGAATCTTTTGTTGATTTTGCTAATCGAGGTAGAAATTAATAAAACTGTTTGGACCTTTCCGAAATTAATGGAAGTCATAAATTTCCGAAATTAAACACCAGGACTAAAACTAAATTCGGAGGGTCAAAACGTTACAATAATAGGCAGCTGACTTATGGCTAAGCCATTAAAACGAATTTCCGTAACTTGTATACCGTCGCGTCGTAACGTACGTTGATTATTGCGGGTTGCAGCAACTGCAGTTGGGCCGGGCAAAAAATCCACTTTCAGGTCGGTTGTTAAACACATACGGAGATTTCATAATTTTTTATTTATTGTAAAGCAAAAAGTAGTACGCGTTTCAACCGAAGTGAGACAAGCTTTTCCAGAAGAATTACTATTCAAGGTAGGTTAACTTCGCGCTCTGGGCATTCACATAATTTCTATCACCGAGGGGCTTTTCTCCTGGTAGAAATTCTACCATTGTATTACCTGCCAGTTCACATCAGGTGGCGTCCCTAAAAATAACAAATTTGTCCCCGTATCTATCTAGGTACAATTGTTTTGACTATCGCAAGTCAGCCCCGCCCCTCCCATAATCTAGTCGAGCAACCTTCAAACTTTTTCCATGTCGTAAACGAGATTTTTTTTTTAAACTTCTTACTAAAATAGCAACATCAAACCTACTACCTTAAGCCAGAAGAACATACATAAAAATGCATTGTTATTTTTACACATTGTGTGAATCTGCATAACCAATGGCCTTCCGTTTAAAAAATTTGTTTCCACAAGCTGATTACAAAATAGATATTACAGTTACTATGCATAAGGACAATAACGAATTGATGTGTTTGTAACACCTGTACTAATTGAGATAAGTACTAAGATTTAGTTCTTAATTTTCCCCCATATTTATTCTTCTTTTACAAACTATAGTTGTCTCAGAAGCAAGGATCACGTCTTAGGCTAGTTGTAGTTTAACATTGTAGAAGCTTCTAATTTTTTTTAATAATACATAATATCCTGAAAGTTCAACTTGGGACGCCACACTCCATTGAGAAGTTTGGTCTGAGAAAAAGTAAATAGAATTAAAAAAATGGAATGTTGCCTAAGATTGAAGTTAAATTAATTAAGTTTGTAATTTTAAAATGCCTTACACTTCCTTGCACAAAATTAATACAGTAGTTAAGTTAGTAAGTGCTCAAGCAAAGCATTTGTATTTTCTTCATTTAAAAGCTGTTTATTACTGTGGAAGTAGTTTACCGTTGTTATTGGATCTCGCAACAAAAATACCTCCATATAAACACCAAAAACAGACAAACACAAGTGTCTAGGGGTCTCGATTCCATTTTTTCTTGCCGAATTTCAGAACGAGGTTGACATTAGTTACATCGCCGGAAGGCTAGATTTCTTTCACGTCACTAGTCAAGAAGCTAAGATAAGAAACTCGAACCGCAAACAGGGAATGCCGCATAAAAACCGGATCGAATCAAACAATGTTTTCGACATTTGAAAAATGCCACGGGTTGTAAAATATAAAGTGCTGATACACTCGCATCCATAAACCGTGCCGCATCCTCCACAATTTATCCTTCTGCAAATGTGATTTCGTTTACAGAACGAGCGGAATAAATTTTCGTATCTGGCCCCCCATAATCTTAAATGCTGATTATCTGTTCGATTCGACCAATACATAATTCAAATTCTCCCCGGGCGGCGAATGCGAACTTAATCTTTGCTAAGTCATTATTTGGTTTTCATCAACTGATGAGGGTTTCTTGTTACGCCGTTGGTGAAATCGATTTTTTCTGAATATCGGCCACATGCAAATGATGATTTTGAAAATGTCGGCTTTACTCGTTCTTGGATTTTTTTGCAGTTGGAAATATTCCGTTTGATAGTGTTGAGAGATATTTGGACTTGGTTGACTTATTTCTAGTGTGGTATTGTTATAAATTGGTTGCACAAGGGTAAGAAGTTGAATACAGTTAGGGACTAGCCCAGAAAATATAAGTGAGGTACAATAGCACGCAGCTATGAATGACTACTGTCTAAGTAAACCACAGAAAATATCGCTCTAGGTTTATAGCAGAACTAGTAAAATCAAAACATCTGTCATTTTACAAATTACCATACAAGAACAGACCCTGCAATAAACAATATGTGAAAATTGTGAACACACAAGAAACTGCTGTTATGTACAAAATTTAAAAAGTGTAAAAATACAGGAGGTGGTTTCCTTGACAATAATTGCTAGTGGAAATGGGAACAGAGAAAATATAGTATATTTTGCCTGTGCTTAGCACGGGATGACACGTTTCGAAGCCGCCGATTCGGTGCAGCCCTTTCGGCGAGAAGGCTTTTCGGTGCGGAGAGTTTCACCGCGGAGACTTTTCGGCGCGAGACGTTCCTGCGGAAAGACGTTTCGAAGCGGGCCGTTTCGGTGCGAGGCCGTTTCGGCGCGAAGACGTATGTATGTACGCAATCATACATTTTGCGTTGATTTTACTTTCCATACGTAAGATAGAACGTCCTGGGATCCAAAACAATGGAAACCGTTAAATTGCATATAAGCACGCACACTAAAAAGTGTTTTATTAATTGTCTATCTGCGAATGGGCGCGTGGTTGGATGGGTGTTATCAAGATCGCGGATATCGTCAATAATTCGCTTTGGGTAATATTCGGTATATAGGGGTTTAACAAATCTATCGAGAATGAAGGGTTTTGAAAAAATCCGTAACTGGAAGCGGAACTTTTTTCGATAAAGCATATTCCAAATTTTATAAGTGAAATTAATGGAGAATTTCTAAACAAATTAAATATTTTTATATTGAATGTTTTACCACAAAAATTGTGCTTTGTGGACTTAAAAAATCTCCTCTAATGTAGTTTATACAGAAAAATACGTGTCTCTATCCGTATCTAGCATAGGTAGGCCCTATAACTCTAAGCATAAATAACTGAATTTAAAAAAACTAAATTCCAAATTTTTGAGCTGTCAGGCGTAAAACTTTTTATTGTGATCCAAAAAAATTATAAGATTTCAAAAATCTGATTTTTATAATTTTCTTTTAGAAATTGGTGATTACTAATTAAGAAACTTACTTCGTTGCAAGCTTACAAAAAAGTATTTTTTAATTAAACAAAGCTACAAACTTGGTGCAAAGATTTCAAAATTATCATATTTTTTCTGGAATAATGAATGTATTATCGTTAACTTCGTTTTACCTTGCGGTGTATAGGCTGGTGCTTTATGTGCTTGCAACTAACGGTACAGTGCTCAACTTGCCCCGGATTTAGGATACAAAGTTGCAGCGCGTCTTTTGTGCTTGCACAGCAACCATTGTGTGAAGTGTGTCACGTTGATGTGTTAAATGTGTGGAATAATGAATACGGGATTTTATTCAATTTTTGTTTTTATAATATTAATTAAACAAATATTTTTGCAATCCTGTACTAACGTATCAACTTTCTAGTTATCATTATTAATGTCAAAATCAACTTTTATCACTAGTGAGAAAAGATACTTTTTTGCGTTGCCAATGTTGAAGTTAAAAAATAGTTATTCGTATACCTAGGCACGAATACGGAACGTAGTAAAAGCAAATAAACCACATTTCGTTACAAACTTTACCATGAAACGTGTATGATATAGTCAACCGGACATAAACCTCGCGAATAAAAAACCTCCTGGACAAGAAAGCAGAAAATAACGCCCAGGCAACACCTTTCTCCCCCCAAAAAAACTCTACCATATTATATTTACAGCGTGTCCCATTTTCAATAGGGTTAAATGAAAATCTCCCTTATTATTACAGCTAATGGAAAATGCTTTGCATATCATGTTAACTTTTCGAAGGCAACACGATGATAAAAGCAGAATTCGAATATATCTTTTGGTTTCCGGGCTACAGTCAAAAATGAAAAAATGCAACATTTCTATTCAACGCCATAGTTTATTTGTGTCTCAAATTTTGTTCGAGTTACTCCATCAATTTATGCAAGCCTTCGATTTGTGTAGTGCCGTGAATTATTCTTGCACTCGTTCAAGACGCACTTCGGAACACAAATTGTATAGTTATAGGACTAGGTTTACACTTGGGGAAGGGATGAAGAGTTGTAGGATAAGAAATGAATAGAGTAGCCAAGCCTAACTACCCTTTAAAACATGTTTTAGTCTTTGTCTGTTTACACATGAATACACTTCAGAGTTCAAAAGTATATTAAAAATCGAATAAAGTGCATAGCTTTATATAGAATTAAATTGTGTCGTGTTTTGCTATACGATCTAGTAACCTACTATTTGCATAAGTTCAAAACACAACGTTTGCAAGAACTCCTTGATTGTAAACAATGTGTATTGAAACTTGACCTAATGACACCATATTAATGCTGAGAGTGGCACACGTCTAGAGTAATTGTTACACATGGTGAACTAGTTTTACAGTCTAATTTGTTTTCGCACAATTCCACCAATTGCCTATTTCATGGGCAAACAAAAGTTTGAACAAATTACCAAAACAATGGAGGGATCCTTGACGCACTTTTTACGTAGATTAAGGTGAAATAATATTCGGCATATATTTATTCAGTTACGACCTAACTCTGCTTTTTTAAATACAAGTCGTAGTTGGATTTGACACCATCAAATAAACTACGTTGTTACCTATATAAATATATAATCATAGTCACTTTAGTAAAATATGGGGTCTGGACGTTTAATCCACGGGTAATTCATCCAGGACGATTCATCTCCGGACGATTCATTTCAGAACGATTCATCCAAAGGACTACTCATCTACAGGACTGTTCAACCATGGGCGGTTCATCAAAAGACATTTTATTCAATGAATTAGGATTGGGTTAGGTTAGGTTAGGTTAGGTTAGGTTAACAAAGTTGAGAATAATTTTTTGGATTAAGTTAGTCTTTTGATGAACCGCCTATGGATGAACAGTCCGTTGGATAAATCGTTCTGGGATTAATCGTCCGGGGATGAATCGCCCTGGATGAATTATCAGTGGATGAACAGTCCTGGATTTTAATACAGAGTTTATAAATATTCTTCTTATTTAATGCATATACAGTAAACCCTCTAATTTAAAGCAACGTTGTTTTTAAAATTCACTCGCTTTATACATTCATTAACAACAATACCTGAAAATAATATTTAATTTGAAAGTATACCCGATAAATTTTAAATATTGCTCAGCTTTCCACATTATTTGCTATACACGACTACAATACGTTTACTTCGTAAAGTTAAGTTTCACAGGACAAGATCATCTACTATGCAGGTATGTACAACTACGCCGAATCGGTTGCACCGAATCGGCTGCAGCGAAACGTCGTAGACCGTGCTCAGCACTTAGCGAGTTATATAGGCTGCAACAAAAATTATGTGCACGTTTCAAAAAAGAATCATACAACCAAAAACTCAAGCAACCGTGCGTACTACAGAAGTACACAAACAGATATGTTTTGTGCATAAATATCCAAAGAGGACTAGCAACTTCAAAAGTTTGTTAATCAAAAGCAAACTCTCCAAATGGAGCTTCAACAGCATCATGATCTAGAAAACATAGTTAGAAAGCAAAGAAAGTAAGTTCATGTTAATTTTTTTTTGTCAACAAACAAGCCTTAATTGTTGAAGATTGGGATATGGAATGCTACCAGTTTGCGGCAGGCAAACCATAATAGCTATTTAAGTAACAAGGAATGTAATGACCTATTAACATTTGTGGTAGGCAAGTACAAGCCAAGGCAAAGCCGCGGCTTGTTGCCTGCCAAAAATGTTAATAGGCGATCCATTCCTAGTTATCTTATTATATTTTTTTCCGCTGCTTATTGAAACTATCCTACATTTTTGAAAAATCGTTTGGTTTGTCACCTGTCACCAGGATTAATTTTCATGAGTCGGGTTACCTGTGAGTGTCACGATGTCACATAAACACTTGCAATTATAAACAAAACGTCTAAGTCTGCATCTTGCGTTGCTAATTTTATTATCCTAGAAACTTAATAATAATATTAAGTTTCGTTGTCAAGGGAAAGCAGCAAACAAATATAATCACCGACTTACACGTTTTGTTACTAAGGCTGTATCACTGACTTACATGATCAGCAGCGCAAAAACATATTTTAATCAACCATAATGCTAGTCGTCGAGCCACATTACATATAGAAATAGCCAATAGGTACAACACATCTTTCTGCTTATTTATATTAGACCAATCAATATTCTGTTCTTCCGACTTAATTTTCTTTCAACGCTGATTAACAGTTCTTCCTCTGTTTCTGGGAATGTTAAGCTCCATCTATTGATACGCAGTATCCAGCGGGCTTAATATTCAGGAAATCTGAAAGAATTGGCGCAATACACTGATACCACATTTAAAGCTAAGATCAAACCATAGTGACTTAAGTGTATTAATTAGTAAAAGGAGCGCCAATGAGTCTTTTTACAATAAAAGTGCTCCGATGGAAACGAGAACTCATAAACACAAAGCTTAACCAAAATCACAATAATCTGAAATGCAATAAATATCTTAACTAGGTTATACCTCCGTGCGTCGTATCGAAATCACACATAATCATAGTCAAATCTATAATATCCAATAATGCGGTGTTTTAGTATAAACGTTAAGTACGCCGGCTGCATCCAATAAACAATGGATTTAGAATATTATAGGTAGCCAACTGTATAAATACAATAACAATTACGTTAAAAATATAAACTACTCGTACATTACTGATGCAAATAAGGCTTAAGGGCACTCACCGTAAGCATTAGCACAAAGCAAAAAGCAGCGCACAAGAACAAAGTCAAATTATCACATAATACGCAAAGGTGCCCAGAATTAACTCCGTCGAAACCGCTGACATTTTGCACAGCAATTAAATGTATAAAATCACGAACACTGTTACGTGCAATACATAACTACCTACACAGATTACTACCTTATGGTGACAGCACCAGGAAACTAGCTATAAATAGGTTAACGCCGCCTCTCAAACGGAACAAACGGCAGCTTACGGAAGCAGGACTCTGACGGTACGTGCACGATGCGGGAAGAGAACATGATGGAGTCATAGCGACTCCAGCCTCTTGTTACAGGATCAGAACAGCATCAGAAGCGATCGGTATGGAATCATGGCCAAAACAAAGCAGTTAGAAATACCCCGAAACGTTAAACCAATTCAGCAAGGATAAGAAAGCAGGCTCGAATAGCCGCCTGCAACTTACCTCTAAGTTGGAAATCGGGCTACCAAAGAGAGGCATCTAAGCACTCACAGATTATCGACCTAATGGCCAGGAACAGCGACTAAGCAAGACAAGAAAGCACGCTTGCCGCGACACGGCGGAGAAGAATTTAACGAAAGCTCGGTCCATTCGAATAATACGTCAAAAAGCTATTGCTAATACGTCGTGTTTTGCCCGTAACAACATGTTATGACGCCACGCTAATGATTTTGATGCAATTCACAACTTACAATTTTGACTCCAAACAAGCGTGGAAATTCGTGCAGTGCCCTAAATAACCACAGCAATGGAAAACAACAAATCTCTACATTATTACCAGTCTCAATGCTTGATTTCGTCCCAGTTTTACAGGAGATTAAACTTAAAATACTGAGTCATGCAAAATAATTCACACTTAAATGAGAGCTACTACTCCAAAATATACGTCAAAATTGAAAACTGCGGGCTTATAATCAGCCTAGAGATATATTCCAAAAATATATCCACGAAATATCTGTAGATCACAAAAACAGTCACAACTATGACGACAAAGACCGGGAAGGTGATTGGGCGCTAACGGCCAGACATGTTACAAAGAGAAATAAAAGCTGCTCCAAACAAACTCATGAAGGGAAAAGCTCCTGGACCAGATAAAATAACCGCAGAAGTTCTAAAGCAACCAGAGAACTAGGCATAACTGTACTACACCAACTATGCAATAAGATCTTGTATACGAAAATATGGCACTTAAACTGGTCTAATCTGACAGTAGTTACATTACATACAAAGGGAAAAACAACAAAGTGTGACAACTACCGGACGATAGCGTTAATCCCTCATCCATATAAAATTCTGCTATACGTTATACACCAGAGGCCAAGGGCATACCACAACCCACAGATTCCACCGGAGCAAGCAGGCTCTAAAAAACAAATATCAAATCTAAAATTAATTATAGAGAAAGCTCGTGAATACAATTTGGCTACCTACATCTGCTCTATTGATTTTTCTAAAGCATTCAATAACGTAATATGGAACAAATTGTAGGCGGTGCTCAAAGGAATGGGCGTTCCGATACATCTAATTACTCTAATTGCAAATCTCTATACAAAAACCACAAAAGTAATCAGAAACAACCACATTAATTCATACAAATTCCATCCAGGGAAAAGGAACTAGATATATTCAACATTAAAATTATATTCGTGTACAGGAAGAACAATAACATACCAGACCGGCCGGTTCGAGATTGTGAATCAATATATATCTGGGATCAATTATCACAAATACAGGAAGTAACGGGTGTTCAAAAAGCCTTTACGTCTTAAGCGGCTATGAAAATTCAAACGTATGAATAATATGTTGGTGGCGATGTCAAATTCGAGGTTATCAGGTTAGGTTTTCCGTTAGTTTTGACACAGACTGACGCAAAACCTAACTGCTAACCTAGAATTTGACGTAGACTTACAGTGCCACCAACATATTATTCATACGTTTGAATTTCGATAGCCGCCCAGGACATAAAGTCTTTTTGAACACCCGTTAGTAAAATGACTAAAACAGCAATGAAAAAGGTACGCCAAATTTGAAAAGACGACAAAATATTGTATATTCAAACAATTGAAGACCTTGGTGGTGCGTTGTCTAACATCTCCCATCTTTACCTATTCCAATGAATCGCGGCCTATAAAACAAAAGATAAGAAGAACCATTAATACTACAGCTATGCTTTGTTGGAGAAGGATGCTATGGGTGTCATAGAAAAAACACCGCACAAACCTGTCAGTTCCGAAGGCAATCGGCTCTAAACGATGACTTTCCAGTGAAATACAGTTAAAGACTCTGCGTTACTTGCCCACATAACGCGAAGAGGCCCTAAACATATGGTAACACTAATTATTCAGGGCACGGTGAAAAAAACTACACCCAGAGGCAGATCTCCTTCTCGATGTACAGAACAGCCTGTCAAGAAAACGCGGATGAGCGTACACACTTTCGTAGTTGAAGCCCAAGAAAAAGAAAATAGGACAACACATTAAAAGCAGTAGCAGTGGTTACTGCTCACTCCAGAGGAAAACAAGACTAAGGAGGAGGAAATGAACGCAGGTGTGATCATGAATCTTAGCCGAGTAGATGTCCCAATCTGGGCGATCTCGAAATTCGCAGGTATGTGGGAGAGAGCGAAATCCGTTACGGTTAACAGCGATATGAACGGTATGTTAGACGCTTCATTAATACGGAAGGCAAACGCAAAAGAAATTCCCCAGATTATATCAACGATGCGGTACTTTTAGGTACTTTCAAGATATTACTAATTAAATCGCTCTTATATACGACTATGTCAAAACGCCACAAAAACATCATTGAGAGGTAATTACATGATCTACGTACGAACTATTGCTGTGCCCAACACGAGTGGTTGGTATAATATTTAGTTGTCGATTGTTGCGAGACATCCATGCCCAGTCTGAATTTATTAATCGCGTCCGAATCGAAACCCCCTAAACCCTATTATATGCCAAGAAATACTTAATATTGCCTGTAATATTTTCAAAATGTATAATTTTGCTCTGGTCGGGATAATTTTAACAAAAAATAATTGTCCATGTGGGTAGTATCAGAAAGTCAAGAGTGAGACAGAATAAGAACAATCTAAATAACATACATATATTGGTTTTATAAATAGAAATGCAGACCCCTTAAAATAAAAATCAACTATACAAATTGTGTACTATTAATTATCTAGCGGGGCCTGGCTTTCGACTCAGTATTCTGAGGTTGATTCTGTAACTAATAAATTGGAACAATCAAAATCGCTTTGTATATGATTTTAAGAGCAATTAACACCTTCACGTGTATCTTTTGTGAAATCTACGCGGCCCTACTAATCGTGCACAATATGGGTTTTACCTTTAAAGGATGTTCGTCCAGAAGAGAGCTGGGTAGTAATTAATTACTTTGTAATTAAATTACTAATTAAATTCCTTTTTGTTGATTTGTCTTGGTATTAAATTACTTTTCAAAATACCGTAATTGTAATTGGTAATTGCCACTTTCGTTAAAAGCGTCTTGACAGTTACTTTTTAAAAGAAAGTAATTACTACATTCAATTATTCATTTACTTTTGAGTAATTAAATTACTCTAAAGCATTTAACTTATTTTACAAGTATTTGAATTACTTGTGGTAATTAAAATTGAAAGCCTTATTAATTTGCGTGTCAAGCAAATGACAATAGGGGCATTTCTAGAGCAATATAAGTGTAGTGTAGGATATGCATGATGTAACAGTGTAACTTGCCAATAATTATTGCGTAAGAAGCAAAAAATATGGCAGTGGTAAGTACGGATTACAGAGTACAGTACAGTAACAAAAAATGTTTTAACAATTGTTAACAAATAGGTTCATTATACAATATTGGTTCATAATAATTATTTATTAATTTCAATTTGGTTATTTAAAACGATATCGTACCACATCGCTATCTAAATGCTACTAAATACAAATATACGACAACAATTTCTAATGGAAGTAATTGAAAAAGTATTTTATGTTGTGCAATTACAATTACCAAGTAATTCATAATTGAATTACTATTTCATTTTAGTAATTGCAGATCTAGTAATTCAGTTACTTCATTGATTGGTAATTGGTAATTTTAATTAATTACTTTTTAAGTAGTTTCTCCAGCTCTGGTCCAGAGGCAAAAACGCTGCCATTTTGCCTTGCAGACCGGGTCGTTTTCTCCGAGATCCCAAAGGAGGCTATAAGACTACCTGGAAAGGCTGTAGGAGGGCTGAGGGCGAAAGGTTAGGTTCTTCGTCAAGCAATTCGAATTTTTGGTGTTGGTGACAGGCCAAGATTTGCTTTTCTTCCTCAGGAAGGCAGCTTACGTAAGACGTAATATTTAGCTTGAAACCGCTATCCGTGGCGACTTCGGGCTTCAGGCTGGGGCAACGGATGCCTCTTACACGGCGGCAGAAACAGCAAGGTTACCCTTAATAGGCTGTGGTAACGTGACGTTTTAGAGCTGGTCCCACCAAGTGTTTTCCTCGTTGCAAGAGGCGGCATAGCCGCTTCAGGAGGTATTATAAACCGGTTTTAAAGGTCGAGTTTTGCCATCAACGTATCGGATTGGCTCGGAAAACCGGGTTAGCAGGAAATTGTGGCACTGAGGTATCGGTTTGGCTTGGAAAACTGACTCAGCAGGGTATGTTTGCCACTACAGAATTGGATCGAAAAGCGAGTTTGGATTGTAATCGTTCCACCGACGAATCGGTTTAGCTTGGGAATCGAATTCAGGAGAATTTTCCAGGGAAAGGCTCTACACACAGAACTGTGTTTCATGGGTTGAGCATCTTGCTTTTATACCTTTTTGACGCACTATTGCTTGGAATATGTTGCAGTGGAAATTGGTGAGACCGCGTTATGGCGATTCCTCCGAGTAGTATCGTAATACGCGCGGTTGAGGTCCAACAGCAAATTGTGACTGAAGTTGATCACGTTTAATTTCATACACACTTACGCACTTATTGTATTTTTAATTCAATCTGGGCCGACGCTAACGTTAGAAACTTAAAAAAGGTTATTGGAATTTTTGCTGAATGAATTATATAGATTTTAGTTGGTCACCAGAAAATATTAGGTTTAAGATCAACAAATATAAAATATCACGTTTTTGAATTACCTACCAGAACAAGCGCAAGTTTGAACATTAGTCGCACCTCCTTTTCGGTTCCTTCGTTGGAATAATGAATACATTCATCTCTGTGTTTCAGTGCTTTATCCCTAATTGATTTTCCCGCTTTGCATCATACAGCTCTCGTCTCTTGGTACCAGCTGTGTCAGTACATGCTCCATTACCATTGGACCAACTGGACTCATATCTTTATATATATAATTCTTCTGTACGTGTGTATGTGACTGAACTCCTCCTAACGGTTGGACCGAAATTGATGAAATTTTTTGTGTGTGTTTGAGTGGGTCCCTAGATGGTTTAGATTCACAATTGGATCGGGTAGGTGGCGCTGCAGTCGGGTTCTAGGAATTGTTTTAATTTGTTTTTGACAAATTTCTCTTTTTAAAGTTTTTAAGATTTCTCGCATACCATAACATATAACCCCAAAATTTCACCCCCCCCCCAGCGCCCCCAATATTTTTTAAAATGAAAAAAAATCGATAATTAGAAATCGAAAAAACCTTTGCTGAACCTGCTAATAGCAGGCAAACCGACGTTCGGACAGGACAACGTCTGCGGGTCCCCCAAAATTTCACCCCCCCCCCCCCTCCCGCCACCCACCAATATTTTGATATCGTTGGGTCTATTAGAGATGACGTAAGGCCCAGGTGGTTGAGCTCCACAATACACCTGCATATTATACGTATAAAATGTTTGTGAGTCACAGAGGGCGTAAATTTTCAATCCATACTTGGCCGGCTTTTGAGCCATATCTTTATATATATAATTCTTCTGTACGTGTGTATGTGACTGAACTCCTCCTAAACGGCTGGACCGATTTTGATGAAATTTTTTGTGTGTGTTTGAGTGGGTCCCTAGATGGTTTAGATTCACAATTGGATCCGGTAGGTGGCGCTGCAGTCGGGTTCTAGGAATTGTTTTAAATTTTTTTTGACAAATTTCTTTTTTGAATTTTTTTTAAGATATCTCGCATATCAGAACATATAACCCCAAAATGGGGTGAAATGGGGTAAATAAGCCTAAACAATCGATATTGGTGTCGTTATTGAGGTTTTTTGGGACGTTGATTGCGAAAATGGCATTTACTCCAAGACGATGGACATGACATAAAATTAAAACTCTATAGTGGTGAAACGGGGTTTCAGAGACAAATTATTTTTGGGCAGAACAACGTTTGTCGGGCCAGCTAGTATTTATATATAATTCTTCTGTACGTGTAAATGTGACTGAACTCCTCCTAAACGGCTGGACCGATTTTGATGAAATTTTTTGTGTGTGTTTGAGTGGGTCCCTGGATGGTTTAGATTCACAATTGGACCCGGTAGGTGGCGCTGCAATCGGGTTCTAGGATTTTTTTTTAAATTTTTAGACGAATTTCTTTTATTTAATTTTTTAAGATTTATTGCATATCAGAACATATAACCCCAAAATGTCACCCCCACCCACCACCCCCCAATATTTTTAAAGTAAAAAAAATAAAAAATTCGAAAACCGAAAAAAAACTTTGCTGAACCTGCTAATAGCAGGCAAACCATCGTTTGGGCAGGACAACGTCTGGCGGGCCCCCCAAAATTTCACCCCCACACCGGCCCCCAATATTTTCAAATGAAAATCTGTATATATATAATTCTTCTGTACGTGTCTATGTGACTGAACTCCCCTAAACGGCTGGACCGATTTTGATGAAATTTTTTGTGTGTGTTTGAGTGGGTCCCTGGATGGTTTAGATTTACAACTGGATCCGGTAGATGGCGCTGCAATCGGGTTCTAGGATTTAAAAGAAAAATTTTGACGATTTTTTTATTTTTTTTAAGATTTCTCGCATATCAGAACATAGAACCCCCAAAATTTCACTCCGCCCCCCAACACCCTCCAATATTTTTTAAAATGAAAAAATCGAAAATTCGAATATCGAAAAAACGTTTGCTGAACCCGCTAATAGCAGGCAAACCAACGTTCGGGCAGGACAACGTCTGTCGAGTCCGCTACCCCTCAGGGAGTGAAATAGGGTAAATAAGCCTAAAACTCGATATGGGTGTCGTTATGTAGGTTTTTTCTAAGTTGATTGCGAAAATGGCATTTATTTTAAGTCCAAGGCGATGAACATGACATAAAATTAAAACTCTATAGCGGTGAAACGGGGGTTTCAGAGACAAATTATTTTTGGGGTAGAACAACGTTTGCCGGGCCAGCTAGTTGGCTTTATAAATTCCCATATTCTCCTTTCTGTACTCATATTTGGAATTTTCAAGACAATTTCTCAGTATTTTTTATTAGCTAGTATTATTAAAATATTCGGTCTCAGGATACATGGAAAACAACGAAGAAGCTATAAAAACTACAGCGATACATTCCACTAACAAAATAAAGAGTTATAGTAGTTGATGGAGCTTAAAGGTAGTCTCTGCTTTGCTGAACCAAAATGCCAAATTTAAACCTCGGCGGTGTCACCACGAAAGTATAGTTCTGCCAACCATAAGTCTTAGTGTCCAACTCCTTCAAAATAGAAAAACCGATGCCCCAGCAGAATCAACGTTGACAAGACGAAAACAGTTGTGATATGGCCATATCAATGAAAGGCAATTATTTTTACAAATTCTCTACAAGATATATTCTAATCACCTCATAGTGATACATACATACATGATTAAATGCAATTACCTATGAACAACTACTTGAATAAACGAGAGGGGGTGAGAATAATCGCTGTTGTCTAACACAGGTATAATCCAATTCAATTTTAGGAGCAAAAGACATTCTATTGCACAGTAAGCCTGTTAATGATGCTATATGTATAATAAATTATTAATAAAAGTAACCTATTCCGCCGCTTAGAGATGCTACCCCTCGGTATGGTACATAATAATTTGTAATTGAAAAATTATGCAATTTATTATGATATGACAATTGAAGTTCAGATGTTGCATGTCTAGAAAAGATGAAGTTACAGAAGTCAATGAAGGTGGTAGTCGTCGATGTTAATCGGAAGTTAAGGCGAAAAACTCCTAGGAAGGTTTTGCGGGTCGCTGAAAAGATGAGGACGATGTGTTGTTGGTTCTGTTGGATCGCTCGTTGCACGAATCGCCTCGGGATCGGAATGACTGCCTTCTGTAGATGATACCGACTAGATCGAAAACCTCAGCGAAGGGACGAAAGCAATTCAGGGGTAGCATTTTCGTGGCGATAGCCTTCTGCTAAAGCAGAGTAAAGCGCTGAAATATCTAAAACGGTAGTAAATGACTGAACGAAAAAGGTCTTGTAGGTGTAGATGAAGATGCGGGGATGACAACTCTCTAAAGCTTCTATCTGTGGAGTTCGGGGACCCAGCACAGGGCTGAAGTGAAATGCAGTCGCAGCTAGATGACGAAGGTGGAAAACTCTAGCCTGCAGTTCTAGATTGTCAGAGCGACGTTGTTGGGGTCCAATATGAGTCTGCTGTGGTCATGGGATAGTTGAACATAATGGCTTGGGTTTTATTCTTCGATAGCGACACCAGAAACTTAACTCAGAAGTGTAGCAGGGTAGTGATGCCACGAGACGAGACGAGACGAGATTTACCCATTCTCGATCTCAATCTCGAAAATTCTCGAAAGATGATTCTCAATCTCGAACTCGAAAATTCTCGAACGTCGATTCTCGATCTCGAATTCGCGAATCTCGATTCTCGAACTTTAAGTACCGGTTGCGACTGCGTAACACCGCGTGCTCCGTGTATTAACGTTCTGGAATGCCCTTGATGATATAAAGTTCGGTGATTCCTCTATACTTAGGTACGAGTATAAACAAATAATGTGACACGTATGCTAATGTATGTACACAGTTATTCGTTCACGTTTGCTGGTCTAATATCATGTGAATAAGTGTTTACAAGTTTATCAGTATTGTGAAGTTATTGGATATTTTACGGCATTTAAAATTTTGTAGTGCATACTCTTAAAAGATCGTTATTTCTCAGACTTATTAAAATGAACCGCGGTATAAAAAAATACTATAAAGTTCAACCAATCGCAAAAAATAGTGCTGTGGAAAGCGATACCAGTGCAACAGAAGATGATGATGATTTGTTAAAAGATGTTGATTATAAGATTAGGGAAGGTGCTGATACATCGGACAATTCAACAACGCCTACAAAGAAAACTGAAACTCCTAAAATAAAAAAAACTAAGGGCCCAAGAAGAGTAGATAACAGTTTAAGTGTGGCAGGTTCGTCTCACGAGTCTCTATTATCGAAATCAAGTGACTCCAGAGCGGTTGCGGATTTTAAGAAGCATTTTGACATCCAGAAAATAACAGACACAGACAGGGACAAAAATAACAAAGTTGCAAGCTGTAGATTATGTCATTCAAAAATAAAAATGACACAATCTAATACAACTGGGCTGAAACGACACTTGAAAATACATCACATTCAAGAATTCAGAAAATCGTTTCCTAATCAAGAAGTTTACAAACGAACTCTAACTCTGACTGACATGCTAACATCTTTAAAGGTAGGTACAGGGTTATTATAAATCTTTCGGTATAATATTTCACGTAACACAAAGTGCAAGACAAACATTTGATAATGATTTGATAACTCCAATAATTTCTGCCTCATATAATAGCCAAGTACGATGTACCATCATTTGTGATAAGTACCTAGCGCTTGGGATTTTTAGGAAAGTAAAAATACAAAAATAGGTTATCAAAAAGGCTATAAAATAAGAGAAAATATGCATCAATTGGTAAACTTTAGGGCAAATTTAAAAAAATAGGCAAAATAAGAAACTACCTGACTACTTTATAATAGTTAAATTTAGTTTAATTTTTAAAACTTTAATTTATTTTAAAATGGCATTTTCGGGCGAAATAGTACATTGTGTATCTAGGACGAAAAGCCTAACATTCCCAGATGACTGTGAATATTGTTGGGCGAGGAGAATGCCGAGCCCAACAACCCAGGATTTTGGGAATGTTGCTTTTTGTCCAAGATACACATACTATTTTTCCGCCGATTGATACGATTAATTAAGAAAATTAGGAAATAGTACTCGAATATTCCCTGCCTAGGACGAGAATATTATTCCTGTACAGTTTTATTGTAAATTTTGTCAATAGTGTGTCAGTTCTAGTACGGAAAAATATGTTCTTTTTATTTTAAAAATTATTTTTAATTCTAATAATAAATTAAATTTATTTTAGTTGGTTTTGAAATCTATTATATTAATTTGAAGCAACGTTTCTGTGCAATTTATCGATAAGCAAAATATACCAATCGAAATCTGATGACGTGTACATCCCACTAAAAATAGACAGAATTCTAAACAAATACAACTTCAACCCCTACGGCTAACTTTAGTTTCTCTACAAAACATCGAAGGCGAAACCATTTGATATTTATATAACATGGAAAAAGCATGCAATTTTTAGAGTTTAATTGTTAATAGTGTCTCCTTCTTTGTTTGCGATAGGAAATTCTCTAATCTGTCTTAGGCTAGTCATATTCGACATTTTTTCTATGTTAATCCGAAAATAAGTCTGGACAGGACGGGACTAGCACAAATCGCTTTGTTTTGGAATGCTATAAGTAAGACTTGTTTTACCCCGAAAAAGAATACTAGCATAATTAGTAATTAACAATTTTGTAAACAAAAACTAGTTTTTTTGTTTTTCGTAAATATCTCAAAAACTAAGCTAGACAGGGCACAAACTATACGTCCCTTTTTTGTAGAACATAAAATTATCTACAAAAAAATACACATTTTTCGGGACTCGAAGTTCGGACTTTGACAGCGCGTAGAAGCTATACCATTGACATGACGACGAAAGTGTTCGTGATTTTTATAGATAATTTTCCGCTCTACAAAAAAGGAACTTATAGTTTGCAGCCTTATCCGGCTTAGTTTCTGAGATATATATGAAAAACCCAAAAAAAACCCGTATTTTTTGTTTACAAAATTGTTAATAACTGATTATGCCAGTATTATATTTCGGATCAAAATAAGTCTCACTCATAAGATCCCAAAACAAAGCGATTTGTGCTGGTCCCGATTTGTTCAAACTTATTTTCGGGTTCGATGTCTGATTTAATTGGCCTATCAACTTGAAAAGAACTTTTGTTTTTCAGCCAATGTCACAAAAAGTATTTGAAGAAAAATGTGTGGATTAGATGGCAGCCAAATATCTTCCATTTAGCTTTTTTGATGACTCGATCACTCAAGAGTTCTTTAAATCTCTTAATAAGAATATCACTCTGCCCAAGAGAAGCTGCTTAAAAACAAAAACCATGAAGAGGTTTGCTGCTTATAAGGCAGCACTTGCAACCGTACTTCAAGAAAATACTTCAAACTTCTCATTCACAGTGGATGGTTGGACTTCCATCGCAAATAATCCTATTATGGGATAACTATACATTATATAGATGATTTGTGGAAACTACGGTCTATCGTTATTGACTTTGTTCCATCACGGGGCCTTCATTCTGGTCAAGACATGGCCAATATGTTTTTCAATTTTGCAAGGGACAATAACTTGAATAAAAAATACAGGGTATTACTCTGGATAATGCAGCTTCGAATACGACGTTCACACTTGAACTGTCTAAGATGTTGGCTGACAAAAATATTATTTTCAATGAGGATAATAATTTTCGTTGCTTTGCGCACATTATCAATTTGGGAGTCCAAGACATAACGAAATTATTGAACCCCAACCCCATTTCTGAGTTGGAAAATGATGAAACCGACGATGAAGATGCCCAAGAGGAAAATTTGGCAGACGAAGAGGAAGCACCTCCTATCAGGAAATTAAGAAAACTATTTATTACAGTAAGACGATCAGAACAGTGGCAGAATAAATTTAAAAGCTGTTACGAAGTTGTAAACGTAAAGTTTTTGTTGCCTAAAATAGATAGTTCCACAAGATGGAATTCTACGTTTGATATGTTGAATACAGCTTTAAAAATGCAGGAAGCCTTAAATGCTTTGTGTAGAAACAATTTATGTCTAATAAAGCTACAACTAAATGAAGACGAGTGGAAGTTAATTCTTAGCGCTACTACATATTTGAAGTATTTTAAATCACTATCTGTAGTATTAGGCGGCGACAAGTATGTTACACTTCCACTTGTGGTCATCGGGTTTAATATGTTATTAGACAAAATTGAATCCCTAATAACAACCCTCGATAATAAGGTAGATCGAGACTTGGTCGAAGAAAACGTTTTGCTGGCATTTCAGGCTGGGAGAGATAAGCTATTGAAACATTATAGGAAAACGAATTGGAATTACTGTACAGCGTTGATTTTACATCCGCGTCATAAGATTGAAACATTTACACTAACTTCCTGGGGCCGACAATTGCAAACAGTAGCAATACAAAAATTCGAAGAATTTTACAAAAACCTTTACTACAAAGATGATTCACCAAACCAAAAACAATCCTCCACTGATTCTGGGTAAGATGATTCTGAGGAAAATGATTCCTTTAATTTAACTGATCTATTTAATAAATCTACTGTCACAGTTAACAACTGGAAAACCGAAATCGATGACTACATAGCAAGGCCACGAGCCAGCGAAGACGTAGATGTATTAGTTTGGTGGAGCAATCACCAAGTTTTATACCCAAACCTTGCCAGAATGGCTAGGGACTTTTTTGCTATACAAGCAACCAGTGTACCAGCTGAACGGCTCTTTTCGAACGCTGGCTTGATTATTCGAAAACACCCCAACAGGCTCGACAGCGAGTCTGCTAGGGCTTTGCTTTGTCTGAATGCTTGGCAATCGTGCGAATTTATTAAACAATATTTAAACTAAGTAAAAATTCAAATATTGTATTTTTCTATCGCTTCTGAAAGACATTTATTAGATATTAGATTTATAACATTTCTTATATTTTCCAAGTTTGATCTTACAACTAACCTTTGTAAAGATTTTGTAAAAAATTAAAATAAAGTAGGTTCTACTTATAACTGTTCTACTTTGTTTTTATGCAGAATTTAAGAATACAATTGAAAAACTCTCGAGATCGAGAAATCGAGAATCTCGAGAAAAATTCGAGAAAAAATCGAGAATTTGGTTAATCTCGTCTCGAATATTCGAGATGGAAAAATGTCAATCTCGATCTCGAAATTTCGAGACGAGACGAGACGAGATCGAGAATTATCTCGTCTCGACGGCATCACTATAGCAGGGTCTTTTGCGTATTAAGAAAGCTGAACTCTTGGGATGAGTAGGAGAACAATGCCTACGCAGAAGGTAATAAGAAGCAGAGGGGCGGGAATTGAGCCTTGAGGAACACCGGCCCTTGTCGCTAGCGGAAGGTAAGGTGTACGTATTACTGATACGAACAAATAGCGGTGGAAATACAACCTAAAAATTTTTCCAGCAGTCCTTTATGCCAGACATAGTGGAAAACTCTATGAATGTACAGCAAGAAGGCTGGTCCGTGTGGATCAAAAGGTTGGTGGTACTCCTTTAGGGGCAGAAACCGTACTGCAAGCGGAGGAGCGTCGTGAAGAATCAAGTTCAATATATAGCTTTACACAAAATTGCGTCCAATTCCTTGCAGTAAGGTGAGTTGAGACCTCTACTATTACAAGAAGACCAGTCTCTTCCGTAGCGAACCTATAAATAGGTAGGTACTACAATACATCTCTGCCTAATATCTTGACCTACACCTCACTTGTATTAAATTGTTCTCCCGATACATTCTTCCTTAGGTCTACAGAAAATAGCATACTTTTCATCATATATTTGGATATGAATGGAGAATATTTACTTGATTTGGAGATATACACAAGCAGAAAATCAGAAAAACCTAGAATGTAGTGTTGACGTCTGGGAGTACAGTTCATATAATCGTAAGCCAGTTTCAAATCAGGATACGATGGTTTATTTCATATTTCAGGATTATTAGCAAAAGTGTTATGTTTATAGAGTTGCACAACACTAAATTATAATGAAGAGGTATAACCATTTAGACGTTCCTCTTGAAAGTTATGTTTCAGTGAATCTGGAGCTTCTAAAGTTCGCCCTATTTTTAATTTGAGATCTGCGAAAGCCGCTCCTGCACGGCGATACACCATAATTAAAAATCAATAACACGTACGGCTGATTTTAATAAAGACTTATTGTTGTCGATCTTGTTTGTGTGTGTAAACCAACACCAGTCTAATTAGTTCAAACTGAACTTCATTAAAATGTGTATAGAGGAATATGTTTTTAATACACAGTTGAAATTATTACAATTGCTTTAAATAGAAATTGACTCACACCTGAATTAATATCGAAGAGAAATCAAAGGTGATTATTATCTCTTTTAACGTAATACACCAACAGTGTCATTGGTCAAATAGTGGCATAATTCCCATTCGTCGATGGCTTGCCCTTTCTATTGTTGAGCTGATAAAATAATGTATAGTTTTACTTTATCATTTAACACCTCAATAACTTTTTCATTTTTTAGCATAATTTAATATTCTAGTTGCCTCTACAGACCTTCAAGAACATTTAAGGTACCTATTAAGATTATTTTTAGCTTAGTATACTAGTCTACTACGATACTACAATTGATTAAAAATAAATTGAGATACTGTTTTGGCTACCGACCCTGCAGGCTAAAGACGGCTAGCAAATCTAACTTCTTTTATTTGTTATGTAAATTGTAAATACATTTTTGTAATGGATTTGAATTTAAAAATATGACTTGTATTATTACAAAAAATATACATAATCGTTCTAAAGCGTTCTGAATCTTTTCACTCAAAAATTATAACAAACTCTGGCTTAGTGACTACCTACATAAGCAATTAAATGCAAAAAAGTAATTAAGCAGAGTTATCAGCCAGCAGTACAAAGCACTACAACTGGATGCAATAATAAATAAAATTTTAATATGTAGGTACCATCAATAAAAGTGTATTGTAGGCTACAGCCTACACAAGTGACGTTACCATAGTGGTGAAAGATCCTAGGAAATTTAGAAAGGCTCTGCAATGGATGGAAGAGGCAACTAAGAAAAGTAATCTAATGATCAGTGAAAAAAAAGCAAAGTGTGTTTATTGCAGTAGAAACTAGAGGTGAGTGAATAATTTTAGGTGCTGTGGGAGTCCTGGTAAATATAGAGAACGGAAGATAGCATATAAAAAAAGATACAAGCAGGGCATATTGCATTGTATTGCCACATAGGACGCTAATTCGACTAATAGTGATACATACAGTTGAAATCATGTCATTAACAGCAGCGGGAAGCAGAAACACTAAGCATGTTCGAAAAAAATAATGGGACCGAAGCAAATAAATAAAAATGATTTTAGATCATTAATAATGAATCATCAAATTGATATAATACTGGGAAACGAAATTATAGTGAGCACAACGACATCGCAAAGAATAAGATATGAGCGCTAAAGCACATATAAAGGAGCGAAAAGAGTATCGGCTGTTATGCATCGGCATTCATTGCCCACTTAAAAAGTGTTTGATATTCTACGTAAGCAATGCAAGAACACCATAAAAATGTTTGGAGTATTTCTGTACAATCAACATACAGTCAGCATTTCCCTTAAATTTTGACGTGAGCATATTTTTATCTCTAAGAAGTTTTATAACTGATTAGCGGTAGTAATAGCGTCGTTACTTTTTTCAAAAATGGTGACTCTTACCATGAATTTAGAAATATTTACAGCTAGAGAATGGAAGTGAAACAATCTTGTATAGGGTAACATAGTACAACTTTCATTGCGAAACAAGACTCGTATATAATTTCCACAATTTTCTACCTGACAGATGAGAATGAATGTGGGACGCTATTCTGCAGATATAGTTGCACAGTTGCAAGAAATATGCAATTACGAACTGCATTGTTACCAAACTAGCTTGACAAAGAACGCCATGGTATAAATGACGTAAAAAATAAATGTTTGTAGAATTGAGAACAAAGTTTTCATTAAAACTAAAGAATTTCATTTTTGTTATTTGTAAAAGTCCGTACAAAGACACCATTCGTCGTATTGTACGTTTTTTAAATAACTGATAATTAACATTTTCATTAAAATAACGTCAATATGAATACACTTTCTATCTCTGGAAAAATAAACGAGCTACTCATGTTGAAAAACTGAACAATCTCATTAAGGTCACTCGTATTGAATCATACTCAGGACTAAATTATTTAAAAAGTGAATAAATTAAAGTTAACATCCCTTTATGATATACCTATTTAGCACATATGTGCAAAATGCGCTAATATAAATGTACCTATATGCTTTTAAGTAACAACCGGCATACGTTTACGAAAGTGAGCAAACACGTGTTATCTGCGTCTGCACTTATTTCTACTGAGTAAATCACAATAAAACTTACCCGATAAGCTAAATTGCGGTAGCGTTTGCCACTCAAATATTTACCTATTAGAATTACCTTTTAGTAGTTGAATTTGCACTAACAACATCGATAAAAGAGGGAGACAATCATTTCGAGCACGTAATACTGACGTAAACAATTAATTTGGCTTCTTTTACTTTCATAACATCTATTTTCGTCCGTTTTGACGTAAATTTTTTAGCTTGCCCTTTAAAGGGTGCCAAATATTTGACAGATTATAATTTACGCTAGATTTTAAAAATGAGCGATGAGCCTAAATGGCTTAACGGATACTGTCAAATTTTACATTTGGGGGCTTGAAAATGACATCAACTATATAGACATTTTGAACGGAATTGGAAAATAATTTAGGATGACGCTGTTTCTTCGATCTTACGTGTTTCCAGAAGAATATATGAAATTGTAAGTGCTCCCGGACAAATGAATATCGAGAACGTTCTACACGCTGGAGGAGTAGACAGTTTTGTTGGAAATTCCTATCTAAAATTTCAATCGACGACGAGAAAAAGTGACTTAGCGAAATTAATTTCGCAACTAATATAAAATGGGTTGAATAAAAGCGCATTTCCAAATTACGCCTTAAAAATGTAGTTGTAATACATACCCTTATCACAATCTACTAAATCCTAAAGTATGGCTACAAAAAGAGAAGACATAACAGAAGACATTTACAGAAAATAAACTATTCTACAAAGTGGTCACGATGTTTCATATCAGTACGTCACGCCTGAGCTAGTTCTTAAAATTTCCTTTTATTTGATAAATGTGTGTTCTACTCAATACAGCAATTTCGATATGTTGCACCTTGATTGTACATATGATAGCCAACCCGAAAATTAACATAAACATTACCGAAGTCAGGGAGGCCTAGAAAAAAGTCGGTATTCTATATTAAGGCTTCTTAGACATTCAGATTATTATACGTCGAAACTCATTTACGACATGTAACAGACTAAGAGATGCAGCACGCGGCTTGCTACAGTGGGAAATTGGGGCGGTCTTACTCTGAAAATGCAGATGCTTTCGTATAAGTCGATAAATCAGTTGACGTGAAAAATCATTATTATTATTTGCTAGGCGTCACTGAGTTATTTACACTAGCCGTCTAGCCTGCAGATGTTTGCGACATTGCCAACTCAGAAGAAGCTGTCCTGGGAAGTAGTTAGACTTTAAAGTTACATTTGCTAGATAAACTTACCTCAGCGTCATCTGCTTGGTGCTTATACCACCTGTAAACGGGACTGCACATTTGCTTTACAACGAAAAATGCATAGAATATAAGAAGTTACCTTTTATTGAACACAGAATAATACAAGGAAGTGATTTCAGCGTGTAATCTTGGTCTGATCCGTGGAACTTCCTACGAATTTACGTCACGGCAGTACAGATGCGGACAAAAAATTGAAACGTGAACGTTAATCTAGTGCTTACTTTTACTTGCTTGTTTGTTTGTAATGGACGAGGTTTAGACATGCGAAATACTAGGTACCTTAGACACCAATTTCTGTGGTCATATGGTCAAAGCACTACTTAAAATCTTCCAGAGACTAGGAGTTCCAACCCTAATAGCAAAAGACCTTTTACATGCTACACATTATAGTAACATGTGACCGACGGTTTTACATCACTTTCGAATGATAGCATTCTGTTGAGGTTTCCATCCCCATTTTTTATTTTTAAAATTTCACCGGGACCGGGAATCGAACTCTCGACCCTTATATCAGTAGCCAGACTGCTTAACCACTGAGCTACGGATCCCGAACGTTTTTAATTGATTTTAAACATTATGATCATCTCATTCATAGCATACTGACAAAAGAATTTCACACTGACAATTATTTATTACAATAAAGCCGCGAAGTGGCGACTTTGATTAGATGGCATGATAGAGACGTTTTTCAAATATAAAAGTTAGCGTTTTCATTTTTTCGTCCACATACATTCTAAGGGAAAGTATTTTGATAGACTATCCGCAATCCAGCTGTGTCTTCAAATGGCGTTTAGACTTCTCAGAAGGGGAACGACTCAAACATTCTATCCGTTTCGTGTACCATTACCAATATCACATAAACAGCATACATGTAACTTTCAAACAAAAGCTTATAAATATTACATCTAAGATGAAGGAAGATTGATGTGCATTAATGAATTACACGCAGTAAATGGGTGATTATAGCTAAATTCAGTAATTTAACGATAACAAATCTTGAAAGTGTGGCACCATCCACCACTCTGAAACGGCGACCTCAATGGGAGGCGATGTTCGAAAGCTTAGCACAAGGAAGGTAACTAGTGATGGGCTTATTCGAATCAAAAATAACCGGTTATCCGGTTATTGAAATAACCTGTGTAACTCGGTTTTCGTTCCAAGTATTCGGATGAAAATAACCTCATCCTGATACGTACTACGTGCCGCATCTCAGCGACCTGCGAGTGATCGAAATTCTATAAATAATACGTCATTCATATAACTCATATAACCTTTTCTACGTATGTACTTGATTGACCCAAGTGAGGCTCGCCGCTGCTTGTTGATGTTATTAAGACATTTGAGACTCCCAGTCAACGAGTTAAATTTATGGGGCCGTTCCTATTAAAGATAACGTTCTGCTGAGTATCAGATTTGCCGAAGCTGTGTTGGTATTAATTTATAACGGCCTAAATTTTTGCTTCGAAACGCGGTTGATTATGCCTAATAAGGGATAAACAGAAAGCGAAATAAGATAATCCAATATCGTAACAGATTTATATTTAATTTTTAATAACGGAGCAGTCGGGACAAGAAGTGGATTTCGATGTTGAAAATTTTAAGTGTGCTTTCTTAGGACCGCAGAAGGCTGAACGTAGATAAATTATGGATTCTAAAATATACCGGTATGATGTGCAAGCGAAAAGGGAAGGGTGCCTACTAGAGAATTTTAGGAACTAAAAATAGATTCAATAGATACTTTGTATTCGCATATTTATAATTTCTTTATGATTAGTATTGATATAGCTATTCTCAATGGTTTAAACTCCTTAGAAATCAAATAAAAATCATTTATACAATTATTATAATTAACGATTAACTGAGTTCCTCTGCTATCTGCAAGTTACGATGCCGATGCAGATGACGGTGAACCGCCAACCGGCAAACCGGCTGACTTAATCGAAACGAATCGCGAGCCAAAATTGATTCGACAAATAATCAATCGGTTATTAATATAATTCGAATGCAAATAATTAGGTTATGAAAATTGATCGGTTATGCTCATCACTAAAGGTAACGTACGAGTTTGACGGGACGACCTATGGCGTTCGGAGTTCGATAGCTCCGGGGCTTGAAAACTTCGGTCAAACATTGCAAATCGGCCAGCGTCGAAAAAATTAAAGGCAACGAAAATACTTGGGGCGATGCGTAATCCTGGTCCGACGAAAATCGATCTTTGGGATCCAAAGGTAATTACAATAACGATAGCGAAACACCAAGGGTTTAAGCACTGCAAAAGCATGACGATCTGAGATAACTGACACGTTTTTAATAACATGCCGTTATTTTTGCCTGCTGTCTCATCACGATCCCGAAACACATAACGGTAAGTACAGTTGACTTGAATTGTAAAAATGACCGCTCCATACGTTAAAAGGCGCGTCGGTTGAACGAAACGAAATTATTTATTCCTACTTCTTCTTGGGTACGAAATATGTTTCAGCATTTAGATTTATTTAGATCGAATTATCCTAACTCAGGTTTAACAATAGGATGCGCCCAATAATTTACTCTGGATTTGTTAAGTACCGCGCAGCGGACGAGCTAAACTGCGAAAGTACTCTTTCCGTTCCAATGAGCTATCGGCATACTATTACTGCGTTTTAACTCCGGTTTGCATTATAGCAAAGTACTTGAAAAGTAATGATTTTCTATAAGCTCCTTTATGTTTTAAGTATCGGCACAAGGAACATCGGCAATAATGTTTTTGATCTTTCCATTTAATCCTAGTATTGTTTCTGTAGAAAGAACAATCAGTTGTCTGTTAAAGGCATACATAAATGAAAACCTTTTTTCAATTGTTGAATATGATTTGCATAAGAAATGCAGCAACATGTGAGCAATTGAATATCTTGATCTCTTACGTTTAAGGTATAAATAGAAAACCTTCTTCATTGATATTTCCGCAAAAATAAATCAGTTTGTACACAGATTTCAGTCACCTAATTCTCGCAGTTTTAAACTTTCAATTTACTTTGCAAAGAAAAACAACCACGCTCTACATAGCATCGGTAGTAAGTGAATGGTACACAAATGACCGAAAAATGAAGAGAGTTAAGCTAACTTTACAGGTTGATTTCAGATTTGACTTTAGCAGAAAAACATACATATTGATTGCATACTCTGCATATTCCTTAAAACACCATGCCGATTGTTGCCCAGTGCTACTTTGAATAATAATATTTGGGTAAGTATATATCTTACATAATATTTTTATACTTTTCACATAAAACACTTGTTAAACATTCATCTTATTTTTAGCATTCTTGAAGAATGCTTTCAGTTTAATTAACCCAAGAATGGCCCGCAATAGCAAGCCAGCTTTCATGGTAAATACAAGGAGTGGACTGCCTACTAGTATTACATAACACTATTCAGCAAATTCCAACTACAACCTGTAAATAAACGGCGACGTTTGCTAATAATTTGTTTCGTATTTACTTCTAATACTTAAATCATCAAGTATCAGTAGATTACTACGTGTATGTTAATATTTATTTACGCTAATCATGTAAAACATTGCATATAAAAAGAGTGACTTCAATTAGCAAAGCCAGTATTAGTCTTTAACTGTTGCTACTTAATCATCTTTGCAAGGGCATGCTTTCCAAGCCTTAGATTAATGCGTAAAAAGGCCTCAAAACAGCATTAGGTTATTAATGACATTATCATCAATTTTGCGCCCAAATTCCAGCTATTATTTAGCTTATTATGCCTAGTAGATATAGGTTTTCATAACTCTATTCGAATAGTTATTGGCAACGAAAAACAACTGAACAAACATTTACACCCAACAAAACATCACATAAGTGAAACTGATCAAACGAACAGAAGGAAGGAGACGCGCGACATGCTTTTAAATAAATGAGTACGCTAGAAAGACAAGGCACTTAAAGGGAAATGCACAATCAGATAAACACGAATGGGCGGATTAGACAAACACGGCAGATCCTGAAACGGAGACACTTTCAAACGCAAAGACACGACAAGACAGATATCTTCTGCCACGAAAGGTCGATGTTGCGCCCATTGAACGGCCGCCAGTCCTCGTTAAATCGGGGAGCTCGAAATATGACAAAATAAACACTTTCAAGTCGGGGCAATTAATTTTCAGCATCATAGAGAGCTCTCTAAAACAGCTTTAGCTACAATTATGAAACACCTAATTAGAGTCATAAATTGCCGTTGAATAATGGCAGTTACAAGCTCTTCGGCAGCTATTCGCCGTCTTTTATCCCTAGATAGATATGCATTGGCTCGAATGCTGCCTCTCGGAATCGGTTATTGAAAGCTCCGTAATTAATGCCGTATGGGAAAGCGAGCCTGTTGTCGTCTAGAACTTAAATAAAGCCCACTCAAAGTCTGGCTTAATTGAGGACTTACAACTTCAAGCCGGGAAGTTGAATTGTTAATGAACAACCTCTGAAACGTCACTACTAGCACACGCTCCACAAAATGATGAAAATCGATAACCTTAGTTTTCCACGTGCACGTTTTGTTTTGGGAAATCTACGTCATTCTTAAAGTTAGGATCAAATGATTAGTATTAAAATTCTGAACTAGTTGTCGAGTTTATGAACTATTATTTATTAGAAACTTGCCCTCGAACTATTATTACATGGAACCTACTCAATTTGAGCTTTCCCAGAAATAGTTTGTGGACTGAATATGTATATTTATTTTGTGCATCGTTTTATTTTGTTATAGGTAACTAGCACTTACGGCAATGTTTAAACGATCACAATACAAACAAAGCAAAAAAGGTAATTACGAAATAACAGCTAACGAACCAATTCTGCAGCTCAGCTAAACAATCATTAACCCACAAAAGCAAACAACAGTGCAACAATAAATTATTCCGGCTAGTTGCAATCAGGACATAGGGTCGGTTCGACGATAAGAGATATGCGGGTGTAAACTTACTCAAAATAAGAAATGTTAATTTAGATACCACGGCACCACAATGGGAATTATTCAGCTGTCCAGCCACTCAAACCACCAAACTTGAGTAAACAAACTTTATCGGTAGGCGAAGCTTCACTAGATTTTACAGATGAGGGTCTTACCTTTAGCGCATCTTCTGAAGCACGTGTCAATTCTGGTTTTGTTTTCTTTAGAATCTTTCCTGTAGGTGAATTGACAGAAAAATATAAGGAAACGCAAATGTAAAATTACTTTAGTAGATCTATTGAGCACACACAGATTATACTGATATCAACGATTCTACACATAAAAATTCAAAATTACTAGCACCCTAAGTGACGTCACTATATACGACTACAGTCTAACTAAGAAATTATTATTCAAAAAGTTCCACCCCGGAAGGGGTATTAAAGTATTAAGTATGAGCGTTCTGCACCCAAATTGGGAGCGAAATAATTCATTTAATGCAATTTGTACAAAAGTGATCCGTATTGTGTGTCGATTTAATTTTGAGGTTAGCTATCAACAAAAAAATCTACATAAAAAAGTCACTTATAAAAATTTGAAAACCCTACTACTCGTCCTGAGTCGATTGACATCAAAATCAGCCAATTCGGCCCATGAGTTCGCTCTCAAAGTGGCGTCAAGCAAGCAAGCAAGCAATGAAAATTATTATGTCGGATTAAAGTATTAAACATCTGACTTCAAATCAATCTGATGCTTGCGTAATGGCAGAAATTTATCAATTATTGGCGTTGGCTTAATAGTTTATTTTGAATTTCGATGAAACATGTTATAACTACCCACTGTTCTTACATGACAAATAAATACAAATTTTAACTTGATAACCAACCTGCAGTCTCTATACGTATGCACCTGCCGTCTTCTTTTGGGCCTGTCTGGCACTTGAAGACGGAACATTTAGTACCGTTAGATGGCATCCACGGCGACTGGTTATACGGGAAATACGGCTAGATGGCGATGAAATGTCTTCGCACACGCCAGCGCCATATAGATTTGAAAGGGAATTGGAGTCGAGATTAATCGAAAATCTACGTAGTGGCTTGAAACTCCTTGAAATGCACACAAACAGAAAAAAGCGACTCTCAGTTATTAAAAATACCATGGAAGTAATTGGCATAGCACTAACCGAAATTGGAAATAACATGTAATTAATGATATCCCCGATCATAATCTGCTTCTTTCAAATGTCAAGTCCCTCCAAAATTTGAACGTAAACATGACCCTTGATCTAATTTATAAATGCGTCATGTTTCGGGGAGGCCTTTCCGATGAGTGCGACACGATACGTGTTTACGTTATCGAATAGCTTTTTTGGAGGGCCTAATAAAGCTTATCTCAATTGGGATTTGTAAACTTCGCCCAAATCGATTCCAGGCTCTTTTATTTAGTCAAATTCCTTTGCGCTTGCATTAATCTTATATACTACTTGCAACATTTGTACATTGAATCGTTTGTAATATTTTGTATGTATGTATAATCTGTAACCTCATTTACCTTGCGGTGTAGAGGCTGGTGCTTTATGCGCTGACATCTGGCGGTACAATGCTCAACTTGCCCCGGATTCGGGATACAAAGTTGGAGCGCGCCTTTGGTGCTTGCGCAGGAACCATTTCGTGAGTTGTGTGTCTTGGTGATGTATTGACCTTGGTACTCTATCTCTTAGGTCTGTGGTTCTGAGTAGAGCACAGTTAATTTGGTGCCCAACTGTGAATGGTCTCACTGAGCCCGATTCTAATCGCCAAGGATAAGGAAAAATTACAACCCCAGCGGGATTCGAACCGAAGACTTGCTTAATGCAAGCCTGGCGCATACCCATCTGCGCCACGCAGCTTCTTATATAATAATAATTTGAATGCTGTGTTGGTCCTGAATCTAATGGTTTTATTTATATTACAATAATGCTAAGCTAAACTCTTTAAGTTGTAGCACCTACGTGTACCGTTGGTAGCGTAAAATTGATTAAAGTACCTTCTTTAATGTGGAGTAATTTTAGTTCAACCTGTTATAGCTATACGGCAACTGTCCTCCATATGCTTAATAGTTATCAAGAACAATTTAGTTAATCAACTCACTACCCAAAATATCCGACAAGATCGAGCTGGCCAGGGCCGTGCGACTATCTACGAATTGCAAAGGCAGGGATAGTGATGTGTAAACAGCTCAGAAACCCGTGGCACGTACAGCAACCCATTAGCTCAGAGGATATCCCCGCCCAGACGCTAACTAAAGGACAAAGTAAGAAAAATAAAAATAAAACCACTATTACATTAAACTGATTACAGTTATGGTTTCTTAACAAACATAAGTAGTATGCAGCCTCTATGTGTTTTTTCCTCCTGAACCTGTAAATTTACTTTAAGTTTTTGATCATTTGTGTACTAATAATTCAAATTACTGCTAATTCCTTGCAGAACGTGGTTATTATTCTTTACAAAGTAATACTAAAAGAATATCGAGTGAAAATCTGAACCATTGATAGGAAGAATTACTGGTCGACAAAAATGAACTTTTTTCTTTCACAAGAATTAAAATAACAGATTCTAAAAGTATTTTTGGTGCTGAATTCCAATATCAATTCAGTTTTTCCCCATCGGGCAAAAGTTTTGTGTGATATTCATTTGAATATTTTATAATATTCTAAAAAATCCGTAACTAGCTATCTAACTCAAAATTATAACTACTCATTCTGAGTTACCTAGACAGTGGTAGATAGTAAGTTTTGGGCATAGTTTGTATCTGGAACATCTCTCTTCTTGGTCCAACAGTAGTCAGCCAGCATATTGGAGCGCCACTTGCATTGGTACCTCTTCTCCATTATAGAAATTTGCTGATGAAAACGCTAACCGTGTTCATCGCTGACAGCTCCAAGATTTTCGGGGAAGAAGTCTAAGTGAGAGTCCAAGAAGTGCATTTTTAAAGACATGTTGCATCCCATAGCTTTATAAGAATGCAGAAGATTAGCCACTATGTCACGATAGTTTTCTGCTTTATGGTTTCCAAGAAATTTGAACATAAACTTTTGAATGACTGCCAGGCTGCTTTCTCCAGTGGATTTAACAGTCCTTCAAAATGTTCATCAGCCATTAATGACCGAATTTGTGGTCCTATAAAAATTCCAAACAGAAACGAAGGAAATATTTCACTAGTGAACAAACTCACAGTCAGCTCAATACTGATACATCACAATGCCGGATTAATAGGCCTGAGCATGTCCAAACATGAATGAACCTGCACAGTCTTGTTTTAAGGTGATTCAGCATGATATTACAAATAATTTCCTTAAACACAGCTTGGGTAAAATTGCTACATTATGAGGTAAAGGTTCCTATGACAGGTCAAAGAAAATCCTAAAATCGGATTTTTAAAAGTAGCTTTCACAGGAAAACTATGCCTGATGGGAAAATTCTGACTACATATCTGAATTCAGGATGAAAAAGTGCACTAGATTCACTATTCAGATTTCTTGTGAAAAAAAAACTTGTCGACCAGTGTTATTTGTTACGTTTGTGGTGAGTTTAATACCAAACATCAAATTAGTTTAGTTATTCCTCTAATAAAGAACTTTCCATTCCTGCTTTGACGATAAGAGATGAAAACAATAGTTTCACACATTTGCTGTATTTCAGTAAGATAGCAGGAAAACTTAGGTCAAACAATATTTTTTTATTTGAAGTGGCACGATCAAGTTGTAAAAATAGTGAACAATGAAAACTCGCTAACGTATTGCATTGCCAAAATATATGAAGAGATTAGTGCGTTGAATACAGTTAAAGTTCTTAAGACCTATATTCTACCAATAATGCAGTACGCATCGGTTACATGGTGTTGGTAATTCTTAAAGAATGCAACGATGATTGAACGAGCTCAAATAACATTTACGACGCTTAGTGCACCTCTGAAACATCACATTAATGAAGATTACTTAAAAAAACTACAAACGTATTCAAAGTGCAAGAACAATAATTACAAGCGCATTCTACATTTACTTCGTAAGATAAACTATACTAGTCATGATTTTTTTCGTATAATAATAATAATAAAACAGTTAAAAGTATTTAAAAATGTCAATTGAAATACAAAGAGATATCGATGAAATATAATGAGTATTGTCCATATCGTATTGTCAGTAGAAGAAGTTACTTCGATGGATATATCTATACACCCTTATGATATTTTAGCCTGCGTACAATTTTCCGCGCACCTATGGTTGCGCCCCGTACATAGGGATGACAACGCTCCAAGCGAATGGCAGTAGGCTGAGAATAGAAAAAGACGCCAGACGTGCGTTACGGAGTCAAACCCGATTACATAATTTTACGCGAAGTCGGACAACTCGGCGCCGCCATCTCGGCGCCGCCACTTCGGCGCCGCCATCTCGGCGCGGGGCCAGCTCGGCGCCGGGACAACTCGGCGCGGAGCCATCTCGGCGCCAGCCAACTCGGCGCGAGGCCATCTCGGCATCGAATTCAAATTTGCAAACTACATTGTGCACTACGTAAGAAAATTATTATAAAAAAATAATAAATGAAGTGATCGCCAAAAAGCTGTCATCCAAAAAAAATATATTGAGAATTTCTTGGAAAATCAAACACTGACGACCAGAGGTGGTTGCAAAGTGATTACAAAGGGGCCAAACAAAAGTTGTCACATGACTTCCGTTATCAGTAAAATTTTACGTTTTTTTAAAATAATTACGAAGCATTCATTTACTAGTCAAGATAGAGACACATTTTACGAAAAAAAGTTTTCTGTCCTTGAGATTGTTCAGTCAGTTAAAACTACCACACAATAAAAAATCTCATTAAAATCTTGCTTAAATTCCGAAAAATAGCACTTTTTGGATTTACACAATTTTGAAAAACGCCATTTTCTAAGTAAAGTGCTTTTTATATGACAAATATTTTCCAAATCAAAGAATTTTATTTTTAACAATTTTTTTTATTATGAAATAAAAAACTTTTTGAAAAATGTTTGTTTTTCCATAGCCGTCTTTGTTAAAAGCAAAATTCTTTGATATGGGACCTAAACATAAAAGATAATGTGAGAGATCAAAGTTGGCAGAGGATTTTGAAATTTGGTATAGGAACCTAGATGTTGATTCTAAACAACTTCTCTTAATAACTTTTTGTCGTATTTGCTACATAAAAGACACGCTACTCTACAGTAATAGTTATTTACCTAACAAGTTCGTAATTTTCCCGAATGAACACTTTGTTTGCAGCACGACCGAAGGGAGTGCTGCATGTAGTGCGAATTCGGGAAAATTCTTCCCGAAGGAGTTAGGTACAATGTTTTCTGTAACGAATAACTGAAAATATTTTAAAAAATAAACAAAAATATTATTTAGTGTTTTACTAATTTACTGAATTGACAGCACAAATCACTAAACTTTTATACCTATCCTACGCACCTGTTAGTTTTTCTCGACGTTTACAGCGCCTCTGGTGTTTGCAGGCGCAATTAAACCAACTAGGAACAATCCTCTATATAATAAAGGAGAACGATCCAGACGTGTGTGTCCCGAGGACCCCTTGGAGAGGGGCAGAACTCCGAGGGCCCCCTTAGATGTGGGCGGAGCCCCGAGGGTCGCTTTGGAGAGGGGCGGAGCCCCGAGGGCCCCCTTGGATGGGAGCGTAGCCCTGAAGGGCCTCTTGGAGAGGGGCGAAGCCCCAACGGCCCGCTTGGAAATGGGCGGAGCCCCGAGGGCCCCCTTGGAGAGGGGAGGAGCCCCGAAGGTCTCCTTAGAGATGGATGGAGCCCCGAGGGCCGCTTTTGAGAGGGGCGAAGCCCCTAGGGCTCCCTTGAAGAGGGGCGGATTCCCGAGGGCTCCCTTGGAGAAGAGCCGAGCCCTGAAGGACCCCTTGGAGAGGGGCGAAGCCCCGAAGACTCGCTTGGAAATGAGCGGTGCCCCGAGGGCCCCCTTGCAGAGGGGCGGAGCCCCGAGGGCCGCTTGGAGAGGGGCGAAGCCCCAAGGGCCCCTTTGGAGATGGGCGGAGCCCCGAGGTCCCCCTTGGAGAGGGGCGGAGCCCCAGAGGCCCCTTTGGAGATGGGCGGAACCCCAAGGCCTAAAAATGGTGGTAAATTGAATAGAATAGACCGGGCAATAGCGCGCGCAGCCCAGTTTATTATAAAAATTTACAAAAAACACAATTCCCCTAGTTTTTGTTGAAAAGTAAAAAACACCGCAGTGCGGGAAAAGTAACTTTCTGCGTATCGGGAATGACCGGGAAATATGAATTTTGAAGTCATGAGTACAAAAAATAGGTTTTTTGAAAACTTTCAAGGCACACTTGATTTTTCAAAACTGAAATGCTGTTAGAAATTCGCCTTTAACCAAGCAGGCCTGAACCCCAAAAAATTAAAATTTAAACCTTTGCAAGAGTCGTTTCACCTATCTAGGGACACACTGTATATACAGGGTGATTTTTAAGTTGGTTCATTCCTTTTGCAAGGATATAAAGCTAAAAAAAGTAAGCCATTTACCATTTTTGCGAAATATCAAAACTAACGGAGGTACAAGGTGTTAAAGTTTCAAAGTATGAACTAAAATTACTTAACGAAATTAAACTAAACTTAACCTAACTTAAATGATCAAAATTATCAGCATTCGCTTTTACACACACATTCCGCGTATAAGAGCGATGCGATAGCGGCATTTTGACGACACTCCCAGTAAATAATAAGCATATTTACTCATTCATTATTTTCATAAACATGAGCCATTATTGCAGCAATAATATTAAGAAAATTACAATGGAAAACTAGTTGACAGATCATTGCTTGACAACAGAGATAAACAAAAATAAAATTGTCCAGCCGCCTTTGCGCCAAAGTTTAGTTTTTAATTTGAAACTTTAACACCCTGTACCTCCGTTAGTTTTGATATTTCGGAAAAGTGGTAAATAAGAAAATACTTATTTTTTTAGCTTTATTTCCTGGTAAACGGAGAGAATCAATTTAAAAATCACCTTGTATATAAATATATATATATATATAAAAAATACTGGTAATGTTTACATTTCACTTTATACAGGATGACAGCTTGTGCGAAAACCTATTTAGCCCGTATTCGATATATTGAGTGATTTTTACTTAGTTAAAAATATCGTTTTTCGAAGTTGTGTAAATCCAAAAAGTACAATTTTTCGGAAATTAAGCAAGATTTCCATACGATTTCTATTATGTATCAGTTTTAGCTAACTCAACAATGTCAAGACCAGAAAACAACTTTGTTTCGTAAATGTTGTCCCTATCTTGGGTAGTAAATGCATTTTTCGTAATTATTTTTAAAAAATGTTGAATTTTACTGACAACGGAAGTCACGTGACAACTTTTGTTTGGCCCATTTGTAATCACTTTGCAATTACCTCTGGCCGTTAGTGTTTGATTTTCCAAGAAATTCTAAATATTTTTTTTTTCATTTGATGCAAGCTTTTTAGCGATCACTTTATTTATTATCTGTTTATAATAATTTTCTTACGTAGTGCACACTGTAGTTTGCGAATTTAAATTCGGCGCCGAGATGGCCTCGCGCCGAGTTGGCTGGCGCCGAGATGGCTCCGAGCCGAGTTGTCCCGGCGCCGAGCTGGCCCCGCGCCGTGATGGCGGCGCCGAAGTGGCGGCGCCGAGTTGTCATAGACCCATTTTACGCAATGCGAAAGTGGCTCAAGTGATACTCGTTGGTGTTTCACCGAATATTGACAACTGTTAAGCCGCTCATACCTGTTGAAGGGTGCCGTTGTCGTTAAGTTTTGTCGGACTCTAATAATCTATTGCATATGGAATTAATTCTCGGATTCGCTTAAGGTTTGAATAAGTTACCTTAGGGTTCCTCAGACTCCCCCCCAATTAATATCTTCATGGATCAAATTCCAGTAGTTTTGCCGCCCAAGCGACCATCTACGTGGGCCAGTCGTGCCCCAGATCAGATTCCACAATATTTTACCGTTAAGGCAAACTTCTCATGGATCGCTCCGCCTCCAGCTGTGATAATAGCTTGTCTTCCGCATTAGGTAAAACTTTGGAAGGTGGAGCTTTTCAAAACTTTGCTACTTCAAGATGCAGGCACATTTAGCCTTAATGTTTTTGAAATCGTTGATTTTTCTGGCAGTCCACCGCTGTGCGGCTTCTGTCTTCCTGAAGGTCTGGTGTTAAAGTTTGACAACAGACAACTGCGTAGACCGTTTCCCGTCAAGTTGGTTTCGTAGACTTCGTTTCTACGTTTGTCGGATTAACAAAAAAGGACGCGTTGGTCATCCTAGAAGTGTCCTCTCTTGAGGCAGTGTCGTGATGACTACATTCAAAATTACCTCGGATTTGCTTATCTACAGCGACATCTTGACAATTTTGGGTGCGGAATATCATATTTCTCGTACTACCCATTGGACGATCCTATCGCTTTCGCTTCCTCCTATATGAGTAACATTTTGTGACTAGTTGGAAGGGCATCCACCCTTGCGTAAAAAAGCAAGTGCCTTACCAGCTAAGTGTGACAAATTTATCTAATTTTCACCCTTGTTCCTTGTGCATAACCTATTTTCAATTAAATTACCTTGAATTCAATATAACACGATTACCGCCAGTGAATCGTTTAGCCATCAGTACGCTGTTCCTTAAATGTGAATGGCGTCATCACACCTAAAGTTAAATATATTCATTTCCTTGTCTTGTATGTTAGCGTGACGTCACCAGTGCTTTTACTTCACCCATGGTCAACCCCGGAAGATTTGAAATTAATAGCCATTTTGATATTTTATTCGACATGTTATTTACTTTATGTGTAAAGCTGAAAAGGTAAACGTTTCCGCTGAACGCAGTTTGTATCTGATAGTTTAAAACCACTGCATTTTATACTCAAATATTGAACTGTATAAATGTTCATTAAAATTCGGCTTCGTAATTCATGTGCGCAAGTGCAATGCTTTACGCCCTTTCGATAATTACAACACAGCCTGGAACAAACGCTTATCGCTTAAACTGCAAGCCTTTCTTTTATCGGGTTACCTTATGATCGAACCTGGAAACTGCTGTGCGGCGGATTAGGCTTACTCTGGATTACGTCATTCCTTGAATGACTCGTTGATAATTCTCCATAAATACTACGGTAAACGCCCTGGCGTCTAGTTTTCGCGTCGCTTTGTGGACTGACATCACGTAACACCGAGACGTCATTAAACTTCTTGGCTGTTTTATAATTGCGTACTAACCGAGTACACTAGTAAAATTACACTTATTTGACATGTAAGGACGAGCTTGCTGTACACATATACTTTAGGCAGCAAGCTATTTACTGCACGACTGCCAAACCGCTTTGTTTAACTCACCGTGGGGCGATTTGACACTGCGAGTCGCTTACACACATGAGACTTGGCCTAAGCCCGCTGGCAGCTCACTACCTTCCCCGCGATGCTCGAAGGGCTTCGTTTATCGCTGCACCTATGAATGGCTCACACTGAACTTTTAGCTCTGCTAAATTTGAATGATTAAGGATAATTAAAAATCAAACAGCATACCAGCGCGACCAAATATTAAAAGTAAACAATCCAGGCCGCCTAATAACAAAAATAAGAAGAAGAGTATACAGTATAAAAGGACTGCAAATGAGTTACACAATGGTTTGATAGATTTTCAAGAAACATTTGAAAATATATCCCTATAAAGTCGTAGAGTATGGACTCAAAATAATTTGTATACCACAATGTTCGTGGTGCAGAGAAACGGAGACTACTTGCTGAGGACATATTCAACAAATAATTTTAGAATAAACGACTTAGCGTTGTCAGGGTTGCAAATATTTAAATTCAATTACTAACGATATATTACGCAAAGAGGAACTAAATATTCCATCCGCAGAGTTTAACAATCGCAAACCCGAACGACATTTTTATGTATCTTTCCCAAAGTTTTCGTTGCACCTGTTTGTATTTGCACACGTTATTGAATCCATAGTTTACTCTGCATTTTCCGCTCTAAAATTGAAAACGCCATCTAGCGCAGTAAATTTCTAAAAATTTACATCTACACAAAGTTCACGAAAGAACACGTTGATCTACAGCGAAACTTGTAAGGAAAGCAAACATAAATATCCGTTAAATGGTCTAAGTTCCTCGTTCAATTCGCACAAAATAACTTCTCGCTTGGATGTGGCGAGAAAGCTTAGCCTTGTCAGGGCTTCTTTCTTAACAAATCAATTCTGCCAACTGTAAAGGATGCTTGCTGAAAAATGTATACACGGAGCCTCGAGAACAGAACTGCGAGAAGTTGTTTAAATAAAGGAGTGTTGTTTCATCTTGGACGACGGCAAGACAGCATGTTCGGAACAGAATTAATTAGGATTAGGATTTGTCAGTCTTAACCAAAGATGTATCGATACGTCGATTTGTTTTTTTTTTTCTTATACTTGTCTAAAACTGAGATCGGTAAAATGGATATCAAAAGCCAACGTTTTCAATTACTTAGAATAACATTTTGAGCTTCTTATCGTAAAAGCAAGTCGGGAGTTTACTGCGGCCTGTAAGCTTAAACGAAAATATTTGTTGTTTTTTCACAATACTTGCTGAACGGTTTCCTTTTTTAAGTAGAAAATATTTATGAGGAGTGGACAACAAGACGATTGTATATTCAGAGAGAACTTTAAATTTGTAAAAGTGGTTTTAAACAAATATAGAGTTATGATGTTATTAATTATTATTATAAATGCCAAGTATCAGCTGCTGAAAATCGGAAGAACAATTTGAAAAAACTAATCGCTTATCGTATGAAAAATATAAAATAAATTACAAAATAGCTTTGATTAAAAATTTACTATTGTAGCGGCCCAAACTGGTTCCATTTTTTGCCGTAACGAGGTAGCTCTTTTAGTGCTTTAAAAACCGCTTAATTGGTAGATTTTCTTCCCAAATAAAAAAGTGCTGTTCCTTGGAATTAACTCACCTCCAGCCCCTATGTGTGGAGCATTTGCCTGTTTCAATTTTGGTTAAGTTTTTGTTTATATATTTTGAAAACTTCAGACAGGCGCTTCAGAGGACGAAGAATTTTCTCCCTTAAGCTGACGTCATCCCATGTAGCCGTGCAGTTATTATGGCGTATTTTCGTTCACCTTGCAGATTTGGTAATTAGCTCGCTTTCTTGCTACTAGCCGATTGTGGCCTATTATATGTTGCGATCTTTTGCTTCACGTACTTTACAAATGAATCATGCTTTTGCGGGCCTTTTCGGTCCTCTCAGCTCATTCAGTACGACGGCTTTTTGCCTTCTTCAGCAATAAATCCGCTAATTGAACGATCTCGGAATACTCATCGGTCTTATGGACCTGGAGCCACGTGTTTCGAGACGTATCTAAGGTCACGACACTGCTGTGCAACCTACTGCATCTTAGATAATGAAAGGGCAATTTGTCTTTATTTTGCTCTGTTATACTCATGGAATGAATTCGCTGTACTCCAGAAGAGCCAAAACTACCGTGCGTGTTTACTTAAAACCAACAGATAGTGTTGGTGCGTCCGTAATAATTTAAAAGAACAAGGTCGCAGTAATAGCTTGTTGAACCTTCTGCAATATTTTTAAGCTTTAAATTTTATTATGTAATGGTCCAGAGTCAACAACCTTTGCTGCTTGTTATGAGTTTAACAAATTAATTAATTTTGGATTTTACTGGTACTGTTAGTTCGTTACTTAAGAAGTTTTTGATTTTGTTCGTACAATTGTTTGTCCAATTGTTTGCCTATGGCATTAGACGATGATATTTGTTTCTTAACGAAGCGTCCACTTTAAGTAATTATAAATTCCGTACGCTATCCAAAGGCCTTTGTGATAAACGTCGCGTCCGCGGTTTACGTTAAGGATATAGATTTTTGTAGCACCTGAGGAACATATTGTAATGCATTTTCAAAGTTGTTGTTGATAAAAAAGATGGATGATTTAGAAAATTTAAAAATAATAAACAATTATATTATTTTTAATTTCCTAAAGTGGGGTAATATGTAATGGTTGCATTTAAAACTGCTAATTTATTTGAGAAAAATAGTTCATGTGTTTGATATTATGTATAATTTAGATTCGAAATTATGTAAACCTTATTTATAAAAAAAATTTAAATAATAAACCCCTTTTATGAAATGATTTGTTAATCTGGTTGGTGTATGAAAGGGGGTGAGTAATAATAAATTGACAAGATGAAATAGAAGTAAATTTTAAAAATGAATGGAATATGGATAAATTGAGAATAAAGTGTATGGTAGAAGAACCATAAGAAGTTGAACCGCAGTAATCTATTAAATAGTCTTGTCTGGAAGTGGGTGCAGTATCAGGGTTATTATTCGTTAGCTACATCATGTGAATTGGATAAAGGGTATTTCATTTACTGGTAGTGACCGTTGTCGACCATCTTGGAGGAGGTTGCAAACATCTTGTGAGATTTGAAGAAAAGGCATTCCAGTTACTGTTGCTGATAATTGATTACAACTATACTTTGGTTGACTTGCAGTGGAAAAGGAGGTTTTTGTGCTGCTTGACGGCAGTTTGCAGTATTGAGTTGGGGTCTGTGTTTTGCATGGGTGTCCCAGAGCTTCTGTGAGCGGTTGGAATGCACATAGTTAAGTAAAGTAGCGAATTGAAGTGATTGGAGGGGCTGCAACTGCAGATATTTGTGATAAAGCTAAAAGGTAAACATTATAATAAAGTGAATGAGATAATTAAAAAGGAACTACCTACATTTTTATATTTATCAAATGATAATAAAAATAATAATCGTAAAAAATACATTTTTGAATAATTTTCCACTTTCATAGTCATTTGACATTAACAATTATCGAACTGTGATAGAATTTTTGAAGTAAGCTTTCATTGAAACAAAACGATTTTTGAAGTGTTATTACAATCTTTATAATGCATGAACCCGACCTGTTTTTAAGAGTAATTGTTTCTGCTGGAGCTAGAAATATTTAATAAAACTAATAATTAATAATTTATATGAAAGGGCATATAACATACATAAATTCAACTTAGAAGAGAATTTGTTAAAAGCTAAATAGTATCAGAAAAGTCAAACGTAAAAGCTAAAACATAACAAATATTGCCATAAAGTAGGAAAAATTGTAATTGTTGGGAAAAACATTAAATAAATAAAACCACGTTGTTGGTATCACACAACACAGTACAAAGCAAAATATTTGATAACTTCATAATTTGAGTTTTAAATTGCCGTTTTTAGAATTTCACGAACACGGTTTAATTTTTATATTGGTTTATATGGTCTGCGTTCATTATGAATACAACGAGCCCCGCATAATTTCTATATTTATGAATAGTAACTTTCTAGGTTCATTTTTAATATAAGAAACCCATGTAAAAGTTTATACCGTGTGTCCACAGGAGTACGCACCATAGAGATAAGATAATGCTAATGGAATCTAAATATAAACCAGTGGTATGACCACCGTCCCTTTTCTTGTACCATTTATAACAATATTGTTTCATACAGTGGCGAGTCAGAAGCCAGAAAACAACGTTTTAGCATCCGGCGATCACAGCATTAGCCGATCTTTCTATTGTATTTGGTTATCCCTATGGTGCGTCCTCCTGTGGACACACGGTATATTGCTACCTTTAAATTCATGGTTGTTGTAGACTATAACAAGCCCCTTATAATTTGTATACCGGGTGACAATGAGACTAGGGCCATGTTTATATCTTCTTTATTTATGAATAGATTTGGATAAAATTTGATACCAAGATACTAGACATAATTTCTGATTAGGTGATAGATATAGTCAAAATGACTGACTTCTGGTTTTACCGGAAATGATACTAACTTTGATTTTTTAAATGGAACACCCTGTATATTTTATGTTTTTCTGAATCTACGAGTCAAATTACATATGACAGTGTTGCAAAATTTCAATTTAAAAAAAATATTTTTTTAATTATAATTTTTTACCATAGAAGGCCTTGACTTGGAAAAATCTATTCTAATTGACTCTAGCAACTCTTAATAATAGCTATTTTATCAATAAAGTCAATAACAAATCTTTAATAAAAGAATATAATTTGATAAATTCGTTTTTTAAGAAAAATTCACTTTTTTTAAATGGCACCTACTAAGGGCCATCTTGTCATTAGATAGAAAATGTAATTACCAATCTAACGATATGTATCATGCACTACGTTATCTTTATCTGAAACTGAAAATTAATTAATTAATTATTTGTTTAAATCTATTTAAAAAACCAACGTTAGTGTCACTTCCGGTGAAACCGGAGATGACACTAACTTTGGTTCTTTAAATAGATCACTCTATATGGTTTATGTTTTCGGAATCTACAACTCAAATTACATACAACAGTGTTGCCACATTTGCTTTGGTATTATTAGTTATTACATAAAAATATAAAAAAAATCATTAATTAATTAATTTTCAGTTTCAGATAAAGTAGTGCATGATGCATATCGTTAGATTGGTAATTAAATTTGCTGTTTAATGGCAAGATGGCCCTTGGTAGGTGCTATTTAAAAAAGTGACTTTTTCTTAAAAAACGAGTTTAGCAAATTATATTCTTTTATTAAAAGTGTGTTATTCTCCTTATTGATAAAATAGCTATTATTAAGAGTTGCTAGAGTCAATTAGGATAGATTTTTCTAAGTTAAGGCCTTCTATGGTAAAAAATATAAATAAAAAATTTTTTTTTGTTTAAAAAAATTGAAATTTGGCAAGACTATTATATGTAGTTTGACTCGTAGATTCAGAAAAACATAAAATATACAGGGTGTTCAATTTAAAAAATCAAAGTTAGTCATTTTGACTATATCTATCAGCTAATCAAAAATTATGTCTAGTATCTTGGTATAAAATTTTATCCAAATCGATTTATAAATAAAGAAGATATAATCAAGACCCTAGTCTCATTGTCACGCGGTATATTAGCAATTTAACTTCTGGGTGACTTTGGAATGCCAATTTTGATGTAATATTTTTAGCTATGGTTGTAACTTGTGCTTTGTGTTAACCACTGTTGTCTTTTATACTGGTATCTATGCGAATTTCTATGGTCACTTGACTGTTGTGTTATTACGGTTTTGGAATGTAAGAAATAGTAGTAGTCACATAAACAAAGCTGTAGTACAAGTACTTAAGTGTAGTAAAAGTACCTATTATATGACATATTTTCTATTAAATGCAAGAGCGTGTTGATTAATTAATTATAATTATACAAACCGATAGGAGGTTATCAAGGTCATAGTAATAGTAAACAGGTGAATTATTTCCTCCGAAAAAAAAACAAATATTGGGTGCATTTGAGTGAATTTTTCTACCATAGTTGAAAAATTGGCGGAGAAGACAGCTAGGCAAATAGTGTGATATAAATCAAGAGTGCAGATAAAAACAGGTTAGATCAAAGATACATAACCTTGAATTTAGGTGGATAAGATAAGAAAATCGTAGCTGGGCAGAGGCTAACGCATAAAAATTTGGATAGACAAGACATATTACAGCAATAGGTACCAAATTGTCGTTTTACCTTAAAAAAATTGGCAGCGGTTATTCCTCTTGCCCAGTGGCTTAGGATCATTAGACAAGTGTAAAACCAAAAAGCAGTGCCCCCATCCCCTGCCAAACAGCCGCCATCTTGAAAACAATTAAATTTGTTTTTTTTTCGCGATCCATTGGTCGCACAGAAAAATTTATTGAACAAAAAATGTTGCAAATAAAATTCTACACATTTTTGGTTCTTGCCGCGATACCGGGAAGTTAGTATTGCGAACGGTAGACGGCGACAAAGTTACCAAAAATCGGTTTCCGCCATTCTAGATCTGTGGAGGTGTTTTTTTCCGAAAATTGCGAATATAAAAGTTGTAGGGCTTGAAAAAATTTTCAAGAATCTCTTTTAATAATGTGATTGATTTAAATAGTCTCCGAGTAACAGCCGTTCAAAGTCCGCGCGGTGTGAGAAATGTATTTTCCGGCACAGCAAAGTAACCATTTTACTTTTGCGAGGTAAAGTCGTCACGTCACTCAAGTAGTTTCAGTGTGAATAGGTTTTCAAAACCTCCACACATTTTTGGCCATTGCCGCGAATTAAAGGAAGAGATAAACGAACTAAAAAATGCGATAAAGAAAAAAGAAGAAAAATGGGAAGTAGAGAAAAGACAGCTTATGAAGAGAGTAGAGGTACTAAAGTAAAGAGCAGAGAAGGAAGCAAAAACAAAGAAAAAAAACAACATTATGGTAAAAGAGATCAGAGTCACAGAAGGTATGGAAAAAGAAGAACTTAAAGAGTTTTTGGGTAAAGAGCTGGAGGTAAAGGCAAAAATAACAAAAGCTTACAAAATTAATAAAGCACAACAACCAACAATGATAATATCAGAAGTGGAAATCTGGCAAAAGAAACTAGAAATAATGGAATCCAAAAGCAAATTGAAGAACTCAAAAGTATTTATAGATAATGAATTTATAGCGGAGGAGAGGAAAATACAGAAGCATCGCCAGAAAACAAAAAGCGAAAGGAATGAACGTAAAAACGGGATATAAGAAAGTCATAATAAATGGAGAAGAATACAGGTGGAATAGAGATAAACAGGGTGTAACGGCATGGAAGAGGCGGAAATCTCCAGCAATGAACAAAGAAGAAGGTATAAAAAGCTATACAGAGAGAAAAAACGAAGACAAATATTAAAGGTCATTGAGAGAATAGAAGAGAACTATAAACGAAAAAATAAAACTGTTAAACGGGGACCCAGACGTAGTAGGAGACATAAAAGCGCAGAGGTTAAGGTGGCTGGAAAAACTGACAGGAGAAATATTAAAAACACCAAACCTTCCCCATGTATCACATTTTTAATATCTCTCCTGTGATATACAACCCCATTTCGAGTTACCAATGGATCCTTTTGTTGTGGAAAAACTGAAGTGGGGGAGGATCTGAAGGGACTAAATATCGAGAGATGGAAATAAAGAATAGGAGATATAAGATAATGGCTAAAAGTAGTCAACCAAGCCATGGGCCTGCTAAGCCTCGAGAGCTATCGTATATATAATATGTAAATACTTAAGTGTAGTAAAAGTATTATAGCACATATTTTCTGTTAACTACAAGAACGTGTTGATTAATTAGCTATAATTATACAGAACTATTAAACGGCGTGGACAGAACTTTAAGGGTTCATTAATCATGCAATTTGGCATAAAAATAATGATATACTCATTTCCAATGCTCAAGGGTTACTGAAATATTGAGAAAACACGATTTTTTTATAGTATGAACTCCCTACATCTTGAAATACGACAAGTGTTTATTGAGTTACTAACTTTATACTTATTTAGCACATATGACAGATACTTAGTTACAATATTTATTTTCTTTATGTCCTTTATTCAAAGCCGAATACATGAATATACCCTCGTATTTTAATTATTTTGGGAAATAGACGTAAAAGGTGTTATCTTTTCTCTTTGCGTTATACCCTTATGCAAATTTAACTGTATTTTGCCGTCATAAAGTTTGACGAGCGAAGTCATAGACGCTTGGTGTTAGGAATATTGCCATATTATTTATTAGATTCTTGAAACAGTGCGTCATAAAAGCCACTGTATTTATTTAGTTTATATTATACTGACACGTTCGTGACTTTTCAAAATGAATATGAATAAAGTACAAACAGTAATCTACAATGCGATTTTTGAATACAGCAAGAAGTATAACAGTGGTAACTGGGCCTCGGATACATTAGTAATCAACCTATGGCGAATTTATGTCACTAGCTGTTGTGGTTTCTACTAAGATTATTCTATTGTTGCAAGTACGTTTACTTTTAATCTTGGATAATGTGAGGTAATATTAATGAGTTGCATCACATTATGGTGTAATAAAGAAGACATTAATCTTTATAACATTTATTGCAGTAAATTACGACCATGAAATCTGATGAAACTCAAGTGCATGGTCATAAAATGTCTATTTGCAGGTGTTTTATTTCTACACATTTAGAACCTATACGTTAAGGATAACATAATGTTACAAATTTTTAGGCGTGATAGTAAACAATACACAGAAAGCAAAAATAAATCTACACTGCGTCTTAAAGGTGGTACAGTACTAGGATGGGTAATAAACAACATGGTTTTCATTTACTTGAAGTAATATACAAAAAGTAAATTTAGTGAATGTGATCTTGGAAATAATTGGTATAAGGTCTAGAAGAGGTAGTTTTTAGAAAAACGAGGAGTGTTTTGATCATATCTTTTTAAAGTCGAAACATTCCTGAGTTCTAGGATACTCGAAAAAGCGATAAACTTCGGCTTTTCTAACCTTCAACGAACGGATCGGGTCTATAGAAACGGCACTCTGTAAAAAAGTGGATAATAATTTATTTTACTGGCCTTAATCTATTTTTTGTGGAGAACATTTTCGGAACACCCAAACACGTGGTTTAAGTAGTATCCTGGCCTCCGTGTCAAAATATAATTTATCCAAAAATATTTTAAGCAAACCAATGTTTAGGAAATTCCAATAGTTTTGTCCCTATAAAATGAATTTAAAGCAAGTGAAATTCATTATTAATCAAGTATGTGTTGTTTAGCACAGAGCCCAACTTGCGGGTCAGCTAGCGGCGTACGGTGCCCGTTAGAACGGCTGCGTCCTGTCATTTTACTAAATGGATGTTATGGTAGCTTCCTTGCCTTGACTGATCTAATTTTAACGTTTCTGGAAAAATTTGTGCTTTTCTTAAATTAAGAAAGATTTGCGATAAGAGCAACGGCCCAATGATGCGCGAATTCAAGAGTAGCTATCCACAACGTATTCCTACTCGAATCTCTCCAAGAGATGGTCCACATGACAGATGACCAGAAGGTTATGAGAAGAAGATGCTAGGCCTGTAAAAGGCACTTGAGTCCAACGACCACTATAGTCCTGTTCTAGCTGGAAGAACCACCTTCAACGAAAGGAGGCTCTCCCGTCAAGCGTAAAACCATCGATTCATCTTAAAAAGTAAGTTTCTACCAGAGCCGACACCAGAAACTGCGTTTCCTTCCATATAATGGGCCAGCATCATCGATCCGGACTTCGCCTTCCCTGAAAGGCAAGCCGAAGCCGGTCCGAGATCCAGGTCGTGACTCTTCTAGTCGAGCACTGATAGCGCCATAACCGCTCTCCTGAACTTGAACCTTTCTGTCTGAAGCGCAGATCTTGTTAAAGTACAAACTGGTTTAACTACACCCACGCGAGTAGGAGTACCAAATGCTTAATTAAGTCCGGCAGACGTCAACACTTACCCTGGAAATCTCACCAAACAAGCTTCAAGGCCACGGCTTGATACGCTCAGGGAGATGGCCGTGGTCCTAGAAACAGTACACCACGGGGCAAACGTGACGGTATGTATAGGGTGTTATAAAATAAATCGGCGCCACGAGATTCAGAGATAAAACCCACGCTTAACCGAAACTCAAAAACGAAACGGGGGAGGATACTTGAGTACAAACCCTTGACCTCCAACAGTGTAGCGACAAGCGCGCCAATCTACCTGCTACGCTTATAAACCGCTCTCAGGCTTCATCTTACATCGATCTTGACACAGTGACTGAGCCACTCTGTAAATAAGCATGTACAAGTACAAGGAAAGGTCATAAGTCAAATACAGTAAACAGATCTATTGGACCAAGTTCATGGCCAAAAGATACAACAATGAAGACGTGGTTAGCATACACAATAAACTCACAATTTAAACAAATGCTAAACCTAAAAAGAAAGCCTAGCTGGGGACGCCTCATCTAAAAACAGCACTTAAACACGTACGAGTAATTCAACGTATTCTGCCCGGCTGGCGGCAAACATGAACGATTGATTCAAAGATATAGCCGGGCTTGTAACACCAAGGACTAAATTTGAAAATTAGCGCACAATGCCTTGATTAGGCAGCTGATAACAAGTATGCTTAATTTAACATATTCTGAGGTGCCGGCTGGCAGCAAACATAAACAATTAATTCATAGATATAGAGCGCACAATGCCTTACTTAGGCGGCTCGGCCTTGTTGCGTAAGCGTTGATCGCTATGACAACGTGTCGTGGGTGGGTCCATTGGATTCCCAATTTATTCGGGAGGAAACTGTGCAAAACCCGACTGTACCACAAAAACCTGCTAGGCCGCTAGATAGCTTGCTCGTAAGATCAGATCCCGACCAAGAAAGCGGAACAATTAGCCAAACAGGCCTTCGAAAAATTAACGAGCGACATCGGCCGTTGATAACGACACCACAACAGCACCCAAGAAGCACACCCTGTCACTCACACAGCCCACCGAAAACTCTCTGTCCAAAACAAGCCACCTTATCGCGCTAGACGCCTGTCTCGTGCCGCACCTGCAGCCAATCTTATCGCATCTCGCCACGGGCACGACGGCCTGCAGTGGGACGAGTGCGACAGAAGTTTAAATTATTTAGGAAAGTATCTCGCTTGCTCCCATTGACTGGGTTGGAAATGACTGTAGCCTAACGTTCTTAACGTGGCGAAACGAGTACAGCTGCAACGAAAGCGACTAGAGCCCGGAACGGCTACGCTGAACCTTCTAGAGAACCAAAAGGTGCTTGCGTGTCGCTTTTGGAATTTTTAGATGCAAATAGCTGAAGTATTATAAGAGAAAATATGACTGAAAAGGAACCTATATACAAGCGAACTCGTCAACTTTGTACCAAAACTACTCCAAATGGTCACGTAATTATTGAATTTTAAAATGGCCTGACAATCTTCGGTAACTCCGACGCGCAGATATCGGTACCGCCAAATCCCTCTAAAACCAGGTCCCGCCGATCTTCGGTAGCAAAGGAAACCATTAAAAAATCCACCTCCCCATTTACCCTTCGCGGCGCCGATTTCGGTATTAAAGATCCTCACTCTCTTCTTCCAACCGCCCGGCCAGGTCTTCGTAACTACGCCATAAAATGAGTACTTCCAGGCCTCAGAAGAGCCCCTCACAACTACGCTGATTGATAAGCAGATTCTATATGCGTAACCACCCCGTAGTTAATTAAACGTACAACTTACATGGTACGGGCTATCTTTCTGGCTCTCGGCGAGATGTTGCGACGACGCCAGACAAAATTCCAGATTCCGCTCTGAGCTTGAAGACGGCTGCACATTCATCGCTAGCGCCGCGTTGAAGATCTTGGAGCCCGGCCGGGATTTTTCAAAGATAAATTTGGCCCAGTATGTATTAAAAAATGGTAATACCTTCTATTATGCGGGCGAAGATGATAGGTCCATAGGAGGAACTGGAATTATAATACATAAACGCCACAGTGGAAAAATCGTATGTGTAAAGAAAATCTCAACTAGAGTGATATATGTCGTTTTAAGACTATGTAAGAGATACTGTATCAAAATTATACAAGTCTACGCACCGACCACAGACCATACGGACGAGGAAGTAGATCTATTCTACGATGATGTAGCAGCGGCTATCGCAGAAAATAAAACGCAGTACACTATTCTGTGCGGGGATTTTAATGCCAAAATAGGGATTGAAACCGATGTTACAGAAACATCGCTAGGAGGTTACGGTCTGGAAGGCAGAAATGATCGCGGAGAAACAATGTTAGGCTTTTTGCTTCAAAATAATTTATTCCAAATGAACAGCTTCTTCTACGAAAAACCAAATAGAAGATGGACATGGGCAAGTCCAAACGGACGCACGAAAAATGAGATTGACTTTATAATAACTGATAAGAAACACATAGTCAAAGACGTGTCGGTAATAAACAGGTTCGGTATTGGAAGCGATCACAGGATGGTGCGAGCGAAAATAGAAATTAATATAAGCAAAGAACGATATAAAATGATAAACAAGAAGATAAGCAGACCATGGGTGCAACCACCAGATGTTAAAAAATTCCAGCATGACATCAATAAAGTGCTAGAGAATATCGAATTAGACGAAAACGTTAATAATTTAAACGAAAGAATAACAAATGCAATAGTAGAAAGTCAAAACAAACATTGCCCTAGAACAAAGAGAGAAGAGAAAATCAGTCAAGAGACTAAGAACTTAATGCAGAGAAGAAGGGACATGAGAAGTCAGAAGACGACAACAAATGAAGAGCTAAAAGAGATTAATAAACGAATATCAAAAGCTATACGGAAAGATATTAGACAATACAACACAAAAGAAATCAAACAAACCATAGAAGACAACAAAAGCATGAAAGTGCTACGCAGAAAACTTGGAAATGGAAAGAAAGAAATACTTAAAGTTAAGACCAAAGAAGGAATTATGACCACAGACAGAGAAGAGATATTGAAGGTAGTAGAGGATTTTTACCAACTGCTATATAAAAGTCAAAAAGAACCAGACTCGTCTCCAGATTTAGAGCCAGACATTTTAACATCAAGAAAGGGTATAATAAATCAAGGATCAGAATCACTACCAGACATTACTTTAGAAGAAATAGATATAGCATTAAAGAAAGCAAAGAACAATAAGGCACCTGGAGAAGACAAGGTAATTACTGACGCAATAAAGATAGGCGGCCCTTGTCTACTTAGGAAAATAAGAGACTTATACAATCTATGCCTGTATAGCAGTACAATACCAGATAAATGGAACCATGCTATTGCGATACTGCTTCATAAGAAGGGTGATATAGCTGAATTGGAGAATTATAGACCTATAAGTCTTTTAAGCCATATGTACAAATTATTTACAAGGATTATAACTACCAGAATAGACAGAAAATTAGACTTCTACCAAACAATGGAAAAGGCCGGTTTTCGTGCTGGATTTGGGACCAACGATAATCTACAAAGTGTCAAAACAATCATTGAAAAAACGATTGAGTACAACAGACCGCTAGTCCTAGCCTTTGTGGATTTCCAAAAAGCATTTGACACAGTGGAGATTGAGGCAGTTTTGGGAGCGCTGCAAGAATGCCGTGTAGACTATCGATACACAAGGTTAATATACAACATCTACAAAAATGCAAAAATGACAGTAAAACTCCACGAGAACACCAAAAGTATACCAATTGGAAGGGGAGTTAGACAAGGAGACGTGATGTCCCCCAAATTGTTTACGACAGTATTGGAATATGCTTTTAAAAAGTTAAATTGGGAAGGAAAAGGCCTAAACATAGACGGACAGAATTTGACAAACCTTCGATTTGCGGATGACATAGTTCTAATGTCAGACAATCTACAAGATATTTCGTTGATGTTAAAAGAACTTCAAGAGGTATGTAATGAAGTGGGCTTAAAAATAAATAGCTCCAAGACAAAATTTATGACAAACTTAGTGCCTAGTGAGAACTTAAAAATTGACAACAACGAAGTAGAACTAACAGACAAATATATATACCTTGGGCACGAAATACAAATCTCTAGAGATAATCAAACATGCGAATTGGAGAGAAGAGTTACCCACGCATGGGCTGCGTATGGAAAACTTAGACAGGTCTTCAAAGGTGATCTGCCGATATGCTTAAAACGACAAGTCTTCAATCAGTGCGTTTTGCCGGTCATGACATATGGTGCCGAAACTTTAACCTTAACCAACGCAACGGCTAAAAATCTAAGAATAACACAGCGAAAAATGGAAAGATCTATGCTGGGCGTATCCTTAAGAGAGCATATTAGAAATGAAGATCTGCGCCGAAGAACAGGTGTAACTGACATAATCACACAGATAGCAAAGCTCAAATGGAACTGGGCCGGACATGTGGCCCGGATGACGGACGGGAGATGGACAAAAAGGCTGCTGGAGTGGAGGCCGAGAACTGATAAGAGAAGTAGAGGAAGACCTCCCACACGATGGACGGATGATATCCGAAGAATGGCCGGAAACTGGATTCAGGCAGCCCAAAGTAGAACGGAATGGACGAAAATGGGGGAGACCTATGTCCAACAGTGGACGCAGAGGGTTGATTGATGATGATGTAGTTCGCCGATCAGCACCAATTGGTGCCAAACGCTCTATAGCACCCACGCTCCACCATCCACACTTGAGAAGAGTCCCCTAATAGTTGATTGCCCATAAATATCTGCACGTGGTCGCACTCTATGTAAAGAAATTGGCCCGTACCGGCATTTCATATTTTAGTTTCACTTCATTACGAAGCGCAGGGCCATCTCCGAGATCCCTTCACCAGAGAACCGATTTCACTGGCTTGCCACACGGGTTTGCAGACCCCCACTTGACCGGCAGGTATAAAGCCGAATTTGTACATACGTTTTATGCGTAAGTGTATTTACAAAAATGTGTTGTGAGGGACGATATACATAATCGTTCTTATGTGTTCTGAATCGAATCAATCGATATCATAAAGGAACTCGTGGCTACTGATTACGCAGATGCACTTTTATGGGAAAAAGTAAATTACAATTACATTTCAAACAATACCAGTCAGTAGGCCGTATTACACAGTTTCTTGAAAACAACTACTCTCAGCAACTACATATAAGAGTAACTCTTTTATATACAAATGATTTAGCTTTTCAAATACGTAACTAGTGCGTGCTACAGCTCTTTCGAAACGCAGTTGACTATGTTTATACGACCTTTTTACTTCTCTCAGCTAAAAGTCGAAGAAAGTGTTGTAATCGTGAAGAAATCATCTATCTAAGATTTCTTCCGATCTTGACGTTTCAGGGTTCCAAGACGACGAAAAACAGGTTTTCTCAATTCCACCTGTCTGTCCATCTGCCTGTCGGTGGTATAGCTCAAAAAGTATTTGTTGCAGGAGGTCTATATTTTACTTGTGTATTATATGTCTACCTATATCAAAACCGAATATATTTTAGCTCAAATGTATACAAGGTGAGCACCTTAAAATAATAAAATGTCTATTTTTGCTTTTACTGAGGAATAAATAAATGTAATATTTTGCACATAGATGACGAAAAATACGCAAAAATACAAAAGTAGGCAACGATAAGCGCACCGTATATAATACAACAGCGAGCTCAAATGCGTGGCCGAATGGGAGTGGGTTCCGCCCGGTCTACTGCCAAGTGTTGGAGTTCGAATTCCACTGCGTGCAATGGTTTTTTTTATTTGCAAATTGATGTCATTCGTGTTACCAAGTGTGTCATTTTATTATTACCGTGTTATTAGCAAGGTTACGTTATTCTTACCCCCAGTTTCCTCCGATTCTTCAAAATTGTGTCACAACTTCCACTTGCGTACGAAGTTCTAAGTAAAGCCCTTTACAGATTTTTCCTAATTTCGTTGATTCCTATTGCGCCTGGAAATGTTAACACTATTGTTTGCACCCTGTGTAAGTAATAAGGAATGTGTTTAATAAATTGATGTCCAAACGTTGGGAATGGCAACATACGATGAGATAAAACCCTTCTTATTCACAATCTTTAAATAAACATGCTCCTGGCCTCTTCTATTTTATGAAAGGCAATGGTAATTTTTTCTTGTAATTTTGATTTTCTGAGAGGAAGTTTGCTTCAATTAGGCGAACAGAGTTCAAATTAGATATAATAATGACATCGCCCCTAGCAGAATCGATTGCCTATCGCAATATAGGCATTCGCACGTGCCTTTAATGTAACTGTAGGACGGTTTGTTGATAAATTCAATGAACCGGAGGTGAACATTCGACGGAAGTACTCCGGCTATGATTGATGCTCGGGAGGAACATCGATGTCAGATGGAGAGAAGCACTGCGCCATTGTGATAAGACGAGAAATCGTCCCACAATCTAGTTCAGAAATTGAACCACAAATCTAGAAAATTAAACGGAAACTCGGACGGTTGCCGGTAAACTTAAACGGATTAGTACTGTTTTTCTTTGAAAATCCTAAGTTGAGGAAAGGTTCTTGATGTCTAGCCAACGCTAACGCTTTGCAGTTCTTCAAGCACAGTTTACAAGGTGAAACTGATTGAGGGATTAAATTAATTTGGTGGGTGAATCTGTATCTACAGCGTTCAACGCCATCAATATTACAGAATGATTAAAGCCGGTGACATGTTTACGTCAGAGCTGCAAAGTTTGTGCCTTTGGAATGATAAAGCCGTGTCTGCCTGTCGTAACCGCACATGTAGCTTGCAACTGGTGCTAAATTCATAACTGATAATTTTCCAACCATGCACGAAGTAATTCTGACACTTCTTAATTTGCACCCAGCTAGCTGTCGGAATAATAATTTAAAGTAGAAGATGGAATTTATTATTTGCTGCAGAACGTTAGTTAACATGTTGCATGACCTGAATGTATTGATATGGATATGTGGTTACTATAATATATTATGTCATGTTATTATATGTAATTTTATGGGATTCATACATTTGATAACTGAAAAACTTGGAAATGCAACATTGAAAAGACAAATCGCATAGGATCGAGTGGTAGACTATACCATGAGTAAAAACCATAAGTAAAATTAAAAAGTAAACAAACGAACATACATTTTATAATTTTGTGTTTACTTGTACCAAATTTTTAATTCGTTTGTGTGATTTTAATATTGTTTTCGTATATCTGACACATTTTTTCAAGGCTATGTACTTTTAATAACTGCAGTTATACAATGGTTGGTATTGCCGCGGTTATGCAAAGGTTTTTATAATTTATTGATATCGCCATTGTTACTGAAATAACTGTTGTAATACATAAAGACTGAGGAAAACTACATATTCTTACTGGTTTTTAATCTCATGAATGATATAGTCACGGTAATATAATACGCTTATTATCGATAATTTGTTGATGAATATAATGCGTTATAGTCCCAAAGCTGAAAATACAACGAATTCGTAAGACCAGTAGTATTTTATAGCATTTGGATTATAACATAATGATATTTATTAAACAAATATGGATTATTAAGCGTAGTATAAATTATAATTAGGAAGAAAATATAATGAAAATATGTATGAGAAAGAGCGTAATATTCATTTATTTAACAATATTTGCCCAAGACGTATTCCCTTTGTACTTTTTTGCTATTTATACTTAAAACACGCGTACACTTCATCCCCTGCTGTTGTATCATCCGCAAATAAATTGCGCCACCTACCATAGGAACAAGTTCCGTATGCAAACTTCTTGTTGGTGGTCCACGCTCCAACTGCATCAATCCAACGCTTGCCCAGAGATTAAACAGGTATTGCAAACTAGCTTATACAGTGTATTTTAAATTATACAGTGATGCGCCTTTATCGACATTGAGTGACATAGTTCCGTTATTGTATCAGCTATATTTAGAACTGACCTACATTTATAGTAAGCAGTAGCTATTTTTAGCCTTATTGTTCAGTTTTTTTGTGGTCTATTTACCACTGATAATCTCAACGCAACGGGTGGACCCCCTTTGTATCACACTTGATTCAATATTAAATAATTAGGAATAATAACCTCCTTTTATACTAATCATGTAAAGTATTTACATGCATATTTATTTTTAATAAATTCAATTCGATTCTAATTTTATTGTCTTTTATTTGTGTCATTTGTATGTGCTTGTTTATTTATATGTGTTATTCTTTTCTTCGGTGCATGTTGATTGTAAGGTGTCTCGGTGCTTGCAAGGAGTCCAACAAAGGCAGGTCCAAAAACACGCAGGCTGGGAAATCTCAGCGAACCACCGCAGTGAAGCAACTGCTCTTTGATTTCGCATTTATACAAGGGCAGGTCACCATGTTTATTTATTTTATAGCCAAAATCCGTGGCGCTCATTTTACCCTTTTCTTTTGGTCACAACGAACGACTATTGGGAGAACATCTTGCCCTAAGCTACGTCGTGTCGAATCGAAACCCCCTTCCACTGAGCTTTAGCTGGTCGACTTTCTGTTACAGGACAGTTGAGGTGTAATTAGGGTGACAAAGCGTTTTTGCTTATCAAAATGTCTTAATAACCAATTTACGCTATCCTCGATTAAATAACTATCCCAATTTGTGGCCTGTTATTGTCATCATGCCGCTTTCAATTGTAACAAACTGGCCTTTAAACGTGAAACAGAATAAACGCTCTCTACCACTCTTGGCTGTCTCCAAATGTCAAACCCAAAGTTCGCTCATATGGTGAAGTGGTAGCACTGCACAGAACGAACGCGCGTCAGCGCTCTACACTGCTGAAGTTGATCAAATTTCTACTTGTGACGCTGCCAACGCCGTGAACTGTCAACGCTACCCAAACATAACCAAAAATACCAGATTATGCAAAATGAGCATAAGCTGTGGTATGTTTAATTACGAAAAATGCATCTCCTTAGTACAAAAGTATCCGGTATTATACAATAAGGCAACCGCCGGATATAAAAACGTTATGTTGAGAACAAGAATTATGGTTATGTTCACAACGCTAAGCAGCGCTCATTCTGTTCCTGTTGAAAAGTGTAAGCGTGTTTTCGCGCATAGGAACGGTTGGGAACGTTGTATTCTGTTTAGCGCTTTAAGGTCGTAGGATGTCGTTTATCCTGTAAGAATTTCCGAAAAAGTATCTACTTTGACCTTTGCAAAACAAAGTACAAAATCCGTAGTACAAAAATTGTATACATATGCTAACTTGAAAAAAATTAAATGTTTTTGTGTTTATTGAACAGACTCTTTTATTTTTGTTGGCCTCCATCTTAGAATTGGTTATTGTGTGGACTGCTTTCTTACTTTGTTAGCTTCAATTGATTCGTAGGCCAAATCAGTCAAAAATTCAATATTAATGAATGACTACGTGGATACAATTGCTGGTCGGACTAACACAGGGAGACGCTGTGCAGTTCTTTAAGTACTAACGATTAATTAAAAAGTCAAAAATGGCGCCAAAGAATCTTTTTATTAACGACAAGTGTGTCTAGGTATCATGGAGAATTTTTAAACTCAAAGTAGCACAATAATCTGAAAGAAAGCACACAAATCGAGATAGCAATAACAAAAAAAATCTGATATGATACACGCACACAACTTCCTTTTACAGTGATCTTAGAATTAGGCAAAAATTTGATTTTTAATTTTTAAGCATTTGTCAAAAATTTTCTAAAATTACAAATTCTGCAAAAACGGTACAAAATAGAGCGTTAGTTGAAGAGAAAATTTTTCTCTAAAATTTTAACCTGAATTCAAAAATATAATAATATACCGAGTGTTTTATTTAAAATAGGAGTTAATAAACAAAAATTGAAAAAAAAACAAACCCATTTTAAAAGTATTCAACTGGAAAATCACCTATCTCACATTAATACACATTAAAAGTGTAATAAAAATGTGAAGTTTAAAAAAAATCGTAGAGCCGTTTTTGAAAAAATCGAAAAAAACTGAAAAATCATAAGAGTAAACACCTACTTCCGATTATGCGATTTTCTTCAAAATCTTGTTGTAGCATTTACATAGTACACAAAACTTATATATGAAGTTTCAACCCCATACCTCTTTTCGTTTCTGAGATATTCTGTTCGCATACAGACACACACACACAGACAGACAGACCAATGAAAAAAAATATGTTTTTTTAGTTCAGGCGACTCTAAAACGTGAAGATCTGTTGAAAACCCAATTTAGAATTTTTGGGGTGAATCCAATACTTCCTTTATTGTAAAAGGAAGTAAAAATAAGACAGAATTCTCATATCACAGTATAATTATAACATATAAAAATAGCATACAATAGGGTAATAAGTAATGTGATTAATAAATGTTAAAATAAAGTCATACGTACGGTAATTCATCTAGGCAAGGTTAAAGTGCAACTCAAAACACAAAAATCTTCTTGCGAGTAAATTAACATATACAACAGTTTAAGCGAATGGTAAATTTACGGCGAAATCTAAAGTAACATCTACTGGATCCTGAGGTAATCCAAGTAGGTTTTCCGAAAACGTAGCTAAACTGTACACATTATGGTAGTGCCAAAACCAAAAGGTAAGCCAATACATGATACGTTACTACAATTCCTGTGGTTGAGTCCCCACGTCCTCTCGAATTCGTACATAAAGCGTTGAAGGTTGTGCCCCAAACCGCACATAGAAGGCTGGATTTAAAATGTGCATATCATAGCTGCACCAAGTCAAGGTACCATGGCACCAAAAGAAATAAAGCGTAGAACGAAGTCAAGCCATTATTGCACCGATTGAAACCAAAATGCAAACTGACGGAGAACGCCCGAAATTCAAATAATGCGTCACAGACACCGGAATAACAACGCAAAATCGATTATAAATTAATAGAGGCGCATTCTAAACGCAACAACTTAATAATAGTTATTTATGGTATAAGGGTGTTATATTACAAATAATCGACAACAGAAAAGTTGATCCAACGTTCATTTCTCAATAAATATCAAAAAAACATAAATTTTGTATTGACAGCCGTGAAAAGTCATAGCAACAATTTTCAAAGTACCTAGAGATTCGTGTTATACGTTTGGTAGTACTAAAGTGTATTGTCAGTCTATGTTAAATTCGAGGCTAGTAGGTTAGGTTTTGTTTGTTATTTGACACAGGTTGACGCAAAACTTAACCTGCAAATCTCGAATTTGACATAGCTTGACAGTGTTTTAAATAAAATAAAATCCTCGAGTTTTATGGCTACCAAATTCTAGGGTTTTATGGCAATAAAGCTCTAGGGATTTGTCCTACATAATACAACTGATATCAGTGTAATTATGCCTGTATAATATGCGAGTTGTGGATAAAATTAGTAAGAAATTAATGACGCGAAAATAGAAAGCGTGCTGTACACTGAGTAGCGATTATGTTGAAGCTTCACGCATTCGATTCCGACTGAAAGAAATATTCATAATATTTGGCTTCAACGGATCTGAAACGAAAAATTACGATGTGTTGATCGACGTACTTAGGTAGTTGCATTGCTTGTCAGACGCATTTTTCGAAATTGTGGTAAGATGCAAATGGCAAATACCTAGAGTATTTCTTTCTCACTGTTAATAATGAAAATACTTAAGAATCAACTTCAGTAGTTTAGAAAATAAAATGTGATTAACAAAGTCTCATATTTAGAGTACCGTGGCTTCCTATAAAATAAATGGAGCCAAAGCACCCTAAACGTGAAATTGTACAAATTTTCATTTATATACTTTACAGTGACCTATAAAGGTTAGTATCTTGTTACGTTGTAGTACTTGTCAGTAAATAAAGATGTCGCGTAAAATCGCGTCCCATTTTTTAACAAGAAAGTGAAGTGTCTATTTTCTTTGTTGGTCTGTTATCGTAATTCGCGTACCTTTTTTGTACACGCTGAAGAAGGCGTCTGCTCTCAAACTAGACGCCTAGAATGCGCCTTTGAATCTGGCACAAAATTGGTGTACTCATCGGACATCTGGAAAAAGCATTTACTCACCCGCAAACGCTTATTCACTGCACTTATTTAGTTGCTACAGGGCTCTAACCGCTTTTAATAATCTTAACCCCATTGGGGTGAATTCACACTTTATACTTTAAAGTCGCCAACACGTGCAATCCTCAGCTGAAGCTGCGTGCGACTACTTAGTGAATCTGTATGTATTGAAACCCCCCTCACCCCGCCTTTAGATTCGAGTTTAACGCTACACACGCAAATTAAGTTTCACAATGCATTCACTGCACATTTCCGCACTTTCGATTATATTAAATACACTGCTTAAATGTAACACACAAGAATATACATATACAAAATACAAGTTGACTCTTACTTTTAAATATGAATATAAAAACAAGATTCACAGGCGAGGACTTCGATACCGTTTTTCAATAAGGATGATATTCTTGTTTCATTTATAAATGCAAGTAAAAATTGGCAAATGTCGGTAGTTCAAACATTCCTAGTTAACACCATTGTATTTAGGAATGATAATTCATTTTAAGGTGCAATCATATGTGCTTTATTCTGGTATACGCGTGTATCAAAGCCAATATATCGTGTGTTTTAAAAAACTCATTCGCAGCATACCATGATCAAGTTGAAGTTTGCCATAACTTGATACATACTAGTTGAAGCAAATGAACTACCATAAGTCAGAAAGAACTAAGTTACATCTTGACCTTCAACTATTTTCCTAAAAATATACAAAATACTTAATAAAAACAATTTTTATTGGCTGTTATGATTAATACACTCGTTGTTGTTGTGTAACTGCCATCTTATTTTCTTTTTTGCTTGATACAAGTAAACTTAATGCAGTGTAAACTTTTGCAATTTGACATTTTGTCTGAGCTTTTCTTTCTTTCTAAGGCCTACCCTAAATGAGTTTTATTTTTTTTTTGGAACACACGATATATTTGTTTTACACTAATTCTAAACAGATTATCGTTTATAGCAGAGTAGAAGATTGGAACCACGATACACTTATACCGGTATGCTGACTTTGTGACTAAAATTCGTTCATTCGCGCGCATGACGTCACTTACGACATAGAACACGCGGGAAGTCAGGCTGGATGCGTTAGTTCTGCAGTAGTAACGTGGTCGTGCACAGTTTTAAAGTGATTTTGTAATTGTTTTACGTTACATTTAGCCATAATGCCTAGTCGTGCCGTTGCTACTTGCAAGAATTATACCCAAAAGACAAAGAGAACTGAAATTAAATACTTCAGGTTTCCGAAAAACGCTGATTTAGCAAAGCAATGGATTGTTGCATGCCGTCGTCAAGATGAAATAAATTTGAAAAATGGTACGTGAACTACAATTATTATTCAAACCACTAATTTCAATGCGTATTACCAAAATTTAAAATTTTTTCAGCATGTATCTGTGCCAATCATTTCGAATCCAGCTGTCTCCAAATACCTTTAAAGCAACGGTTACTAAATTACAACCCAAAAAACAGCAGAAATTTAAAGGCTGATGCCATGCCTACATTAAATATTCCTAAATCTGGTCAAACTATATACAAAGAAGAAAGGTCTCTTCGATTAGAAAAAAGAACACGACGATGTGCAGTACATGAAATATTACTTTCTGCTGAATCCACTGCAATATTGGATGAATCTGTGTCTGAAAAACAACAGGACAAATCAGAGGTTGTTAGTATGGAGGTCGATGTCGTTAGTCAGACAGACAAGTGTTTAAATAGTTATTTATCCAACGAGTTTCTAAAGTCAGATACGAGTTTTATACATACTTTGTTCGACTACCACATAATTATACTAAAAGAGATTAAGAAACGTCAACACGATTTCAAATTGAGAACTAAAAATCAGGTCAGGCTGCTTTCATTGCTTTAAATTGAAAACGCACAAAATTTTATAGAAAATCGTACGACACTCATCAATGACCAATAGAAAAATTAGTTCACGATCCGTAACCAAGACAACAAGAAAATTTCTTGGAAATTTTTTGTAGGTAGATCAACCTAACTGTGAGGGCTTGTATCGTTACGATTTTCTTACCGAATCTGCATTCGAGCATTAATTCATATTCGGAAATTATTATTCGTGCATTCCAACAACGTCCTAATTTGCCCTCGCGTCCCGCTCGGGCAAATTAATACGACGTTGTTGGAACGCACTCAAAAAAATTTCCGGAAAGAATTAATGCACTTATGAGATTATATGTGATAGTTTTGACCGAAGGGTGCAGTAATATGTAAAGTACGTTTTTTTTCTATAATAATTTTCAAGGTCAATTTTCTAGGGGATAAGTTGCATTCCTGCAGAGTCCCTAGTTTTAATAATGTTGGTACATAGATATTTAGTTCTTTTCTTCCAATAAAAAAAATATTGTCATTTTGACAGATATGTCATAATTTAATATCGCTTGCTTCATTTTTGCATTTAAAATATTTCTTGGTTTTCTTTTTTTATCCGATTTTATTGATGATGATGATGATGATTCCATGTTAAAAAAAGAAATTTGTCAAGAGTTCAAATTAAGAAACTGTGACATTCAAAATTGACACATAACCATAATTTTGAAAAAATTCTACCAACACGAGGTATAAACATTTCCTAGCGTTTTAATCACAAATCTACCAACACTGTAACACTTTGACAGTTATTATAGAAAAAAGAACGTACTTTATCTTGCATAGTATACAATATCAACACGGCTTTGACGCATGAAAAGTGTCAAATAATAGCCTTCTTTAAAAAATGGCAGTCGAAAATAGTACATTATGTAACGAGCGTTGTAACTACATTTGATTACTACACCTGATTCATCCTAACGAAGAATTGTTAGAAGTCGCACTTAAGCTTGAATCAGAATTTTACGCCATGCATGGAACTTTCTTATGCAACGAGAAAAACATTTTCCGAAATTTGGCTGACAGAACTATTTCAAAATTGAAAGGAAACATTCCATTTGAAGTAGTTTTTTGTCTAAGTAGAACGCGAACGTATATAAGATTGCGGGACCTCAATAAAAAAATTAGTTTTAATAATTGCAGAAGAAAACTAGAACAAAAAATGTCAAAATTTACGAACTATAAAAAATAAATATTAGGGTGCAATTATTTCGTAAAAACTTTTCGTATTCCGGTATCGTAAACGCCAAATTAAAAAATTTAAATCATTATTGTTCATTAAAAAACTGACAAATACAACGTGCTGTCTTTTCCTGTACTCTGATGTCTCTTTTGATAGTAAAATAAAAAAGTTTTATTCAGTTTGCGCACAAATATGCATGCAACAAAAGTGTTGGTGGCCCATTTATTTTGCACCTCAGTGTAATAATGTTATAAATATACGATGTTTGTATTTTTCTCATCTTTTATTTAATAAATACTTTGATTAAGACATAATTTTATTCAAAAAGCGGGAGTGCGAAAGTATCTATCCCTATCTGACAATTGCGAATTGCGACCATTCCTCGAACAATTCGTTCAACAGAAAAATGTTGTCAATTTATAAATAAACCTTTAATATCATAAAAGATGGCAAAACTACATGGATTTGGATTTACAACAAATATTACATCATGAAAAATATAGAAAAGGCCATAAAATTAAGCTAATTTAATTTGTTAAAGCGCCCGAATATGTATTAGAATCTATTGCGAACGCTCGAATTTCTGTCGCAGGTGACGTCACGTACAATTCTGAGATGCGCACGAGCGTACCGGTATAAGTGTATCGTGATTGGAACATAATATCTCTTTTGTGTTTCTAGTTACATTGAGTCAACTTCCGGAGCTTCGTTGCATTGAGTATCCGTAACCCCAACTGGGAAGGACAAATAAAAGTTCTCTCGTTGTAAACTAAGCTACAAGGCTATTAATCTATAAAAATAGTAAGGTGTACGTACCTTTTCATTTAAATTTAACGTCCCGATAGAGGTGCTAACGAGCCACTCATTTCAAGTTTACGACATAGTATACTAATCAAGGGCGGCGACTGGCCCGTAAATAAAAAATTACTTGTAAATAATACTTACCTAAGAGAATTTAATTTTTTTGTCAAAAATATAGACTGGGAAAAATGATAAAATAGTAAATAGATACATATATAGCTTCAGTTGTAGGTAACAATCAGTTAAACATACTTTCCTAAAAGAATTTCATATAATTGTTAAAAATAGAATTTGTAAGTTATAAGTAGTTAAGTTACCAGGAATTAGGCATAGTTTTCATATAATCAGAGAAGTAAATTAGAGCAGATAGTTTTAGTATAGTTTTAAAACATTTATAATGTATGATTAAAAAACGAATGTTGCATATAGGCATATAGTATTACATATGGAATATGCAGAATAAATGAAATATATAAAAAAAAAAGTTTACCTCAATTTGACAAAAGTAGAATTCGTTGAAATTCCTTATCAAATATCTTTAGCTGTATGTGCAAATAAAAAATGCTTGTTAAAGCAATGTTCAATTTTATTTCAGTATAGGAACCTAAAAGGTCTTATTTCTGTGGCTCAAAATTTTGTGAGATCATTGAAAGAAACTAAATGCAACTTTCCAGAGTAGAGCCCTTTATAATACAAGCAGACGCATGTCGCACAAGTTGCATAAAATCCTGCATCACAGTACTTTCGCGTTTACATGTTGGCGGCCATGATGCAACCAAAACATAACCCTACAATGTCAAACATTTCAGTCGCTGTGGGTTATATTATCTATTCTCGCTGTTCTACCTCCTAACCTCATGTTTGAGTTGCCAGCTGTCTTCGTTTTCCTGTGTCTTTTTGCCTTTTATGCTTTGCATCGAACGTATACACATTAACGTAATGTCATTTTCTGAAAAGTTACTAATTTTTTTGAATTTGCCGCTTTTGTGATGTGATTCAATATGGCTGCCAAGCATGCTCGTATTATAGAAGTGGTTTATTCCAGAATAAATAAAAAAAGAAATATTTTTTCTTTTACAAATTCACTCCGGCTTGCTGTCCATAGCTTTTATTTGTCATTAATTTTTGATTCTGCAGAAAGTTACGTATTATTTTATTCTAATCACATTAAACCAAACATAGTGACCATACAAAAAGGGTGCACGATAGAATATACAATAAAAGAATGCAATGAATTGTTACAGTATCCCAAGCACTAAGTAGGTAACTAAAGTCTACACATCTTTTATCTAATAGACGTGTCTGTCTGGAACGCTGTTTTGTCCGGGACGCTGTTTTGTCCGGGACGCTGTTTCAGCAGCCAAACCGTAAGAGATAGAGAAAAAAGTTATTAAAGTTATATGTTTGGAATGGTCATGTCAGCTCAGGAACCGAATTTCAGTCACGTGACACTTCCGGTTTTGGAGAAATCACAAAGAAGACCGTTTTTCAAATAGAACGCGTATTAAATAAAAACTGTTTCGGCCGCCAAACGTAGCTGCGACCCTCTGCGCCTTAAATCCTCGATCGGTTAGGCAACCACTTTGACACCTTCCAGGTCTGGTGGTTGCCTAACCGATCGAGGTTTGAAGGCGCGTTAAATGAGACATTTGTCTCACTGGACTGCTAGTTACCCTTATTCTGTGACGTCAGAAATAACCAAACATAGCGTTTAAAACGTATGTCTTATATTACAGTGAAATTCAAGAAAATAATTTAGATCACAGGTAGTACACTTCACAAAGAGTTTGACATACCGGGTGAATATTCCAAAACCGAACATAGGCATTTAACATGGGAAAAAGGTTTTTCACAGATTGCTGCTCCCCATTTTAACTTAAAGGGTTTATAATGACACCAATCGAAAGAATTTTTTTTCTCATCTAATGATGTGCGCATTAGTATATTTTCAGTTGTACTTCTTTATTATTTTATCGAAAATAAACGAGGCTGCGTGCGCTATTGCGCGGTCTATCCTAATCAATTTACCACCATTTTTAGGCTTATTACGTTGGGCCATTCCGTTCTGTTACACACTCCGCCCCTGCCTCCCTCTGCCGTCCACCTGACCAAAGAAGGGAGTCCCCGGGGCTCCGCTCCTCTCCAAGGGAGCCCTCGGGGCTCCACCCTTCTCCAAGAGGGCCCTCGGAACTCCGCTCCTCTCCAAGGGGACCCTCGGGGCTTCGCCCTTCTCCAAGAGGACCCTCGGGGCTCCGCCCCTCTCCAGGGGGCTCTCCAATTAATTTCAGTAAAGAAAATTGGAAATCTTAAAATTATAGTCGCCAACGGCATAATGAATCTGTCACTTGAATGACCTTTGAATCTGTTTATTGTCTTACGAGTCATGGCTCAACATGATTTTCCGAATTGAATTTATTGCGAATTTTTGATAAAATAATGAGAAATACAACTGAAAATTAACTAATTCGCACATCATTAGATGAAAAAAAAAATCTTCTTTCGATTGGTGTTATTATAAACCCTCTAAGTTAAAATGGGGAGCAGCAATCTACGAAAAACCTTTTTCCCATGTTAATTGCCTATGTTCGGTTTCGGAATATTCACCCGGTATACCTAACCTTTAATGTAAGGGATGCTTTAAATAGCACATTATTCAAACCAAGACATTCTTGATCTACTTAATTCAACGTTTCTCCTCTTCGAAAAAGTACCTAACGCTTAAAACAAGATTTTAGGCTTGCTCGCTTGTTTGTTACTGCGCGTTATTTTACTGTCATTTTGGACAAATGTTACATTGACAGTATTATAAAACAAATTATACTTAAAGCGGACCTGACCAAAAATTGCAGATTTTTTGTTTTGTTCAGTTCCTTACTGTTACATAAGGATAGAAAATTTTTATCCCACAGAAAAAGGGTAATGTGTAGACCTTAAAATTGTATTTAAAGTTTCTTCAGCATTACAGAAATTTTTGTGCCAAACTTTACATATTTACTACAAAATTTAACCCGACACCTGTTTAGGGTATTACTTTTTAGATGAATAAGAAGAAGACTACAAAATTTGGGATTTATCAATTAATAAAAACTTTATTTAATTAAGAATTACTAACTGTTTCGTTGTAAATACAAGAAATTAGTAGAGAATAAAAGAAAATAGAAACATAGGAAGATGATGAAATTTTTTTGCTTTTATTATTTTAATAAAGAAAAAGTGTTGCAACCACATTCTACAAAGCAGATTAAATAAATCTAAGGGACATCGATATTGGCCTGAAATAGTACAGAATTTCGATTAAAACAGAATGAGAATCGAAGACTTTTCAAACTGTTCGCTTTGTGTCGCTTTAATTTACAAACAAGCACAGAGATACTTAGATTTTTAAATTTATTTTGACGTTACAAACGCATTGTAACTTTGCCTCGAGCAAAAATTGTTCTTTGTTACTAAATTAGGAACCAGGTTACCAGTTCCGACTTCATTCTGTATAATAGATTAGGTATGGCTACTGTTATAAGTTTATTTAACCCCTCACATGGCTAATTCTTATGGCTCCACCAGGATTTTGTATGGTTGTCCAGTGCGCCAGTGCGGCCCTGCAGTTGTTTCTCTTATTAACAGGACCTTTGCCTATATTTTAAGCAGAATTTGATTCGTTAATGGAGCATTTTCTAAGTGACTAATTTTTTAATTTGGAATATGGTAGGAATATGAAGTACAACAAGAATATTATATAACTAAAAACAATTAAAAATTCGTTTTTAATTGCGTAACCTAGTTACTCAATACAAACAATTACGAAAAGCAAAATGCCGTTTAACGGTTAATTTAATACACATGGAAAATATAATTTTGAAGTACTTTTGATATTAAAGTCTTGTGTAAAAATGCAGAGCAAAAATTTTTGAAGATACTTTTTCACGAATTTGCAGTGATGGTAGGTCGCCGAACTAACACTCCTGCAACTTACTGGCAGATGGCACCACATTGCAAATGTCACTGTCATACAAATTAAATTTCTGTAAAGCTGTTTAATTTGTAGGTTTGCAGCATAATTTCTTGCAGTTGCATACAAAATTGTGGTGAGTTGGAGTTTTTCGAGATTTGCTGAAAAAACTGGGTAATTATAAATTAAACGCGTTAAAAAGCGAAACACTTTTAATTCAGTAACAAGAGGGAGCACAGGTAAATATCCTTCATACTAAATTTTAACCGGTTCCAAGTGTGTGAAGCCCTTTAATATTAACCCAAATTTCTGATTTTTATCCTTCACGGCAATTACTTATGTGGGTGGTGATTGCATGTTTGGTGATGTGGACTTTCAAAGTCTGACTCAGTTCATTCCAACTCCACAGACTAGCAATGCAAGTCATGCAGCAATCGGTGCTCCTGCTCGTGTTGGCCTTTGCAGCCATCGCCATCCCCAAGCCTGAAGAGAAGAAAGACCGCGTATTCGAGAGGGAACTGAGCGCCAAGGACCATTATCACAATGAACATCATAATCTCCAGTACGATCATGAGGCATTTTTGGGAGAAGAAGCCAAAACCTTCGACCAGCTGCCACCTGAAGAGAGCAGGCGCAGACTAAGGTAAGAAATTAACATTTAAGCCCTTAGTAGTAGCTCTACTAACAACCAATTTTTCTACAGTCTCATTATTGACAAAATAGATCACAATAAAGACGGAGTTATTAATTTAGAAGAGTTAAAAGACTGGATTAGGTATGCACAGAAGCGCTACATCATGGAAGACGTGGACCGGCAGTGGAAGCAGCACATTTCAAATGCTAAACAAGAAACGCTCGCATGGGCAGATTACAAAAAAATGGTGTACGGCTTCCTCGACAACAGAGATCCTTCCGACGACAAAGACGACGAAGGTTATTCTTATAGAAATATGTTAAAGCGTGACCGCCGCCGGTGGTCAGCTGCTGATTTAAACGGAGACGACGTTTTGACCAAAGAAGAATTCTCCAACTTTCTCCATCCTGAAGAGAATGACCACATGCGAGACATCGTCGTTCTTGAAACCATGGAAGACATCGACAAGGACAGCGATGGGAAGGTGTCCGTTGCCGAGTACATAGGGGATATGTACAGGCCCGACGAGGGCGAGGACGAGCCGGATTGGGTCAAGAGCGAGCGAGAGCAGTTTGCCACCTACCGTGATAAGGATGGGGATGGGTTCATGGATGCTGGGGAAGTGAAAAATTGGATCCTGCCGCCTGATTTCGACCATGCCGAGGCCGAAGCTCGCCATTTGATCTACGAGGCCGACTCTGATGCTGACCAAAAATTGACCAAAGACGAGGTTTTGAACAAATATGATCTCTTCGTCGGCTCCCAGGCTACTGATTTTGGCGAAGCACTCGCCCGCCACGACGAGTTTTAATTGAGCTGCAGTAGCTGTGGTTGTCGGCACCAAGAAAGGAAAAGCCTGGTAGTATTAGCGAGTTACTAATGGTTTCCTTATTTACTTAAGTACAATTAAAACTAATAGAATCTCATTTGCTTTTTTTATATTTGTATTACTGCAGTGTTTTATATCGTGTTACTATATTTTTATCCAATGGTATTTACATGTCTGATTGTTATGTAATTGGGGTTTTGGAAAAAAAGGGGTTCAGAGCATCTTGGTCGTCTCGTACAAACTTGTTGCAATTGTACATATTTGACAGACAAAACCATAACCACTCTGGGTCCGTTTTAGTACTGAACAACCGTTCCTTAGGCTTAAGTGTCTTGCTGTGACCTGGCATAAGGAAATTGTCAAATAGTGGAATTTGTAGTTTCCATCAAATTTCAGTTTTATTGATGGCATTTTATTCTATTTTACCAGCAACATATTAATTACTCTTTTATACTTATATTATGTCATATATTTATATAAAATAATTGAAAATGCCATTTGCCAGGTCAAAGTCTCGAAGTGAACCAAACCTGCCTATGCCAGTTAGTTTTAAGTTGAACCACGTGTTCGTTTATGCATTTTATGCCAATAAATCCAAAGCATTTATTAATTTTAGCGTCTAGTTGTTAATCTCAAGTTAATTATAAGATAACTTTACATTTTCCTACATGCAATGAATCTTTGGTGCTCTATTTTTATAAAGCGGTGTTGTACTAGTTCAATTCAATAAATATATACAAATAGCTCCATTTTTTTTATATTTGGCGGACACAAATTTATTAGTGCTTATGGTACATAGTAAGACACATCTAAAAATGCACAGCTGCCCTGCTGGCAGCAATGGATAATAAAATTAATAAAAGCTGCTTACGTCAGCCTGTACCAGCTTAATATAATCGTCTCCCGTGTTTAATTGAAGTTAATCAAAACATGATTAGATACTTTATAGTCAAGTTTCTTGAGCCCATTGCAGAATATAATCGTAAAATGTTTTTTCCTCTTGCATGAAAGTTAATTAATAGGTGTGGATGTTGCAACCATGAAATTGGTAATTTATGTGCCTTTGTTAACATACAAGCTGCAGGCTTCTTTACCTAAACGTGTTTGTTTTATAATGGTTTTGGAAGCAATTGTTGCTCAAAAGGATGTCCAGCAGTTTAATCCAATTAATATTTTCATAATTGCACACCTTGCAAAGTTAGTTTCCACATCGGTGCTTTTGATATTTCTTTACGCATGTTAAACTGGAAATTTTGTTTAATTTTCTTTCGACTATATTGTGCAAAATTTTAACTGAATACACATTAAAAAAATCATACCTGAAAGAAGTATAAAGCTCGATTCACATTATAGTGCAAGGCACATGCCATGCACGGGCAGGGTACGCGCTCGGCAAAATTTATTTCTCATGAAAGCTTATGCATTTTGTCGGGGGGCATTCACACTAGGCGATCACCTGCTCGGCAAGCGACGGTGCTTGCGCGCGGGTTTTCTTTCGAACAATATTTGCCGAGCACGTGCCGAGCCCGTTTCGCAAAAAAAGTTTTGTGTGAATACTCAACCGGGCAGTCGATAGGCGAAATCAACAAAATAATGAGTTGTCAGCAGAGACAAACTTTTGCAGTGGAGATGAGTAAAATGCTACTAGAATATGTACGCAAAAATGAAGAATTGTATGATTTTTTACATCTTTGTTATGACTTTTTAGCATATTATGTACCCAAAAACGTCGTTTTCTTTTTTAGCATCACTTTACAAAGTTCTCTTTATCTTCTTCGTCTAAAATTAAAGAATTTTTTATTAATGTTAAAGTTGACAACATATTGTAAAAGCTCTTAAAGAACGACTGAAACCCGCCGCAGTGTGAATGCTTGAAGAAATCCTTGCTCTTGCCGAGCCCGTGCAGTGCCCGTGCCTGGCATGTGCTTTGCACTAAAAATGTGAATCGGGCTTAAGTGGCAAAGTGTTGAGTACAGACCTGCGAAACCAATTGCATCTATTGAGATAAGTCTCTTTAAGTCTGAAATGTTTTCTATTTAGCCATGTTTACCAAGGTTGGTGAAACTGATGCTGATAATTCGTAGAGGAGGTTGCCTCGTTCGCATTTAAATATATAGTTTCAAATGTTCTCATACTTTGTCAAAAATGTCCAGAACTGCACAAATTCTGAGACCGAAAGGTGCCAAAAAAATTAAATGGACTCCAGACAATATAACCTGGGCCTTTACTTTACGATAATTGAGCAAAAGAAGTTACTTATATTTGAAAGGATACTTCAAGAATCCCCCCCAAATGCAAACATAACCTCAAACACAGTAGTCAAACGGGACAACAAAAAAATGAAAGAACAAAACTCGACTCCGACATCAAAACCAAGAGAAAAGATCCAGTCAATACTTACGCATTTTCCAAAAGGCACTAACCCTCCCTCAAAAAACGGAAACAAATAAAACAAAATAATTCAGGACTGACCGACGACGATCACGGACAACGAATTTACACAAACAACGAAACAAAACCAAACACAAAATCTACTTCCCAGAATTTTGGTCACAAGGGAAGTAAAATACCAAAACCCTCCAGGATCTAACACAGGCACTAATAAAAATACTCAAAATAACAGTCTAAGAATATGCACTATGAACGTTCGCACTCTACGAACTGAAGAGAGAGTGCAAGAATTAGAAGCAGCACTACTAAAAATAAACTGGGATATACTCGGAGTAGCTGAAGCAAGAAAAAGCTGAGAAGAAATTACAGAAAGGAAAAATGGGTCAATATTGCTCTGGAAAGGACAAGAGACAGGTTTTGCAGGTATTGGTTTCTTTGTCAATAAAGCTCTGGCAAAGAATATCCAAGAATTTCGTGGCATTACAGAAAGAATTGCAGTATTGAAACTAGAAATTGAAAATAATAAACATTTAACCATAATTCAATAGATCACTTTTACGAAACACTTGAACAGACGATCAATGAATATACATCCGAAAAAGAACAAGACCAACTAATCGTAATGGGTGATTTTAATAGCAAAATAGGCTGGAAGAAAGCTGGAGAAGAACCTGCACTGGGCCCGTACGGCTATGGAGACAGAAATGGCAGAGGCGACAAACTAATTGAATTTGCACTAAGTAATAATCTAACAATATGCAACACCCTTTTCAAGAAACGAGCAGGAAGAAGATGGACATGGTTGTCACCAAATGCGAAGTTTAAAAATGAAATAGACTTTGTACTAACTAATAAAAAGCATAGGGCTACAAATAACGAAGTAATAAGTAGATTTGATTTTGACAGCGACCATCGGTTAGTAAGAACAACCTTCAGAATAAATAAACCCTTCGAAAGATACAAGACTTTTGAAAGTAACAAAACATATACGAAAAGTAATCACTGGGACGAAAAAGCCTACAGAACCAACCTCCAACGTTTACAAACACAAAATAGCAGGAGCCACAACAGAGCAGCAATACAATGAAAGCAAGCAAAAAGGCAAGGACAAAGCAGAATCGCTTTCTGAAAATACCAAAAATTTAATTAAGCATCGAAACGCTTTGAAAACAAGAAGACTAGAAAACATCACAGCACACATAGAATACACAGAAATAAACAAAATTACAAAAAGAGCTATAAGACGCGAAAAACGACAACAAGAACGAAAAATCGAAGCAATATTAAACCATAATGGCTCAACCAAAAAGGACTACAAGCAACTTTCATCCGCGAAAAAATGGATCAGCAAACTGCAAGACCCAAACAATAATAATGCGACTACTTGCAACCGCGACGAAATAATGAAAATAGCCACCAACTATTATAAAGAACTGTACACTACAAGGATAAACAAAAGCCAAGAACGAAAATCAAAGAAACAAGAACCTACACCTAATAGCATACCGAAAATACAAAAGTGCGAAATCCGAACAGCCATCCATGAACTTAAAAAAGGAAAAACCGCAGGAGAAGATAATATTACAAACGAAATGCTAAAATCAGGATTAGAAGATATAATTCATCAACTTTACCTTTTATTCAACAAAATATTAGATGAGGGAAAAGTACCACAGCAATGGACGAGATCATCCATAATTTTACTCCACAAAAAGGGAGAAATAGTCAAAATATCAAATTATCGACCAATAAGTTTGATTTCGAATATGTATAAAACTTTCGCTATTATCATTCAAAAACGCATATATACACAATTAGAAAAAACTCACCAGCCAGAACAAGCAGGATTCAAGAAGGGCTATTCCACCATCGACCACTTGCAAGCAATCACTCAGCTAATAGAAAAACACAACGAATTCAACGTCCCGCTGTACATAGGATTAATTTCTTACAAATTTACTCTTTGCAGACGACGTAGCATTGTTTGCAAAAAGCTCATCCGAACTGGAAAAAATGTTGCAAGCGCTAAACAAAGAATGCATAAAAATTGGTTTAAAAATCAACATGACTAAGACCAATATACTCACCAACAGTAGCAGGAACCGCATTTTGCTGGATGGTCAAGAAATTTTTTATAAGGAAGAGGCTATTTATCTTGGAAAAATCATATCCTTTAAAAATAAAGACAGCAAGGAAATCCAAAGATGCATAACTCAAGGGTGGCAAAAATTCTGGTCTCTGAAAACAATTTTGAAGAGTAACATGTCTACAAAACTTAAAAGTAAAGTGTTCAACCTGTATGTAATCCCGACCTTAACTTACGGTGCACAGACGTGGGCTACAAACAATAGTGAACTCAACAAACTTCAGGTCACTCAAAACAAAATGTTAAGAAACATACTAAAAATAAAACTTAGTGATCACTTAAAAATTGTGGACATAAGGAAGCGATTCCAAACTGAAGATATACAACACTACTGCAAGAGGCTCAAACTGCGTTGGGCAGGTCATGTTGCAAGAGCAAAAACGAGATGGACAGAAAAGATAACTCGATGGAAGCCAAACTTATATAAAAGAAGAAAAGGTCGACCTAAAACACGTTGGGAAAACGACATTGTGTCCATAGCTGGGGAAAGCTGGATGAAAGTAGCCCAGGACAGAGACACATGGAAAACCCTGGAGGAGGCCCTTGCCCAATAATTGGGATTCATATGGGCTAATGTATGTATGTATGTATGTATATTTGAAAGACACGTTGAATTATTCTATAAAATGTATATGCAGCAGAACCTATTATAAGCGATTCTGCAGTTTTTGAAAATTGCTGGAAGGGCTATGTCAAGAATCGAAAGATTAATAGTTCTTCAGTATGATGCAGAGCTGTTCCGAGTACAGACAAAAAGTACTCGAGTACCAGGTACAAATACTTTACTTAAAATGTAATCGAGTACCGAGTACAAGTACACAATGAAAGTATTCGAATACCTATACAAGTACAGAGTACCGAGTACAGAGAAATGCAATGGCGGAACAATGGTAAAAACAAAACAAAAAATTTTTTATAAAGTTTTAATTTATTGGCTTTCAAAATTGTCATTTGTCAGGGCACGACGACGTGGTCTGTTTACCAATATCGCAAATGAAAATAATCGTTCTGCTGCGGCCGATGATGGCACGTATGTATTATAGGGCATGAAAAGTTTTTTCATATTGGGGTAATCATCCAGCATTGACAGATTGGTCCGTTTATCTTCAAGGTAATGTAGAAGTTCAAGTTCAATTTTGGACGTCTTTTTATCTAGAATATGTGAGGCTTTCGATTTTTGGGTTTGGATAACATGAAGAGATGAAAGTTCGAGTACATTATTATTATATTAATCAAAATAAAAATAACCATCATATTCTAGATCCTGATCTTTGGGGTTGCTGTCACAATTTTCAGAATATATTTCCAGCAGCAGTTTAACTCATAAAATGATCAAATCGTTAATATCTCCAAAATTGTTGAAGCTATCTATTTAAATTTTCGCACCTTTGTAGTATTAAAGAGTAGAGTGCTATGTGGTAACTAATGTCAATATATATAAACAAATTGTGTATGTTAATAAAAAGGTCTCAGTTCTTAAAAGTGTTTCATACTTACTTACTTACTTCATCTGGTCCTCTTCTACCGTTAGGTGTCGAGGGATTGTACGGGTCTTACTTGCAGAATAGCTTCCATCTCTTCCTCTCCTTCGCTGTTGACACTGCATGTCTCCAGCTGCTTCCTTTTTTCTCCACTATTCTTGCAATTTCCCCATTCCACGTTTTCTTTGGCCTTCCTTTTGTTCGTTTCATATTGATAATAAAGCAATCATCAACATGGTAGCAGAGCGTGGTTCCTCATAAAGTGGACTTGTTTCGTTGCGGCAGTGAAAGCACGAGATTTGGCGTATCGCAGGTTGGTGTTGTTCACTGGATTTTTCGCACGGCATAAACATGTAATTCCACGGTATTGAAAAATTACGAGGTGCTGATAATTGGAACATCTGGAAATTTGCGGTGAGGAATTTACTGCGTGGAACTGAGGGAGCATACGAGGTTTGCAATGGCGAATTAAAAAAACCGGAGCCGGTGTCGGAAGATACGGACGTTGATACACTTGCCGCATATAGCGTGAGTTGGAAATCCTGGGACAAGGCGGATCGTGCCGCGAGTCAAATCATCGTTAAAACTCTGGAGTCCAAGGTAATGGCCCTCCTGATAACGTGCGAGACAGCAAAAGATATGTGGCTTAAGTTGCATTCAGTTTATGAGCAACAAACAAAGCAAGCTGCCCACACTGTTCAGGCAGAATTTTTTAGTTTTAGTAAAAATCCTGCTGATGATATTGTTACTCATATTGCAAAATTTGAAGGTCTTATTTTGCGTTTGCAACAACTTAATGTAGAACCGGATGAGTCATCGCTCATGGTTAAACTACTGGACTCCCGGATGACTACGAGAGCCTTCGGCAAGCGTGGTGGGCGAGACCTGATGAGCAACAAACAGTCGCGAACCTCGTGGGACTACTAACTTCTGACGAAAAACGTCGACAACAACGAGCTGAAAAACAAGATGATTTGGTTGCACTAATGGCGAACCAAGCCAAAATTCAAGGGAGAAGCGATCGTGGCAGTTTCAACAACAATAAAGTCAAAGTCAAAGAGAGCAACATACCCTGGAGACAGAAATGACAGGGGCAAGCACGTGGTAAGGTGTTTTCGGTGTAAAGCCGTTGGCCATATTCATCGAAATTGTAAAAGACAAAAGTCCAGCAACACGAGCACGTCGAAAGATAAGCCAAAAGACGAGGCATTCGTTTGTGAAGTCCTCAACGCTGAAGAATATGACTCGTGGATCGCCGATTCTGGGGCAACGGATCATGTGTCTCATCATGGTGAATGGTTTTCGTCCTTTGAACAGTTCCCTACGTCGGTCAAAGTATATATTGGTGATAAATCGACAATGGATGCTCTTGGTAGAGGTAGGATTAAATTTGAGGCTCTTGTTGACCAGAAGTGGATGCCCTGTTACATGGAAAACGTGTTGTATGTACCAAATGCCCGAAGAAACTTATTTTCAGTAATCTCAGCCCTGGACAAAGGAATGCAGTTTATTTCTACACAAAGAGGATGCCAATTCGTGAAGAATGGAATTGTCAAGGCATGTGGTGTACGAGGTGGTCAACTGTTCAAGATGGCGATTCGAGTAAAACCTCCGGAAACTTCGTGCCTGGCTGAAGTACACTGGTCATCGAAGGATACGCTGCACTTTGGCACGAGAGGCTTGGACATCAAAACAAACGCCACGTAAAGCAAGTTCTGAAAGATCACAGAGTGGAATTTGTTGAGGATGACCAGTTTTGCGGAGCCTGCGTGGAGGGTAAACAGCATCGAAATAGTTATATCGAGCGTAGACAACGTGCCACTGAACCTGGTGAAATTATACATGCCGACTTGTGTGGTCCCATGGAATGCACATCGTTGAGTGGATCAAAGTATTTCGTGTGCTTTACATGTGAATTTTCAAAACTTCGCATTGTTTATTTTCTGAAAGAAAAGTCAGAAACTGCGGTGAAAATTACTGAGATGGTTCAAGTCGTCAGAAATCATCGTGGAAAACCGATGAAGATTTTCCAATGTGATGGAGGTACGGAGTTCGACAACACTGCAGTACGGAAAACCATGGCTTCCAATGGAGTAGCACTGGCGATTACCAATTCGTACACCCCACAACAAAATGACTGTGCGGAGCGGACCAACAGAACTGTGGTGGACCTTGCCCGGACGATGCTCTTGGCGAAAAACTTGCCCAAGTTTTTGTGGGCGGAGGCAGTAAATGCTGCAGTATATATTTTAAACCGAAGTGGCCCAAGCAGTATTAAAGGAAAATCGCCATATGAACTGTTTACGGGAAAAAGTATCCGCTTGGAGAAATTTCATGTTTTTGGTACAGGATGTTATGTACACGTGCCAAAAGAAAAACGCAAGAAATGGGACGGAAAAGGCAAACAAGGCATATTCGTCGGTTATTTAGACAACGTGGACGGTTTTCGCGTTTGGTACAAGTCGGAAAATCGTATTGTTTGGAGTAAATATGTCGTATTTGAGCCTGATATCGCAGAAAAACTGTTAAGTTTGTTTCCTAGTGGAATTGACGACTGCTCGCAGCTCGAGGAACAAAAGGGGGTGTCTGATTTGTCTCCCTTGTCAACAGACTCATATGAATCATCAAAATCAGAACTGGAGCATGATTTAGTTCAAAAGCAGGACTCGGAGAATCCAACGTCATCTATGAGAGGGCCGCAGTTACGAGATCGTTCTAATTTAAAAGGACCGAAGCGCTTCATAGAAATGATGATCTCCGAAGTCAATGTACCAAAGAATTATATCGAGGCGATCAATTCAGCGGAAAAGGTGCACTGGAGGACAGCGATGGAAGAAGAAATGGCATCCCTGAAAGAAAACTCGACATGGGATTTGGTAAAATTACCAGCAGAACGTAAAGCTATTTCAAATCGCTGGATATTTTGTGTTAAACGCGACGCCGATGGTAAAATCGGTCGCTATAATGCGCGATTGGTCGTCCGAGGATTTAGTCAACGAGAAGGGATTGACTATAACGAAACTTTCAGGCCTGTTGCACGTTTTGACACGATTCGGACAATGATAAGTATTGCTGCAAACGAGAAACTGGAGCTCGCTCAATTCGACGTCAAAACAGCATTTTTAAACGGCGTAATTGAGGAAGAAATTTATATGCAACAGCCCGAAGGTTACGACGATGGCAGCCAACGTGTGTGCAAACTTCAGAGAAGCTTGTACGGACTGAAACAGTCTGCACGGTGCTGGAATAAACGTTTCAGGGACGTGTTAATTTCTTTTGAATTTCATGAGAGTGCAGCGGATCCATGTTTGTTCTATCGAATCTCGGATGAAGACAAGCTGATCGTGGTAGTATACGTCGACGGCGGATTAATAATACTGGGTGATCAATAATGATTGTAGGGTTCGCAACTTCGCTATGGTTGTATTGTTATCAATAATGTATACCGGGATCCACGAAAATATGTTGTTTATCAAAACTTTCTTCCCCCGCGATCATATGCGTGCACATAAAAATTTTAGATCTGTCAATAATTGATGACAGACTGTCATTTCTGTTGCAATAAGTAGATTAATGAAATTATTTCTATAATTCTCATAAACTCAGTCTTTAGTAAGACTTAAACTGCATATCTGATTGCTTTATCTGGTAAGTAGATTATTTACAGAGCTTTGTTTTGAATAAGAAAATGTGAATAATTTTAGGTTACAATTTCTGATGAAAACAAATTTATATTGGAGGCTTGTTTTTGGTCTGGGAAACGTGACCAAAATGGCGTCTGGCAGTATTCACAAGCTCCTTATTTCGCCAAACTCCAGCAGCAATTCGCAAACAATGACGTTAGCTATGAAACTTTTACACATGTTCGTCGCATTATCAACCGATTTTGGGATACTGGCAGTGTCTCCAAGGGTAAATCTCTTGGCAAAAGGCCTGCGCTTAATGAAAAAGCCTTAGAAGATATTCAGGAGAGATAGGAACCAAGCCCCAATAAATATTTAAGGCGACTGTCTGCTGAAACTAGTAATGCGTATAATACGTTTTTATTACTAAATGCTGATTATTATTAAATGTGGGGCTTTCGTATGGAACATGCCAGATGGCTTACCGAAAAAAGCTGCATGTGCACCCATACAACGATGGAATATTTATCACAATATTTCCAGGATAGACTAATAAGCACAGGTCGATGGTCACAAATTGTATTTTTTTGCTAATTTTGTCTCATCTTTGTTGTTATATTGAGTGTTTTTAATAAAAGAAACGTTCTTGCCTTTAAGTGATTTCAATTTTATAATTAAAAATGGTTATATGTTATTTTAGTTCTTCTTGTATGCTTGTTCAATTGTATTAACTTTTTGTGTAACAAAACGTGCACTATGTATAATTTAAAACGTTGCAATAATATATTTATTTTTAATATACCACCAGCTTTTAAATGTCTCGCCCAATCTGAAATACCCGCCTGTACGCCACTGGAAATAGTTGGGACCACTGCATGTGCTAAGTGGATAATAGCTTTATTTGAAGGAGGCGGCACATTCAATCATTGTTGATCACCCGGTAGCAACTAAGAAAATCGCAATTCAAAAATTCCTGAGCCAACTCAAAGAGGAGTTCAAGATAACGACCGAGCCTGTTGGGTATTTTTTGAATGTGCACATCGAACGTATTGATGACAATTCAATAAGTCAGAAGAGGACATTCTCCGGCGTTTCAACATGGAAAACGCGAATTCTGTTTCGACTCCAATCGTGAGATGCCAACTGACAGGGGAAGTGACGGATGGTGACATGACAAATGCCCCTTACCGAGAGGCTGTCGGGTCTTTGATGTATTTGGCGGTGGCAACACGACCTGATATTGCCTTTGCTGTGAGCTACGTGTCGCAGTTCCTTGAAAAACCCACTGAATGGCACTGGACGATGGTCAAGCGGATCCTGAAGTACCTCAAGGGGACAACCGGAATGGGTATTCGATACAGCTCAGGCTATGTAGCGGGAGAGCTGGAATCCTACAGCGACGCAGACTATGCAAGCAACGAAATAACGCGCCGTTCTGTCAGCGGCACAGTCTTTAAGTTCAGCGGTGGAGCTATCGTTTGGGCTAGTAAACGGCAGCAAAGTGTCCCACTGTCAACTACGGAAGCAGAATATGTAGCCGCCAGTGAAGCTGCCAGGGATGCGGTGTGGTTGGTACGTCTTTTCGACGAGATTTCACAGCTAAAATCAGTGCCCAAGCTCTTGATAGACAATGCAAGTGCGATTAAGCTTACAAAAAACCCGAGTTTTCATAAACGTTCAAAACATATTGATGTGCGTGCCCATTTTGTTCGTGAACGGGTTCAGAATGGAGAGCTGGAAATAGAACATGTTTCGAGTGAGGACCAAATAGCCGATATTTTGACGAAGCCGATTCCGCGAGTGAATTTCGAACAGCTTCGGAAAAAAGTCAGGAATGATTGAACTCAAAACGTAGTTTTTTTTTAAATTTGTGGTTAAGCTCATTCCTTGTTTCTCTCATCGTCCTGTTTGCAAAAATTTAAAGTTTAAGGGGAAGTGTTGAAGCTATCCATTTAAATTTTCGCACCTTTGTTGTATTAAAGAGTAGAGTGCTATGTGGTAACTAATGTCAATATACGGATGGGGCCATAATTATAACGGGTGTTCATAAACAGTCGTCATCCCAGTTGCTTTGAAAAACAAAACGTTATATCTTTGATTAATTCGTGCAGCACAATGAAATGTCATTGAGTACTGTCATAGCGCATTTTTTCTCAGTTTTAATAGACATACGTTTCTGAAGTCAAAACCTACTGGGATGACGACTGTTTATGAACACCCGTTATATAACAGCAATGAGATAACATGAATAACAAAATAGAATGCTTGAGTAAGAAAGAGATGGCCATACGAAAAAATTATTTCAGTAGGCATGTTTAGTTGACAAATGTCATAATTAAATTAAGCATCAAGCCTTCTCGAATATTTGCTACTATGTTTATCTCTTTCTTACTCAAGCAATACGAGTTATTTTCTTGTTCATGTTATCTCATTGCTGTTATATATAATTGTGGCCCCATCGGTATATAAACAAATTGTGTATGTTAATAAAAAGGTCTCAGTTCTTAAAAGTGTTTCATATTGATAATAAAGCAATCATCAACAAAAATAGTTAACTTAGACACACAATTTGTATTAAAAATATTAGCCTTTTGACATAATACTTTTATTAATCTAATCGGAAAACCGATAAATAGTGGATAAAAGAAGTTGTTCTACAAGGCGTATTTGAATTATATAGGACGAAATTATTGTAAAACACGAACAATCACACAAACTTATATTTTCCTAGTGTATAACTGAGTTTGAGTTCAGAGGACCCTCTACTGCATTCTTATTTGAAATTTAGTATAGTAAGGAAATCAGCTACAGGGTTGCCAGGTCTAGTGAAATTTCACTAGATCTAGTATTGTTTTTTTTTCGATTTAGTGAGTTAGTGAAAAGTTTTATCAAAATGCCCATTTCTAGTTATTTTTTCGCAATTGAAATGCAAATATTATTTTTAAATTCGCGTGCAATTATTTGCCAATTTAGTTTTCTCAAAAAATGTTTGTGGTCAACTTTTTCTTAATTTTGTTACGCTTTAGCGATAGGTACACAACGAATAATTGCGAATAGAGGATGTCGAAACTATTGTCTGCTATTTTGATCTAATATAATGACATTTTTTTGTCGTTTTCAACGTCAAAATGTTACATATATATTCGCAGTAGTCACAATATGAAATTTCATATTGACACTAGTGCTAATATGAAAATTTAAAACAACATTATAGATTTAAGTAAATTTACGAAAGGAGGTCAGTAATTAGGTCACAAAAGAGTGTTAACAAAATACCCAGAGAAATACTTAGCCGAAAACAAGTTTTATTTTTCAACAAAGTCACCACCTACATTAATACACTTCTCCCATCGCTTTATCAATGCCCCAATACCTGCTGCATAAAGTCTTTGGGCTGAAGTCTCAGCCACATGCGCTCCTCACGTTCAACATCGTTGTCATCCACGAAACGTTTACCGCCAAGCAGGCACGGATGGGACCATCGGGAGCTCGGGACGTTTCCCGAAAGGCTGGGTCCAATTTGGGCCGCGGTCTTTATAAAACGTGACTAAAACCTTTTGTTTCATTTATATACTAATTTCCATTTACTTTAGACAATTAGGTATAGGCAGGGACGCATGGGCTGGGATTCACCGGCCCGGGAAATGGCCCCAGACCGGCCCAAGGTATATATGGGCAAAATCTATTTCTATATCAGCCGGAAAAGTTTAATAGTTTTGAAATTATTAGAATAATACACAGAACATTTTGAAAACTTATGTTTATTTGTATGTAACTGGACATAGATGAAATGAGTAGTAATAGAAAACGAGTGAAAAAATATGATATACGTTGTATGCTAAAAGCATTTTAAATCTGAACAATATTAATATTTAATAAGGTTGTGGAGATAGATAGCCAAAAAGTTTATTGTAGTAGGTATAGTTTATTGTTCAATTACATTATCTATAATATAGTTAATGTTTAACCTCAATCAATAATGATTGTTTAATATTTCACCTTTATCCATTTAGACGCCGTATACTTGCAATGTGGCTTTAATTAGTCATTTGCAAATTTTGCTATCAATTATTATAAACTTTTATGGAAGCCATCTTGGTAAGCCTTGACAAATTTTTCTATGTGTTCACTTAATCTAATTTTCTAACTTTTGTATTTTAGTTATATCACTTGTCAATAATTTCTGATGAAGCCATCTAAAGTGGCGAAACGTAAAATATTTTATCAACCTTCACATGTATGACGTTTGGACCTTAAGGGACAATCAGATTTTTTATACCTACTACAATAAACTTTTTGGCTATCTATCTCCACAACCTTATTATTTCATCGAAGCAGCCAAATTTTCATTCACCTATTATACAATATTAATATTTATTAAAACAAAATACTCGATTACTTAATATTATTAAATATATTAAACAAACATATAACATAATTTTTCCCTTTCATGGCTTTTATAATGAGGTTCAGTTTATGAAACTTTATAATAATTGTTTACTTATAATTTGCTTAGTATAGTATCAACAGTAACATGGTTATTGTTATCGTTATTAGAGTAATTACGAGGAATGGATAATTATGAATTAATCACTTAAAAATTGCATAAACTCGTCCAAACAATTGACTTCGCGCATTCTTGGTTAAATATTAAATTGATAAATAACGGCCTTTTTTAGCAATGCGCTTGTATTTGCTAAGGAGTTAATCACATCTTCATTGTCAATGCTTGTTAAAATGGATTTTTCGACGTTCATAATCATAAACGACTCGTTAGATATCCGGTTTCTCAGTGGAGTCTTAATATATTTTAAAATGGAAAATGACCTTTCACAGGACACCTGTGATATGGAGAATGTTAAAAGGCATTGATGAACTAAAGAAAGCACAGAGTAAGCGCATTGGAACATGTTACATTTTAACAGGATGAGGTAACAGCATATGGAACAATTTTGGCAGCTGTTACAAGTCGTAGTAGCTTCTAGAGCGGATATGCAATCTTCTTGAATGGATATTTCATCATCTTCTTCATTACAGTTAACAAAATCCTAATTACCTTGATACGATTCTTCCAGGGATAGCGTTAATTTGCTCCAATTATTTGCAAAACTAATTATTTCCTCTTTTATCTGATTGGGAGTAGCATGTGGATTGAATTTCAACATTTTCTTAGATAAAAATTCCAAGCAATTTTCGGGTAATTTTTTACTTTTCCTAATTTCGTTAAAATATTCTGGATCAATAACTGACAAGTCTCTACATAAATCCATGTTTTTGGAGAATCGTCTCTCTATCGATGAAACCACTGTATCCATTAATACGTTATATGTTGCTACTCAGAATCTTTCTTTTTCAGTGATTGGAGAGTCATCCTTAAAAGTTTCAACAAAAAGCTTTGTAACGATCCTTCGATGAACACTGGAAAATTCCGTTTCAATATCAGCATCGGTTATATGACATACCTATTTCATCGAAATTGTGGCATGCCCACGTAATAAATATTTGAGTCGAGTTTTCGATGCTGGCCATATATATCTCTCTGAATTGGGCGAAGGTCCTGAATCGCTATTTGAACCATACCATTGCACTTAATTAAATCAAGACCCTTTGTTTGCAAGTACCTAGACAATGGACCAGTTATCGAAAAAACTTAAAAATATCTAGGCAAGTAATACATTTCCGTATTTTAACAACTTTTGTTTGTGATTTTCAGCTAGAGCTCTGGTATCAGAATTAATTTTCAGGTTGGTTTGAACTGCATGCAAAGCGTCTATAACATCAATATACTGTACACAGCTTTATCGGCATTATCATATTCACCAAAAACTTTTTTAGGAGCCGATTCCTTGGCCCACCAACGTGTTTCTCCTATTGTTTGTAAAGTTCTATGTTTGGAATCTTTTATAGTAAAAACCAAACTTGCATCCTTTGATGGGATTCTTAAAAATTACAGCAATCGCATTTAACAGACTAAACAAAGATGCGGCTTTTACGTTAACCTTCATTAGGTCAGTAAGCACTAGATTAAGTATACTTTACTTATTAATTTATTTATTTCGTACTCAGCCAACAGCCGTTAGGCCAATTATAGGCGTCGCTGTACATTATGGGTACTTCAAACCCCACTAACGACTGTCATGATGTTATTATGACATCTGGGACCAACTATTTCCGCGGCAGCCATACCACGAGGCGCCGAGAGAGGCAGCCGTGGAATTCGCACCCAAGTTCTGACCAGAAAGAGCGTTGCTTAACTCTACTGATCGAACGTGGACGCTTTTTCAAGCTACACCATCCGGGACCCTGTGACTGTAACACCATATATGAACATGATTTGGATTATCTTTCAACATCTTTGCTGAAAAACCATTATACTCGTCTTGCATTTTTGCGATTTTGATAAGCGACGCCCACCGAACTCCGTAACCAAAAGGGGAAGCCCCGTGATACAGTACACCGGTTTGAATAGTTTGGCTAAGGTCTCACCTCTCTGATTTAGTCAATCCAAAAGGTTGTTAACCGGCAATAGAAGTAAAATTATATTTTATTTTCCGATAAATCCAGATTTTCAAAAATGGTCGCATATACTTAATTGTCTAAAGTAAACGGAAATTATATAAATGAAACAAAAAGTTTCAGTCACATTTTATAAAAACCGCAGCCCAAATTGGACCAATTGGACCGGCCTTTCGGGAAACGTCCCGAGCTCCCGATGGTCCCATCCGTGCCTGGGTATAGGCGACTATTTTTGAAAATCTGGATTTATCGGAAAATTTAATATAATTGTACTTCTATTGCCGGTCAACAACCTTTTGGATTAACTAAATCAGAGAGGTGAGAGGTGTCCCTTAGCCACGCTATTCAAATCGGTTTGCTGTATCACGGGGCTTCCCCTTTTGGTTACGGAGTTTAGTGGGCGTCGCTTATCAAAATCGCAAACATGCAAGGCAAGTATAATGGTTTTTCAGCAAAGATAATCCAAATCATGTTCATATATGGTGTTACAGTCATATACTTAATATTGTGCTTACTGACCTAATGCTTTTGTTTACAGTTTTGTATTATGGCCTCCCACTGTGAAAGTTTTTGTAATATTTCACGAATTTTTTTTTATGCAAGTGCATGAAATATTTATATTGTTGAAAAGAGAAAAAAAAACCTCTACCAGAAAATGTCAAAAAATATATACAGTGTCATTTAAAAAAATTGTATGTGACGTCACCACTCTGAAACAATTGAAGATAAAAATTTGTTGATTGTGTTAAAATTTAGGTTTTTATGTGTCATTTGATTTGATGTAAGGTTTATTGGGTCTAAAATAAATAATAAAGTAGCTAGAAGGCGGGGCCTTTTTTGTTGAACAGACTGTATACCTTGGGCTGGTCTGGGGCCATTTCCCGGGCCGGTGAACCCCAGCCCATCCGTCCCTGCCGCCAAGATGCTTTTTTAGTGGACCCAAACAGATGAGAGTCGCTTAGGGCTAGATCGGGACTGTAAGCCGGACGTTAAAGAAGTTGCCACCTTAATTCGTCAGTTTTCTCCTGGGTTAATCGAGCCGAATGACCTAGAATTCAGGTGATGTAGCAATATTAATCTCGTCGATAGGCCTGGTCGTTTTCTTCGAATTGTATCCCGAAGCAGTAACAATACTCTACAGTTTCTTATGGAGGAAATCCTTTTGCCTAGAAAAATGTACAACGGCACGCTGCTCTTCCACAGTACACTCTTCGACCACGGTCGGTATTTTAACACTGCCTGCGCATGTGTGTTATTGGGACACGGCAACTGATAATTGAATTTGTTCTCTAAATGATGTCATTTTTGGCAGTGGTCTATTATGATATGTTTTATCAGACCTTTTCCACTGTCTAGGGTGTTTATCACACGACGTTTCGGGAGTTTTTAATCTACTCCCCTCTTCAGATGTTCGTCTTTATACGTACACTCGTGTCTACCACGGGGTTTGAACCCGGGACCGCTGATCGCTGTGATTACTAGTCTGTCACTCTTACCACTAGGCCAGTAGCGCGGTGATAAGTGATAAGTTTACAGTTTTTATCAAAATGCTCCGATTCGGTTTACTTTTCAGCGTACGCACACTTCTTAAAAATGTGTGCTTTAAGCATTTTGAGGATATTGATAGTGTGACAATCCACAGTTTCATTAAAACGACAGCACGAAATGATCTGTTTACCATATCTGTATTATTATGACATCACATCAAAGGTTATTTATGTAACTCTCATTGTTTTAGAAATATCTTTCACATCCACATCGTTGCCGGACCCTGTATAAGGCAAATTTTAAGGAAAACCTCAAACAAAATGTAGTTCTGATTTTTGGCACGCTCGTCGTTTTTTTAAGCAAGAAGCAGGAGAAGGAGAAACCGCATGTTTATTAGAAATAATCACGTTTAAGTACCTTATCCGTTCATATTACAGAATAAAAATATTGGAAAAAGTTGTTCGGAGGCTAAAATTATGTTCTCATGCAAAATTTGAGAAATACTTTTATGAAATCGTGTGTGTGAGACGATGCACTTTTGCAAATCCATCTAATAAATAAGGTTTCATAAAAGTCATTCAATATTTCTAAAACTTTTAATATTACTGTAATTTTAGATTCTGATTAAGTTGTCCGAATGATGTTTTGCGTGTTGAAAATAGAAAAGGTACTTTACCTGAACAAAGTAAGTATGTTTTTTAACTACCTACTCCCAATGCCTGCTTTATAAGCCGCCCGTAACCCAGAGGTGGAGACCTTTAAAGAATCGCTCCCCAAGTAACGGGTGTTAAAAAAACGCAATTTTTAAATTTCGCACCTTTTTTTCTGTGAAAGTTCTAACCCTAAAAATTTTACATCTGTCATCTTTGATTGTTGCGATTTTTAGTAATAGAGCGCTACACCAAAGAACAACGTCTTATCATCGTGAAAACCGATTACCAAAATGGGGAAAGTTACGCTGAAACCGTTCGCAAAGTTCGTGGAATGTTCAGTCGTGAAAGTACACCAAATCTGTCCACTTTTCAAAAATTTATTAAGAAATTGGTGAAAATTGGATCAATTATGGACAGTAAATCTCCTGTACATTGTCGTTCCGGTCGGTCTCTAGAAAACATTTCAACTGTGAATGTGAGTGTTGCTGAAAATCTGCGAACGTCACTACACGTGATAACGGAGTTCTTGTGGCCTCAATTGGAAGATATGAACCTGGAATACATGTGGTTTCAACAAGACGGCGCAACCTGCCACACTGCGCGTGAAATAATTGATTTATTTGGAAAACGATTTTTGGACCCCATTGACTTCTGAAACGCCAATGGGAGTTGCCCACCGAGATCGTACGATTTGACGCCGTGCGACTTCTTTCGTTGGGGTTTTTTGAAATCTCAGATCTATGCAAATAACCTTCGAATAATTCCTGAGCTCAATGCCGATATCCAAAGTGTAATTAATGAGCTAGAGCCGCAACTCTAAGAAAACGTCATATATAACTTCATCAAAAGATCAAGGTTTTGCGTCTAGAGTCGCGAGGGCCATTTGAAGGATATTTTATTCCATAATTAATCGGAACATGTCTACTTTAAAATTCAATAAAAATATCAGCACTCCCTCAAAAAAACTTGCGTTTTAAAATTAAAAATTGCTTTCTTTCTGAAACACCCTTTACTGAGGAACATTTGTGCCAAAAATCAGGACTACATTTTTTTTAGGTAGATATCTATTATGCCTGTGCTAATATTATTTTCCTCTAAATATGTTTGTAACTTGTTACAAAATTAGTAAACACAGGATGAAGGTGATATACGTAGTTGCTTTTATTATTTTAACTTCCCATACATTTATAATTTCCGTAGTATAATTATACGTATCCTTTATTTACATCATCACTCCATCACTCTAATTTACACAACCTTGCAGTTAAAATTATAACGTAACTGATTTAATAATACTGCCATTTCCTCTATAATCTTGTTAATGCTTCTGACGCTATTATGAAAATGAAAAGTTATTCTGCGATTTACTTGTTTTATTAAATTAACCTACCTCATCTAGTTTTTATGCTTTTGCCCCCGAACAAATAAAATCTCATATGTTGATCCATATTACTTAAATTGAATTCTTGTTGCTCCCGCATCATAAATGCTGTTTTTGAGATTTAAATCTGAGCATCTTCTTTTATTGTTATCCTACTACCTTTCAACATCTTCGTTTGCTTAAAAACAGAAGTACTTTATTGATATGAAATAAATTTAAGTATAAAGGGCTTGGAGCTTCCGTTTTTAAGTCTTCCAACTCGATGGACCCTATTCATGTAATCAGGACTTAAGTCTATCTGGAGTGTATCTTTAAAAAATGACACCATCTTTTTTCCCAAATGTTCTTTATTTCCGCCGAAAATTCGTAAAGAATTACAGGCAACTAGAATGTTATCTTTTCATAATTTTGACCGTTTTCTAAAAAAAATACTACGCCTAGTAGAATGCATTAGACACATTTCAATATTTCAATATGTAGTTGCTTCATTTTTATCACTAACTTTGACCTTACACTTCTTACATCTTCAGCTTTTGCTAACATTATTTTCAGTTTAGGACAATCTAGTACTGTTTTAACATATAACAACTCAGAAAAAAGAATTATTTTACTGCATATTAGCATATTTAAATGAATTTTCTCGAAAATTTTTACTTTTTAAGGAATAAAAATACAATAGAGAATTTTAAATAACACATTCTAAACACGAAATGAAAAAGACGATTTGCTGCAGCTACTTCGAGAAATTTATGAAAAATAATACACATAATTAAGAAGACCACACAGTAAATATGAATTTCCTAATTCCTGTTATATACAAAAAAATCAATATCGATCCACCCCGTTTAAGTTATTGCATCGTCTTGAGGAAGCAATTTGATATATAGGTGGCTAAATCGGCTTATTTGTAAAAACACCTTTTTAGAATAATTTTTTTTTTTTTATTAACCCAACTATACTTACAATCTGTCCCTTTAGGACAATAAGTAATTGATATGTATCATTAGATAAAAACAGATAAACAGTAAATGGCTTGTAGGTAAACTTCCAGTGAAGCAACCCTTAACAAATATCACTTAGGATTAGATAACACACATATTTACACAAGTAGAACACAAAAGTAATCCTAAACGAATCTGTCTGTTAGGGATTCTGGCTTGAAACGCTTTAATCGTGGCACTTCGACCGTTATAAATAGTAATCAGAGGATTGGGAGTTTAATCTTTAATATCATACAAGTCATTGTACTAACTATGTATAACAAACAAATAAACATAAACTCATGCATAGCCGTTAAATGTAAATTCCAAATGATCTGTAACCTACGTAGCCCATGTACATATAAATAGCAGCGCTTACAATTCATCTTTAGTTGACAAAAGATGCCCGATATGGAGAGATTAAAATTATTCGTAATTAACAAACTACTGATCTATGGTTCTGTGTTGTCCCTCCCCTCGATAACTTATTCCTCGTCCTCGATTCCCATTCCCTCTCTTGCAACAGTATCATCGACACATTCAGTAGATCAGCTGAAATCGGTTATTACTTCAGTGCCGGATATTCCAGATATTCCTGCACTTCCGGAAATCTCTGAGTTTGACTTCGACGCAGTAACTAGTAAAACTCTAGCTTTTTACAAAACCCTTCCACAAACTGTTTTGGACGACGCAGAGGCTCTAGTGGTAAGTTCAAATTTTGTTTGCTCGCTATGTCTGTGAAAAATAGAGCCCGTTATAGTAAAGTTTACCAGCTTTCATTAATTAATACTTCGTTATGCCAGATTTTCGAAAAAAATATAGATGCACGACAGCATTATTTCAAATTAATGATAATATTAGAATATATTAGAAGCTACTGATCATGGAAATGGCAGTACTGGTGTTATTAGATTTTCCCAAAGCATTTGATACGATCAATCACAAATAATTACTAACAATTCTGCATTATTATGATTTTCGTGAACAATTAAACTACTTGAATCTTATTTAAAAACCGACAGCAATGTGGTCTTAGAAAACCATAAATCTAATACTCGAGATACTAAACAAGGTGTACTACAATATTCAATCTTCTGTCCTTTATATCATATATTCTTCTAGCTTATGTAAGTCTACTTTAAAGCACAGTCAGTACCATTAATATACTAATGAATAATGATACTCAAATTTATTGGTCATTCAAACTACAAGATACTTTAAATACCTCCAGTACCATTAATAATGATCTGAATAAAATTGTAGTGTTGGCAGAACTCGACGCTCTTTATATCCCTATCCTTATATTTTTTGTCATTCCTAAATTTCATATTACAATTGTATAATTGGTTCACTAAACAAGTTGTATGAATTACCATTATTATTATTATTATATCAGACTAGTGTGTAGGTGTATAGTATAAAATTACTATTAAGTTATTATATCGCAAATCTGCTATAATGTAGTATGTAAGTATTGTATAGCCTGTGTGTAATGTTAATGCTGAGTTGTTAAGCATGTTAGATTACTGCAAGACATGAATTTGCATATATTACCTTTTCACGTAAAGTTATTTGCTTGTTTTTGTATCGGTTTCTAAACAACATAAAAAATGTAAAGATTACCTCTCGCAACTCAATGAAGTTGGCGGTAAAAACTATTATTCCAGGATAAATACCTTTTTTGGAAAACATCACTTCAATTTTTTCTCAGTACGGTTGAAGTATATATTTTCTTGAAAAAATTAATATCTTCTTCAAAGTTATTGTGATTTCTCTTTATCATAATATATTGAGTTTGCAACTGTGGAAATTCAAGCAGTTAGGATCACTTACACTCGTCATCACCACAAAATTCTATTTACTACAGCGCATAAATACTTATATAGTGCACAAAACCAGTTGGTAAATACAAGATTAAGTTACTTTATTATGTAATAACTATTAAAAAATACACGTAAGTGTACTAATACACCAGGGACATTCAAATACCTGCAAACTGAGATATGAACGTTCTTTAAATTAATTTTAAATTAATAATTAGAGCGTCCCCCACAATTACAATCTAAAAATGTTTTTCTTCGCTTGTATTTCTGCAAATACATCTATTGCTCTATGTATGTCTATACAGCTTCCTGCGTTATTCTGTGTAGCCGTAAGGGCCAAGTCATTTTAAATCTTTTTTAAGCGGTACTATTTCTAAGAAAATTTTGTATTATTTCAAATTTTGCATGGGCTTGTTCATTTCTTCTTTATCTTTGGCGTTTACTTTTAAAATTTAAAAAACAATACTTTTAGTGTTACTTTGATCTTCTCGCGTTTGTAATTTGGTAAGTTGTGAGTTGTCTTTAATTGCACTAATTATTGAGTCAGAAGGCCCTCAGTGCTCAGTGACAGATGACGCCCTGAGTTGCGAGAGGTAATCTTTACATTTTTTATGTTTTTTAGAAACCGATACAAAAACAAGCAAATAACTTTACGTGAAAAGGTAATATATGCAAATTCATGTCTTCAAAGATATGCATAGATATTGTCGATGGTTGGAGGGGGGCTTGGCCCTCCCCAGCCAAAAATCCTAGTTATGCCAATGTTGGTTCTACTGCCAGTGCTATGTATGTAGCTTCTTTCAGATTTCTACGGAATCTGTTTTCCTCTTTAGCTACAATTGATGCGTTATCCCATTGTATGTGATGGTCTTCGTTCCAGACGTGTTCAATTGTAGCTAAAGAGAAAAACAGATTCCGTAGAAAGCTGAAAGAAGCTACATACATAGCACTGGCAGTAGAACCAATTAGCCAGGCTAGCGCAGAACTAAAGCCCATTTGGATGCCACTACTGCGCAGAGAATTACAAAAATAGTCTACTGCGCATACAGCGGTAACATGTATATAAGTTTACAACTAAAATATATAACCGCCCTGGTGGCCTAGTGGTTAGAGTGGCAGAGTAGTAATCACAGCGACCAGTGGTCCCGGGTTCAAACCCCGGGGGAGGCACAAATTTACGTTGAAAAACTTACAATATCAGTCCTTCTCAGGACTAACCAGGAACACCTGAAGACGGGAGTAGATCAAAACCCCCGAAACGTTGTGTGATTTATACCCTAGACAGTGGAAAAAGTCCTAAAAACATATCATTGCTAGACTTTATTTTCATATTTCAATTTATGCGTTTTTTTAAATTATAAAATAGATTAATGCAATTTCTATGTCTCTTCGACAATTAACGTGTACTGGAATAGCTATTATTTATGATGCAAGTTGGAAAATGAGGTGTTTTAGGCAGGCGACGTGGTTTGTCAAGATCGAGTTTGACATTGCTTCAAGTACCTAAAAACTTCTTTGCAACGGGTATCATACAAGATTTTATCTACTTTGCATAAAAATAACACTGGTCGGCAAAAAAAAATGTTTTCGAGCCCTGACACCATTCCTACAGATTCTTATGTAAAATGACCTCCTGAATCCGAATATAACTACCGTTTTTCCCATCACCCGCAGTTTTCGAGGGAAGCCCCCCCACCTATTTTTATCACTTTTCGATAAGTAGGAGGGATGAAAAGGATTATTTTAGCCTTTAAATTTCTTCTGAGGGGCCATAGAGGTGAAAGGTTCTAGAACATAAACATCTGTAGCAAGGAGGTAGATTGGGGGGGATTTGCCCCCTTAAATTGTAAAAAAATCATTAAAAGTCGGTATTTTTACAATTCTGTTCACTTATTTTTTACATATTCAAGCTTTACGCAATTTAAACTACTTGGAAACACAGAATCTCTAGAACACCAACAAGTTGAGTCTACGATAGCTACAGATATACTGAGGGAAAATTCTTGTGCGAACCTTTGCGGGAGTGAGGTATTGAGAGCGCCAGCATGGTACAGTGAATCTACATATTCCAGCTTTCAACCCCCCTCACCCTCCCCAAACATCCCCACATAATAAAAATATATACCAACAATATATAACAACAATAATAAAAATATATAGCAACAGTTCGGAAGATTCACTGTACCACGCTGGCGCTCTCAATAACTCGCGCACGCGCTGTTTCGGCAGCAAGGAATTTTCCCTCAGTACATCTGTAGCGATCGTAGAGTGAACTTGTCGGTGTTCTGGGCGGGGATTCTATGTTTCCAAGTTGTTTAAATTGTGTAAAGCTGGAATATGTAGAAAATAAGTGAACAAAATTGCGACAAAATCGATCACTTTTAATGATTTTTTTACAATTTAAGGGGGTAAATCCTCTCCCCAAATCTACTTCTGCTACAAATGTTCATGTTCTAAAAGTTTTCACTTCTGTAGCTCCTCAGAAGAAATTGAAAGGCTAAAATAAACCTTTTCATCCCTCAAAACTATCGAAAAGTGATAAAAATAGGTGGGGGGGGGGGCTTCTCCCGAAAACGGCAGGTGGTGGGGAAAAACGAAGGTCATATTCGGATTCATTTTACATAAGAATCAGCAGGAATGGTGCCAGGGCCGATTTTTATGCCGACCAGTGTAATCAGAAACTTTGAATGTTTAAGTTTAATAAATGTAACAATCTGTCAGTTGTGTGAAATAAAGGAAACTGTTTCGATGTTTTTCATATGGAAAAAAAACAATGCAAAAACAGTGCCTTAATAGACCCCATTAAAGCACTGTTTTCAATGATGGTATAGCCACATCAAAACACCAAAGTAGATGATAGATATTAATGATACGAGTTTCGTTAAGTGCCATAAGCAAACGTGTATTGTTCAATATTTTATCTTCATCAATAAATTCCGGATCAATGTATTTATTATATAAAAAGAGTGCACACTGAGTTTGGCAATATCATCTATAACCACACTGAGTGCGTTAATATCCATTACCGAACTGAGTGCGGTAATAAAGCTCTTAACGATACTCAAATTGATTTGGTAAGTAGCCTATAACACTGACAAAGATATTAACGATACATGTTTGATTATGAGCATCTTAACGAAACGAGCTTTGCGGCAATCAAATGAGGTTCGTTATGTGCCAAAGTCTATTGTTCAATATTTTATCTTCATTAATAAATTCTGGTTCTGTATTTTTTTATATACATTCTTAAAGGGTGGAAGAAACACAAGTGCGTTATTAGAAAAGATATATTTCCGCGGCTATTAAATCAAGCCTTAAATAAAGTTGAAGAAAATAATAAAAATAATAGAATAGCCTGATTTGAAGCAACTGGTTTAGTGTCAGTTAACAGTTAAAACGAAAGAACAAACAAACAATCGGAAGTGGAATCTTTAAAGGATATTTTTTAGCAAGCACGATTCAAGATTAGTGAGCGATCCACAGTCCGAAAGAACTAATTGAATGTGGAAGCAAGAAAAAGTATATTGTAAGAGGGCCCCCTAGCTTCAACGACCACTTGCAATAGAAAAGACAGAAAAAAAGAAGCCTGTTCTGTCTGATAGCCCCTCATTGCACAAAGACCTCTAAGTACCTTGAACATCCACTGAAGACCTGTTCTGTCTGATACATCTTCAGAGAGTGATGTTGATAAAGAAATCTTAGTTGTGAACAGTGACGGTGACTATGATGTTTAAACCTATTGAGATTTAGAATACCAACAACATGAAAAGTATGGAACGTTTGTTAATGATGTTCCTGTTTTCGTAAAATGTGATGACCATGTTTTAGTTAATTTGACAATACAAAAAATAATATTAAATAAAATGTTGCAAAAATAATACGTTTTGACAAGAACCAAACTTATTTTTGCATATTTCTAAAAGAGAGCAGCAAATTATCTGATATTTATATATAACTGCAAGTTTAGGGTATAGGAATCAAGAAACAAACGTGATTTATAAATAACTTTCTAGTGTACTTACAGTTTGCAAAGCGGGGACAGATGACGTACTCAGATCTGCCTAGTTGTTAAGTCTTGACTTTATTCATGGCGTATGTTCTTTTTCTCCTCTAGTTTAAGTTTGTAATGCGGTTTTTTCCAATCCCCTATACTCTACTTTACTGTGAATGTAGAATGCTCTTTGATTGCTAATTAACTCAGTCGTGGAAACATAAGACCCGCTATAACCTCAGTGCAGCTAAGGGAAATGTCAATATTGATACTTTCGGCCCGCTTGTGATCACCTATAATTCTGTAATTATACACGCAAATCCTACCAGAAATGAAAACCAAACAGTTTACATGAAAATACATATACTCTGTAAAAGGAAAATACAGACAAGAAGATACATAAAAAGGGTACACAATCGTAATATATAACTGTTTTATGCACTATTGATAGCAGCACGGAATAGTCCACGACCTTAATGCTGAATCTACATGCAATGTTTAAATTCCGCACTCGAATTCACTGCATACGGCCCTGGCTCCAGTAGCTTGAAATCAGCTGAAGCGATGTGTCAACAAGATAATGCCAGCGTTTTGTTCTGGCGCTCTAAATCAGCAGCGCGCTCGTTGAGGCTATTGCCTAATTTGCTGCAATTCCTTAGTAAATCGCTATTATGGTTCGGTTCCCAGTTTCACTTTCTGGGAATTCAAGCGTGTGTTTTATTTATGATAATTAAACTTGCCTTTTCCTTGTTGCGAGATAACAAAAAGGTCAGTTCCGAGCTTTTGGTAGTTGCTGCCATAGGCTTCTAGCATTAGCAAAGTCGGCTGGTTTTCTTGGAGTTCGAAAGACAGCTGGAATCGCAGCTTCTGGCTATGAACTGCTGTTGTATCTCGGAGAGGTGTCCTTAAGCTGATACTTATAATACTTCGCGTGGCGTCCCTTTTGCTTTGGGTGCACGCACATCTTGCTTATTGGCAAGCAATTGCCCCCCGCTGCTTCCACGTGCCAAATTGCACCAAACCGTTACGTCACTCCGACGCATGCAGTTGTATTAATAGCACCCTAAATCAGTATTTCGCTGGCTTGCACTTCATTATTCGATGGCGCGTAATATTCGTTGCAAGTTTTAACTACACGATACATTTTAGTCTAATTACTACAATGTAAGAAATACAGTTTAGATTTATTCATAGCAGAATAATGGTTAAATACTAAAGTAATTATAAAAATTTCAAAGTAAAACGAACTCGGCCGTTCCATTTTATTTTTCGTTTTTTTATAGAATTCTATTTATTTTTATGATAATATATTTTTTCCATGCAACTCGGAGAGAATGCTATTTTGCTTCAGTGCAATTTCTCTGCCTCATTGCATAATCTACTATTATTTCCTTATATTTTGTTGTTTTATTTTAAAAAAACGAAAACCGCTAGTTTCAGCAGTAGAATAAGTATAATTTAGAATGTCCTATTAGGAATACAACAAACAGAGTTTTCAAATCGCCCCATTGTGGAGCGAAATGAAATCAACCTTGCTATATTTTTTTACTCCTAAACTGGAGGAGATATCTATTTTTACTACAGTAAATTGCTTTCCTTATGTCTTTAAGATATTTTTTGTTAGGAAAAATTTAATTTTGTCTTTTTGCTACAGCCTTCAATTACAGAATTGAAACTGTTGTTTATTATTAATGCTTCTTTCATTAACAGCCCGAGTTGATTCAAAAATATGGCTACCCTTGCGAGACTCATAAGGTGACTACTCCAGATGGTTACATTGTGACTTTGCATCGAATTCCTTATGGGCGAAATGGCACATCAAAGGATAGGCCAGTAGTGTATGTTCAACATGGTATTCTGTCATCTTCCGCTGATTGGCTTATTCCTGGACCAGAGAAAGCCCTAGGTATGTTCAATATATTTTAATATAATATACATTTGATCCAACTGACAGACAAAACACAATCATTAAACTTAAGACATTATTTTTACAATTTTTATATAACAAATTACACTGGGAGTGAAAGAAAAAAGCTTTTGTCGGTTTCGAGAACTACTAATTCTTTAATTCTGAAGTTCTAAACAGGTCTTTGACCTTCTCCATGTTGTCTCATACTAAATCGACGTACTTGACTTATCGATGCTTTAGTTTCATAATTCCGTCCTTATAGAAGTCCCCACTTTAATCCAACAATGAAAATTTTCCGAACGGAAAGAAAGCCCAAGAAGCGAGATCCGGGAAAAAGGTGCGGAAGAACTTCGAAGCTCAGTTCAGAGGCTTTTGACGTCGCTGCAACGCATTTTTGCGACGATGCATTGTCTCGCTGTAGGAGCACTCCCTTCGCAGTTGTCCACAATGTTTAAATTAATTTTTCTAAATGGTACACCCTGTATACTCTTATATATTTGGATTCTTCCTTTTTCAACATTTATAAATAAGTTTCGTTTTTGGCATTTGCATAGACCGTTCTGGAGTTATTCAATTTCAAACGATACAGGACACTCAATTTTCGGGATATCAAATTGAAATTTCTCGTATGCTTAAATAGCTTTTGGCGACAAGAGAACGACTAAATGCATTGTAGGGTTACTCTTTGTGACACGTCAACTTTTCGAAACGGCCATAACTTCATTTTTTCAAATGATACGTTTCGCGTCTCTACAAAATGTTTGAAAAGGTGCTAATCACCTTTATCAATTTGTAGGCACTTTCATACTCACAGAAGCCATCCAGCCGCGACATGAAAACATCTGGACTAGGGGCTACGTAAAACCAGATGTTTGTCGCCCAGTCGCCGCAGGATGCAACCGATTGTACAAAGTATTTTCGCGAGTTCTTGCAAAACTACTGTTTGCCCCACTTAGGTTCCCCTAGATAAACGACATAAAAGAAGATCGCAAAGCAGTTAAGAGAGCGATGGCCGACCAGTCGACAAAGACATCTAACCCGTTCTTTCCAAAGTGCAGACAAGAACCTGAGCCTCAGCCGGGAGCTACCTTGGGCCCTGGGGTCCAAGGGCTCCACCAGTCACCGCCATCTACGCTTACTCATGATAAGCGAGGAACTGCCACTCCAGCACCTGAGAAGAACAGCATCCAGTAACTACACCCGGAGGCGATCGCATTATTGCTTCATTTCCGCGAACTCCGTTCATATAAGAAAAGGTCTATTCCTAAGTTAAACCGCCTGACAATTGTAACCTGATCTAAAACCTCCCTTTCTGATTGTATTAGTAAAACTGCATTTAAACAATCCTCCTGTCCAGAACCTGCCTTTCAAGCATATGGCGCACGGGAAAATCGTGGTCACTGGCAACCCCTTGCTACCTAACCTCCGAAATCGATGTCATTGTCGTATGGAAAAACATTGTGTTGACGGGAGATCTTACCATCAATACCTGCTTATCCAGTGTTCAGTCGCACGGAACTATCGTGTTGACTACCTAGAAATTCTTCGCCAGATAATTGAATATCTCTCGACCGTTCTTCGAATTTGTATGGCTCCACCTCAATAATAAAACCAATCTGTTAAAATCGAGCTCATGGAGATAGCTCGCTGCTCCAATGCATAATTTTCCAGTCCAGATGTTAGTTACAAGGACGTCGAATACGACTCCCAGAAGCAAAGTACAAAAGTAGCCGAAATCCAGCTCCAGGAGTCCGCCAGAAATCCTCTCAAAGTAGCCCGAGCTCTTGCTAGAAGAAATCTCCGCTCAAAATTCTCGGACATTGTAATGTCGTTTTGCAGGTAAGCCGCGCGAATGTGCGGTGTTCCGAAGCGCTTGCTGCAAAGAACCCGGCCGGTCTTCCAGGTGCCTCCGCCTGCTATGAATTTCATTTTGTAGGGTCGCGGAGGCATTAAATTTATTGTATTTAATTTTAATGTTTCCAGTAGTTCGAGTCACAGGCAAGGCGAAACCAGAGGCCGAAGTTGCATGGGCAGCTTGGCCACGCGACGTGTCTCTTGGACTATCACTACGCAAAAGCGACCCAGAATAACTATAATAACATGTTAGTGCTTACAAAGTAATTCGTAAATTTTTATCACCCCAGCGAAATTCGAACCTGGACCAAGAGTTGGTGTTAATAATTGCACAATTTTGATGTGGTATTCATATTATTGTATTTGTATGAAGATTCCAGAAAGGTATTGCTTTTTTTATTAGGGCATAAATTGCCTTTTAAAATCGTCACAAGCAAAAGTACAATGTGAAAGGAATATTTAGCAAATTAATAAAAATAGCTGATGAATTAAAACATAATTAGCAGAGGGCTCAATGTGAAAAGGTTTCTGAAATTAAATTGAATGTTTATAGTAAAAAAAAATACAACACCTTCAAAGTTCATGCCAAGTCCAAAGGGTTAAAACTTCATAAATAATTTTTACAAACAGCCCTATCCTGTAGTCATAAATAAATCTTAGAGAACAACGAGCATTAGAATCAGACAAATGTATATGCGTAAACATGGCAGATGAATACATTGTGAAACGGTGCGTGCAGTTTCAAAAGTGCGAACATATGTGATCGGAATGCATTTCGGTTTGAGATGTGTTTTCGTCAATCCCTCGTAAACACAGCACATTGGAGGACTCATCTACAAGTTGTACATCACGTATGCCAATCGCTTGTAAAGTCAGAAGACCTGGTCGGACCAAGTAGCACAGTTCTAAGGAAAAACAGTTTGCAGCCAACTTGAGTAGAGGTGACAATTATTCAGGGGTATTAAAATTCATTACAGCAGGCCAGAGCTGGTTATGAGCATAGCCGAACTTTCCTGCAAACACAGTAACCATGTTGAAAGACAGAAATTATAAAATGAAGCCGTCACATCTGGGTCAACTTTCGACTGATGTAAGTCACTGGGTCAAGCTGGTGATTGCAGCTACAGATTCATACGGACATCAGCAAGATGAAGGCCGGCGTCGTTGCCCTGGCAGCGGTGAACAACAGGTGCAAAGAGTCGGCCGGTGGTTACTCATCGGCGGTCCAAGGAATTAATGCGGAAGTGGGCCAAGGACAGATAGCAGCTGATATCACCTGTACGTATGTAAATTTTAGCATAATTAAGAAATGTAAGCCTAGAATTAATTAATATATAAATTTAGCGGGCTTTTATGATATATTCCCGTCTTTTATAGCGGCCTACTCGACTTTTCAGCTGCTATTTGCTCCAATTTAGCATTTGTAAGGGATGAGCGGTCGTACGATCACGTGTCAACGAATCAAATACGGCCTCTCGTAATGGAGACCAGTTAGGCTATTGTTTAAAACAATTTAGATACGTTTTAAGGCGGTGTAGCGCCATTATTGACCAACTCCTTGTTCATTATTTACTTAACGTTTGTTATTTTGGTCACTTATGCTTTTACTGTCAAATTTTTGTAATTAACTTGAAAACTTCACTTATAAGTTAAGGTTGTGTAAGCATGTGTTGTAAAACGTCGATATTACAAAGATGTTTTAAAAGTGTTTGGTTTGATTTTCAATTTCAATGACCATGAGAAAGAAAAAAACCGTGTCAACCTTTGAGTCACATGCAAGTTTAATAGAAAACAGCATTTCTTAAACAAAATAGTATCTGTTAGTAGTATTCCAAACCCTTATGTATTATACTTTAAAAAATAAGCTAAATAATCACAGGTAATGCCAGTATACCCCTAGGTTTATAGCAACATTTCGGACCAGTGGATTGTTTTCTTCATAGGTAATTGAAATCACTCAGCTAAGAATTTTTTATATGTAATTAATAATAAATAATAGCTATAGGGGATCTCACAGCAAATTATTTGGCACACCCAACGAGGGGCAATTAGCCGAATAGTCCAGAGAAATTAGACATTGCTCTTCGGAAAAATTCCCGGAAAGCTGGATTTTGGTATGAGCCTTGATATTGTGGTTCTAAACAAAATGTCAAAAGTCCTCATCGATCCGAGTGCCGCTAAAAATTTTAAGGGGGGGGCAAAGGTCACCAAAAACGGTATTTCGTGAATATATCCTTAACGGTCACTTTTACAGAAAAAATATTGATTATCAAATTTGTAGCTTATGAAATTTCTAACAATAAAGATATCATGACTTTTATTCGTAAAAGTAACCGTTTTGGAGATAATTCGATTTACAGAGTTGAAACGTGCACTCTTTTCCACACCACCTTCGAGGTAGTGTAGAAGATGCGTTTTTTTTCATGTGGTGTTCCCAGTAGGCATATTCCACGTTTATTTTTGTTTGAAAAATGTTTATTTAAAAAAAATTATGAACTTGTTCATTAGTCAATTTTGGATTCAAAACAGGAGTTATTAATATTCATCTTCAGACTATTTCAATCGGTATGCTTTCCTCTTCATCATCATCTTCTTCTTCTTGTTCTTCTGCTGTCTTCTTCATTTCCATAGATTCAGTCAGGAAACGTGATGGATCTACATCTTCAGTGGAGTCGCAAGTATCGACGTCATTTATATCGGGTGTTACATTTAAGCAAGACTGACGAGATAAAGTATTTTTTTCGGATTTTGTTCACAACGTTGTTTATAGTGTAGTCATAGTGACGCTCTCCAAAGCACCCTACATTTATCAGTCTACCCAATCCTCTACCTTAAAATAATTCCAAGTTTCTTAAAATTTCTTATATAATTTGTTATAAACGTTTGAAGAAAAAATACTATATGTTATTCGGAACAAAAGTATCTTTATGTGGCTCGGCTATAATTATCTGCCTCGCAAGCTCGGCAGATAAACAGTCCAGCCACACCAAATAAAGTATAATTTTTGCTCCTAATAACATAATATACTATTATGCTCCTACACGAATAGCAAGCAGATGTCCCTTGAGGTTTTATGACCACGGAGGGGAACTTTTCGGAGCACATTCCTTCTCTATCTAGACTACAGTGTACTATATATGTGTTTCTTTCTAATTTTATGGGCTCTGAAACAAGGAAATTCTGGAATATTTCAAGTCGCAACTCCAATGAGATATACATTCCATTGAGGAGTGCATCTATTAGTTACAACTCTGTAAATCGAATTATCTCCAAAACGGTTATTTTTACAAATAAAAGTCATGATATTTTTATTGTTAGAAATTTCATAAGCTACAAATTTGATAATCAATATTTTTTCTGTAAAAGTGACCGTTAACGAGATATTCACGAAATACCGTTTTTGGTGACCTTTGCCCCCCCTTAAAATTTTTAGCGGCACTCGGATCGATGAGGACTTTTGACATTTTGTTTAGAACCACAATAGCAAGGCTCATACCAAAATCCAGCTTTCCGGGAATTTTTCCGAAGTTTTGCTTTTATTTTGTCTAATTTCCCTGGACTAGAAGTAAACAATACTATTTTTTATAAGTCCCAATACCACAGCTGTATATATTTAATGGATAATAAATTACTATTATTATTATAGAGCTGCATTGTAAGTAGTCCATTTTAATCATTTGTAGCCATTTTTGTTCTCACTGTTTATGTTCGACAGCTCACAGACATAACACAACACCAATTTAACCATTGATTTGTTTGTGTTTTTGAAGTTGTTTGAAATCTGCCCATATTAGTTTATTATTATTATTCAAGCTGTACATTGCCGTAGAAGTTGCAACTGTTTCTAAAGAAACTCATCAAACCATTTATTGCGGTAGATAAGTTTACGTCTTCTCTTCGGTTTCCTCTTTGACAAATCCTGGTGGATTTTCTCTTCGTTAACAACTTTTTCCCTTCTTTCCTATCTTTTATTTTCTCTTTCCAGTTCGTTACTTTCATTCTCGTCAGATCACTTTTTATTTGGTCTTTCCACTTCAATTTCGGGCTTCCTTTTGATCTACTATTTATGGTTGCCAATCAGTTGTTGAAGGGTATTAAAGCCATTTCCATGTCTATATCCGCTCTCGTAAATCCGTCTTCTAACTGCATTTTCAGTTTTTTTGTCTTCAGGCTACCCCTTCCCTCATCAGACTTTTCGTATTTATTTCATCTATTTCTAATTTACGCTATTCTACTCGGGTGCTTTACATTTACTTCTTTCATCCTTTGCCACTTTCCTAATCGCAGCCAGAATGTTTTGCTTGTCTAGAGTAAGATAATTGATAAATGCTTCTAGAGCCTAATTTATATTTTTGTCTTAGGACCTCCAGTTTTTCCCCAAAGTTCTTGAGCTCCATTACTACCACTTTCTCATTTTTCATTAAAAGCGCATCCTCTTCTGTGTGCTTACCCTTATCTCTTACTGGAGGAATTCGGCAATTTTCTGCTTAAGGTTTTGTATCCCATAGTTACCGCCTTTAATTGCTAGATTATTTCTTCTATTATTTCTTTTTTGTTTTTTCAACTGGCTTTTTAACATCTATATTTATCCTCGTAATTCTTTTTTCCGTTACCAATTCACCTCTTTCTTTAATTAATCTTTTTTTAGGGTCTTTATATCGTCCACATAAACTTCAATTGATCATTACTAGCTTTTCATCCTTTTTTGTGCATTTAATGTCACCTTATATCTGCAACTTTTCCATTCCTTCAAACGGTACACTCGCTTTTTGTGGTGGAGGAGTCCTTTGTATTACTTTGCTATTCTTGAAAATCTCAGCCTTCTCAACTCCTTGTATTAATAAAATCTGCTATAGACCCCGTCCTATCGGATCTCTCACGCAACTTTACATTTTCAGTCATTAACTCACATATTTTAGTTTTCAAATTTTACTGCTCGCGGGTAACCGCCCCGAGTGCGCGCGTGTCGATTTCCAATTCCCGCCTTGCAGCGGTTAACCTTTTTAAATCTGCGTCTTTTCTGTTGTGTGGATCTAGCAGGTATTTTTCATCCTGTCTTGTAAGTTCTACTGGCACTGACCTACACTATACTTCTTCCACTCGTTCATCTTTGAAGCACTATCTCTAAAACTGTTGAACTACACAATATGTGGGACGCTATCGCATCGGATGTTTACGTCACCACTTTCCGTACTACCCTCCCCCCCCCTTCCCCTTCAATACCATCCCATAATTTTCTACAGCTTCCTCAGATTGTCCGATAACATTATCATTTCTACTAACTCCGACTCGAGCATTCATATCTCCAGCTACAGTTGATTGTTGTTTATCTTTGATTTTTGTAGAGCTCTATATTATTCCGATTTGGGTACCACAGACCAATACAGTTCGTAGTATTTCTTTCATACCTTGTCCTTTCTGTTTTTTCCCCGATACTCATGTCCATGTTTAGCTTTTCAGGTCATCATCACCTCCTTCTGTTTATTTGTGATGCTGTGAATGTCCGAAAATGTCACATACCAACATTCCATGTCCATTTACTTTGCCTAAGTCGTCTTCGATCCAACCCATCCGGCTTCCAAGGCATGGCGCTTGAGTTCTAGCTTTTTACATTTTTTATTTCAAACGAGAAGCTAGCCCGCAGGCAACCTCCAACCTGGAGTACCAACATTTTCTGTCGGGCTTTATTTATGCTGGTCGCAAGTCATATGGTTCCTACTCTTCTGATCTTACTACCATGATACCCTTGCAAATTATTCATTAGATTCCTGTAAACTTACAAAGAGTAAGCTATTTTAACGCTATAGTGAGATAGTTATTGATTGCTCTTTTCTGATTCTGCCTTGATTAAAATCAAATGAAATTTTCAGCTTATCTGCTAGCAGACGCCGGCTATGACGTCTGGCTGCCAAATGCCCGAGGTACTAGATACTCTCGTAACCACGCCAGCTTAGATCCCGATGAAGCCCCATTTTGGGACTTCAGTTGGCACGAAATAGCCGTTTACGACGTGACCACCATGATAGACTACGCCTTGAAACAGTCACATCAGGAAAAACTACTTTACGTTGGGCACTCCCAAGGAACCACGGTGTTTTACGTTATGTGTTCCGAGAAGCCTGAATACAATAAAAAAATTAGAGCTATGGTTAGTTTAGCCCCCATCGCTTACATGAGCCACATGACTAGTCCGCTGCTTCAGATTATATCTCGTGGTGGAACTGGGCTTGAGGTAGGTTTTATATAAGATAGTCTGTGGGAAATAAACAAAAATGTTTAAACAACCGTATGTACTTGCAGTTTCTTAAAGAAGCTATTGGTTTGAATGAATACTTACCAAGCAACAAGCTTTATGCAGGAGTTGGAAAATTTCTATGCAGTGACGAGTCCGTTACTCAAGCGCTATGTTACAATAACCTTTTCGCTATTTGTGGTTTCAATAGCAAGCAAATGAACGCAACTCTGTTACCCGTCATCATGGGACACACGCCAGCTGGCGCTGCCACCAAACAGCTTTTACATTATGCACAAGAAATTGTATCAGGTAATAACTTGTATAGCAGAATGAATGCTTTGAAAGCCACTAATCAGTGAAACTAAGGTTTTTGGTTGATATTATGTTCGTTGATTTATTTAACGTTTCATTGATTATGCTGTTATTTTTTTTAAAATGTAAGGCTGGGGCTGTTTAGTTCTGCTTCTGGTTAAACACTTCGACATTGATATGGTTTGATGCTCTTTCGTAATTTTTTCGGTTCGACGGTATTCAGTGACTTCAGCAACATCCTGCGTGTTGTTCAAATAGTAGCCATATATAAGATTAAAGTCGTCTACAGCCTTAATGATTTAAAAATTTCTCTAATCATCTGAGGATCATAATATGTGTTGATAGCTATTCCTGTTATACTTTTATAAAGAAGTTTATTAAAATTTGTGGCCTAATCAGCTGTGATTATGATCAACAGTTCACGTAACTTCAATAAGAAATATAAAAGTTACTTGAAATATTAGTGAATACTGAGTCATGAAAGAGTAGAGCAGTATCAATGTTATGGCATGTAACAAAAAGCAGAACCAGAAAGCTGCAGTTCTAAATAACTTTTCAAAGAAGCTGGTAACATGATCATCAAAAAGTCAGATACCGTACATTTAATTTCGTCCCAAAGCTATAGTTGCATAAAAAATAAGTACCTATATAATTAGTTTATAACTTACAAGAAAAAATTCTTTTTAGGAAAGTTTCGTCAATATGATTATGGGCTTTTGGAAAACAAAAGGAAGTACAATGATATCGAACCCCCCAGATATAAACTTAATCATGTGACAGCTCCCGTATATCTTTACTACAGCAAAAATGACTGGTTATCCGGAGAAACTGATGTCATTAGGCTCTTCAACGAATTGGGAAATGTCCAAGCTAAATTTTTAATTTCTGACAGCGAGTTCAACCACATAGACTACCTATACGCAATCAATGCCCGGGAAATGGTTTACGATGGACTGATTGAAATACTAAAACACTCTTAGTTTATAGGTTTTTACTAGCTCAATTAAATAATCCGTTATTGTACTTTAAAAGTGTTAAACGTTTTACATAACATACTTTAAGATAAATATACATTTTTGAAAATATAGTAACATACACCAACCTGTATTTTAGAACAAAACCCTCCTTTTTAATGTTTGTTATGAAACAATATTAACTAATAAAGGACAGAGGTATTTATATCTAAAGTTCTACGCAATGATTAATTTTATGTTTCATTATACATGAACTCTCAACTAAAACATTTATTTCAAGTATACAAAATTTAAGTAACACGAGAATACGAAATCACTTAATTAATTTTAAAAATTATATCTGCAACACTTACAGAATATTCTCAATTTCTCATTCATTTAGGTGCAACTGTTATTATTGTCTTCCATTTATTAGAATCGGAATAATATTTTTTCTCTCAATTTATATTATTTATTCAATCTTTAAATCAACTACGATAGATTTGTTGGAAAATGTGTTACGATTCAATTGCATATCTATTTAATTTCGATGGCTGTAGTACTTATTTCATATTGTTACGCGGTTACGCATCTATTCGATTTCAATGTCTATGGTACTTAGTTTATACAGGGTGGCGCAAAGGAACGGGAAATTTTGAAATAATCATAATAAACCAATGAATTGTACAAACAATTTTTTAATGCTCAAAATGTGTTGGTCAAGAGTGGAAAAATACATGAGAAATGTTGGAAATAAGAATAAAGTTAAAAATCACTTTTTAAAAATCACATCAGTTAAGTGCTGTCCATTGCGCTTAACACATTCATTCAATCGATTTTGAAGACTTAGCATTGTGCGACGCAATGTGAGGTTTCTTCATTAAGGCCGAACCAGTCTCTTCAAAATTGCGAACCCATGTTGATATTGCATGTGAAGAAGGAACTCGACCGCGGGGAGGAATATCATATTGGCGTCGGAATACTCGTTGTGCAGCTGTTGCACTGTCGCCATTTTTGTAGTATGCTCTCACGGCGACCGCACGCTCTGCACCACTCCACTGCTCCATCTCAACTAAATGTCCGTTACTACTTGGCATCATGACTACCGTCTCCCACTCCTACGAGACTTACAAGTATACCAACAACAACTTCAAAATTTCCCGTTCCTCTGCGCCACCCTGTATTTCGCGCGCTTGTGCCACGCCTACTTTTGGTTTGCAGCCCGGAAAGTAAAAGTCGCAATTGATTCCTCGGCGTCTTTTTTCTGCTTGTCTTTGTTACCGGCATGAAGGCAGCTTATGCGTCTACAAAGTGTTCAGTGAATATATGGGCGTGCGGTTTGATTTTTGTGTAATGTTTTCCGGCGCCTCTTCGGCGAAGCTGCATTCCTAAACCATGTATTACGGACACTTCAATCCCACGCCATTGTCGGCGGAATCTACGCTTGTTGACTTACTGTTTCGCACGCGGCCCAGAACACCTTGGGGTAAGTGAAAGAAGCCTTCTTCTGGCTGTATTTAAATTCACCCATGTTCTATCGGGAACTATTTTCTCCTTATACCAGTCAGTGAGGAGCCATAAGGCAGAGTTTACAAAGGTGTTAGCTCCCATTGCATTTGGTTGCGGACGTCATCCAGGACATGATCGTGAATCGTCCATACTCTGTCGCTTTCAGCTCTGTTTGACGCTTGGAATTCTGACTTGAACTTGGAAATATACAGTTCGCTCCGCGAGCTTTTTATCTAGAAGCGCACAAAACGTTGTCTCCTAATCCACAGAGTACCACCGCTGTACCATCGCCTTGCAAACAATTGCCTTATTTTTGTATGCGATAATATTGAATTTGTAAGTATTAAAATTTATGCATTTTTTTATGTGATACCTCTTAACTTTGCGGCCTATATTTTAATCACTTGTATTTTGTACCAAATTTAATTTGTGATTACACTGTGTTATCGGCCTTGTACCTGTGCGTGATTTGAGCTTTTTTCTCAGGAAATAGTTGCTACTAGGTATATAAATAAAAGCATTGTAACAAGCCTAATTATATTAACCAAGTAATTTAAACTTGTGAACTATAAGCGTAAATAAATTTAAAAATTAACATATCTGACAAAATTCGTTAAATACCCCTAACCACCCAAATATTTAACAAACGCTAAATACGTAGGTATATCGATAGCTAAGCTGTCATCTTCGGAGCGAACTCCCGAAGATATACTCTTCACCAAATCACTAGTGGACACTGGACCGGACGGCTTGTCCTATGCGACCAATCAGGTGGACACATCAACAAAGCGTAAACGCCAAAGTGGGGGATCGAACTTTCGTATTTTTTCAAAATTTTATTATCTTGATCCTTAAAAATGGTGAAAATTTCATAAGAATTTAGATTCTTTGTTGAAGTTAACGCCTTTACCATTTTTAGGTTAGTTTCCGTTCGATTCCCATGGCCGTCTGCTTTGATTCAGGTTTTTAGGTAGTTTTCCTGAGCCAACAGAGTACCTTCTCTGAAGTGAATACTGGGGTAGTACTTCTCCACATTTCCTGGCCTCTCTTCCATTCTCCACCCCTCCTTTCTCTCACCTATCCTATAATTCCCGTTCTTGGCTGAAGAAGGAAGCAATATCTCTTTAGCAGTCCGCTTCCAGTTGGGGGAATTGAAATTACCCTGAACCTTTACCTTTTTTACCAGTAACTCCAAAATATCAAGAACTTTGTTTATTAAAAAAGTAGGTGTCAATTAAGAAAGACAATAGGAGTAGCATGCTGTGGTATAAGTAGTAAAAGATTCAACTCCAATATTTATGTTGCGAATTTCAGCTCATCTTACAAGTAAGTTGGTCAAATAAGGAGGAAGGAAGAGGTTATACATTTTCTATAATACATTTGACATCATGTGCGTAAAGATGCATTTTACTCTAGGTACTGCACCAACACGGACAAGCCGAATATATACAGTGGGAATAAAATTGGTTCGTAGAAGCTTACCTGAGACACACCGTTTAAAGTTTCCTTTCAATCAAAATTCAGCGAATTATTTATTTTTACTTTCTGCGTTGTTCCATGAAGGTAATTGTCAAACCAATTCAGGGCAGCACAATCAAATGTTTGGAAACCGAGCAAGCAAAGCGTCTGAAACGAATAAAATGCCTTAACAACCAGTATGCTTATATTTTTGCACAATCGAAATAGAGTACAAATTTACAAATTCAGTTTATATTATAACCTTATAATTACTTACCGCCTGCTGAGCGGTGAGGCCTTAGAAATCCTACGGATACTTACCGATTTGAGGCCTTAACTACCCTATAACAATCTATGTGGTGTTCATAAATACAACTTACTGTGTTTGCAAACAGATCATATAAATGCATAGTAAGGCCCGGTCCTGCAAAATAGTTATTTATGTACTGGAAAAATAGATTTTTGTTAAGGCTGAAAATGGAGTCTAATAAAAACATGCATATTATTAAAACAACATAATACAGTACTTGAACTTGTGTTCAAAATTGTAATTACTAAAACTCATTCACTTTAAATAGAAATCGATGAATCTTTTGTTGAGTGGCAACACCACAGCATTTTCAAAAGTTGTTTTCCCCTTTCATTCTTGGCACTATGTGTTTTATAAAACGTCGTATGTTTTAAATACATGTCAAAAGCTTAAGTGTATTACTTAATAGGTACTTAATAATCGACTAAAATTACCATATCTTCTAAGAAAACAAGAACAGTACTGAACAAAAAAGAAAAACTTGCAGTGACTAATGCTTATTCCAAATGTAAAAAACTACTGCCTGATTACAACAACAAAAATATTTGCACACGTGTTGCAAAAATATATTTTCTGTATGATGTTTAAAAGCATATAAATACAAGCGTGACTGAATTTATTTCTATTCTAGATCAGTTCCACTCAGGTACTTAAAACAGTTTCACAATTTAACAGTGCGAAGCCTTTGGAACATCTTAACTTTCCGGAAGACAACATTTTAGGAGAATCATTTTGTGAAAGAAGAAATATTAAGAAAAATTGTTAATTATAACGAAAAATGAGAACATTCTACAGTAGAAGATTAGTAAAATGAAATTTCCTTTATAGGGTTATGTATTCTTTCATGTAGTTTATCCCCTCCATATTTTAACAACTCTCCGTTTAACTTGTCACTGCCAGGTGTCTTACCATTTTTTATTTTTGTTATAGCAGCTATAAATTTCTGATATGTTGGTTCTTCAGTTTCTTCTATCTCTTCCTCTGTTTCCTCATTTCTTTCTCTTTGTTCATGGTCAGCATCTTCATCCTCTTCCTCGTATTGTAGTTTATAAAAGTGTTCCCTCCATGCTTCCTTCTTTCTGTTCCCGTCATACTCAATACTACCATGTTTGTTTCTTAGACCTCTTATTTTTACTATGTGTTTTTTCTTTTGACTTCTAATTTGTTCGTAAATTTTTTTTTATTGTTATTTTTAGATTTCTGTTTTATCTCATTCATTACTCCATCGATTCATTCTTTTTCCTTTTGCCTACATAACTTCTGTGTTTTCCTTGCATTTTTCTTATAGGACTACATATCTTCTTCTTCTCTGGTTCGGAACGATTTTTTTCTTGTCCTTTTGTCTGTCATTTCTTGGCATTCTTCACCATACTATTGTTTTCTCTTCCTGTTGTCTTTTTGTGCAATGGTTTTCGTAGAGCTTCTTTCTATTATTCCTTTGATAACTCTCTATTCATTCTCTATATCCACTTTTTTCTTATGTTTTTCGATTTCTTTATTTATTTCCTGTAAGTATTCTTTCCTTCCCTTTTCCGTGTACAACCTCTTCATTTTCTTTTTTTCCTTCCCGGTGTACCTCTTTGTTTCTGTATTCTTGTTTAACTTTTGCGATTACTACTCTATTTGATCTAATGTCTGTAATTGTCCTGCTTTGATTCTTATTTGTTAGTATCGAAAAATTATAATATTACTTTGTGACTCATTGGTTCTATCGCAATTTAATTACTGCGATTCTGTGAATGGACCCTGCCTTGATAGTATAGATTCTAAAAGGATTCAAAGAACTCAAAATTCATGTTTGAGGCTTATTTTTGGCATTAGAAAATATGATTCTGTTTCTTCCAAGATAAATGAGGTAAAATGGCTTAACATGAACAACAGAAGAACTCTACATGTTTTATGTTTATTTCACAAAATTATTACTACTGAAACTCCTCCATACCTTTTTAATAAAATTAAGTTTACTTCTACTAGTCATTCATTTGATCTTAAAAATAAAAATCTAATTGCTATTCCATTTCCCAAGTCTCAACTGTATAAACGATCATTTAGTTATAATATTGCCAGTTCTTATAATAGTTTACCTAAAAAATTTAAATCTTTATCATTATCTAATTTTAAACTGCGTCTCTATCGCTTCTTGATGGGTAGACAATAATGTTTTTTTTGCTTGAGTATTATTTGATTTTTTTCTGCAGCTCTCAACTAAACTAAACCACTGAACGATTGTCCTTGCTTCTCTTTTATTTTCGTTCTTTCTTTCTTTATTTTTTTTTAATTTTAATCTAATTTTATTTGTATTTTCACATTTTGTATGAGGTTAAGTGGTAGAACAGACTGCTATTAATTTAGCATGTCTGAACTTCGCCCCTTTGAACCTTGTTTCACTTTTACCTCAGTTGCTATGTAAATTATGTTGCTTATATTTTCTTTGGTTGGTTCAATAAACGGCATTTTTATTATTGTATATGGTCTATCTGATCATAGATCCTGGCATCGTCCATGTTTCCTTGTGTATTTTTTTGGTGCTTATATTTGGTACTACTAATCACCATGTTTGTTTTTGCCGCAAAGTTACACAGTCTGGTTCCATTGTCGTTCGTCTTTTCATGTATTGTGTGCTCTCCGGCTACTTCCTTTATATAGTTTTCTTTTCTGATTTGCGCATTCAAATCCCCAAATATTATCAGTACATCTTGCCACACATATAATAGATATATGTTGTCGTTTTCTTTCTACTCTCAAGTAACACATTCTACTAGTAATCGGTTTAAAGCTTATGCTGTTTTTGGATTTTCTTTTTGTTATTAGCTTTACTTTTATTTCCAAACTTATTCTTATTTAAATTGAAATGTTTGCTAACAGTTGTTTAATTACAAATTATTAAAAGGGGGAGATAGATCAGCTATAAATGATTTTGTTAAATTACTGAGCTTGTTATTTTTTAGTATTTCATGAAAAATAACCAGCAAAACGTAACGTTACTGTTAAAATTTTTAAATAAATTTTATTGATATTGTACTGACTAATACTGGTTACTTTTTATGAATTACTAAAACCTAAAAAGATCAGTAATTTAACAAAATCATTTACAGCTGATCTATCTCCCACTTTTAATAATTTATTCTAATTTATTTTTGGTTTATCCTTAATCGTGTCCATGTTCCTTGCCTTGTTCATTTCCGGTTCCAGTCGTTCTTGGTTCTTCAACAGTTTTTTGATTGATTTTTCCTTTTTCCTCTTCAATCTTTTTCCCTTTAGTGTTGGAGTTTTTCCATTGCTTTATCCCACTTATATATTTGATTATTTATTATTAGTTTTTGATGTCCGATTGTTGCTTTGCTTCCTGACATTTTTTCTTCTTTAGCTATTTTGATTATTGCATTTTGAATCTCTCTTTCCTTTTTTGTTAACTCGTTTTCTATGTAGCTCGGTTCGTCCTTCAGGTTCTTTTTATTTAACATTATTTCCATTTTTTATCAAATTACTGTATTTTTGCAACAATACTCTTTTTTCCTGGTATTTTATCTATTTTATAAGCCTCCGTTACTCTTGCTTGCACCTTATTTCTTTGCTCAAGAACTGTTCGACCTTTTTTACGATTTCTTCCAAGTTCATTTTCAGCCTTATGAATACAATATTATTTTTTTAGACGACCACGTATGAAAGTAACATTATCACGACAGCAGCCTACTACAGAAAGTTGACAATTTCATACACTAGCACGATATTATATCGTGCTAGTCATATCGTAACGGCACAAAGTTATTCACATCACTGCCTCATCACGGCCTGCTTAATTGTGTGACAAACGTCACTTTGACGTTTCTCACACAATTCAGCAGACCGTGATTCAAATAATCCAGACGCTTTTGCTTTATTCGTTGCTCTGCTTCCAACAAGCTCTAACTTTTTATAATTGTACCAATAATAATATAACGATCAATTTTGCAAACGAAATAAAAACAATTCTTAAAAATAGAATTTACTTTGAGTGGTCGTCTAAAAAATGGTGTTCATAACTCGCCCGAAAGTGCAAATATCTGTGCTCGTGTTTAGATCCACTCGGGCTTCGCTTCGCTACGCCCTCGTTTGTCTAATCAACACTCGCACGATATTTGCTACTTTCGACGCTTGTCATGAAAATAACTATTACTTCTGTTCCGATCTTGCTTTTCGATTATTTCTTCCACTTTTGCGATTCTATATAATAATAAAGTGCAGTATCCACAAAGCTATGTTATTCACAATTACAACCTGTTTCGCATTTTAATTTTTTTTCTAAAGGCTTAGACAAATTTTCAGTAGGTACAAGCTTAAAAGTAAAATGCATTCATTCCCTATGCTGTATGAGAGAAGTGACTAAAAAAAGACGTTATTATTATTTATTATTCTTGGTTTTCTAGTCCTGTGTCCTGTGCACTGCAGTCTAGAAGACCTATTGTGCTCCCAAGTGTTGATGGGCCTCATAGATAAAACACCAAGGATTGGATTGTCTCCATATTGAGATGGTATTGAGCTAGCTACTCAACCCTGCTTGCAGCACAACAAATAAGTAAAGCAAGTCAGAGAGCACAGAGTTGAGGTAGTTCATGCAACTGCAAGATTGCATGTAAATTTCAATCCGTAATTACATTTGCAAAGAAATGCTTGTAGTAATGAATTAAATTGAAGAGAAAAGGCAAAGGCCAGAGCTCGTTTTTCATAGATTGGAATCGATAATTCTAAATTAGCCAAAAATAAGAGGTCTGTGCAAAATTAAAGCCGAACCAAAATAAATAGAACTGTCACAGAAAGGTTTATAATATGTGAGTGTTAATTGAAGTGTAGATGTCAAAATAATTAAATAGGATATGTTTATGAGCATTTTAAATAAAGGTAATAGGAACAGAATTATGATAATACGTTGCAACGAGCATAAACCAAATAGAACAGGGCAATTATAATTATGGGACAGCAATATTCGAAAATTTGGAGAAAAGCGAACAGTTAAGAAAATTACAAGAAATGGACACAGCAGGATGTGAAACAAAATTGGTGGTTGAACAAACAAGTCAGTGTAATTACGTGAGTGGTAAGGACAATTTACATAAAGCAAAGTGTAGTGGCGCTATGAGACAATTTAAAACCGAATTGAAAGGACAATAATTTAAAAATAGTATTTTTGTAAAACATTTTAGTTATAAGAAATATTAGAGTAAGAAGTTAGATAAGCAATTGTTATTAAGGACCAGCATCCAGAGAGACAATTGAATAAAATTATTGAATCACAACCAGTTTTTGTGCTCTCTGAAATTTACATATTTTACTTATTAAATCTTTAATTTTATCGATAAAAAGTACACCAGTGTGTCAAGAATTTGTCAGTGCACCTGTGAGAAGGTGGGGAGCATTTTCCCTCACCAAGATTAATTTTTCATCGTGACCACATCCCGAGGACATCGGGGAAGCCAACGCAGTTCCCGAACATCAGTCAGGGCACATTTTGAGTTCCTGAGCCCAAGATTTAAGCAGCAGCATACCAGCACAGCGTGTAGGAGGCTCCCACAATGCCAGCAGCACCGCAGGACCCCGCATCCGGCAGATATCACCAGGAGCTGCAGTCCGAATGAGCTACCGCAGCCCTGCAATGAAGTCAGGTTAGTTTTTCAACCAAAGTAACGGTGTTAGCAACCGAAAATTTGCATGACTACTAGAGCAAACCTTCATGAACGAGACCCAGGCAGCGGTTAGCATCCATCAAAAATCAAATATCCAGTAATTGCCATAATCAAGTTTGAGGTTATGTTGATCCCATAGCGACGCTCCAAAAAAACAATTTAATGTTGTAACAACGAAGTGGAGGGTTTTTCCTCCAAACAAATGAGAATCAGTGACGCTAAGAGCTCAATAATTCAAAATTCACCTGATAAATTGCTCATAAAACACCTTTTATTAGTTTAAATCGCAAAAGCGAGACACTAACCTAAATAAACCGATTTGTGCTAGGAGTTTGACAGAAGTAGCGTCTGCGCGCTCGAGTTAAATTTATATTCCAGTGGCGTATCACACGAGTTTAATATTAACGTATCAGGGATCCCAGCTTTGAGATATGGGTCATCTTGCCTACCGAGCTAGCCTCTGTAAGATTAAATTGCAGATGGATAAAGTATAATAAAGGGCACAATACTGTTTACTTTATAAATAATTAACGAACACAGTGAGTATTTTTAGTCAGTGGAAATTTGACCTAAATAAAAGAATATTTGCAGGTAGCGGTAATTGCAATTTATTTTATCATCTTCATTATAATATTACAACACAGATCAAACCATTGCAATATGTATGTTCCTGAGCATTTGGTATTAATTTTTCTTCCCCAAAGTGCTTAATCCTGAAGGTTTCTAGTTCTCCACATTCGCACTAAATGGGAGTTTTTATCTCATCTTTACAAAACCTGCTCAATGGTCTGCCATTTTAGTGCTATACAATATTGAATAAATGTGTGTTCTTGCGGCAATGGCGCATGAGGATTCTTGTTATCTGAATTATTTTATCTCTTTTGTGTTCGAGTACCTAGTAATTTTTTAATAATAATAATAATGATCTTACTTAAGTTACTTAGGTTACTTAACCTCTTTCAAAAAGATTCAAATAACAGAAGTAGACTTATATATTTGTATCGAATTAAACTTAATTTAAAGCGCACATGAACTATTAATTTGAGAAAAAAATTATTGTTTACTAAACATGTCCAAAAACATAGTTTTTCTAGGTTTTGCCACAATCACACGCTATTGTATATGAGAAGGATCGTTTGTACATGTTTGTTATATGAGGTGAAATGCTTATAAGTCCTCGGAAACGTAAATTTAAATGATGAACGTCTGTTCGAAAATTGATTTTGTTAAATAGTATTGTTTTTTTTAAATTAAAATTTTCTAATAAAAGTTAACAGCATGGAGACGACGTCTGTTGGATATATTCAACCATTTTGCAGTTGTCATTCTATTCGATATGCGATATACTGTCCTGGGTACTTACTCTATATATTAACCACAAACAAGCATTCTGTAACCGCTGAATTCTATAAACATCTTTCTGATCTATACACGGCCCATACACAACATCCCCATAATTTAGATGTGATAGAACTAACTAATGCGTCACAAACCATTTTTTGTAACACGAGTGTATAAAAATTCTCTATTCTGATAGATAATCCGTAGATTGTAAAATCATTTTTTTATAGGGTGGTTAAAGTGAGATTTAAATCGTAAATCTTTATATAGTATTAGCCCTATGTTCTTTGCTTCTGTATGAATTTCCACCTTTACAACATATCTATCTCAATATTAATCTCTCTTAAGAGTGATTCATAGATGTAGGGGCAACATATTAACAGGGCTTTGGTTTTACTTGGATTTAATTTTAAACAGTACCGTGATACAATATTCGACAGTAAATGTAAATCATCATTTAGTTTTCCGCATGCGCTTTCTACATCTGACCACTGGAAAGATAAATATACTTGTGCTTCATCGGCGTAAAAGTGGGAATTAACATATTGAAGCTGGGTTTGAAAATTTGATGTGTAGATAGACAAAAGTGTAGGGCTAAGAGCAGAACCCTGAGGGACACCAGAAGTAACATTAAGATATTTTGAAGTGTGATTTTTATGTACAACTGCGTGCTGATGATTTACTAAGAAGTTTTTGAAGAAATTCGTAGCTTCTTTAGAAAGTCTGTAGTAATGTAGTATAAGTAGCAAGAGCCCATGATTTGCAGTATCACAGGCTTTCGAAAAATCCAATAGTATAACAACTGAGGCCATTTTGTTATCGTATGTGTTGTATTAGTTAGTTGGCTTGGGTTGTTGTTTAGGTTTATGTCAAATGTACTTGGAATTAAATAGACATTTAATCCGATTTTCCCGCATGTTTCATTGAATATATCGCAACATGGTGGCAGCGGTGCTCTAATATTATGAATAGTTCCACTGGAAGCATAGCTGCTCCTGACAGCTTTAATTTTCAAGCTCCCGAATCATGGCCACAATGGTTGAAAAGATTTCAACGATATCTAACTGTATCGGGTTTTGGTGTGAAAACCGAATCAGAAAAGATAGATTTGTTGCTGTATTTAATGGGTGGTGAGTCAGAAGAAATTTTATTAAGATTTGGTACACTTCCAAAGAAATTTGAAGATGTGGTTGCTAAGTTTAATAACCATTTTCAACCTAAACGTAATATTATATTTGAGAGATTCAAATTCAACTCAAGATATCAGATGCCAGGTGAACCTATAGATACATTTATAACATCATTGCACTCACTTGCTGAAAATTGTGATTACGAATGTTTAAAGGAAGATCTGATTCGAGACAGAATTGTAGTAGGCATGTTGGACATCAAGACTAGTGAAAGGTTGCAACTTTTAAGCGATCTTACTTTAAATAAGGCTATATTGATAGCAAAGCAAGCTGAAACTCAAATGAAGCAAAATGAAATTCTCAGACAAGGAGACAGAGACAGAAAGGAAGATTTATCCGTCACAAAAGTGTCAGAATATACTCAGAAGAAAAGCAGTTTTGCAAGAAGATCTAAAGAAAGGATTGCTTCAGATACAACTACATTCAATTCAAATAGAAATCATAGATGTTTATACTGTGGGTTTTCTCCGCATGACAGATCAAGATGTCCTGCAAGATCATCAGTTTGTAGAAAATGTTCTTCTAGAGGTCATTGGGAAAGGGTTTGTTTGAGACAAGACAGATTAATTAAGCAGATGAATTCTGAAGATCAATGCGAGGTAGATAGACTTTTTCTAGGAAAGCTAGATCATTCTCAGAACACACCAGCCTGGTATGTAACAGTGACTGTAGATGATAAATTCAAAGCTAAATGCTTAGTTGACACTGGAGCGGATGTTGTTTGTTTTCCTCCACATAATATTAATCAGTATTTACTAAAAAGTAATGTTTTAGGTACATGTAATCAGAATATTTTTGGTCCTGACGGAAAACAATTAAATGTTTTAGGAAAACTAAATTGTAATATTAAATACAAGAATAACTCAGGTAGATTTGATATTTACATAATTAAAAATCTAAAATCACCAATTTTGGGCAGATATGCTTTAAAACATTTACAAATTGTACATTTTCCTGATCCTATGGTTAGTTTTGTCGGTAATAATAATTTGAATATCAAAGATATTGAAAAAGTATATCCTCAAATTTTTAATGAGATTGGGGAATTTAAGGGTGAAATGTCCATAAAACTTAAAGAAGATGCAGTTCCATATGTTCAGTCAGTACCTCGTTCAGTACCAATACCATTGTTAGACAATTTAAGGAAAGAATTAGAAAAGTTAATTAATCTCGATATTATCGAACCAGTTGATTTTCATACAGAATGGGTCTCTCCAATTGTGGTTGTAGGTAAGAAAGATGGCGGTATAAGACTGTGTTGTGATTATACTAAGCTTAATAAAAGTGTTTGTCGTGCTTACTATCCAATGCGTGGTGTAGAATCGTCTTTGTCGTTGTTAAAAGGTGCAAATGTTTTTTCAAAGCTGGATACTACCTCAGGGTTTCATCAAATTAAATTAGATAGAGCAAGTCAGTTGCTAACAACTTTTATTACGCCTTTTGGGAGGTTTCTATATAAAAGGCTACCATTTGGAATTTCTTGTGCACCTGAATATTTTCAGGGAAAATTTTCAAAGATTTTAGCAGGAATAGAAGGAGTGGTAGTTCATATGGATGATGTATTAGTTTTTTCTAAAAACGATATTGAACATGATCGAATTTTGCACCAAGTACTTTCAAGAATTCATGCTGAGGGTATAACATTAAATAAAGACAAATGTCTGTTTAAAGTGAAAACGGTTTCTTATCTTGGGCATGTTTTGAATGAGAATGGCGTTTCAATAGACGAGAAACGCATCGAAGCTATTAAAAAATTTCCAACACCGACCAATAAAACTGAAGTTCTTAGATTATTAGGTATGATTAATTTTGCAGGTAGATTTATTAAGAATAAATCTCAAATCTTAGAACCTCTTACTTCTCTTTTAAAAAATGATATTCAGTTTATTTGGGGACCTTCGCAGGAAAAAGCATTCAACACAATACAAACACTTTTACAGGAAGCGCCATGTCTTTCTTATTATGATTATAATAAGCAGATTATTGTCAGCTGTGATAGTTCTTCATATGGTCTAGGTGGGGTTCTCATGCAGGTTGGGAAGGATAATCAGAGAGAAATTGTAGCTTTTGCTTCTAGATTGTTAAGTTCTACAGAAAAAAGATATGCCCAAATCGAAAAGGAAACGCTTGCAGTTACATGGGCAGCAGAAAAATTTTCTGAATTTATTACCGGATTACCTAAAGTAATTTTTGAGACAGATCATAAACCACTTTTACAAATTTTACAAACCAAAAATTTAGATGAACTGTCGCCTAGATTGCAAAGGTTTCGCATGAGATTAATGCGATACTCTTATGAAATTATATATACTCCAGGGAAAGATCTTGTAGTAGCTGATACTCTCTCGAGAAGTCCTTTAAAAAATTCTATTCCAGAAAATGATGAATTATTTTCTGAAGTAGAAAGTCATTTGAATGTTATAGTAGGAGCTTTACCAGTAAAAGATCGTTTTCTTGATAAAATAATTCTAGAACAATCTCGTGATCCTATTTGTTTGAAACTTTATGGGTATGCTACATCACAGTGGCCTTCAAAATCGAATTGTCCTATCGAAATGTTGCCATATCTTCAGTACAAAGATGATATTTGTGTAAAGGAAAACTTACTGTTAAAAGGCTCTCGCATAGTCATACCTTCAATATTACAAAAAGAATGTTTAGATTTTATACATACGGGTCATCTAGGTATTACAAAATGCAGGGAAAGAGCAAAAGCTTCTATCTGGTGGATAGGTTTATCGTCTCAAATAGAACAATTAGTAATGAATTGTTCAATTTGCATAGAAGAACGTGTCAATATAAAAGAACCTTTTGTCAAAGATAAAATACCTCCTCGACCATGGATGAAAATAGGTATAGATTATTTTAAACATAAATATTGGTATGTAATAATTACCGATTATTATTCGCGTTATTTTGAAATTTTCAAAATGAGAGATTTGTCTGAAAACGCTCTCATAGAGAAATGTAAAGAAGTTTTTAGTAGGTTTGGTATTCCGGAGATAGTTCGATCGGATGGGGGTCCTCAGTTCAGATCTGGGTTTAAAAACTTTGCAAATGAGTTTAATTTTTTTCATATAACTAGTAGTCCTTATTTTCCACAATCTAATGGGTGTGTTGAAGCAACTGTTAAAATTGCTAAAAATTTGTTAAAAAAGAATAAAGATATATTCCGAGCCCTTTTAGCATATCGTTCAACACCACTGGAATGTGGTTTTAGTCCAGCAGAACTAATTATGGGAAGGAAATTAAGAACTAATTTACCAGTTTTACCAAGTTTATTAAATGCGCCTGTGAATACTGAGTCATTCTTTCAAACTGAATTAAAGAGAAAGAATAAACAAGAAAAATTATTTAATAATAGACACAATGCGAAAGAATTGACACTGTTAAAAATTGGTGATTTTGTATGGATTTCAGACATAAAACAGTATGGTAAAGTGGTAGAAATATGCAAAGAACCACGTTCGTATATTGTAAAAACAGATAAAGGATATTATCGTCGAAATAGGTGGCATTTGATAGAGGCGCCTTATCGCAGTAAAACTGACGATAACGTTGATGTACATGCGCCTGATATTTTGGAAAGTTTTGAGAATTCTGAAACAGCTACTTCTCAGGATGAACGAGTTTTGGATAATAATATCCCTAAAAATGATTTAAGAGAAAATACTGAGAAGTTAGTGGATTCAGAAGCATCGGTTAATAGACCAATGCGAAATAGAAAACAACCAAAGTATTTACTAGATTATGTTTAATTATTAATCTATGGTTAAGTTTTGTAATTTTATTAAGAAAAAAGGATGTTGTATTAGTTAGTTGGCTTGGGTTGTTGTTTAGGTTTATGTCAAATGTACTTGGAATTAAATAGACATTTAATCCGATTTTCCCGCATGTTTCATTGAATATATCGCAACAGTATGCACTAAGTAAATCGTCAGTAATCTTACAACTGTGTCCCCGCCTGAACGCAGATTGTGTTTCAGGCAACTTCTAAAAAGTATCTTAGTTGAATGTTAATCAATTTTTCGAAAATTTTAGAAAAGACGGGCAGAATAGATATGGGACGTAAATCCTTGAATTCTTTGAATTATTTACTTTACTTAGCGGAACGATATAAGCTTTTTTCCAACTAGAAGGATACACTGAATTTGCTATACAAAAGTTAATTACATGAGCCACAATTGGGAGAAGTTGAGGCAAGCACAGTTGCACCATACATATTGATATTCCATCATATCCGGCGGCAGTGGCCTTGATACTTTTAATGCACTGAAATACTTCATCTGCCGATACACGATGCAAATCCAAAACCTGTTTTGTTTTTACATTATTTTTATAAAAATCGTGTAAATTACAATTGTTTTGTTGTGTTTTAGGAATAGAATTTATAAAAAAGTCATGTATGTTGTTTACATCAGAATATATTGTTATGGTTTTAAGCCCTACCAATCAACGCTGTTAGCATTGCCAAATTAATGGACATTTCATGAAAGCTCAGAGTGAGCTATTTTATATATCTGCAAAACTAAAACTTGAATTTGCCAGAATGAATACATTTGTAATGAGATGCCAGTAATTGCAGAATAATTAATTAATGAACGCAGTAAGCAAAGCTCAATTTGAACAGGGATCTAAGTTGAATGTAAGTTTAGTTAATTGATTAGGTTTGTGCTAAAGGAAATGCCAAGCAGAATGAAATTTAATAATTACAAGATGGATAGCAAACGCAAGGGAATGAAGCGTAGAATTCATATACAGTTTCATAGTGAAAGGTAATTGAAAAATAGATAAGCTTATGAACATGCAACGAGCAGATAAGAATGAAGGCATTAAAGCATTTGAAGGAAACTGTAAGAATCAAAAGGCAAGGGTTATAGAAGGTGCAGAAAAGGAGACAGCATATGAACCTAAAAATGTGTGGAAAATAAAACAGTGAATTCAAAAGAAGCCAGTGCAGGAAATGCGCGAATTAAATACTCTAATCAGTGCAGTGACATGTGAATATTTCAAAGCAAATTCAAAAGACGTGCAGTGACAAATAGACACGCAAAATTAGTATAAATGTAAACAATTATTTTAGATGTAATATTAGTGTACAAAATCCTAGTTTTAAGTAAAATTTATTGTTAAAAGTCAGTATTTTGAACCATGTTAACATCCGTAATTAATTTGAAACTAACTAGCTTTTGTTTATAACAAAAGAAAAGAAGACAAATGAATAAATTAATGGCTTGGCGTGTGAAATTGTGCTCTGTATTAAAATTAAAATTTCTCATATTAAAAATAAAAATACATGTCTGAAACTTTACCAGTGTGTTGAGCAAATTTTTGTGTCCATGTGGTACTATTTTTAACAAAATCGGCCACCAAAAATTGTTGAGGTGTCCGATGCTGTTTGACATAACCTCGATCCGAAGCAGCCTTAGTTTCGACAGCTACGAGGAGGTCTACCAGTCCAGCCAGCACATTGGGGAAGACATCAGTGCCACTCAGCAGCCCGTGGGGTACGTGACTGTGCCACAACAGCAGGATCCGACCCATAGCATCCCCGCAATAAGGTCAGAGTAGCTACGAACCCTCCGATTTGAGAACGACTGGTGCAGATACTGTTCATTCTAAAACTAATTAAGTGAGCGCCGGAAAATTCATGCATATATAAGAAGAGCAATACTCAAGGCAATCCAGGCGAGTTCCATCGCCGTACGAGTGATTCCAGTATGCCAAAAATCCCAAACTCCATTATTTGAGGTTATCCGTTAGTGTGATCCAGACCCACGCCAAAATAAACAATTGGGAGATAAAAGCGGACCCCATAAACAAATGCTAGAAACCAATGAGGATTAATGCCGCGAAAACCAACTAATTTAAATAGTTACCAATAGAACTGTGATCGATTTCATTTGTTTTGTTTATTCAATTTGACGCGATCTTGCAAACGGCGTCCATCTTGGCTTATATTTGACCCAATTTCAGTTTTCGATTGTGCGAGGTTGAGCTTATGCGGAGACAGATCCGTATTTAATAATTTTAATAAATTATGCATTCAGGGTGGACCCAACCGAGATGAGTCTGCGCTTTATCGATTTGAGCTAGCGTATTATTGGATTATAAAGGGCATACAACTATTTATTTTTATCTATCAATTTACAAGTAACTTTTAATCAACCTAAGATTTGATAACACGAATACGAAAAATATTTGCTTGGTAACCTTGTTTAAGAATTAAATTAAAAACATATTATAACACTAATTAGACATACCATTGCAGTATATATCATCCCAACTCATAGACAGTAGACCATTGTTAAAGGGGTTGAAGTAAAGATTTTTAAAACAGCGATATGATTTCATAAATGGAGCAGGTTTATGGTTAATTGCATTCAGCGTACAGTACGTCATATCATGGTCGGATAGACGGACACCCGCATATACTCCAGATTTTATAATATTAACATTGTGAGAAGATAGAAATAAATCAATAATAACTGAATCGTATCTTGTTGGTTCATGAATGTTCTGTGTTAACTAAAAATTTTCACATAACATTAATTCTAATGTTGCCGTTGCCATTTTTCTAATGTCAATGTTGAAATCCCCTCCCATTACGATGTTTTCGAAGTAACAGCTAACTTCTAATAAAGAGTGGTGCAGATTACTTAAAAAATCTGAAAATAGTCGTCTATGTGGGTTATAGACGACACCTATAACAAATGTTTAATTCAAACAAATTATTATGACCCACAATTGCTCAATAGTCATCCACATGTATTACCCAACATTGCAAAATCTATAATTAGCTATGTCCACTGTACGTGTTGGCACAGTAGCTTTTAACCAGCTTTCAGAAATGCAAAGCAAATCTGGCTTATTGGAGCGAGCAAATTCGTTTAGTTCAGTTAATTTAGCAGTTAAAGAACATATATTAATGTGGATTATTAATAGTTCATGTGCATATTTAGAGATATTACTAACTAAAATTTAAAACAATATAAAACAATAACAATAATTTAAAAAAATTGGATTAATTTTAACAGGAAATAAACCTGCGCTAAGCAGATAATATATTTAACACCTGTAATGCGCCTGAAGATAAACAAAAATTACCTACCAAGCGGATTTCACAAGGTGAACTCATTTCTGTGCTGTAGCTGTTCCTATAATGCTACTTAAATCATCTTCGCAAGTAATTATTCTAATTGAATTATTAAATTTCTCTTTCAGCTGAGGTCTTCCTTGATAATAATTCTAGTAGGTACCTGTAAACAGTTTTTTTTTCACATACCATTTGTTTTGTTAACATGCTAACAAATTTAATTATAACAGGTATATGCATACCCGCCTTACCCATGAGTCACTTCGAGATTTGATTTTTAATAAGGGAGCACACAGTGGCTGCTGGGTCTTCACCTTTGGATTCTGGGAGCCCGAAAATGCGTATATTATTTTTCCTAGTATACTGTTCTAAGTCGTTGTTGGTCTTCTTCAGATGTTTATATATTTGTTTAGAGACCCTTCTTTGTTTGTGTGTTATAAATAAGATCTAGACATGCGGGGTCTTATTTGGTTTTATTGAGATTGAATTACTGTTGTTGGAAATTTTGATAAATTAGGTAAGTGAGCCCCTAAAGTTTATTAATTTTTTTAGCTCATTTCTTTCAACACTTTGTAATGTCTATATCTCACCATAGGTACACTGCTTTGGTATCAGGCCCATACTGGGACTCTTCAGAGGGCGTGGGCGTTGACATTTTGCGAAAGGTCCCTTAAAAATACCCGTGCCTGTGGCATAAGCTTAGAACTTATTGGCATTTTTAATAATGATTTTAGCCAAGCTGATCCACATTAAGGATGCTACTAGCACGATTCTATACACTGTATTCCCCTGCGATTAGTAAGTATCGCCTCTGCAGTGTGATATAGTAGTTTAGATCTTTATTTATATGAAGTAACATGGACTTTTCAATCTTTTTCTCTTTATACTTCATGGCTTAGGCCTTCAGGTCTGTTCCCACTAACTCATTCTTGATCTCCTTCCTCTGGATTTATAACATTAATAAATTATTTGTTTTAGGATCTTCGTTTTGTCACTTCTAGTTGGTAAGGCAGATAGGTACTTAAAGTCATTTCTTATTGTTTCATTGTTGATACAGTCAACTCTTGTTCATCCTTTTACCCGTTTTAGAAATGTAATTTCTGTTCTCTGGATTTTTTATTTTCCTTTATGGACATTATTTACGTTTCCCATTCATGCAACAAAACCAGTACTGCTATTGTATTATAGAACTTTATTTACGCGTCCCTTCTTACGTTTTTACCATTCAATCTTCGTATTGTAGCACAAATTGCTTGATATTGGTGAAGCTTATTATTTTTATCGTTGTCATAATCGCAACTATCACAACCAAGTATAGAGATTTCAAAAAAGAATAAAGGATATATAACCAGTAACATTTGAGGACTTACTGAAGCTAATGTTTTAATGTTGCATCATATCAGCACCAATTTGATATTTCTCAGCATTTCAGGTTAATGACGTCGTAAGTGTGAGAAGATCTTTTTCGAATGCCAAATAAATAAAGTAAGACCTTTTGGAAACCTCTCAAACTAATAAATTATTACACTTATTATTTTACGATATTTAAACTATTTAAACTTATACAGGGTGTTATAGAAATGAGTGCAAATATTTTCACCTGTAATAGAACTCGTTAAACTGAACAACTTCTCCAATTATCATTTTTTCGAAAACGCCCTCAAAACTGAGTTAAAAAAACAATTTTACTCGAAAAATCCATACCCGCCTATGGAATAATATTTTAATTTAATAGAACAAACCACAAAAAACATTTATTTATTTCTTATTTACATTATAGTGCTTCGACTGCATGGTCATTAGCACCTAGAACTGAAATTTATAATACATTTGATTTGTTGATTTTTTTGAGAGAAAGTAGTACAGCTGAAGGGTTTCTGAATGCTTCGTCTTAGGATGCTGGGATTTGGCACTGTTTTCTAGCATCTTCATACGTCTCACATTGTAGTAGGATGTGATCTACGGTTAATGGGGCATCGCATAGTTCGCAGTGGGGTCGTTCGTTTTTTTCTAGTTGATATGAGTGGGTGAGCCGGGTGTGTCCAATTATGAGCCTCGCAAGTATTACTTTGTGACGTCTACAGCTGGCTTGGCATATGATATTATTTCTGTTTAATGTACAAGATCCCCTTACAGTGGTCCACTGATTTAATAACTTGTTAGTCATAAGTCGTTTGCAATATTTCTTTATGTCATAGTCTGTAGTTTGGTTGTATTGGGTGGCATCGTCGGATGATATAGCTTCCTTAGCGTATTTTTCTGCCTGTTCGTTTCCAAGAATTCCCGTATGTTAGGGAACCCATAGAAATTCCAGGATCTTCATTTGTTGAGTACTGTTTGTAATTATCTTCTCTATTTGGTGTACTAATGGTTCTTTGGAATATATATTTTGGATGGCTTCTAGGGCACTTTTGGAATCAGAGCATATAATATATTTATCGTTCGGTTGGTCTTGGGTCCATTCTATATAGTGCTTTCAGGATAGCTAATATTTCAGCTGTATAAATGCTGCTGAATTTGTTTAGAGGAATTTGAAACTTAGTGTCATTTGTCACAAAACCTGCACCTACTCCATTGTCACTCTTAGACCCGCCAGTATATATGTATGTATTGCAATGGTTTTGAGCCCTACACCCCAAACTCTGCAAGCATTACCATATTAAATGGACTTTTCACATAGGCTCAGAGTGGGAGATTTTATTTGACTGCAAAGCTAAGTATTAAATTTGCTAAAAATGATCATATTTGCAATGAGATGCTATTAATTCACAAAATAATTAATGAAAGAATTGTTAAAGATATATTTTCTCACCACTTTAAGACAATATTCTTTATTTCGAAAAAATACAAAAATAAGGGGCACACCTAACACAACGATATTAGATAGCTAAATTCTTAATTTGTCCTTTGTCCTTATTTGTAACCACTAAATAAAACCACAACGGTCTCCACCCGCTCAAAACCTACTTGTTTTGTTCACGTCCGGCGATAGACTGCGCGTTCCCCCTCCCGCACATCCGCTCGTCAACTCCGCGTCCCCTAGCGGCGCACTTCCGTAGCACTCACCCGCGAAACGCTGAATTTAAAATATTTATCACTCGGCCATTCCTGATTTTACGACCTCCTGGTTCGTTGCTTGGGAAACGCTCGGATGTCCTCGTTGATCTCCGCCTCCCTCCAACACGTAATCCTTGAACCGCAATGGCCTCCCCACCTCTCGCTTCGTTCGAAGGTTAACCGGTCTCGCTGCCACCGTTACAGCACCTGATGTTGTTTGACCCACTTCGGAATCTCGCGTTGCTCGCCTTGAAGCGGCGACCTTGACCTCGTTCTCGTCCTCCCCGCATGCGACGTTGTCACGTTTCTTGCCTCCACTAATCCGGATAGGTTCCTCTAGTTCGCTCGTAGATTCGTCCTCTCCGCTTTCGTTCTCCACTGGATTTTTGTACACTTTCAACCTGGACACGTGCACTTGGGTCGTGAAGTTCCTGTTCGCACCATCTGCCACTGTATTAATCCTATAAGTGTCATTCCCTAAATCTCCGGTCACTGTGTATGGGCCCTTATATTTTCTTTGTGTTTTTACCGGTTCCCCCGTGGAAACTGGCGGAGAACGCACGTAAACAATGTCCCCGACGTTAAATCCTTCGTGTTTATACCGTTTACGGTCAAACCGCTCCTTATATTTTATCTGCTCGTTTGTAACCTTTTCACGCACTTCGTCCTGTAACTTCGCTGGTAATACGTAATCGTCATTGTTTCCCGCGAATTCCCGTAAAGCACCATCGTGAAAGTTAGCTCGAAATCCATACAATGCTTCGAATGGCGTTTTCCCTGTAATTTTATTTACCACACTATTCGCGTCACGTTGTACTTCCTTTAAACAACTGTCCCACATTCGCTCCGTTTTCATTTTCGTTAAAATCGCCGGCGTAATGGTCCTATTCACTCGCTCGCAGACTCCGTTCGCTCGAGGATGTCTTGTGCTATTTAGCACGTGACGTATCCCATTACTCGCGCAATACTGTTCGAACCCGTCAGCTGTGAAGCTGGTTCCGCGATCCGTCACAATCATCGCTGGTAGACCAAAATCGTTCACAAAATCGCGCAAACACTTCAATGTACTGCTCGTTTTTGTGCTCGGCACCGCATAAAGTCTAATAAACCGTGTGAGAGCATCAATTACCACCAAAACGTGGGCGTTCCCTCGCGCACTTTTCAAAAAGGGGCCTAGATGGTCCAAATGGACTCTTCCCATCGGCCTCTTCGGAGAAGGTATCGGGTGCAACTCTCCCGCTTGCTTACCTCCAGGTATTTTCACCAACAAGCATTCTACGCAAGAACGAATGTGCTGTCTGACGTAATGCCTCAGTCCAGCGAACCAATAATTTCTTAATATTAAATCCACTGTTCGCTCCACACTAAAATGACCCGCCATATCGTGAAATTTAATTACCGTACTTTTCCGCATGCTAGTCGGGATTACAAAAAGTTCTCGGATTTTCCCGTTTACAGTAACTTCGCGCACTAATCGTCCGTTACGTAACTTGTACTTTTGAACAACCTGTTTTTCGTCTTTGTCACGCTCACTATTCGGTAACTTGAGCACTCTTATTATTTCTTGTAACGTATGATCGCTGCTCTGGATTAACAAAACCCACTCCTCTTCTGGCATTATATTGTAAACTTCCAGACGTTGTTCGTAGATTTCTTCCATCGTGTCCGTGGCTGCTTCCACTGGAGATCTACTCAACGCATCCACGTGCTGCATCTTCTCGCCTTTCCTAAATTTAATCTCAAAGTCAAATTCCTGAAGTAAATGGCTCCACCTAGCAATTTGTGCGTTTGTAGTTTTTTGCATATTTAAGTACACCAACGCCTGACAATCGGTTACCACCGTGAAATGCATATGCAGCAATAGTGGCCGCAATCTGTCCATACACCAAACGACCGCCATCAGTTCGAGTCTACTACTGTGGTATCTCGACTCTGCATCTGTCGTTTTTTTTGACACCGCGTATACTAAATGCATTTTCCCGTCTGCACCTCGTTGTAACATCATCCCCGCTAAACCAACTGCACTCGCGTCCGTATGCAGTTCTGTATACGAACTCGGATTATACAGCTGCAAGACCGGCGCTGACGTCAAAGCGTCCTTCAACTCGTCAAACGCCACCTGCTGTTTGTCTGTCCACATAAACACATTGTCTTTCCGCGTTAAATCGCTTATCGGTCTCACTTTCACCGCATATCCTTTCACGAAGCGTCTAAAAAACCCTGTTAATCCCAGCCATCGTTTCACTTCACGCACATTTCCCGGTCGCGGAAAATTCTCTATGACCTTCACTTTCGCTGCACCTGGGGAAATTCCCTCCGCAGATAATTTGAATCCTAAAAAGTCCACGCTTGACGCACCAAAATGACATTTGCGTAGCTTCATCGTAAGATTCGCGGCACGGAAGGCCTCGAACACTTGTCGTAACCGCTCCAACATATCGTCCCAGTTTTTTGCTGGTATCAGCACGTCATCTAAAAACGCCATCGCGACCTTGTTCCTCAAAGGCCCTAGTACTCGCGTCATTAGCCTAGCAAAGTTCGATGGACTATTGCACAATCCGAAACACATTCGCGTGAATTCCCCCGTTTCATCTGGCGTAACAAAAGCTGTTTTACACCTAGACCCTTTCGCTAACGGTAACTGAAAAAACGCGTGTGCTAAATCCAAGGTAGTGAACATTGTACACCCTGCTAAATGTTCAAATTGATCATCCATGTTCGGCAATGGATAATGTTCTTTCACTGTCTGTTGGTTCAACTTTCGAAAATCTACCACTAGCCTTGGCTCCTGTGAACTTTTCGCCACTAATAACACCGGCGACGCGTATGGCGAAGTGGTATCTGTCGCAATACCATTTGCCTTCCACTCGCGCACGATTTTTGCGATGGTTTCTCGCTCGTGTGCAGTCACCCGATAAGCTCTCGTACGCACCGGCACATTATTGTCAACTATGTTCATTTCCATTAACTGGGTACAACCTAGTTCGCTTAAGTTTTGCGCGAAACACCCCCGAAATTCGTTCACCAAGCTTGTTAGGTTCCGCAAATCTCGCTCCGATATTTCTTCGCTCACGTTTAATTGTTCACTTGTGATCGCTTCTCTGCATAATTCAATTTCCATCACGCTCATTTCTTGTCCACAAATATTCTTCGAATCAATGTTCACACCGAATTCCCGAATTTTGTCTATCTTTTCGCCTTTCACTACGAAGTTTGCATCGTCACTTTCGTTGGCTACTGGCACCGTGAATTTGCCTCCATTTATGTCCACACTCACGAAGTTTATGCTCCTGGGTTCCAAACTTTGATCTTCCGCAGCAGTTATCTCTACTGATTGCGTGGAAACTGGCAAATTAATTTGCGCAAACGGTTCCTCACTACGCAAACCAAAATGCAGTACCTCGTCTACCCGCACATATGCTAACTCAGGGTGTTCGGTAAAGTTCTGCCCCAGCAATACACGTAGATTCTGTACCCCACACGGAACCACGTAAAAATTCACATCTTCTACGTTAATTCCATCTAGATTCACTCTAGCTTTCGCAAAACCTTTGCTGATTACCGCACTGCTTCCGAATCCTGTCAGTCTGTTTTCCGTTTTTTCAACTTTTAATTTTAAATCTCTCGCGGCTTCCTCAGTCACTGTGCTCACCGTAGCACCAATGTCAATGAAGCATTTTATCGCTTCTTGCTCGTTTATTTTAACATTCCGTATGAACTTCGTTGCCGCACTTTCTGCTAAATTCTTTGGTTCAGTCCCTATTCTCCACACTTGATTCACAGATTCACTTCTCTGCGTCACACGTTCTGGACATTCTCTGCTGATGTGGTCCGGTTTTTTACAATTGAAACATACCACTTTTCTTGGTTTAGTGCATTCTCTGGCTAAATGCGATGGTTCACCGCAGTTGAAACACTTCCACTTCTCCTTCTTCACTTCAGGATGCTTTTGTGCACCCGGTATGGCTGGTTTCGTTGCTTCCTGAGGTTCACTTTTCACCCCGACGAAGCTGCTGCTATTGTTTTGGGGTTTGTGTGGCTTTTCACTTTTTTCTGCCCGGAAACGTCCACTCCTCGCATCACCGATTTCTTCGCACTCTTGCAGGTCCTGTAACAACTCCACTTCGTTGCCTTGAGTTTTTCCCATTGCCACATTACACAAATCCTTGTTCCACAATCCTACTAAGATTTGCGCTTTGGTTTCTTTAAAATTCAGCTTAACGTCCTTACACAATTTGAATTTTTCGTGAAAGTAGGAATTTATGCTTTCATTCCGGCTCTGCACCCTCGCTGTCATTCGCTTCCACTTCTCCGTTTGCGACAACTCTCCACTGAACATTTCTTCAAATTTCTCCGCGAATTCGTCGAATGTTTTTAACTTCTCCCAGTTACTTTCATGCCAATGTTTTGCACCTCCAACCAAATGTGTACGAGCTGTTTCCAAAGTGAAAGCATCTGGCCACCGGTGCAATAGCTGCATACTTCTTATGTTAGCTATCCACCTTTTTGCTTCACTTTTACTTTCTCCATTAAATGTACTGATTGTCCTCGTTAAATCAGGCATTATGTGATATGCCATTTGATTTCCCGTAACCGCACTCCCGGCACTACTCGTTTGCCCGGCTGTCACTTGTGTGATAAGTCTTTCAAACAAAGCGTCTCTTCGTCTGTTCTCTGCTGTCATAATCTGCATCATTCTGATTACATCACTGTCAGTATTCACTCGATTATTGTCCGCGTTCGCGTTCACCTCCGGCGTGTTAAAGCTTGAACTTCCCGCCCGATCCAAATTTCCCACCTGTTCACCCAACATGATGAGGTCGTCGCTCTCGCTGTCACTACCTCTCACTCCCCCACTTCGTCCCTCGCGTTCACAGCGCAGTTGCAAAAGCGCCTGGAACCTCTCGAACTCGTCGGTCATCCTCTCGAGAATCTTCGTTCGCTTCCCTAAAATGTTCCAATCACGTTCGCTTTTCCCCTTCTCGTCGACGTGTCGCTACGTCACTTCCTTTCTCGATGCACAAGATGTTCACGCCCCTAACGGTCAAATTACAGGCTGGCGCTCCATCCGTCGTCGGCCATGTTGACACGTTACCACAGCACTTGAATATTCCGTTTTTCTTGCTTTTTCGCTCGCCTTGGGCACTTGTGGACACGTCCCTCTGCTCTATTTCCCCCGGAAATCACGCAGACACGGAAGTATCCCACTTCTGAACTATGTTAAAGATATATTTTCTCACCACTTTAAGACAATATTCTTTATTTCGAAAAAATACAAAAATAAGGGGCACACCTAACACAACGATATTAGATAGCTAAATTCTTAATTTGTCCTTTGTCCTTATTTGTAACCACTAAATAAAACCACAACGGTCTCCACCCGCTCAAAACCTACTTGTTTTGTTCACGTCCGGCGATAGACTGCGCGTTCCCCCTCCCGCACATCCGCTCGTCAACTCCGCGTCCCCTAGCGGCGCACTTCCGTAGCACTCACCCGCGAAACGCTGAATTTAAAATATTTATCAGAATGAAATAAGAATAGCTCAAGTCTCATGGGGATCTTAATTAAATATTAATTCAGTTAATAAATAGGTTTGTGCTATAAGTAATTATCAAACCAAATTATATTTTAATAATGACAAGATGGATCGCTAAATGCAAGGGAAATGCAGCGTAGAATTAAAATACAATTTACTTGAAGAAATCTAGTCAGGGTTCTAGTAAGAAAGATAAATTAAAAGCCAGAGAAGCTTACAATCATGCAAAGAGCAAATAAGGCGAACGCATTAATGCATTTAAAAGGGGTCAGAAGAATCCAAAGGCAAAGGTTAGAAGAAATTGCAGAAAAGAATACAGGTTGAACTCATAATTGTGAGGAAATTCAGACAGTGTTTTAAACAAAGAGGAAACACGCGAAATAACCGCTTTAATCAATACAGTGTCATGTGGACAAATAAACTTAATTAAAAAGTTGTGCAGCGAAAATTGGACACGCCATAATTAGTATTAATGTAAATAATTATTTAAGACACAGTTATATTGTACATATTCTTAATATTAACTACCTAGATTTAGTGTTAAAAGACAGTCAATTGAACATAGTTTATATCCGGTTTTTATATTAATATCACTAGCTTTTGTTAATTACCGGCAAAAAAAAGACAATTGAATAACTATTTGATATGACATGAATTTTGCCACCAAAAATTGTTCAGCTCCAGAAGCAAGTGCAACATAACCTAGTTCCGCAGCCGTTGAGGTCCGACAGCCACGAAGAAAGTGTACCAGATCCTGCAGCCGTGTGACGAAGATATCAGCGTGTTCAGAAGCCCGAGGGAAACGTGCCTGCATGCCTGCAGTAATATCCGACCCATAGGACTACGCCAGCGAGGTCAGCCTAGCCTTCGATTATTGCCGATACAAGATCGGAGAGGCGAGGTACTGTAAATTTTAAAATCTAAATAAGTGAGCGCCTGGAAAGTCAAGTCAACACGCGAACGAGCTTTACCTGAAACGATCTAGGCCGAAGTCCTTACCGTATCAGTATTTGCAGCAGTAAAAGGTTCAGCATCCAGATTTTGAGGTTAGGCGGAAGGCAATTTGGAAAGGACGCCGAGATAAACAAAAGCATCCTAGTCGCGGCCCCAAATAACAATCGCTGAAACAAAGGAGAGTTTAAAGCCGGGAAATCAAATTAATTCAAATACTTACATTCGAGCTGTGACCGATTTCTGTTTTGTTTTGATTTTATTCATTTAACGCTACCGAGCAGCGGCGGCAATCTTTACTTGCACTTGACCCAGATTTCGAATTGTAGATTGTGCGCAACGAAGCTTTGTTATACAGGTCCGCACTTGATAAATTTCAAAACCATATATTTAACTCTGAACTCACCTGAGACGAGTTTCACTTTACCGAACCTGAGGTAGTGTATCATTATTATTTGCAGATAAATAAAATGAAATAAAGGCATAAAACTGTTTATTTTACCAAGTAAAGCACAGACAAATTTTAATCAACCTACTGTTTGACATTTAGCACCAATCAATAATAATAATAATTTGCGTGGTAACTATTTATTTATTTATATTTTATACAAATCTCTAAACCATACAAACAGTTACAGTATACTGTGAGATCGGAAATTTTTGACAAATCTCTTTAAAATTGTTTTGCACGATTTGCTGGTTGATTTCGTTGTTAGCGTAGGATAGAAGGTCGTATGTGACATGAGGTATTGAGTGTCTCCAGGGAGTCGCAACTGAGAAGGTCTTCGGGACTATCGAGGGGAATTTTAAGTTAAGGTTGAGTAAAATTGGTTGGAGTCTGTAGTGAAATGGTTTGGATAGATTAGGTTCATTGTTATAGGTTGAGTGAAAGTGAGTGTTGAAAATTGCTTGATAGACCGGATTTTGGACAAGAGGATATTGACACAGCAAAGTTTATTAAAATTTCCCTTCGTTGTTTTAATGTAGGCTCGTTGACGTTACATAGAAGTTTTGCTGTAGGACTTGTTACAAAAGCACCTGTAGCTATTCTTATAGCGCAATTATGAATTGTTTCCAGTGATTTTAATTTATAGGGTTTTGCTGATGCATATATGATTGATCCATAATCAAGCTGTGAATGTATTAATGTTCTATATAACATGAGTAATGTTTGTGTATCGCTGCGCCCCATTCGTAGTTAGATAGGGCTTTAAGGATGTCAAACTTGATCTTTTGATTATTTAATATCAGCTCTGGTTCTAAATTATCATTATCTCTTTTTCTAAAGTGAATGGCTTTCGTTTTGGAAGTGGAGAATTTGTAGCCAGAGTGTCTCGACCAGTTTCCTAAATTGTCGATTGTGCACTGGAGTTGCTGTTGGATTGAGGTCAGATCTTTCCCACTGCAATATATACTAGTAAGTTCATCCGCGAATAAACGAATACATACTGGAGGGGAGATTTTGGATTCGATATTGTTTATAGATACTAGGAACAATGTTGAACTAACGATTCAACCCTGTGGAACTCCGTTCTCCTAAATCTTGGTACTAGAGTAATGACCTTAGTATATAACTTTAAATTTCTTTTGTTGGAGAAAATTTTGTGTGAAAGCTAATATATTTCCATCTAGTCCAAGGTTCTAAATAGTTTTTATTATATGGTGTCTTCAGGTTCTGTCAAATGCTTTTTCTAAGTCAAAACATACTGTGATCAGATGCGACTTGTTGGCGAATGCATCACATATATCTGCTTCTAGACGTATCAACTGGTCATATGTAGAGTGATTTTTCCTGAAACCACTTTGATACTTGGACAGAAGGTTATTGTGTTCTAGAAACCAGTCTGTAATTTACAATCTTTTCCATTACCTCGCATAATGTTGATGTAAGGGATATCGGCCTATAACTTAGGGGATTAAATTTATCCTTTCCTTATATACAGGGTGTTTGGTTCACCGACGTATATCCGAAAGGAGGTGGTAGGTGAGTCGGTTTGGAACTTATTTAACCAAAAATACCTTTATACAAAGTATATTACTTTTTATACGTGGCTTACTAGATCAAAGTTTGATATCTAGAGAATACATTTTTGAACTTTAGTCGACTCCATATTTTGTTTTATCACATGTAGAGTGTATCAAGTGATTTTATTTGATAGAACAGATATCAAAGACTACTAAAATAAAAGTTACAAGAAATTAAAAGTTTGCAGTTGTGTCTAATTAAAATTAATCATACTAAAACTGCAGTAATTTAATAAAATCACAAAGTTGGCTTTATCTCAGAAACCGTGACACTTTGTATAAAGGTATTTTTGGTTAAATAAGTTCCAAACCGACTCACCTACCACCTCCTTTCGGATATACGTCGGTGAACCAAACACCCTGTATAAACTGGTATTACTATAGCTTCTTGCCAGCTTCGAGGAAAAAGGTGGTCGTTCCACATTAAGTTGTACAGATCGAGTAGTCTGGTCTTTGCTTTATCTGTCAGTTTTTTAAGAAATATAAATGGTATATTATCTGGACCTGGTGCTGATTTTCGACATCTCTGCAGGGCGAAGTTTAGTTCTGACATAGTTAGTGGTGCATTAAGAGGGTTATTTGGGTCGTTAGTAACCAAAATATTTAATTTTTCTGCGACTTCATTGTATGCTATAAATTCCGGATCGTAGTTTTTGCTGCTGGATGTATTTGAAAAGGATGTGGCTAGCAGTTCGGCTATTTCGCTTGATGAAGTAGCAATAGTGTTGTTTGACGTAAGTGCGTTTATTGTGAGGCGCGAAGGAGTTCCTTTGATACTCCGAATCTTTCTCCAAACATCAGATATATTTGAGTCTTTGTTTAATGATGAAACGTATGCTTTTTTGAATTTTGGTTAGGAATATTTTCTTTTTTAATCATTATGGGAAAGTGGTCACTATCATAAAGATCTGGAAGGGTATTCCACCTCAATTTTGGGGCTAGTTGGCTTGAGCATACTCAGAGGTATATGGTGGATAGTGAACCAGATGAAAGTGACATGTGAGTTGGTGAGCCATCATTTAATAATGAAATGTTTAAGTTATCAAGTATCTTTTCAACTATTTTCCCCCTTGTATTTGTGGTTGAAGCGCCCCAGATTGTGTTGTTGCTATTAAAGTCTCCTAATATAAGAAATGGTGGTGGTAATTGTTGTACGAGATTTTGTAGCTCAGTATATTCGATTTCTTGGCTATTTGGTAAATAGATGCAACATAAAGTTATTTTCTTTGGATGATGCACAATTATAGCTACAGCTTCAAAATTTGTATTTAGAGTGACGTCATAACAGGAAGTTTTTTACGTATATGGCAACACCACCGCTTGCTGTGTTCGAAGTGAATGCTCTGATAATAATAGTTTGATGTTTTCAAAAACGGGCATGAAACCCCTTTACATTCCATTGAATAATCTTGAATTTAGTAAGTTGAGTGAGTTGAGTTTGTAGATTTTGAGGAGTTTGTGTCAGAATCTACGATAGAATTATCATTTTGAAGTAGCTTGTTTCTTATTCGAGTGAAACGATTTTTAATGCTACTCTTTTTCAGATTTGGTTAAAGGTCATACATCATGGCTATTAATTCTTCAATGTCTTCGGTGTATTTAAGAGCTACGCTATGGGGGTCCGTTGCGTTGTATGAGTTCACTAAGAAATCCTTGAATAGATCGTAGTCAAGTGGATAGTTTTTATTTTTATCTTGGATTTGACTTTTTAATGGTTGAAGGTTTTCTTCAATAGTTTGCGCTATGTTGAGGTCACTTTGAGATGGTTTACGCTTTTTTTTTGTCTGATTGGGTTTTTGAAAAGTTAAGATTTTTCTGGTTCACTCTGTGTAGTAATTAAGGTGACTGCCTCGGAGGGGGGTGAGTCTTCTTTTAAGATTTCACTTGACGTACTGCCTGAGACTTGCCTTTTTATTCTTTGCTGGTTTGTGATTCAACAGGAGGGGTGGAAGTTATTTGAGGACATTCTGCATCTGCGTTTGCGACATGACCTTGTTCGACTGTGTTTACTGTGCCGTTCTGATCATTTGTGTGCGAGTCGTTTTGGTTTTCTTGGTTAGTGATTTTCCCAGGGCATTTAAAAGCTAAATGTCCAGGTTTTTTGCACAAGTAGTATGAGGTGCCGTCTGTAGATAAGAAAATTCTGTATAAAGAGTCATCATGTTGGATTAGGATGGAATCTGAAATTTTATTGTTATCTTCGGATACGTAAATTTTCCGGCAGAAGCTTAGAATATGAGAGAATCCCTCTTCGCCTAGTCCGGCACGAAGAAATGATATTGGTGAAACTAATTTTAAATCGTTTAATTTGAACGCATTTGCAATGGCTTCCTGTGGTATGGTTGGTGATACGTTTGAAAGAACGATTCTTTTTGCTGGTGTTATCAGCCTCCGTAGCTTCAATCTGTGCGGTCCGACTTCAATTTCACTGTCTGTTATTGCGATAACACGATCAACAATTGTTTTGCTTAAGAAGTAGATACAAAATCGGTTGTTTGATATTCTAGATGCGAAACGAATGTTATTTGCGATTTATAATTTTAGATATCCATTTTACGTAATCTATCTGTGTTAAGTCATCTGTTGTACTAATAATTATAGATTGATCTTTTTTGGGATATAAATTTAGTTGGGAACTGGTAACCGCAGAGAAGCTGCGTTGGTAATTCACATTATCACTGTTAGTATGAATGCCGGTCAGGGATGATGAAGGTTGGGAATTATTGTTAGGATTGAACATACTGTAAGCTTAGGTACTATCTAATCAATTTCAAATTGGCACTAAACAAATTTAAATTAAAACTAATGATTAAAATAGAATTATAAATTCATAAATCTGACACAATGTATTTTGAGATAGAAACGAGAAGCCTTACAAGTCAAGGCAAAATCTAATACAAACTGTATAAATCAACTTTTATTTATAATATATTGGTAAGAAATTAAGTAATACAATCAATTATTTATAACTATTAAAACATTCAAATTCTACAAGAAATGATGAAAATGAAAACCCCATTTATTCAAAATAGCATGTCTGCCAGATTCAAAGCATCAGGAATGAGGATGTGAGCAACATATCTTGCACAATGCATGGCTGTTATTTTGGTCATAATATTTGGTCTCATTATTTCTTCCAGTTGCCGTAAGCGATATGCAGCTTTGTGATTTTTAGGTACCTTGTCTTCACCGGCTATGAGGTCGGGCAGTTGAGCTGCTAGATCAGCCTTCATGCCAGCTTTAAGGGCTAACCAAGTAGTTTCAATTGCATTAAACATCGGACTGTACGGGGGAAGTCTCAACAAATGGTGTGCGTTAAATTCTTCTTCTTCAAATACTTGTCCGACTGAGGCATTGCAAAGAGCATTGTCGCTTATGACCACTGCTGACTGATACATTCCCTGAGCATTGCGGAGGCACTGCCTAACAAATTTATTGGGTTATGCATTTTAAAGGCGCCTCTTCTTAATTCGTAGTGTATCAAGCCCATATTTCCTATAGCCCCAATTACATGAATGTTAGTAAAAGATACTGCCTGCAGTAATATGAAGACAGCGAGTTATTTTTTATCTTCCTTTCCCGCGATATATACTGTACTGACCCTCACAACGTGTTGTCTATATTTACTTTTTAATAAGCCATTCATTTTAATTATTAATTTTTAAAACATTGCGCCATCATAAATTTCTTAAGCTACTTGTTGCAGTGCCTTTAATATACTATGAACATTCAATTCAAGTTATTTTAATCTATCTTTAAATTAAAAATTGCATTATTATAATTAGAATGTCAATAACTCTTATTAGCTATAGCTCCTGAATATCAGGGGTGGATTCCTTTATCTAGTTATCTGTTTTCTGAAAATTGATGTTTATATTTCCAATATCATTCGCATAAGTCACAATAACTTATGTCAACCAAATGTCAAAACAGATTGATTCAAATGACAAATACCCAATCGTTACAATGGTACACAACAATATTAAATCAGTAAGTAATTCATTCATAAATAGTTCACCTCTTTATTGTCTTTATTTCCTTTTATAATTATGACTTTAATAAGAAGTGACCCACCTTTCACTTGTTCCACACAAATCTCCAAATGCAACCAAACCACTCCTCTCTGACGACTAATCGACTCTCTCCAGCACCTTCCTGCAATGAATGGTCCACAGACAGACAAAACATCCTAATCATCCCACATCAGCAACTCAACCTTTTTCTACAGCACGCAACCAACACACCTAACTTGCAGACAGCTACCTGCACTACTTCATTCACCAACCTCCTGGAATGTGCTTCTTTTACCCTGGTGATTTTCCTCGGGAAGTATCCTTTAGCACCAAACAGTTTGACGTAATCCAATTTGATTAATGTATTCTGTCAAATGAACTTTTCTAATAAAATTGACCCATTATTATTCTCCAATAATTCACTTTTGCAGAGTAGAGAAACCTGGAGAGGGTTGACCATATGGGAGGCTTGACCAGCATTCAAATTTACCTCTCAGAATATAGTATTGTGATGTGCCAGCCAATCACAGAGCTCTATGCTAACAGCCGTCATGTTGTAATTATTATAGAAACCACGAAAGATGAGCCCTGCGTCATCAATGCTATCCGTATGATATAAGATTTTACTTGCTAGTCAAATTAGCATCAGTTGTATTCTCAAGCAATCAGGAGCCAATAGGTGGCGCTTTAACCGGAAAACAAACAGCTGTCAAGTACTGTCAATGTGAATTATTTTCGTTTTAGTTATTTGCGTTTATTTGCTTTTATGATGACTAAGGTTATATGCTACTTAAATCATTTACCAATACACAATTGCAAACGATATAATAATCTAACCAAGAAATATACAACTGTATTTCTTCCGCAACGCAGTGCTACAAAAAAGAATTCCATTGAACATAGGAATTTAGATAACCAACTACTAAAATAAAATCATGTAAATATATTAATAATTACAATTTTTAACCACTATCACTACTTAAACTAGAGCCACTTGAATCGTTGCCAACATGAATGATTAGTTCATCAACAGCTACATCTAAAATCCTTTCACGCTCATCCCAAGTCCTAATTTTTTCTTCAGTGTGACGTACACAATTACCTCACACATCTTTGGTACATTGTTCTAATGCTTCCTTCCACATTGCAAGAACTCGATCATCACCATAACCATCCCTGCCGATGTGATCATTGTAAAATTGTTTTGCATGTGCCCATATTAATTCAATACAGTGGCGTAACAAGACGGTTTGGCGCCGGTGTGCAAGAATAAAAGATAGCCGCTGTAGACAAGAAGTTTCAGAAAGAAGACGGGGGGGGGGGCAATTTTTGGTCATGCAACACTTTAAATTTAAAAGACAATTTAACTGGTGTCAGTGTCAACCAATGGCATTCTTCAATTTAAAAATAAACTACCAATCGAACGATTATTTTAATGACAATAATTCGAGGAGCTTTATTTCAGCGACAATAATTCGAGGAGCTTTATTTCAGCGAAAATTTTTTCTGTAACTATTTTTCAATGAAAAGTTAAATTGTCAAGACGAATAGGACTCTAGGTCGAAATATTGCAGACAATTTTTGCGCTTCAGATTATCTCGTTTCTGTTGCTAGAGAAAATAACGACTCGTGCAAGCACTCGTTATTTTCGTCGCCGCAGAAACTCGTATCTGAATCACAAAAATTATTGTCGGCAATATTTTGACCTCCTATTATTACTGAAAATTAATAAGCTCTTTTCTTAACATGGAGGTTACTTACTGCAAAATAAAACACATTTAGATGTTTCAATCTTTCATTAAATATAACATAATAATAATAATAATAATAATAATAATAATAATAATAATAATAACCCCTTTATTCCCTATTGGGATATAGGGTATTGTATATATTTTCCAGTTGTCATTTTCGTTTGCTATTTGGCTCAGTTGTGCTATAGTCTTTCCTGTCTCTTGTTTTACAGTTTTCCTCCACGTTTTTCGCGGGCGTCCTCTGTTTCTGAAAACCTAAGGGTCCCAATCAACACTTTTCTGCAAATTTCAGTTTCAGTTTTTCGCAACGTATGCCCTAACCATCCATATTTTCTTCTCCTAATTTCTATATTAATGTCCACCTGATTTGTTCGGTCCCAAAGATCTTTGTTCGAAATAATGACTGGCCACCAAACACCTATTTACAAACACCTGCAATTTCTGCTTTACCAGTTCTGTAACCGTCCACGATTCCGACCCATAAAGTGGAACAGGTTTTACCATTACATCAAAACACTCGCAAAATATAACATGAAACATTAAAATACATTTGAAAATACAAAAACAAAAACCACGTAAAAGGAATTAGTAATTTACGATAAAAGTGCGTAAAGCTACTCTTTAGGCACGAGTGGGGTAGAGTTAAAACGCGAGTGAGCGAGCGTTTTAAGCCCCGCGAGTGACTAAAGATGCTTTACGCATGTGTATCGTACAATATTTTATCTACGATAGAATCTAGAAAACACGGTAAATATGAAAACAAAAATTTTGTTTAAATTAGGATTACCAGCAATCGGTCTTAATTTTGGGTGTTTTAAAAATTTTAAAACACGTTGCTACTCACAACGTGCCTAATGAAATCTTTTAAATACGTTACTACTGACGACGTAAACTAATGAAAACATGTTATTAAACAGTCGTTTTACATACTTAAAACTGCCAACTAAAAGGCAATTTTACACACTGTCGTAGATAAACAAATTTAAATAATTCACAAGAAAAATAAAATATATACCAGGTGAGTTATTTCAAGTGTTACAAGGCGATATCTCGAAAACGGTTTATAATATTTTCATGAAATTTTTGTGAGGTAATAGGGAGATGGGGGGACATATAAAAACATGTTTCGACATTTACTTCTTTTTTGTGTTTTAAGGGGTGGGGAGTAACTTTGGAATTTTAAATAGGATGATGCACTTTTGTTTAGAAAATTCGAATCTACGTGAAAGCTACGTATATGTACAAAACATTCTTTGATTTGCTCTTTCGGTTACGAAATTATGGTGACTAAATTTTGATAGAAATTAAAAAATAAAAACATTTTACCAATAAATCAAGTTTACATATTTCAAAATTAGGATTTGTTTTCATAGAAATGCGCCAGTTCTACTTAAATAAGTTGAGAATTTTGACGTTTTAACGAAAATTTCACATTTTTTAAATTTTATAACCTAATAATTAAATCGTAATTCCGCAAACAAAAGCGCATCAAATAATATTTTGTAGACATACGTAGTTTGTTACGTAGATTCGAATTTTATAAACAAAAGTACATCATCCTATTTAAAATTCCAAAGTTACCCCCTACCCCTCAAAACACAGATAGGAGATAAATGTCAAAAATATGTCCCCCCATCTCCCTATTACCTCACAAAAGTTTCATGAAAATATTGTAAACGGTTTTCAAGATATCGCCTTGTAACGCTTTAAAAAACTCACCCGGCAGATATATAAATATGTAGGTATAGCACTTTAATTAAACTCTCTTTTGCGAGACTTTGCTAAAGCTAACATATCTATCAGTCAATTAAAAGCAAGAGTACTGGCTCTTACTTTCTCGATACGCAAAACTCTTTAGGCGTATTTGGCTCATCTTACTTAGCAAAAAGTTTTTAATAATTTTTAATTTAGAAAAAGATCTCTCAGTGGAGGCTCTAGTGACGGGATTTAAAAAATAGGATATAAGCAGTATACAAATCTGGAACGCTAGCCAATGATGTGTGATTAGACAAACATTTTTCTCCCACTTCTTTCACTGATAAGCGAAATTTAATACTAGTTGAGTACGAAGATCGAAATTGTACAATTTACTTTAAGCCGTCATCGAGATCAGTTTCATACGTAGTTTGAAGTAATTTGGGACTCTCTATGACCTCTGTATCTGAGGCAATCGTCAGAAATTTGCGGTTTAAAACTTTGAATTTATAGTACGTTACTATGCACTATGCATTATGAAATCTAAGAATCACAAACACACACTAGAGCTGGAACTTCTAATCTACTCAAAAGGAGAAAAGACTGCGCACTCAAAAGAGCCCAGTGGCGCTCACGTATCATACCTAGTCTGTTGCCGCTTTGAATTACTATTCTAGGAAAACTTTTATTTTCACTAATAACTCCGCGGCGCCTATATAGATTCGGCGGGGAGGTTCTTTGCACCCCCTGCACATATGATAGTTACGCCACTGATTCAATAGCATTGAATTTAAGCTGGTGTTACTGAGTAAAATATGGCTTTCTTTCACTTCAGTATTCAGTGAATTGATGGTAATGTGCTTTTTTTTCGAATACATCGTGTATATGGTATCCCTTATACCATTTTTGAGGAATCCGGTAAATCAGTAGATTTCAACTTTTTACGTGGTCTTTTCTTGCCAGGGCTACATAAAACTGGATTCATACTAGAACGACTCTTAACTTTTTTCACAGTAGAAACATTAATGCCTAGACCTTCCGCTGCCCTCTACAAAAAATTAAATGATGGATGTAAAATATAATTAGGCGAATTATGTTTTATTTAGGTACCTCTTGTACACACGACAATGGAATTATATGACCCCAATTTCCTTTCTCGTTCGAAGTAATTCAATAAATTTAACAAGAGCTGCTGAGATTGCGAACGTAACGTTTTACCTTTAATAGACATAATTTGTATCAAATCGTAAATAATAACTTGAAAACGTAGTTATAACGCGCCGAAAAAACGAACAAGGCTTCACAAATATTATTTGACAGTTGACGTCTTAGTGACGACGCGCGTATGTGACTCAAACTACTTTAATCAAATAAGCACTTTCATCATAACACACGCTTATTGTAATGCTATCACTGTCGTACGCATGAAGTTTGTGAACAAATGTACAAGCATGTTTGTCGTTACTAAATTCAGCGTGTGATGACGCAGGACTCATCTTTGGTGGTTTCTATAATATATGTTTACAAACTTCAACAGTGGCTAGCTTGATATTTTAATGGTGGCATGTGTTAATGGTGTCTCAGAAGTGAATATTTTATCTACAGTTTGTAAGTGAAGATCAGGAAAACCAGCTGAATAATGTAAGTGAAATTTATATGTGTCTGTAGAGAATTTATTTTACTTTAATGTAGAGCAAATGCTGCTTACTTTGTTTTACATAAGAAAGAGTTATTTTAGGTTGAGTAGAAAATGACATGTTAGGGAGACTTGACCAACGTTTACAGAGGCGCATTGGCCATATGGTCAAGTCTCCCTTTTTATTCATACTGAAGTTATTACATTTAGTCTGACTAATAAATTGTTTATTTTTGAAATGCCATTCAAGTATAAGGCAAAGAAAGGCCGTGTACGAAAAAGTTACTCTCCAGAAAGAATGCGTTCTGCGGTTAGAAACATTGTCGAAGAAGGAAGCAGTGTTAGAGGTGCCGCGCTAAGATTTGAAATTGACAGAAAAAAGTTGGATAGATATGTAGAGAACTATAGAGATAAAGACAACCTGCCTTTTACTCCAAATTATAAAACTGGTCAGACTTTCTCTGATGATTTAGAAGCTCTTCTCGAAAATTACCCAATAACTTCGTCAAAATTGCATTATGGGTTAACTTGTAGAACAGCTAGGACTTTTGTGTACCAATTCGCCATTTCAAATAATAATAAAATACCACAAAGTTGGCAGAACCACAATGTTGCTGGTTATGACTGGCTTAGGGGATTCATGAGTCGCCATAGCAATCTTTCGCTGAAACAACCGGAATCGACAAGTTTAGGACGATCCACAGAGTTTAACAAAAATAATGTTGACCAGTTTTTTGTTAACTTAAAACAAGTTCTGACAAATAATCAATATGGTCCAGCAGGGTTCCCAGCGACCTGGAAAACAGGGAAAACCGGGAAAAGTCAGGGAATTAAAAATAGTCAGGGAAATCAGGGAAAAGTCAGGGAAAATTAGCAACTCTTTCACTTGGTCAGGGAATTTTTGGAAACGTAAAACTGCGCATGATTATTTTAATTTTTGCGTTACTTTCAGAGATATAATATACCTACGCTCAGCGTATTATCTCTGTCTTGGCCCTATGTAGTAGCGTTGAGTTGACAAGGATGGAATGTCGCCAGTGTGTGTGTTTAATGTGTATTCATTCGCAGTCGGACGACGAGTCGACGCATTCAAATTGTGGAATCTCACGCGCGATGCACGCATTAGTTGCTTATTCCGCTCAGACCGCCGACAACGCGAACCACGTGTTGTTTATGTTTGACTTGTGAGGTTATGAGGTTGGTCTAGGTTGCCCGTTTTGCTTTGTTTGCGTATTTTAGTAAAACTTGAAACGTATTAGCATGACGCAAAAGAAAACAGTGTTTAATAAAAGATTGGATTGATCCAGCCGTAAATCCAGAATGGAGCAGAATTATAGCTGCTGTACCAAATTACCTGGAAAAATGAAAAATTAAGTCAGGGAAAACCTGGAAAAGTCAGGGAATTTAAATTTGTTAACTTGCTGGGAACCCTGTCCAGAATCAATTTACAATGTAGATAAAACCGGTATAACCACTGTCCACAAACCGGGAAGAATAATTTCTATTAAGGGCGAAAAACAAGTGGCAAAAGTGACTTCAGGAGAACAGGGTACCTTAGTGACCGTTTGTTGTGTTATTTCTGCCATTGGATCATTCATACCCCCCTTTCTAATTTTTCCCCAGAAACGTGTTACTGATGCTATGTCAAAGGGAGCTCCACCTGGTTCTCCTGTGGTAGCCCACCTCAGTGCGGGTGGATGACAAGAGAACATTTTGAAGTTTTTTAAAAACATTTTGTAAAATTTAGCAAGCTTCAAGGGAACATCGCGTGTTACTAGTGTTGGACAATCACGATAGCCACATCACACCAAATGGAATAAATTTATGCAGACAAAATGGCATAGCATTGCTAAAAATACCCCTGTACACCAGCCACAAACTGTAATCAATTGACAGATGACTTCATGGTTAATCACCAAGGTCAACCGATGAAAATACAGGACGTAAGTACCAGAACTGGTGGGTAAGGCGTTTCTTAAAGCTTTTACTCCAACCAACATACAAAAGGGTTTTTCATCTACTGGAGTATATTCATTTAACTTTTCAATCTTCTCAGATGAAGACTTTCTTGGGGTCTTTGTTATCGACACGCCTTTAACTGCAGAAAATGCACATCAGTCAACCTCAAAAATCAACATCGAAAATGAATTCAGATACTCTATTATGTTCAACATTCAATAGAAATACACCACCATCTTCAAAAATTAATATATTGTCAGTACAAATTCTGCAAAAGGGACAAGCCTCTGCTCCACAAGAAGATGACTCTATTGCTGAATTTTCTGATCTAGAAATAAATAAATCTACAAAATCAGTGATGTCAAAAACTTTTATTACACCTGAACAAGTCCGACCTTTTCCGAAGGCAGGCCCTCGAAAGACTGCTAGAGGTGGAAGAAAACCACGGCGCTGACTTGTTCTTACAACTACTCCTAATAAAGAAGAAATAGAGGAGGAGCATTGCTTGAGGCTAGAAAGGCAAAAGAAGAAAAATGAAGTAAAAGTAAAGCGTCTGAAAAAGAAATTGTTGGTTTCCTCCTCCTTCAGTGAAAGTGAAGAAGAAAAACTTCCCATAGATGACAGTGATATAGATGCTGATATTTTTGATCTAGAAGAGCTCGATGACTTTGCAAGAACTATTGAACTTGGGGACTTTGTGTTAGTCAAACTATTTTCAAAAACATCTTCCTATTTTTATGTGGCACGAATTGCAACAAAAACCACCCTATCAGAGTTTGAGGTTACATTTTTGAAAAGATTAGAGACAGACTATTCGTTTAGCTACCCCGAAAAGGAAGACAAATCCACAGTTTGAATTGAAGAAATAATTAAATTACCACCGCCTCTTTCAAGAGGTGGTACAGAACGTGCCATGTTAAAAATAAGTTTTGATTTTGACTTTTCCGCGTTTAAAAATGTAAAATAAAATAACTAAAGGAGTCTTCACTTCTGATCACATATCAGGTATCATAGGCTGCGGTTAGATCGATGAAAACCACCGAAGTTTTAAGTTGACTTTCATAGCCACTTTCTATCATTGTGGTAAGAGACAGCACTTGGTCGCAGCAGTTTCTTCCGGGAACGAAACCCGCTTGCTGAAAATATTCCTATTCAGCAAGCGGGTTTCGTTCCCGGAAGAAACTGCTGCGACCAAGTGCTGTCTCTTACCACAATGATAGAAAGTGGCTATGAAAGTCAACTTAAAACTTCGGTGGTTTTCATCGATCTAACCGCAGCCTATGATACCGTCTGGAAGGATGGCTTGCTGCTCAAAACTTATGACATTATTCCCTGTCAGAGATTTATCCGCCTCCTCAATAATATGCTATCCGATAGGCTCTTTCAGGTCCATCTGAATGGTAAGAAAACCCGTTTCAGATCTCTAAATAATGGCTTGCCTCAAGGATCCGTACTGTCACCTGTACTCTTTAACATCTATACCGCTGACATTCCAGATACCACTGCTCAAAAGTTTATTTATGCAGATGACATGGCAATAGCCACACAACATCGTAGCGTTGGAGAAACTGAAGCCATCCTTGCTAACGATCTTCAAATTTTAGACACGTATTTTACCAAGTGGGGTCTACATCCTAATCCCAACAAAACTGAAGTTGCAATGTTCCATCTGAACAATAAACTAGCAAACTATCAGCTTGATATTCGCTTTCGTGGAGTGCGACTGAAACATAATAGCAATCCTAAATATCTCGGAGTCACTCTAGACCGAAGCCTTACCTATAAGACGCATTTGCAAAAGGTTGCTGCCAAACTTAAAACACGAACAAACATCGTTCAAAAGCTAGCTAATTCGTCATGGGGAGCCAGTGCAGAAGTCCTCCGAACATCAGCCATTGCTTTAGTTTACTCAACTGCAGAATATTGTGCCGCAGTTTGGCTCAATAGCAAACATACGAATCTGGTAGATGTTCAGCTAAATCAGACAATGAGGATAATTACAGGAACACTAAAGTCAACACCGCTACCTTGGCTACCAGTTCTAAGTAACATAGCCCCAGCAAACATCAGACGATTAGCAGCCCTCAGGAACCAGTACCAAAAATGCGTTCATATGCCGACACTACCCATCCATTCCAATGCTGATTCTATCATCAGAGGACGTCTTCGTCTTAAATCTAGACATCCGCCTTATACACTAGCTACCGAAGAACTGGCCACCGATTTTAATGCTCAAGAAATATGGACAACAGCCTGGGATGAAGCAGAAGTTAACAATGGTCACCTAGTACACAATCCTACTGAAAGCGTACCAGGATTTTCTCTTCCACGCAAGCAATGGTGCAGCTTAAACAGGATTCGCACAGGACAAGGAAGAACCAACAAAAATCTGCACAAGTGGGGCTTCATCGATTCTCCCAGTTGCAACCATTGCGGTGCCCCAGAACAGTCCATGGAGCACATAATAAGACACTGCCCAGAAACAGCATTCGAGGGCACTCTAGAAGACCTGCATGCACTGACAACGTCCGCAATAGAGTGGCTGCAACGCGGCCTGTCACTGTAGTTGTCAGCCCATTGTCGGCTTTACTAGTGGTTTTGTTTGTATATTGTTTATGTTAAATATTGTTTATTGATTGTTTATTTATTTATTTATACTTGTAGTTTATAGCATTTCTATTAATAATACTCCCGATGTACTCATACGAAATATATATATACTTCTGATCTTATTTTTTAATCCTCTATTATCCACATTATTGTTGTGTGGTCAAGCCACCCTTATATGGGGAACTTTGGTCCATTTCTATAAAAAAAGTAAATTAGTGTTGAACCAGTCAATCTTGAAATTTGTAAACTCTAGGTAATTTCTTAGTGTCCCGAAATAAACATTCTAAAACATGCTTGTTTTGCTGATTTTTTAAGGTAACGTATCAAAAGTTGTACATGTGATTTAAAAAGTATGGTCAACCCTCCCCAGGTTCCCCTACTTCTGCTATCCATTAGTTTTTACTACATACTATCAATCTTCATTAGTTTATGTCTTCACCTATTCTTGTTTATTTTAAATTTCCATTTTATTTCACTTCGTAGATTTTAATTACTCCCCTTTTTATTATTCAAAACCTTTTTCAATATTTTTAATTACACCAAAATCTTTTGCTACATTTTTTAAGTTTATTATTTTCAATAATTGAAACAAATTACATAACCATATCAAATCCCTTTTTAGACACTCTAACAGCCAGTCTTATAAAGGCCACTAATCTGACGTTTACTTTAATTCGCTGTTAAAATAAACAAAAGCGCATCAAAATTTGTTTACTAATGAATAACATGTCATAAGCACTGGCATCTTGATGCGCTTTTGTTTGTTTTAACAGGGAATTAAAGTTAACGTCAGATTAGTGGTCTTTATAAGACCGGCAGTAATAGTTTTGATATGTTTGATTTACACCTACTAAATTTCTATTTTATTTCAATTAAGTATTTGACATTCGCCTCAAACTGCAATTTTTAAATTATTATATTATTTTCGAATCCATCTGTTTTCCAAATAGCTATTTTCCATTCAACTATAAATTCTCTTTCACTTTGTAATTACATAATATCCATTCACATTCCCACCTTATATCTAAATAGATCCAAATTATTTTCAACCATTTTAATCCCTTAATCTTTTCTAAATTTGATTCTAACACACATATAGGATTGTATCATTACAATACAGATTGAAATTGGTTTGCCCTCTCAGGCTCTCTTTGACCATCTTTCAAGGTATACAATAAGATAACTGTTTTGTATTTTTAGCTTCATTTCTTTTCCTGAATGCACTTTTCCATAAATAGGCGATGTTCATATAATAATTTGCTTTTTCTCATTCCTCCACGTTTTTTCTCTTCTCCCTTTTGTTGGTGTTTCACCCATCGATAAGCGGTCGATTTCTTGACATTCAATATATCTGCAGGAACTCTCCAGTCTCCATTATTATTGCATAACGTGCGAATTTGCTTCTTTACATTGTCAGCATCCATTTTCTTGATGTACGGCATGTACAGCAACAGCTAATAATAATTAATTCTGTCCTGTCACAACCATGTATAATCCGTTCACGACCTTTTTGGGACAGAGTTGGCTATGATTATTTCTTTTCATGTTGGACTAACTGATTCAGCGATGTAGCGGATGCAACTTTTTTTTTCTGTCAGTGTCTGTTCGACATTTTCTTGCCACCACATTGCCAGATTTATTATTTTAATATTCGTAAGAAAATAAATGATTTATCAAATGTGTAAAAATAATTTTAATTTCCGTCAAAGGAAAAGTCAAAATACCCAATATAATTTTGTTACAACAAAAAATTTCCATTAAACGATGCTACTTCCAATTTAAAAAGGACAGACCAGATCTACAAGAATACGAGTTGATGTCGAGACTAGAGAGAGATCCGGCAACAATGTACGTATTCAGAAAATATAACCTTAAACTGAAAACAACCTAACCTAACATAAAAAGTGTCAATTTCCATTAGGGAGTTTAGTTGCCACAGAGGTACTGCCAACAAAATTACTAGATGGTCATAGCCTCACCTGACCAAAAAAGATCGTGAACGGCTTATATTTGTCATTTTGTAAAGTAAGAAAAAGCTGTTCTTAATTTGAAATTGATTAGTCTCAATTTGAAATTGTTTATTTAAAATTTGAAGTTGTTTATTCTCAAATTGAAAATGTTAATTCCATTTTGAAATTGTTTATTCCCATTTTGAAGTTGTTTATTCTCAAATTGAAATTATTAATTTCATTTTGAATGTGAATGAACCTATATTTTTTTGAACACATTTGAAAATATAACTAGCAATAATTTGTAACCCTTGACACTAGCTTGAGTATTTATTAAATAAATAACGAAAAGACAACATTTATTTCAATAGTAACTATTATATACAAAGCCTTTTAACATGCAAAGAAGTAATATTATACTTACATCAACGTAAAAGCTTAGTTTGTCTCAAATCTGTATCAATCCTTACATAGTAGTTTTGCAATTTTTAAATCCCAAAAACCATTAGAAAACTCCAAAAGTCAAAATTTATCTGTTGTAGGAACATTGTACGTTTCATAAATTTATACAGTTTTGAGACAACTGATATAGTATATAACTGTATAATAAAATAATTAAACAAAATAACTTAAAGGAAACACTATCGTTCTATACGTCTAGCTGGGTGGCAAACCTGCTTTGCTTTTACATTAATTCCGATATGGCAACCCGCTGGACGTGAAGAACAGGAATAGACACCAATGTGAAGGCTCACAATTGAAAGGAGAGACTACAATGTAACGGAGATAATCAAATCGTAACCTAGCACAGTTACTTAATTACATTTCAAAAATAGTATCTTGTACCAACAGAAACTGCAGCATTTGTAGCCAAGTGTATGAGGAAGTCCCATGATTATTATACAAATTATACAAGTCAATCGCAAGAGTTAAAATATTTACATATTGCAATTCTCTGAATTCAAAGAAACGTACTTTTCGAAAATATGCTTATACACACCTGAGAGTGTCAAACAGGCCACCAAAAGTTGTATACATCTGAAGATATGGTGGTGATAATGGAACTATCGACATAAATGTAACCAGACAAAAGCTTTGAATTAGTGTCCTTTGAATTTTTAGTCATCTCATGGTCTTGACAATGCTGTCCTTTCCATTATCACCACTATAGATATTATTGTACATTTAATAACATAATAACTACGATAAATTAAAATTATTACTGTTGTTTTATATTCATCTTAAACAAATCAAATTTTATTATAAATTAAACATAGATTTTAAAGTCATAACAAAACATGTGAATATCATTCAAAGAACTATATAAATGGAAGATTCTGGAAGTTGGAAATAAACAGTGCTGCAATGCTGCTCTGAGCATTCTGGATATAAATACTCAACCACAACTCATAGGAAAATTTCAAACTGTTTCAGTAAAGTCCAATTTTTTTTCTATAATAATTTTCAAGGTCAACTTTCTAGGGGATAAGTTGCATTCCTGCAGGGTCCCTAGTTTTAAAAATGTTTGTACATAGATATTTAGTTCTTTCCTTCCACTAAAAAAATTATTTGTCATTTTGACAGATATGTCATAATAGTGGGTAAAACGAACAGCCCAATAAGTAAAATATTGCAAATTTATTAATTATTAAACTTACAATATTTGAAAATAAACATGATGAACGTTTGATTCCAGTAAAAAAATTAAATTTGTCAAGAGTTCAAATTAAGAAACTTTGACATTCAAGATTGACACATAACCATAATTTCAAAAAATTTCTACCAACACGAGGTATAAAAATTTCCTAGCGTTTTACTCACACATCTACCAACACTGTAACACTTTGACAGTTATTATAGAAAAAAAACGTACTTTATATATTGTGTGCAACACGGGATCTTACAAATGGTAAAAGTAGCAAAATGTACAATATCCCACATGCTTAACGCAATAAAAATTGTAGAATCTTAATGTGGATCTTAGTAGCACTGGAGATGCTGATTTTACCTAATTCAACCGAGCCTCTATGAGGTCTATACTTATGCTGAACACAATTTTGGACATACTATAGTACGTATTTATCGTTTCTTAATAAATTTTTTTACATAAAATGATGAGCAAAATTAATTTAATCCTCAATAGTACATCCATTGTACATCAAGGCGAAGCCAAGATTAAAAATGCGTCGAGCACAGAAAAACTTGAAATTCAAAACCAAAATTCTGTAAGCAATACACACATACAGTTAATCAGTAATAACTTCAGTGGAGCTCGTTCGATTTCATGACGATTTGACAGTATTAAATATTGAAGTGTAAAATGAATTTTAATTAGTTGCAAAAGTTAAGTTGAGGTTGAGTATTTCCAATTCAAATAAATTAACTCACACTTAAGTGTATCGACTCGGCCTTTACAATATAAGAGATCATTAAATCCGATAATGCAAGTGAATACGCAATGATGCATGATTTCAAGTCTCAACTGTACACCTTACTTAAATATAATGTATCGTATACCATACAGGTGACATGGGCGAAGCCCAAGTAACATCGTAGTAATATTGTCCATTACAGTGAAACCGTTTTTGGCAATTAGACTAGCACGTTCGAGATCCCAAACCCCCTCGGCAGCACCAAGTCCGACCCGAGGCCTCTCTCAACCTAAACCAGACACTGCAAAAGAAGCACTTGCACAGCAGTTCAGAGTCAGTTCTTTATCAGCGTCTTCGGGAAGCTGGCCGCCGTCCCCCGGGGACGGTGCGTCCTCAGCTACGAGAGACGGGACCGTCATTGTGGAGGGTCGAAGGTCTCAGAGTCGGGGCTGCCGTAACCGCTAGAGCCGTCGTCGCGGTGGTTGTTACTGGGCGGTCGCTGTGGGACGCCCAAGGCTGAGTTCTTTTCGCTGTAACAAGGCGGGGACGTCAGAAGCGAAGGGTGACGAATACCAGTTAGATTGTCTCCTGCTGGCTGGAAGAAATCAACCAATTCGTCTAGTAATTGTTTATATTTGAGCAAAAGCAATTAATATTCATAACCCACAGCCAGTTTTTGAGATGTGAAACAAGCAATGTCTGTTGTATTATTATAAGTGGTTTAGTGTGATATAGTAAAGTGTTTTATTTATTTTATTATCTGTTCATTTATGGAAAATATAAGAAAAAGAAGAAATCAAAATGTCAAATTTAAAGGGCTGTAGCTTTTTAAGTTGTTAAAGGTGCATTTTTGCAAATAAGTCTTCAAACCCCGACCATGCTGTTACGTTTACAGAGTGATTTTTAAAAACTGAATTGAAGCAAGCCCCGTACAGCCTGAATTAGTTGGCGGTACCGAAGTGCATTGTCAGCCTATATCAAATTCGAGGTTAGTAGGTTAGGTTTTGTTTGTCATTTGACACACACTGATGCAAAACTTAACCTGCAAATCTCGAATTTGACATAGACTGACAATGCACTTCAGTACTGCCAACTGATTCAGGCTATCCAGGGCCTGCTTCCATTACGTTATTAAAAAAAATCACTGTACATCTCATATAGCGGGTGTCTTAAAATGAATTACATCTAGTATGCTTTGAATTTCCCATAATGCAATCTAAGACTGTAAGTCTATGTCAAATTCGTGGTTAGTAGGTTATGTTTTGCGTCAATTTGTGTCAAAACTGACGCAAAACCTGACCTGTTAACCTCGAATTTGACATAAACGTACAGTCTTGCCAATTTCAAGTAAAATTTTAGATTGCATTATGGGAAATTCAAAGCATACTAGATGTAATTCATTTTAAAACACCCGGTAGTTTTTGCAAACAGCCGTTACATTTGATGTTAGATACCTAATCATCTGGTAACCCTCACTGCTTTTACTGCTTACTAATGTCTTGCAATTAGGAATTATTAATTCAACATTAGAGGTTGTTAATACTGCTAGCTGATAAAGACTCAATTAGTACAAACTATAATTATTTTTTTCAATAGATCAAGTCAATTAAAGTCAGATTAAGTCAGAATTAGCCAAATCAGAAAGCTAGGGTGACATTCTTACGATTAATCAGATCATACATTTATTAATATAGTGCTGTTTGTGAAACTATTTCATGCTCCCTCATAAAGATCCCGCAATGTGCACCATAACACTTAACGATTTAAATAATTGAGTAATATAGGCAACCTATTATACTTACGCCTACAAATATAGCAACAAATAATGATTTCATAACATAATTAACAACGCAAAACAACAAGAAAATAAAAATAATCAATGATATAACAGCACAACTATAGCACCAAATACTAATCGCCTGTCACACGCATCAAACACAGAAAGTGAAGTTCAAAGTGTGCTCAATAATCTAACGATGTGTAAACCTAGTGGCATTTATAAAAAATTATGTTTTTGTATTTATTTCCACAAGGAGACAAACAGTTGTATTTTTAATAATTCAACAGTTGGAAACATTTGTTTTGTGCTCTCACATAATTACACTGACCAACGTTTGCTTGCTAACAGATTTGCATCTTGTATTTGTTATTGCGACAGCACCTCCAATGAGTTTCCTGTAAGGCCCCATCGAATTCTAATTTGCTTTAGTAATATCATTCAACGTAATTTTTTACATTTGCCATATTATTGACCATTATACATTTTACTAAGATTATGTTATGTGTGTTGACGCTGCAAACTGAGTTATAAGCCGGTTGAAATATTTAATGTTTTTGAGATTATAGTGGTTCTGGTTAAGCTATGAGCTTATGAGTTCCCATCTCTATCTGAGCACATTTGTTGTATAGACTCTTTGGTGTGCCTTTTATATTGATGAAAAAATGTAACCTTTTGTAAAGAACTGCATTTCGTCTTCACTGTAGCTAGCCGGCCCCTCAAATGTGCCTATGTAGTCACAGTGGTTTGATTTTGGCTTTTAATTTGATAACAACCTCATTCTGGCATGGAAATCTTTCCATAAGTGTTGATACCATATTGAAGAAACGACATAGAATAAGTACCGAGTGACTATAAATGATTGTGATTTTTTCTCTTAGGTTGGCACTGTTTATGTTGGTGGCACTGTAAGTCTATGTCAAATTCAATGTTCGCAGGTTAGGTTTTGCGTCAATCTGTGTCAAAACTGACGCAAAACCTAACCTGCTAACCTCGAATTTGACATAGACTTACAGTGCCACCAACATAAACAGTGCCAACCTAAGAGAAAAAATCACAATCATTTATAGTCACCTAGTAGAAATTATAACACCATTTCTGATTGTAATTACTGTCAGTTTCTGTTATGGTTACCTACAGCACTATGCTACTACTATACAGTAACCACACATTAAAACAAATTAATGACCTTCCTTTATGTCCAGGGTACAGGGTACCATTCCTGTCGGTTTTATTATTAGAGATAGAAGATAGGTTTTTATCCACACCATTAGAGAAAACAGATTATTTTTTATGATCGAGTGATATTCGTTGCAATTATATAATGAATGGAAAATTAATTAAACAAGAAAAAAATCGTATTATTTTGTAGTAATATTACCTAAACATATTAAAATCACAACAATGTTACTATAATGATGTTCAAAATCATGCCGCTAGATTAAATATTTTTAATTGCTGGACTCAGCGAAAAACCAAAACGGTTATATCACGTTGTCAAGCCTATAATCGCTGATCTATACATTGTAACTATGATAAACAAAAATTTTCTATTGCCCTACTATGTAATGAATTATTTTATCGCATTGAAATATAAATTATAATCTTGAATACCTAAGTTGCCATGAAAGGTAGTGCATTCGTATGACAAACTCGTAAGGTCAAAACGTATTCAATCCAGCTTGAGAAATTAATTACCTATCGAAAATGGAATATTCAGAAAAATAAAAGTTGGATGTAGTTTGTTTATTTTTGCTAATGATAAATCATCTCCTATAGCGATAAAAAAGGTGCATCCTTTTTTACAGCAATAAAAATGCCTGTTCCTCATAAGCAGACTACATCTAGTAAGCGTACGTCACTTTCATGTCTGCCCCGTCAGTTATAATTACTTGGTGAAGTTAATAAGGTAATTATTGTTGTTCATTAATATATTATGTCGTTAATTTATCTTGCCAAAAAACAATCGAGCATTTTTTTAAGGGTAAAATGGTTTCGTTACAAAGAGAAATTTATCCGATAACAAAAAAGCTCTTGTGATTTTACTGTTGATAAAAATGCGGGTAGAGTAAGATCTGGATATCTCCAAAAATGCTTTTATATATATATTGTTATGATACATAAAGAGCAGTTTTGGATGAAGATAAACCAAGTTTGTAGTCAGTTTGTACATACCATTGTTAATTGTGACTTAAGAGAGAAGCTTATATAAAGCAATCAGAATTTAAAACGTGTCATATTTGTTTTTTTTTTTATTAATAAAATATAACAGAACAGGACAACCAATAATAAAGTCAATAAAGCTTCTGATAAAGATTAATTGTTGAACAAAATACAAAGATTTGCAATTTAATAAAATGTTTTTAATAAAGTAGTTACATTTTGCTAATTTAAACTAAAATATGGCCGATAAAAGCATTACAAGAAAATGTAAGAAGACTGAAGAGGAGAGAGGTGAAGAACAAGAAGAGATGGAAGCAGTAGCGAGTGGTGCAGAGGTAGAAGTGGAGGAAGTACAGCAAGAGGTAGGTGTACAAGGAGATCAGGTAAGAATTCAAGAGGAACAGACAGCAGACAATATAAAACAGTTAATGGTAATGATGCAACAAATGATGCAAGATAATGAAAGTTCAAAGAAGGATTTACAACAGTCAATTGAGAAAACTGCAGAGGAAAGTAAGAAAGTTGAAGAGAGATTTACAAGAAACTGAGAAGAAAGCAGAGGAAAGAGAAAGTAGATTACAGAGATCAATTGAGGAAAGGGCAGATGAAAGTAAGGAGGATGCCGAGGAAAGAGAAAGCAAATTACAGGCAGCTATTCAGAACACTGCAGAGAAGTTGCAGGATCAAAAAGCTCATGCAGAAAAGATGGAAGAGTCAATGAAGGAGCTAAAAGAAGAATTTTACAAAATTCTAGTAGAAGATAAACAACAACTGCAATTTCAATTAAATAAAATAAATCAAATGTTAGACAGTGACGTAGACAACGAAAGAGATTCTGCAGCAAGTAACGAGGAAATACAACAGCTAATATATTCAGGAAAGTTTACTGTGGAAGAGTTCGAACAAGCAGATAATGTTGAAATAGAAAGAAGAGGAGAAAAATTAGAAGTTAGATTTCGATACAACGCTTATGAAAACAGATTCATTTTGGATGAAAAACAAGAATTATTATTTGGAACAAATGAAATAAATCAAATGTTAAACAGTTGTGAAGATGAGGAAGACGATTCTATGGAAAATAATACAAAGGTAAAACAGAATGAAGTAGTCGATAATGAAGAATTAAATGTGGTAATAGGAGGTGTACTGAATAATATTACGAGGAACAAAAATAGCAAATATTTACGAAGACATAATAAATTTAGTAAGCAAGGTACTGATAATGATGCATATTGTAAAAATAAATTAAATGAAGACGCATGGAGAGCGAATTATGAACACAACAAATGGATGTGTATTTATAAAGATGAAGAAAATAAAATTGGAAATTCCGGAGGATGCGATTTAGTACGGATTATTTCTGTTCAGTTTAAAATTGGGTGGTATTTAACAGTCTACCAAATTTACCCAACCTTTTCGTACAAAAAAATACTTTCGTTTCCCAAAAATACTAAATGCTCACCAAAATTAAGAAAATACATAATCTTAGAGCGACAACCACAAATTGACATCATGCTAGTCTCTTATTTTATTTGTTCCTAAAAATAACTTTCGTTGGCTAAAAATGCTAAATGTTCACCAAATTTTATTCCGCATTTAATTCTAACATGATACCCAGATATTTAATTTTCGTCAGCGTCTTATATTATTTAGCATTTAAAAAACACTATTTCTTTGGCAAAAATACACAATGTTTACTATATTTTATACCACATTCAATTTCAAAAGTATACCCAGATTTATATCTCTTGTTGCCCTAAATATCACTTATAAGAAAAATCTATCGTGTTTTATTATGTCTTGCTTATTAATGGGGACATAGAAATAAGTCTGAAGAATTCTTGGAAATAAATCAATATCTTTATATATATAATTCTTCTGTACGTCTGTATGTAACTGAACTCCTCCTATCCGGCTGGACCGGTTTTGATGAAATTTTTGTGTGTTTAAGTGGGTCCCTGGATGGTTTAGATTTACAATTCGACCCGGTAAGTGGCGCTGCAATCGGGTTCTTAATTTTTTTAAGATTTCTCGCATATCAAAACATATAACCCCAAAATTTCACCACCCCCCAATATTTTTTAAAATTAAAAAAATCGAAAATTCGAATATTGAAAAAACGTTTGCAGAACCCGCTAATAGCAGGCAGCGGGCAGAACAACGTCTGTCGGGTCCCCAAAATTTCACCCCCGCTCCCACCACCCCCCAATATTTTTTAAAATGAAAAAATCCAAAATTCGAATATCATAAAACGTTTGCTGAACCCACTGATAGCAGGCAGCGGGCAGGACAACGTCTGTCGGGTCCGCTAGTATATATATAAAAATCTAACACAAATTTTACAAAACAAAATTGAAAATTAAACTTATTAAGTTTTTTCATACGACAATACACTGGTTACTCTCACTGTAAAAGCTACCAAACACAGTGTGCGGCTGCAAGCTGAAGCCTGCAAGAAGTTTGTCTGGAAGCGACAAAGAGAGATGCTCGACCTTATTGCATTTTTGGAATAGCAGAATAATTATTTGACGCACAAGTAGTTTTTTCGAGAAAGACTAAATATAAATGGATAGCGCGAATATTTATTATGTACAGCACGGACGCGTAACTTGAGCGTTCTAAATTTGGTGAACATTTAGTAAAATTGATAGACATATGGAATTTAAAATGTAAGCAATGGTAAAACAATACGCAACATAGCTATTTTAGTGGTGCTGTTCTCATTTTCCGAAGTATAATAATTTGGGTTCCATTAAGATTTTTTGATGTTCATTAAATTTTTTGGTGGACAGCGCTAGGGATGTATGGTTTAATTTGGTGTACATTATATTTGACCCATTTAAAATTTAGGAGCGTAATTTTGAATTTACCGCCTCTGCACACCACTAGGATCATGGCGGACCATTTCAAGGTCACAAAAATTGAGTATGCTGACATCAAAAGCGCCGACACAGAGAGACCATTCTGATTTAGGGTATTATTCTGTGAAAACGGGCAAATTTTGAAATAATGCCTCGCGCGGGACGGAGCGGGTGACGCACGGCGGAAAGCGTTTAGGGGAGGGCGGCCTCGTGAGTTTCTGGTAGAGCTTGTACTTCTTATGACATGCTAATTTTTTATTTAGCATTTGAAACCAAAAATAAATCAGTATGAAAAGTTTTCCTTTAAAGTGGGAATTTTAATTTGCCCCCCTAAAAATACCCATTGCTACGCCACTGATACCGTCTATTGGCGCATAACTGTAGCCACGCCTATGTACTTCTTGCTTTGAAGCCACTCTAGTATCCTTGTAGTCGTGGTTGACGACTGGCGCCCTTTCCTATTTTGCTTCATTTTATTTCACTGAATAACTATAAGAATCACTACCTGATCCTTACCTATAACAACAATCGCCGAGAGTTTGATCTAGTCAGGGTTGTGTACGCCTTTTGCTGAAGGGCGGTACATAGTTTAGTCCAGCAATTGTACATTCTTGAAGTATTATTAACCAAGATTTTTCTTCAAATTCGTTATAATATATTACATAACAAGATGCGAAAGTGGCATATATCGTGCGAGTATATTTAAGAAACGGGGTGAAGCGTAGCGAAACCGAGTGATTTACTCACAAGAGTATACTTTCGAGCGATTTATTTACGCTATATTTCCCATGAACACAACAAAGAACACTTTTTGCAATTTAATGAATGACAGCTTTATTGTGTCAACTGACAATGTCAGTAGATTGTCACTTGTTTTTAGATTAAAATGGCATATTTTCAGTAGTTTTTAGGTTAAAGTGACATACTGTCAGAAGTTTTTAGGTTAAAACGGCATATTTAGCCCACTGTATAACTGCCAATTGTGTATTTTTTGATAACACACACGTTTGTTATGCTAACGACCGGGTGAATGCTATTGTCATTATTCGTGGATACTTGACTGTATGGAAACTGTCACTTTCGTATGTGGGCGTGGGAATAGTAACTTTTGTATTACGTGCGCGAAGTGTTTTTGCGCGAAAATTTTTGGCGCTCCAATGCGCGAAATGCATTTTTTCACGTCGTCAATGGTAACGTAAATAAATATCCCATTTTTTAACACGTTAAAAAATGGCAAACTTCGCGCATTGATAGCGATGCGCGAATGTCCCCTTTTCTTGACGGTTGTCGAAAAAATACATTTTATCGCATTTCATTTGGTTTTGTACATACTAAATTTCTACATTCAAAATCGTTTAGGAATGTGGTACTTTTCTGCATTAGCAACACTTTTCTGCATAGCAACAGCGATTCGTTTAACGCTTGGCAGTACTGAAGTGTATCTATTGTTGGTGACACTGTAAGTCTATGTCAAATTTGAGATTAGCAGGTTAGGTTTTGCGTCAGTTTCGGCACAGACTGACGCAAAACCTAACCTGCTGACCTCGAATTTGACATACAATTACAGTGTCACCAATAATACACTTCAGTACTGCCAAACGCATAATATCAACTGGCGCTGCTTATTGTGCTTTAGTGCATGGGAACGAGTTCTGCTCAGCTTGGTTATGTTTCGACATTTATTGTCACTTTTATATAAAAATTGAATATTTTACATTTCTTATGAAATGCGATAAAATATCATACGCAACACTTTAGAAAAGTGGTTTTACTGAACTCGTATGGCCGTTTAAGTACTCTCTGACGCTCATGCTCAAACCAGCCATACTTGTTCTGTAAAACATCACTTTTCTAAACTTGTTGCGTAATATACTATTCTTCGACCTAATTTCGAAAATATGGTTTCACAAGTGCCAAAGTGACAGATAAATTACTTGTTACATACCTAAGTGCGTGAACTAATCTAATAAGACACTGACTTTGTATTCCATAGCTGCCCTTGTACAACTTTTTTATGTTATGTTTTATGTTTTAATGATTGCACTATATTTCTCCTTTATCCTATGTATGTTGCAATTATCAAAAATGCACTTTTAACAAAACAATGCCTTATAAAATATAATGTATTGCAAGATCGGATAAAACTGAAGCTGCACTATTTCTCGACTAGAACGTGAAATTTTTGAACATAAGCTTAATTCACAAATAATTGAAATCGCTATATTTAGCGTCCGGGAAGCGCGGCAAGCAGACAAGAAGACCACTAAATTTTTTCAATGCAATATAAGAAGCTTAAAGCTGAAATAAACGTTAAAAATAACGCAGTGTAAACGATAAATGTGAATCATTAAATGCTTGCAGCAAATGGACTCGAGTAGTTTTCAGCAAAGTGGTTGTTTGAAAGCTAAAAGCTACGGAATGAAGCTCTTTACGCTGATAGCTGCTTGTAAAAGATCGTATATATTATTTCGTTATTAGAAACTCGAGCGTCGCGCTATAGACGTCTTTTTTGTTGGGAGCAACGGCGAGCATGTATTTTCAAAAGACAAATGTGATCTGCTTGCTACAAATAATTGATTTTTTATTGGATCCAAAGTGACATGAAGTGCGGATGCGAATTGAAGTCGAATTTGAAGTATTCCAATTAAAAAACCTAAAATGTACCCAAAAACCTCTAAAAAGCCAAAACTTAATGGGCTCTCTCTAGTGTGCTTCTCCCTGTCAATTTAACAGAGGTTATTTTTTGTCCTTGTTTTACTGTTGGTAATGGTTGTACTCTTTAAGTGTTCTTTTACACGCAAGCTAAGGCATATCAGATCCGAAATGACACACGAGCATTAAAAAAAAGTTCTGTGGACATCTACTTCCGGCAACTGCTTACTATTTAAGTAGTTTTCAAGTTTTTTTTTAGATATTAAAGCTATTATTAAAATATTCCATATTTTTTTCCATTTTCCATATAAGATATGTATCTGACAAAACGAGGGGCATTCACAAAGTTCTAGATTATAAAATATTCGTATTAATACGAAAGTCATTTTCGGTCTATTCTTTGGACTGACTTTCTGTCTTAGGATTAAGGTAGGGTACCCAGCTTTGATCTGGGTTTATGTGTTTCTATAAATAGTCTTGAAATTTTTCCTGGAATTGCAACAATTTTGAAAAGCGTTCATACGTTTGCTTACTTGAAAAAGGCAATGTAGAATTCAATAAACTTTTATGATACTGTGATGTTTGTCTTTCATAACTGGTTTTCCCAGAACAGCAATATTTGCTTCATCAACTGCAGTGCTTGGCCGTCAAGGCTCGTTCTACCATTTTTAAATTGGTAGATTCGGAGAGGCGAGACTTTTAAAATCAGCAGACTCATCAAAAACATTTTGGAAACGTTTAATAATTTACGTGGACTTAACACCCTCCCTCCACAAAAAGAAAATGTTTGCACTCAGGGAATTTACAGCATCTTCCATGTTTACAAATTTTAAGTAAACTTTAAGTACTATTAAAAATTGACGCAAGAAAGTTGAAATTTATTGACAATGTACGTCCATCCCAGAAACATTCTATTCACTTACACATAACAGAATGGTGGAAAACAAAATAAGATTTTTTTTCTACCACTTTGAAAGTCTACATTTTTCATTGAACAATTTGGCTATTATCTTTTAGCCTACTGAAGCAGACTGAAGCATTTAGATAACATGCATGCATTGTAAGGATCTTCATGTGTTTAAAGACAATTAAAGAAAAATTAACTGTCAATTGTTTTAAATTATCCCCTGGCTTCGTCACCCTTATGAAAATTACTGTTTGAAACATGCAGTTATTACTAAAGGTGTATGTTTAAGTGCAGGCGATTCTAACTAATTCAATTCATCGATGGCTATTATGACATCTATACATCGTTCACTTGGTTTTTGCACACTAGGTGGTCCTGATTTATGTTTATTATGTTGGTCTTCTTCCTTTTGAACAAACGGACTACGATGAGCAGCGTTCGGCAAATTAAATGACATTTAGAGATTAAATTCCAATATGCATTAAAAAGCGCGAGGCCTATGTATTCTACCCATTTTGACTTAAGTTAACATCAGAAAAAATCAATAGTTCTTCTTCTTCCGGAATACATATGCAAAAAATTCAAAACAACTCAACGAATGATGAGGAAAGCGCTTTTACAAATAACATTAAGACAGATTAAGGCGCAAAAACATAAGAAAAGTAACAAAACTAAAATAGATGTGGGCTGGACATGTGGCCAGAAGAAAGAACGAAAGATGGACCATACAGATTCTACAATGGAGGTCAAGAGACAGAACTAGAAGTAGAGGGAGACCACCAACTCGTTGGGCAGACAATACGAAGAATAACAGGAAACTGGATGAGGACGGCCCAGAACAGAAATGAATGGAAGCGCCTAAAGGACACCTATATGCAGCAGTTAATGTTAATATCGATTAATGATATTGTTCTTCAATTTACACCGAAAAGTTAGGATATGTATATACAGTTTTATTGCCACATATTGTATTCTTTACATAAGAGGATCGAATATTCTGAAATTTTTTGCTTATACGCAACACATGGAAAAACCATTTTGAACGACTGATCTAAAAACTTCAACATTTTCCGGTTGAAAATATTCTCCCATTGTTCATTTCATTAGAGGAATCTGATTCGATCTAGATAACGCTAGTAATGCTGATTTGGATTCTCTGGTGAAATATTTACTTAATTCGTCGTCTTTTATCTTATGGTGTTGAGGGTTGTTGGGGTGTCTCTCTCCACAGGTTCTTCAATTCCTTCGTATTTATCGTGAGTTCTTTAACACTTGTCCGTTGTCATTTTCTTCTTTCGGTAGCTTCTTTTAATCCTTCTTTCAATTCCTTCCTATTTATCGTGAGTTTTTTAACACTTGTCCATTATCATTTTCTTCTTTCGGTAGCTTCTTTTAATCCTTCTTCTCAAATCTATTTAGATCGATCTCTGGCTCCGCTTCCTATCGTTCTTATTTTATACGGCTTCCTCGCTATGCTCTCGTCTTCCATCTGATACAGGTGTACTAGGCATCTTAGTTGTGCTTCCTCAGTTAAATCTTGCAACGGTTTGACAATCAGTTTAGTGCATATTAGTGTTCCTGCAACTGTTCATTTTTGTTTCCCAGCCATGTATTTGAGCTCTTTTGTCAATGCTCATGACTCGCATGCTAGCTTAGGACTGGGACTACCAATGCCTTATATACTTTTGTCTTATCGCTGGCCGATACCACAATTTGATATTTCTAGGTCTATTTTCATATTTCTCTTCTGAAGCTCTTTGTCGTATTGCTTTTGTGCAGCAGGTTCTTCGCTGTTACCCAGTACTAACATCCATCTGTGCATTTTACCGATCTTATTTGCCAAATTCCCAGAATAAATAGTACAGAGATGCTGCTGCTTTCTCTGTTTGTAATTTGTTTAAGGCTGCCTCTAGTCGCTTAATTGCTGGGTTCTTCGTCGAGTTGCGCGATGTGTTCTGTTAGGAGAATTTGTAAATGTTGTTTCCACCTCGCCATTATGTGTTTCTTTTCTATTAGCGTCTACCCTTCTGCATCTTTTATATATTCAAGGTTAGTTTGTTTTTCCCTTTCTCAGTGTTTTCAGCATATTGCAGAAGAGCTTTTGCTTTCATTAAAGCTTTTCTCCATGGTTTGTTCAAATTTTTTCCAGCTCCTAATTTTTGTTTACTTTTACTTTGCATTCTTCGTATGCAGTCGGATTTTGTCCCAGGGCGGTACTTTTACAAAGCTCTCTTTTTTGTCTAACTTCTGTTTTGATCTCCTAAGTTCCCCACTCTGTCCGTCTATTCTTTGCTGTCCACAGCCACAGCTTTCATTGGCTGATTTCAGCATGACTTCTTTGAAATGTCCCCGTTCTTACTTTACTCCTCTGTCTTCTATTGTTCGTCTAAGGTTTTGAATCAGCCTTTCTAGGTAATCGTTTTTGGTTTTTTGTGCTGTTGTCTGAAATTTCTTAGTTTTTCTTTAACTTCTTTCTTTTCAATTTTCGTTTTTATTTCTTGTTTGGCTTTTATTTGAGTACGATTAAATAATAGTCGGAGCCTCTCCTCACTTTCCCGTCTTTCACAGCGCTCGCTGGTGAAATAATGGATGTGCGATACGGCTTCATTTTAAAATTTTTATTTAAACAAATCGAATTTTCATTATGACTGACCAAATAAGACACAAAAAGTGGACACAACATTGGCATTTCAGAAATTAAAGTGGAACTAGCCAAATTAACACAAATGCAATTCCACTAGCAAAAATGACTAACTCGACATGAACTAGAATATAGTTATTGCGATTTGAAGATTTGAAGAACTTGGAACAAATAGAATTTTGAAATTTGTAACAATATATTTAGAAATTTAGCTTAATGATTACCTACATGTTCTGCATTTAACTTCAAGTAGCTGTACGCACTTATGTACTACCTATATAGAAGTATGTTTTAAGTAATTTACTTATATTGCAATGATATCAAAACGAAAAATAACAATCTGCAAAGCAGTAATACAAACAAAAACAAAATTATATTTACTTAATGCAAATGTTAAGAATTTGGTGCATCATTATATCAAAGTCAATATATTCAACTGATTCTGGTGTGAGTCATAAGCTCAAAATAAATGCACAAAAAACGTCAGCATCCTGAAGGCGAGAACCGCCCCAAAAAGATAATTTTTGTTATTTTGAGTATTTTAAAATTTGACGAAAGAAACCCTTTATACGACAAAGATATCGTTGGTGCAGAAATAAGTTCCAAAGCAACAAGATTTTGTAATGTTCCTATGATTACCAACAATACTTTTAACAAAAATATAGGTCAACATGAAACGGGCCATCTGATCATCCTCTCTTATATTGTTTATTTTCATGATGAAACGCAAAATTCAGGTTGTATTTCCTATGTGCTATTATTAGATTTAATATAGTATATCAAATAGTAAATGTTCGCAAAAATGGTCTTGTTATTAAGGCATTGTGAAGTGAAATTCGCGAGTGCAGCAGGTAACGCACATCGAAGCCTGTCTGTGGGATGAGGGGAGTTTCAACCAAACGAATTGCAACATTGCACCAAGAACCGAGGAGCAGCAGGAATATATTTAGCTGTGCATTTCGCGCCCGATTTGAATGTATGTAAGCGCGATCAGGGTCGGCGTTAACCAGGCCCGTAGTAAGGCATTTTGATATTTGCGATCTTTAAAAAAAAACAATTATTTCACGTTATTTTGATACGCTTTAATTGATGCTTTATGTGTGTTTGATACGTTTAAACGTAAATATGAGTAGTTTGTATTGGGATTGAACCCTTATTTAATTTTCTTTTATTTGCTATATGTTTTTTATGTCCTTGGAATCCGGAAGGTTGATATAAAGAAACTGGCTTTCTTGTGGTTTACAATCAGTTTCAGCTTGACAATACTACAGGGTGAACTATATTCCTGTTTTGCCAGATAGTGATCTTTCATAAGCCACGAACTGAGAGACGAAGTTCCAAGTTCACTGAGCTCGTAAGGTAGATTAAAGAGCAACTAATTATTCAAATATTAAGTCGTACAAGACGTCTTGTTCAAATGTAAATAACGCGTGAGTGTTAAACCCCACCTACTGTTACAAACAGCAGTAAAGTAAAAAGCGGCGATGTACTGTATTTTTTAGGTGAAGCAATTCAGCAAGGCATACGCCGATTTTCATAGTTATTTCAGAAACTGTGTCAATTCATTGGCTTTTTTGTAGGCTTATAGCTTATGTCTGGGACACCTTGTATAGAATAAGAGATTGCTCGGCCATCTTCACAAAAGAAAAAGGCATATTTAAATACAAAACAGCCATAGGTGGAACTGCAGTGCAACATTTAGGGGTCCTGAAGCTTCAAGACAATTATAAATATTTGGTTCTACTCGGGACTCAGAGCTTTAAAAATTTCATAAAACGGTAATATGTAGGTCCGTATAAAAAACTAATCATGAAGTAACAATCATCATTACACCACAGCTCATTTTCTGTAATATCAGCACCACATTTTACATATTGTATGTTGAGTTAAGGCTCAGGAGGTGCTAATTTGAATTCAGGGGGTGCTAAGCACCTGACAGCATCCCTTAGCTCCATATATGAAAACAGCCACCTTAGCATGAACTCCTACTGTGCAAAAACCAAGTGAATGTATAATAAGTGACAATGTTTAGTGTGCTTTTAGATTAGTACTAAAAATGTTTTATTTTCTGTTGTTTTGCATAAAGTTGGGTTTCCCTTGTAGGATTGATAAAAAAATATATTACGGTTATGTGAAAGTGGAGGCTCGACTTTATGCAATTGCCAACTTGACTGCACGACAGAAATGCGGAAAAGTATTATACGATTATATTATTACCTGTAAATTACTGACTTGCCTTCGTATATGCGCCAGACTGCTGGGGTTGTACGCCATATTTGCAAAAACTAATCTCTCCTCGTAGTCGTACTCGCAGAGAATTTTATTGTCGCACAGGTAGAATCGGTCGCCGACGCAGAACCTGTCGAGAAAACATGTTTGCTTGTCACCATAATTAGAACGGCCGGTCATTAGCACATCCGCGTTAACTACGCTTTTCTAACGAAAAGTACACAAAGTGATTTACAGTGCGCCCCGAAGTGAGTTCTAAATAGTCTCAATCGTTATCTGTTGGCTCGGTTAAAAGAATGCGAATCCTTTGTTTGTCTCGTTATCTCGAATAATTTGGATGTGTGCGTCTAAATGTTTGCGGCGAAGTGTCGTAAACTTGTCAACGTTAGGGTGTCATTAAAACGGCATTATAATTCCCTGGCAGTAATTCAACGCGCAGACACATGCTGGAAGTGCACTGTGGAATGACTATTAACAATACCTGTGGTTACACTGCTGGCATGCGAAGCACTCGAGATGGTACACGTTGCTTTTTGCACGCATTACCATCTCAAACGCGGGGATCACTTTGTTGCACGCTGCGCAGTAGCCCGTCGTCCCGAATAATCTGAAACAAATTCATATCGTCACAACACTTAATAACAGAAAATCAAATAATACATTTAAAAATAGAAATGAGTATATACTTTACAGTCAATATCCCCACGACAGAGGAAACAGCGAACGCAATCTACTTCTATAGTGAGTAGAATAGGAAACAATAAACGATCGTTTTAACCTCTTCCTCAAATTTCTCGTCGCGTACACATGCATCTACACTTTAAAACGTGCATTTTAAATAAATACCATGTTAAATCACAGACGATTCGATTTCGGACACACTTGTTAATTAATATTTTCAATTTTCCATTGTGGAAAATACCCAAAAACCAGCATGAATTATAGAACGCCCCAAAAAGGTTTCAGAGATTATGTTTCATATAAAAATATTAAATTTACTAATATAAAACGTAAACATTAGAAAAATGTATTGAATAATTTGCAACGCCCCTATTATTAGCGATAGTAGTTTGTAAACGATCTGTCGTTGAAAAAGATATAGGTTGGAAATATGTTCAGTAGATACAGTGTTAGGTTAATTTTAATTCCTAACGCCACTTCCCGTGACCCATATAGTTTTAAGCCGTTACACACCACGCGCGAGTGGAAAGACTGCATTTCTTGTAGCTTGAATTCGATCTTTTGATCTCTCCGATTTCCGCGCTGCCGCGTAGGCCGATCGGCTGTTTAGCATTCAACCCGGGGACGTGTTTGGGCAGGTAATGTATGAGACCGAACATAGTTACGTTACACCTTTAATTATGGCCAAGTCCAATATACAGATTGTCTGCAGGTACTAGGTACACACGGTAACTAGATACAGAGAAGGCTAGTGCTGTCAGACAAACAAACCGTCTCTGTATCTAGTTGCCGTGTGTAAATAGTACCTGCAGACAATCTGTATACAAGGTTTCCCCGACCATATTACCAATTACCGAATGAACTATCGCGCCACTAGTGCCGCTTGAGTTGGACTACTCTCTATTTTAAGCATATTGGATTTGTTGGGCTACTCCGTTTATTCCGCCACGCAACTCAAAATATCAATTGGCATCTTCCCCGGCTACTTCATCGCAGCAGATTTTGAGTAAGACTCCATAGTCGGGGGTCAACGCTTCCAGCAGCACCCCCATGTTCTGCCCGTCTTTTTCCCTTGGTATTGTATTGTAGCTTAGAAAACGTGCAGAAATTGTGAAAATCCTGAAATGAAATATTAGATTTTTCGAAAAAAATAATAATGAGTGATGAAGCTCATTTCTGCTTGAAGGGAGTTGTGAAGAAAAGAAACCATCGCTTCTAGGGCAGTGTAAACCCAAGAATTATTCATGAGCTACAGCTACACGAGCCAAAAGTAATTGTATGATTGCTGGAAAAGTCAGTGGGCCTTCTTTATTGAGAACGACAGGGGCATCACCATTATTGTGAATGAACAGCGCTACAGATCGATGTTGAGACACTTTTTGAGACTGCAGATGGAACAATTTGGTGTAGATGTAGAGGATATGTAGTATCAATAGGAGAGCCTCACATCACGGAAATCCTGTGAAACAATTACCATTTTGAGGAAAATGCTTCCTATGCGGATTATCTCCAAAAATCGGCGGTGTTCCATATCCACCAAGATCACCAGATTTGACAGCGCCGGACCTCTTATAAGGCTGCCTATAAGATCGAGTGTTTGTGAATAAACTTGAGATTCTGAAAGCCTTAAAAGTGAATATACGGGAAGAAACAGCCAGTATTGTTCTGTTAAGAATTCTACAGTAGTTAGCAGAGTACCAATATAATCAAAGACAAGTACTAACGGCGAGCGCTGTCGTATACCTCTACCCAAAGCATCGATTGTACCTTATCTCCGATTCTATGGGTGCAAACGTGAATCCAAGTACAGAATTCGTGGCGCTAAATCAAACCACTTACTGTCTCGACTGGCCCACTAGCCGGGATAACTTGATGCAGGACTTAACATGTGTGTTGGGAAAGATGTGACACACGCTTGGGGGAGTTTATTAATCAAGGAAAGTCAGGTAATAAACTGCTGCCTCCCTCCTCCCATGAGGGTCTGTTTTGAATACCGTTTCGTCCTACAACAAAAGCATTATAAGATCTAGCATTATTTTGTTCACACTCTTCTGCTGTTCTTGAGCGAAAATATACCCAGACATTTTTGATGACGTTCAAATCAAAGATTTTGACTGACCATGGTAGGTAGTATTTCAATCTGATTCGCATCCGACCATATTCTCACTACTCGGGATGTGTGAACAAGGTAATTATTATGTTGAAATATGAAAATCTCTTCGATAAACTGGATTTACTGATGAAAGCATCATATTTTCAAGCAGATTTCTATAAACTTGGCCCGTTAATCACTCTTCTGCTTCATAGGAAGCACCTCAATCTGGTGCAGCCAATCTTACAAATCCGTAGAAAATCGTACGAGCTGTGTAGTTTTCTGCACATATTTTTTTGCTCTATCTACATTGTCTTGACCTTTATACGTTCAATCCAAAATTATTGATGAAATGGAAGAGACAAGATATCAACAGATATAAATATAGAAGTTGACACCGCAGATGAATGCATAAAAATACAGAAACTAGAAAAGGCTGTAAGAAAGCAAAAACTAAGTAAAGCTCCAGGACATAATGGGATAACCTCAGAAATGTTAAAGGTAGTGGTAGATAAAAGGAAATGAAAATAGAACAAGATGTTCTAGTTACAGATATTATCAAACAAATAATAGAAATAACTACAGAAGTAAACGAGACGGAAGACAAATGTGCTTCCGAATTTCAACGATTAACTAATTCAATTTAAAAAAAACGCCTATACGTTTGCTGATCCTTTCATGTACCCTGGTGCCCCTCTGTAATTAACAGTTCCAAAGGTTCTATATCGCAGCTGTTGGTTCTGGTGCACCGAGCTACTATGTATGCTTTACGACCATTTACACGAGACAACTAAGCCTTCTAGCCTTCGAGGCAAGTTCGATTTCTGTTAGTTGATTTGCCTTGTGATGATAGTACGGGAGCCTTTCTGAATATTAGCAACTAACATAACTTTACCAAATCATTTTATCAAGCGATTTTACTCTCGACAGGGGCTCTAGAAGCCCCTTTCAAGTTTTTATCAACCTAGTTAAACGTCATTTACTTACTGCTATTTATTACTTTTGCCCATTTTATTACGGGATTTCGTTATTTACAATTATTTGTTACCTATCTTTATCGTTTTGACAATCGATTGCAGCAGTATTAGTTAATTAATTCATAGTTCGGTATTATTACGGGAAGTCTTGAACACGGTTATGATCACGTTGAGATATTAACCATTGTTTATAAAATATCAGTGACAAGGATTAGGTATAATTTTCTGGTGTTATAATACACTTGACTTCAAAATTCCAAAAGTCGTTTTGATTAACTTTATTTTTCCTCATACTATAGAATTGGCTTAAAATTACTGGATAAAGTGGGAAGCAGAGTAGGCGCAAATCGTCATTGAAATCAGGTAGTGAAGATCACCAAACAAATCAATTATCGAACCTCATATAGCTTACATATACAGGGTGTCCCGTAAAGGTATGTCGTACATTTAGAAGTCTGTTAAGAGGCTTAAACTAAGCCAAAAGGTGTATATGGACTTATGGTCGCCGATGTCTTGTTATAAAGGTACAAAACATTTAGTTTTTTTAGTAACACTACACAGCAGTGATTTAACATTGTAAATAGATTGTGGTTGAGAGGTTACGAATAAATTAATTTTCCAAAATTACTTTCCTGCATCTGAATACAAGTTTCTGATCGACGCACTGACGTCTGTCAGACTCGAACAAAAATCCGTGGTATGTCTCGAACAAAATCGCAAGCATTTTGAATCATATCCACTTGATCGTCCCCTGTGTTCGATATTCGTGCGTAAACTAAATTTTTAAGATGTCCCCAAAGATAAAAGTCCAAAGGGTTCAGATCTGGAGATCTCGGCGGCCAAGATACTAAACCTACTCTTTCAATCCATCATTGAGGATAGGTGTTAGCAAGAAAGTGTCTTGCAGTTAATGCAAAAGTGCAGGTGCCCCATCGTGCATAAACCAAGAATCACATCGTATTGTGGGTGGCACATCGTCTAAAAAATCGTATAATGCCTGTGTTACTCAATTGCACTGTTACTGAAAAAAAACCAAATGTTTTGTATCGTTATAATAATTGATCGAAGACCATAAGTCCATAAAAACTTTTTTGCTTATTTTAAGTCCTTGAATATATTTCCAAATTTTCGACGTGCCTTACGACACCTTGTATATTAAACTAGCTTAACACACCTGTCATAAGACGGGGTGGGAAAGGATCATCTTCAACTGTTTGAAGCTCAAGAGATTTTAACTAGCTTCAGTCTTTGTTCTACAACTTTAAGCCTTTCCTACGCGCTAGGTGGTACACCTACATTTTGGGTCCTTTTTCAGGTCCCCTCTCCACCGCTTATAAAATAATTCTGTCTGTTTCTATTGACTATTTGACTCAGTTCTTGTATTAAAATGAATAAATCGTCGTTGTAGTATTTTACGACTTGGTGGCATTAAATTAGTTAATCAAACGCTTAAAGTTACAGACAGCATCCTGTAGCAGTAAAGGTTGTTCTATTGGCGGTAGATGGCGATGAACGAAGTAAGCCCGATTGGGGACGAATGATTCCTGGTTTTTATCTCCATGATAGAGGATTTTTCTATCGAATGTATGATATATGTAGTACTTATTCATTACTACAATTTTTATATGAGAATGTAACTGCATAGAGTCACCGTCTCAGCTATATTCTCGATGATATTTGCTTGGGACAACATGACTTTGACACAAAATAAAAATATGAGAACTTAACTAATAAAGAACAATCCTCATCATTTCGTAGAGGCGTCTCTTCGTCCTTTAAAAATGTATGGTTAATCTATGATTACTACAGAAGAATCACGGAATCAATCTGCTTTGAGAAAAATACCACAGTTGAATATTATGTTAATCATATTTTGACTGGGTTTGTTGAACAACGATGTTAAAATTCAAAATACGCATTTCAGCAAGATTGTACAAACGCTTTGTTAGCGATGAACTCGCTGACGTAGATTTTTCCGTTATTATGCCAGATTTATTTTTCAATGCTCATTTAAAGGACACCATTGTTAAAAATAGAATGCGTAATTTGGTTAAGAGCGTCTATAAAAGTCTTTGAGAATATAAAGAGACGGGTAGTTTTGCATCTCGCAAATAATGGACATCTATTTTAATATTCAATATGCATTGTAAATTAATTCTTATTTTCTTAAACTGAAAGAAAACATCAAAAGTCAGAAAATAATTTAAAACTCCTTGAAAACATCAAAACTAGATCACTGCAGCCACGCACACTTGATAAGAAATTTAAATAGACGCACTGTACATTCTAACCTTCACAAGTGCTTCAAAATAAATCGTGAAAGAATCCTCACCATATCTCGGAAAAAGACTGAGGTAAATTACTACATGATCGCTCGTACGGTTATAATGACAAAATAAATGTTTGCTTGGAACATAACGCACGCCTACAAACAAGTGCTTAGAACGGTAATGGGCTATGCCGAGTATTTACCATCACCTAGCGTGTTTGGAGTTGCAATTAAACAGTCAAGTACTAAATATTTTGGGACACTTGTAGGTTTGACTAATTTGCTGATAATAAATTGTTGTAAATGTGTCACTGAAAGTAAACATCTGCATTAATTAGCACCTTGACAGGGGCCAGGCTCTCACGTTTTTAAACATTGCTACTGAAAGTGTCGGGGATAATTTGTTTAACTGATTACGGAAAAGAAAACGTGACATTTAGTTTTATTTGCGTAATCCCTTTATCTTCGTCCGGTTTTAGAACGACATTACATTATACAAAGGTAGACCACGACACTTGGAGCCCCTTACTCCTTGAGGTTGCAACCCTCTTCAAGATAAAAGCATAAAGCCAACGGGATAAACAAAAACTACAAAACCAGAACGATTGTTATTTTATCTAGTGTCTTTCCGGTGTTCTAATATTGTTAATTTACCAAACAAACTCGAAACATTCATTGATTAATGCTTTTGTTTTTATATTGTAACTAAATGCAGAAGGGAAAGTCAATAGTATCATATCTGCTGCGTGAGATAGAGATGGGCACCATGAAAAACAGATGTGGTTGAAATATGTCACATTTATTAATTGAAATGCCTTTACACAGATTTGTAACCTTAAATAACCTAGGCAAAAGTGGAAAAACAAACTTATCAATTTCGTAGATATTCGAATTGCATGTAAGTTTTCAATCTACCTTAACATCCACCCATATTTCTACGTACAAGCTAAGCAAAATAGAAAAGCGAATGGAACAACTAACAAATGCATAGCTGCTAAACAACTGGACGTTGACCATTTTTCCAAATGTAGCTCAAGGGAACGAAGCTAATTTATTTAAACTAAGTAATTAAAACTGGTTGAAATGACAGTAAGGGATTCACATGTTAATTAATACGGATGTGAGACCTATATATTTCGAATAAACACCGGTACTACGCTAAAAACGAAAGGAACACCACGAATTGAAATGAATTATAAACTTCATAAGAAGCAAAAACATATAGTATGTATTACCGATAACTTCATTTTAGCTTGCGTGTAGAGGCTGGTGCTTTATACGCTTGAATGCGGCGGTGCAATGCTCAACTTGCCCCGGATTCGGGATACAAATTTGGAGTTGGCTTTTTTGTGCATGCGCAGCAACCATTGTGTGCGTTGTGTGTCATGGTGATGTGTGAACCTTGCTACTCTATTTCTTATGCCTGTGATTCTGAGTAAAGCACAGTTAATTTGGTGCCCAACTGTGAATGGTCTCACCGATTCCAATCGCTAAGGCTGTGGAAAAAATTCGGCCCCCGCGGGATTCGAACAGAGGATTTGCAAGCCTAGAGCCTACCCAGCTGCGCTTCTATAACATATAGTAGACTATGATCAAACATCATTTTCATCTAGTATGGCTATGCAATAGTTTCTAATTTACGAATGCAACTATAAGTAACTTAAAATTCAAATGTTAAGTTTGATATTTAAATATAAATATATCTGCACTGATAAACTGTAAACTATTCTACAGCCATACTAGTTGAAAATAATTTTTGGTCATACTTTAGTTTGCCGTATTAAATTCCAAAGGTAGCTTGCTTAGAACATATTAAAGCGAATGAATGAAAAACAAAGAACCAAAGTACTTTTATTACCAAGGAAACCAGCTGGACAGGCACTAAGGCACTAAGGAAAATACCTAAAACAAGATTGTTGTGTACTGGTAGAATTACGAAAAATGGAAGTAAGAAATTGACAATTGATTTTAGAATAACGGCGAGAAGATAATAGCATAAGTCAAGACCTACCCAGGGATTAATTAGCTAAATAAAGGTGAAGAAAAGAAGTAATCACATTGCGTTGTGTGAAATAAGGAAAGGTAAAGAAGTTAACATACGAGTATTAACAATACCTTCATATCTTGTAATACAAAGACAACAGAACAAGTCAAGATCTATCCAGAATTATAATAGCTGAAAAAGGAGAAGAAGAGAAAGAATTGTAATCATATAGCGTTGTATGAAATACGGAGTGGTAAATAAGTTAACATGATTACCATTATTTATAATCATGGAAAAAAAGGTAATAGAAGAATCAAGGCTCATCCAGGGTTCTAATAGCTAAAGGAAAGAGATGAAAATAAAGAATTGTAATCATACTGCATTGTGTGTAATAAGGAAAGGTAAAAAAGTTAACATATTTACAATACCTTTTCATATTGCAATACAAAAAGACAACAGAACAAGTCAAGACCTGCTCAGGATTGCAATAGCCAAAGAAAGAAGAAGAAGAGAAAGAACTGTCGTCATATTGCGTTGTATGAAATAAGGAAAGGTAAATTAGTTAACATGATTACCATTCTTTATAATCGTAAAAACAAAAAAATAATAGAAGAATCAAGATCCGTCCAGGGTTGTAATAGCTAAAAGAAAGAGATGAAGATGAAGAATTGCAATCATATTGCGTTGTGTAAAATAAAGAGAGGTAGCTAAGCTAACATGATTACAATACCGTCTTATCTTGGAATACAAAAAGACAACAGAACGAGTCAAGACCTGCCTAGGATTGTAGTAGTCAAAGAAAGCAGAAGAAGAGAAAGGATTGTCATCATATTGCGTTGTACAAAATAAGGAAAGGTAAATAAGTTAACATGATTATCATTCTTTATAACGGTGGAAAACAAAAAGATAATAGAAGAATCAAGGCTCATCCAGGGTTGTAATAGTTAAAGAAGAGATGAAAAATGGAGAATTGTAATCACATTGCGTTGTGGTCAATAAGGAAAGGTAGAGAAGTTAACATGATTACAATACCTTCTTACTTTCGAATACAAAAAGACAAAAGAACAAGTCAAGACCTGCCCAGAATTGTAATAGGCAAAGAAAGAAGAAGATGAGAAAGAATTGTCATCATATTGCGTTGTATGGAAAGGTAAATAAATTAACATGACTATCATTCTTTATAATCTTGGAAAACAAAAATATAATAGAAGAATCAAGGCCCTTCCAGGGTTCTAATAGCTAAAGGAAGGAAATGAAAATGAAGAATTGTAATCACATTGCGTTGTGGTAAATAAGGAAAGGTAGAGAAGTTAACATGATTACAATACCTTCTTACCTTCGAATACAAAAAGACAAAAGAACAAGTCAAGACCTGCCCAGAATTGTAATAGGCAAAGAAAGAAGAAGATGAGAAAGAATTGTCATCATATTGTGTTGTACGAAATAAGGAAAGGTAAATAAGTTAACATGATTATCATTCTTTATAACGGTGGAAAACAAAAATATAATAGAAGAATCAAGGCTCATCCAGGGTTGTAATAGTTAAAGAAAAGAGATGAAAAATGGAGAATTGTAATCACATTGCGTTGTGGTCAATAAGGAAATGTAGAGAAGTTAACATGATTACAATACCTTCTTACCTTCGAATACAAAAAGACAAAAGAACAAGTCAAGACCTGCCCAGAATTGTAATAGGCAAAGAAAGAAGAAGATGAGAAAGAATTGTCATCATGTTGCGTTGTATGGAAAGGTAAATAAATTAACATGACTATCATTCTTTATAATCTTGGAAAACAAAACTATAATAGAAGAATCAAGCCCTTCCAGGGCTCTAATAGCTAAAGGAAGGAAATGAAAATGAAGAATTATAATCATATTGCGTTGTGTGAAATAAGGAAAGGTAAGTAAGTTAACATGATTACAATTCTTCGTCTTTTTGGATGATAAAAGGCTAATAGAACCAGGCAAGACTCGCCCAGGATTGTAATATGTAAATGAAGGAGAACAAGATAATAAAACAAGTCAAGACCCACCCACAGTTATCATAGCTACAGAAAGGAGATGAACAAGAACCGTAATCATTATTGAGTTGTAAAAAATAAGGATAAGTAAATAAGTTAACGTGATCACAATTATTTTCTTCTTAGAATAGCAGAACATAATAGAACACGTCAATATCCACCCAGTGCTGGAATAGGTAAAGGAAAGTGAAGAACAACTGAACTTGCATACTTGCATTTTGTGAAATAACGAAAGTTAATATGATTACAATTCGTTTTCTTTTTGAAATAGAAGAAGATGAAAAAATAAAGACCCAGCTAGAGCTGTAATAGCTAAATGAAGGGAAAGAAGTAGAACAATAACTGTAATCACACTTGCCTTGTGTGAAATAATGAAGTCTAAATAAATTAATATAATTACAATTCTGTTTCTTCTAGGAAGAGAAGAAGATAATAAAACAAGTCAAGATCCACTTATAGTTGTAATAGCTAAAGAAAGGAAAATAAGAACAACTGTAATCGTCCTTGAGCTGTGTAAAATAAGGGAAGTTAAATAGGTTAATGATTATCAGTAACCTCCTGTTACCTACCGGCGTAGAGGCTGGTGCTTTGTACGTTTTAGCGTCTGGCGGCGCAGTGTTCCACTTGGCCTGTGTTTTCGAGTTACAAAGTTGTAGCGCACCTTTTGTGCTTGCGTAGCAACTATTGTGTCTTGGCGATGTATTGATGTATTTCACCCATCGTGGGATTCGAACCGAGAATTTGCTTAATGCAAGCATAATGCTCAACCAAATGCGCTATCGGGCTTTTTCATATAAGTTAAAATGATTACAACTCTTTTTCTTCTCGAAATAAAAGAACATAACAGAAGAGTTCAAGACCTACCCAGGGCTGTAAAAGCTAAAAGAAAGGGAAGAAGAAAAAAACTGTAATCGTACTTGCGTTGTGTGAAATAAGTTAATATGATTACAATCCTTCTGCTTGGAAGAGAAGAAGAGAATAAAACAAATCAAGGCCCACCCAGGGTTGTAATAGCAAAAGAAAGAAGGAGACGAACACTTTTAATCGTACTTGAGTTGTGTGAAATAATGAAAGTTAACACAATTACAATTATTTTTCTTCTTGGAATTGAAAAAGATAACAGAACGAGTAAAGATGGGTGAATCACCCAGGGTTGTAGTAGCTTAAAAAAGGAGCAGAGAAACGGTAATCGTACTTGAAGTGTGTGAAATAAAAAAAGGTAAATAACTCAACATCATTTGGAATGAAAGAAGATGATAGAACAAGTCAAGGTCCATTCAGGCTGTAATAGCTAAAAGAAGAAGAAGAACAATTGTAATCGTACCTGCATTGTGTGGTATAAGAAAAGGTAAATAACTCAACACAATTTGGAATGTTGTTTATTTAGTTTCTTTAAAGCCTTAATCATACAACTATAAACCTGATTATTAAAATCGAGTGCGATAAACACGAGGATAAGAAAATCAATATTTGAGAAAATTAGGAAAAAGTAAAGTACTCGTAAACATAGCAACGCTGGTAGATTAACTTCCTCAAAAGCAATTACTTGTAAAAATTTGATGCCCGATCTAAAGCTTTTTCATTATTTAAACAGCTGGCAAGCTCTTTTAAATTTAGAATTTGAACGCACCACTACATTGCACACAATCGATCAAGGCCCCCAGGCGTACTTTGTTCTATTTGGTATAATTTAAATTTTTAGTGTTAAAAGAACGTGATCCGAATAGAATCTTATTCGGAGTCAATTTTGTGTAATGTAATTTTTATAGCACGCTATAGCTATAAATTCCGCAGCAATCTACACGGGAAAATTGGTACTGCACGACAAGAACCTTATAAATATCGGATCGGGTGGCGTTTGCTAATCATCGAGCGCACTCACCTAAGGTAGTCCCTTTTGCAGAGGATGAGGTTGGCCTTCGTGTAGAGCGTGGAGCCGACTTCCCCGAGCCGGCAGTCGCAGCAGCCGCACTTGAGGCAGTCCTCGTGCCAGAAGAGGTCCAGGGCTTTGAGGAGAAAGCGTTCCGTGATCCTCTTCCCGCACCCCGCGCACTCTCTTGGCCCGGAGCTGTTGCTGTTGGCGGCGGTGGACACCGCCACCGGCGTCGGGCCCGCCACTGCCACCGCCGTTCTGCTACTTGCTTGGTCCCCGCCAGATTCTGCAACAGAAAGTTCATTTGAAGGCACATCTTGAAATAGACAACATTGTATTGATTCTGATAGGTTGTGTATTTTAAAATAGATGCTAAAAATTGTGTTTTAGTAATAATACATTTCTATTTTAGGGTTGTGGTCCAAGTATGGACAGACAAATAAGTAGACTTGGTTAGTTCATACCTGAGCAGAAGAAGCGCAACTCAATTTGTATACACGCTACTAGCAATAGACATTTTAAGCGATCGCGTAACTACTCAATGAGGATGGTAAAGCGGCACAACCCCCACACTGTCGAGCCTCTAAGGTCGCGAGTTCGAATCTCGGTCCAAGTAAGATTTTTTTTTAGTTATCGAAAGATGCCAACGCCAATTTTTATATCTCCTCGCCCCATCTGCACTCTCCCCTAACGGTATTAGTAATTCAACGACTCGTTTTTAAACCAATTTCTTCAGTCCAGGTCTCGCAATAATTAGTTCTCATCTCCTTTACTATTTTTTTTTAGCCGAAGTGGTCCATTATATATGGCGAGAACATGTGTATAACAATATGATAACTGCCGTACCACAATGAAAGCACCGGTTTAACAGATTGAATGTATCTTAAGAAGTGATCATCCCAAATGGCGCCTGACAAAAAACGCTACATGCCAACAGTCTATCGAAGTATTGATGGGAGCCTTGCACCGTTTCATCTTGTTTGTAATTATAATTATAATTATATATATAATATGGTGTTAGAAATAGAAATGATTTTATTTTTATCTTGGATGATAGAGTACAGAACAAGATACACTTAACTCGGAATTGAATATTCGGTATATCGTCCTTCGGAAAGATTTGCATCCTTTTCGCATACATCTTCATTCGTTATATGGAACAACAAACCTTAATTTGGAAAAACATATCGAACAACATTCGATCTTACAGTTCCTTTTTGTAGTTTCCAATACCGCGATATATTTTCGCGACTTTGTATACACTGAGGAGGAGGTTCACAGTTTTTATGGAGATGTTTGCAGTGCCCTAAATGGCGGAAAAGCACACTATGTAATGTTAATTGGCGACTAATGTCAAAACTGAAAACAAAGCGGAAGAAGCTGAAACCGCAATAGGCCAGCATGGAATAGGAGATCGAATGGCAGAGGAAGTACACTAATACACTCTACATTATCATAACCTATATGCAACGAATATCGTTTTCACGAAAAGCTTTCATAATCAGCAACAGGAAAGACATCGTCCAAGGCGTAAATGTCTTAAATATATTCACAACAAATAGTGATCATCGCATTGTAAGAACAGCAGAGAAAATAAACACAAAAAATGACCGAATACAATATGATTCTTAAAAAAACATAAGATACGGGCAAATCTAGAGAAAATGAACGCTTATAGGGAGCAAATGACAAGCTGTCTGGAATATGGCAATATTATGTTAGTAGACAACTTTATTCGAAAACATAAAAAGAAGTGAAGCAAAAGAAGCATAAGCTGAATCAAAGAACAAATCTCCTAATGAAATAAAGGAGAGAAATGGTAGACGAGACCACCTAAGAATATAGAACTATAAGAGAATAGCAGTCTAAAAGTCTTAATAATTGAAAGTAAAATAAGGAGGAGATTCACATGGCAATATGGTAATATACAAAAAAAGAGATCTTAAAAACTATAAAGTTATTCTACCAAGTACTATATTAATTAAGGGATCGAGGAACAAACATTTAAACTAGTGATGGGCTTATTCGAATGAAAAATAACCGGTTCTCCGGTTACTGAAATAACCTATGTAACTCGGTTTTCGTTCCAAGTATTCGAATGAAAAATAACCTCATGCTGATACGTACTACGCTCTGAATATAAAACCTCTATTCAAAGGTACTACGTGCCATATCTCAGCGACCTACGCAGTGCTCAAAATTATGTAAATATAAATACGTCATAACTCATAAACAAAGCAGGTTGTACTGAAAACGCCACTTGGTTATCGCGTACCTACCTCCTATCATAAAAATATCAAATTCTGGGGACCTGAAACCTGAACGCCTAAAAACTGCAAACGCATCAAGCTATAAAACAATTTTTTATTTGCTTACATGTCCAAAGGTGCAAAACAAGAGGCGGCGCCTTTAACCCGCCCGATCGATAAAGATAAACGTTTTACGACTGTTTTTATTGCGATTAGCAAGCAGTCCCGCATATTTCTTCTTTCTGCTCTTCTTAATAAATACCTCTTAATTTCCAATACATAACACATAATGTACGGTCGTCGCCTTAGAAATCGGGCACTACACATACACACTATTATGTAATATTTTGCATGTATTTTTTAAGTGTATAAACTGGGTTTTTACAGTTATTATGGTTTTAATTCTTACGTCAGATTGTTTATTGTTTGCCAATTATGAAATGCCATCTCACATTAATGAAGTAACCGGAGCAAGAATACTCCAAAGACTAGAAGAACATATTACGTGTCCCGATCGTACATATTATGTTTTAGTTCCTCTGCTATCTGCAAGTTACGATGTCGATGCAGATGACGGTGAACCGATGTCGATGCAGATGACGGTGAACCGCCAACCGGCAAACCGGCTGACTTAATCGAAACGAATCGAGACCAAAAATTTATTCGAATGATTATTCAAATAATCATTCGGATATTAATATCATTCGAATGCAAATAATTCGGTTATGAAAATTGTCCGGTTATGCCCATCACTAATTTAAATTGCGAAAGTTTTAAACGAAGGATCTCAAAAAATCGCAGGCGTAACGTAAGAAGAAATTGCACCAGTTTTAAAACTGAAGATGAAAAGCAATAACGCCCCTGGCAAAAACGACTTTGTGATAGAGGTAATCAAAGAAAAATACATAAAATTTAGCTGGATAGACGCTGTTTTACACCTAAACTATTGCTACCATGATGGACGATTGGAGAATGGATGCAGGTGGCCCAAGGCAGAAAGAGTTGGCTTCGTAGTATGAGCTATTAGTGGTGGTGGTGTCTACATTTAAAAGATACGAATTCATTATGGCAACATATTGCAACCAGGTAATGATCAGCCAGTACCATTTCTTATCAGGTATATACAGGGTGTTTCAAAAAGGTGTTGCCAAACTTGGTGAGGTTGCGGTAAATTTTTTTTGCAATAAACCCCTAGTCCAAAATGAGCCGTTTTGGCCCTAGAGCAATTTTTGTTCAAAAACGTAATGTTATCTTGTTGACACAAAAAGGCTTTGATCTTTAGTTAATTTTTATTAAAGAGACATGTCTGCATACTCTTCAAACGTAAAATTGTCCATTTCAACAGTTTAGAAGCATACTTTTCTCGCAAACACAACGAGTGTGAAACACTAACGTAGACGCGATAACGACTAAAATTAATTTATAGCAACATTGTGTCTAGAACATGCACTTGGAAAAAGTTATCAGCAGAGATAAAATTTAATTCTTTCCTTTCAAATCATTTTTTGAGTTATTTTAATAAAAATTAACTAAACATTAAAGTCGTTTCCTGTCAACAAGATAACATTACGTTTTTGGACAAAAATTGCTCTAGGGCCAAAACGGCTCATTTTGGACTAGGGGTTTATATGCAAAAATTTTTTACCGCAATGTCTTCTATAACCTCCCCAAGTTTGGCAACACCTTTTTGAAATACTCTGTATATTGACACGTCAGCTGACAACAACTTGAATCAATACGCAGGGCCGTAACTAGGTATAGGCAGAGTAGGCCACCGCCTACATGCGCAAGTGACCAGGGGCGCCAAAATGACAGTGGGAAAAAATATTTCTTTCATACTAATGAAACAAAAACAAATCAAGGAGTGGTCTTACGGACAAATTAATTTGTAATATTAAGGATTTTACCCTAAATAATGCTAATTGTAATCACAGGAATTGCTCTCAATCTGGTCGACACATTACATTCCATGCTAACTATCATTTTCTATATTATAACAAATTACGAAGTTTCTAAAGTCAATTATATGTCAAGACAGAGTGTTTCACACAGGCTTAATATCAATAGAGAGACCTCTCACAAATGATACAATACCTATATTTAAAAATTTGCAACAAAAAAAGGAAGAAAAACTTGTAGCTAAAATAAATACAAATAAATTAAACTTTTAATGTTAGGTGACAGGTACTAAAAGTACCTTTAAGTATTACTATTAGTTATGTTTTGTGTACATATGATACTAAGCATAATCGTGTGAACTTATTAGTTAGAATTGCGTTTTATGTTTTTTATTCGAATTCCCATTATTTTGTTTGTGTTTCTAATAAAACTAAAATAGTAAAAGAAAACGCTTAGCAATGCGAATTACATTAATTCACACGAACCCGTGTTCTTAGAGGGAATCTGATTTGTAATGCGAACAAACTGCGCCCGACCGGCAACAATAAAAACGTGACAGACACAGACAGGCAGACACGCAGGCCGAACACGCATCATACCTTTATAATGAAGCACAACACTACATGCCATGTTAAACCGGTAAAAGTACCAAGGCTTTATTCAATGGTTTACTATTTTCTGGTTTTGTAAACAAACTTTTCATTACTTTTAATAGGGATATTATCGCAAAAATCAGTTATTTATTATGCCGATTGGTTGTGTTTTTTAAAACCACGAGTATAATTATATTTCATCTAATAATACACAAGGTTTATTACTAGCTTGCTGAATGCGCCCAAACGCTACGTTAAAGTCCCCCTTACAAATCGATTTTCCGTCTTCGCCGCCCGATGCTAGTTCGGGTGGCATTCGTGGCAGGACGATTTGCGCGCACCTCACACTAAAGCCCGAAACTTTAAATTCGGCATGCCCCGCAAGCTACAGTTAGTTTATATATAAGGAAGTAATATACGTTGAGTTGTATTCATAATATAATATGTACTCCCGTTATTAGAATTATTGTTTTATATTTTTGTCTTTATTTAATTTTATTTATATTTTATTTTGTGTTAGACGCGTTTTTGTGTTATATTAAAATGAGGAAACAATAATTGTACTGACCGGAGGTGACCGTCCCCATAGCACCTTCAACTTCAACTATTGTTGCAACCCGTATAGAATTAGCAAGTATCCGATGTCTACTGATCTTTCACATTACAGCACTTACTTTAAATCGGTAAATCCTCTCGGCTGCTACCCGCTGCAGAACCATTAGGCGGAGCAACATGTCTTCGCGGGATCCCTAACCGGAACAACATGTCTTCACTCTCCTTAATTATCATGTAATCATCTATCACGAGCCAGAACCTCTGGAATCTATCGTTTGCTGTAGTTTCCAAAAAAAGCTACCAACATGATGAAAAGAACTAACACGTGCATTCTACAGTAGCTATCATGTGACGCATTAACTAAGAATACGCATAGCAGTGCATTGTTGCAACTCATCCTATTATAATTAATTATTGCTTCGAATAATCGCATACGCCAACAACTCCGAAAAATAGAAATCTTTGACAAACATACGCCGCCAGTGCATGAACTCCAAAAATTCTGCCCCGATTGGAATTCTGTCGCTAACCAGCACACATGCTTCGACGCGGTACATTAGTTGCACCTCCACTTTTGTTCTATTTGCCAAGATTGCATTATATTTTAGGGTTAAAAAATTTCCAGAAATGGTAAGCATAGAACTAAAACTTAAAAATAATGCACCTTTACAAACTACCAAATATTTTAACCTTAGCATATATTATTTTAACAGTTAGTTGTTTATTTTTAAACTTTTAAACTTTTAAATTAAAATTGTTGGATTTAGTTTTGAATATCTACCTATTCGTTTTCAATATACATCATATATACTGAAATAAATGCAGAAGTCACTAAAATTAGTATTTTATGTCACCTCTATCCTTAGTGTACTGAGGGGCGCAAAAATGATGGCTTGTCTACAGTAACATTTTGCTTAGTTACGGCCCTGTCAATACGAGTAAGTCTGTTACGCGCTTGATATTATTACAATTAGCAATTGCACCTAGTATATCATTATTAATCTCTAGTATATGATCCATTTCACTTCTGTTTCTTTTTGAATACGTTTTTCTCAGGTAGACATGATTTTACCAACGGATTTTCTTTTCTCTAAAGGCATGAAAGTAGATTTAAGTAATTAAATTGTCCATGTAAACGTTGCAACAGTTTTACCTTAATATAAATCAAAGCTGAGCAAGTAGCCTGTGCTGGTATCCAAACACCAAATTTTATATCCAAATCCAATTAATATGCCAGACATTCTTTTTATGCGCTGTCATAGTAATATCGAACCATAAACTCATTGAAAGCGAATATTTATGACATTTTCAACGTAGTTCATTGGTCTTATCCACAAGTGAAGCTATTTTCCATACTTAATAATTATTATAATTCTTTCAATTATCAATACAATACAGAGATCTTTACGTTGGTAAATATTGATTCCGTTTCACAAGAACCTTTTTTACATCCTCTTTCATATCCCATATCGTTCTCAAAGGAAGTGGCTTAAGCCAATTATCATATCTTCATTTTTTACAGACCATAGTTTTGATTATATTTTCTAAACACATTTTTAAACAGAATTCAAGCACCAGGTGCAACTTTTCTTAATTGTGTTCAGATGCCCCCCTTGGAAAACGATTTTTCCATCATATTACGTCCACAAACTTGTTGATACGTTCCATCACTCCGTCTTAATCTGTTTTCAGTAATTACTGTGACTGCGTTCGTATCGCCTCAACTTTTGAAGTGTTAAACTGGCACTTTAAATAAACAAGCTCAATTTTTGTAGGAAGTAAAGAGAATCAATTTTCATTTTGATTTTTATGGCGAGTTTAACGCTTGACCGACCTTGTATCGGGAGTTTGCATATTGACAACTCTTCGCCATAAAAACAGCTACAGCTTGAGCGCTTAAGGGTTTTCTGCTGGGCCAATTTGTATACTTGCGCCTTTTTGGAATTTTTGAAATTAATATTAAGAAATTAACAGTATTACAATAAATTCTGACCAGAAAACAATACCAAATGATAATATATTTTTAAGCAATTTTTAATCAGTAATATTTTAAAGCCATCCTTGAGCTATCTTATACAAAAAAAAATAATTAACTGCAGTATTCAACATACGTATAGATAATATTGTTAATTAGAGAGAGAATATCAAAGTTTTGTTATGAAACAATATTTCTTAACAAAACGTTGCCGTAGATTTGCAATTGCTATTTACAAAGACAGCAGAATTTTCTAAAGAACAGTAATTAAAAATGCTAGGCAAGGAAGCTCCCAGCAAAGTAACACTAAAATAAGATTAAAAATATAATAACAGAATAGTTGGAGAAGATAATGTAGATTTCTTTCTTTAATAGAATCTTTACTATTTCGCCTACATAGCAGCAGAAGTTTAATAATTACGCTGCACAAAATCCATTATAAGACCAGTACTTACAATTAAAGTTAAAAATATCCTTTCCAGATTTACAGAAAATAGCATATTTCTGGTTTTTTCAGAATTGCAGGTCTTGACTTTTTAAATTTTAGCAATGTTTATAAAACTAAATCTGATAAGTAGCAGTGGCATTGTAGGAGGCTAGTTACCCAAAACAATTCAAGACTTAGCTCTGAATAGAATTGTGGTTGATGCAAAGGACATAAAGTGTCCTAAGTTAGAAAATTAAGGCAATTTGAAAATTCAAACCTACTTTAACGAACATAGATGCTTAAAATAGTTAAAATGTCGACAGGTAACATTGTCAAGAGAGAGTCCAAGCCTCATTTTACAAGACCCTTTTAATTATGGCAAAAGTTCGACAAAGCCGATACACATAATATGTATACACACACACACACTTGAGGCGAAGCAGCGACGATCTCTTTCAATGCTCCCACGAAATGCTTGCTAGCCGTTTTGCCGCCACGAAGCTTTAAACAGCTGTTGAATAGTTACAGACGAGTGGTTCTGTAGTGTCCATCTCTTAACTTGAAGTTATATTAAATTAACTAATGTCACTGGCCATGTTGCCTTCAATCTTTTTCGCCGTCCCTGTAGTTTTCCAGTTGTTACGTTGATGACACGATTCTGATATGACAACGCGAGAACAACTGTTATTAGACACCATCACGAAAAATATCGATAACAAGGCAGTTTTAAAAACAAAAACCTAATGTACTATGATATCGAGAGAACTCACAGGATGCAACTCACAGCCAGTCTTCTAAAAACCTAAATTTGGAATTAATTTTAATTGTTTGTTAAAATAAACAAAAGCGCATCAAAATAAGTTTACTAATGTCATAAGCACTAGCATTTTCATTGGAGTTTGTTTACTTTAATAAAGAAAAAATAGGTTCATAGGTTCCTCATCAATAACATGTGTTACTCGAAATAATAAAATTATTTTAAAAATAATGAAGAACGAGACACGGTAATAAATATTAACGATACAAGTTTGTATATGAGCATCTTAACGAAACGAATTTGATTGTCAGAACGAGGCGGCGAGCCGAGTTTTGCGGCAATCAAACGAATCTCGTTAAGTGCCATAAACAAACGCATATTGTTCAATATTTTATTTTCATCAATAAATACTGGTTCATTGTATCTTTTTATATAAAAAGAATACGGTAATATCCATTCCCGCACTGAATACGGTAATATCCATTACGGTAAGGAAACTCTTAACGATACTAAAATTAATTTTGTTAATAGTCTATAACAACACCGATGAAGAAAATAGATATCAACGATACTACTTTGATTATGATCATTTTAACGAAACGAGTTTCGTTGCAGCTATCGTCATAACAACTTCAACCATTGACGCAACGTGGAGAAGCTGGGGTATATTTACCTCAATGGTTATCATTAGTTTAATACTGATTGGAGACTAATGTGTTTGATTGTGTTCAATGATTGATAACATCGCATCTAACTCCAACGTTAAGCAACATTGATTTAACACAAAATAAGCCGTATGCTTTGAAGAAAAAGCGATAGAAAAGTTACAGTTAGCAACATATTTTCTCCAATTTAAATTCAAATTAGAAGTGCATTACTTAGTAAAGAAGGTTTACACAAAGGGGCTAACACTGTGCACTTTATCTTAGCACATTTACAAATTCATACTAACTCATTTGGAACGGTTACTTTGGCGTGATGCTGCCTCTTTATCTTGAATTATTTTGGTTTACTTAAGATTTGTTTGATTTATTTCTAGCTACATTACATTAATCTTTCGTACATAATTTAGTATAGATTGAAGCTCTTAGAGGTGACACAAAAGCCTTTTTATTTCCTTGTCCTTCATTTGTTTTAATTTTTTTGGGCCAGTTCCATACAATTAATATAATTTGTAAAAAGATTTGAATACAATTCTTCTTATTTCTTAGCTTGGGTTTGCTTGACTTCTTTATCATTGCCATTATCCTTATAATATGTACTTATAATACCTATCCTTATTTGTACTAAGATTTTAAAATCTAGATAATATCAGTAAATTTCCTAGCTGTGAATATCATATTAGATGGCACAGAGATGGAAAATGTAAGCTCATGCACATACAGTTTGCCTCGGGGTATTTCCCTAATACGAAAATGATCTAGAATGTTCTCTTCTACTATCAAGGGGAAACAAATGCACACACAATTTTATATTACTTCCTTGATTGGTTCATAAGCACATGACGCCAGGGAAAATATGGAAAAGAAAGCTGGTGAAACACTTGCAGGGAAATTTTATTGATAAATGCAGAAGAAATTTGTGGATAAGAAAAATATACAAACGCCAAAAGAACGAATTGGTGGAACACAGAGATTAAAATGGCGATTAAAAAAGAAGAAACAAGAATGGAAGAAGTATGTAATATCAAAAGAAGGTCAAGAATGGAATATATAAACTTCAAATATCAACTTAAAAGAGTAGTAAAACAGACACAACGGAAATGTTGGGAAAAATTTGAAAATGAATTAAAACAGGGGTACAAGACAGATAACAAACTATTTTGTTGGAGTAGAATAAAGACAATGAGAGCACAAACCAAGAAAGCAATTCAAGAGATAAAAAATTAAAATAGCCAGATAATATAACATTGAATTATATTTTAGAGGTAGGGAGAATAAGAAATTGTAAGTGTAAGTGACCATCAGGATCAGGATCGAAATTTGAAATAAAATAATGAAGAAAGTAACAAAGCGGAGGAAATAATAATGGAGGAGATGGAGAAGGCAATTACACAAATTTAAATTGGAAGGGTAGGTGGAGAAGACAAGATAGACACAGAAATAATAAAATGGGCGGGGGATAAAGGAAAGACTTGGCTTTGGAAAACGTGTAATAAGGTATGGCAGGGTCGGAAAAGAATAGTATGCACAATCTTTATTGAATTCAAATCAGCTTTTGATGATGTAAGAAGAGAAACTATTTGGGAAAGTTTATATCAACTAACAACATCAGGGAAACTGATTGAAGTGGTAAGAGGCATTTACAAGAAGATGATAAGAGGTCAATTAAATGAGGAGGGATCCGAGAAATTCCTAATAAAAAAAAGGAATAAAACCAGAAGACAGTTTGAACCCAGTGCTGTCTATAGCGATAATGGAGAGGTTAGTTAAAAATACAAAGAGTAGTAAGATACAAAAATGTAGAGCCAATAAAGATAGAGACCTTAATGTATGTTGATGACTTTGCTTTGACTAGCAAATTCAATGACGAAAATGTTACATTTAATGATTTTCTTTTGTAACATTTAATTATTTTTTTGTAACATTTAATTAATATATGTATACTGGTTGCATAGCCGCAATCTCCATGGACTGATCATACAGTCTCGAAAGTTAAGCAAAGTTCGCGACGGTAGGCACTCAGACGGGTATCTGACCTATAGTGGTAGTAAAATCGTAGCTAGCCGTACCTCGGATAGCACGTTACGCCGTCGGTCCCGGTTGTTATTTCGGTGACAGTCGTTAGGTTACGTCACAGGCGCTCGCGCAAACTATAAACTCTGAAACCAAGCTTCCTACCACAAGCCGTACGATACACACACACAATTAATATATGGGTTGAAGAATTAGGGAAGGTAAAAATAAATATAAACATAAATCAAAAAGGTTGATAACAATAATACAGAAGGCACAAACATCGAAAAGGACCCGGGATGGAGCCAGTGAGAGAAACAGAGCTAGTATTTAGGAAGTGTTATGACAGACGACGACAAAATTATTAGAAAGGCAAAGAAAGCATATTATGATCTAGCAAAAAGAGAAACAGAATAGTAAAACAGCAAAAGAATTTAAAAAATAGATTAAATGTAATCGAAATGCAATATTTAAGAAAAATAATAAGGAAAACGGAGAAGCCGCGTGGCGCAGTTGGGTAAGAGCCAGGCTTGCATTACGCAAGTCCTCGGTTCAAATCCCGAGGGGTCGGAATTTTTCCGTAGCCTTGGCGATTAGAATCGGGCTCGGTGAGACCATTCACAGTTGGGCACCAAATTAACTGTGCTCTACTCAGAACCACTAGACCTAAGAGATAGAGTAACAAGGTCAACACATCACCATGACACACACCTCACACAATGGTTACTGCGCAAGCACCAAAAGCACGCTCCAACTCTGTATCCCGAATCAGGGGCAAGTTGAGCATTGTACCGCCAGATGCCAGCGCATAAAGCACCAGCCTCTACACCGCAAGGTAAATGAGGTTACAGATAATACAATACAATAAGGAAAACGGAATAGGACCATAGCTGAAGCGCGGACATCAGGAGAATGATAGAACTCGAACCGTTCATGGATAAAATAGACAGTAATCAACTGAAATGGCTAAGACACGTCACAAGAACGAACGGGGAAAGATTGGTCAAAAGGATAATGGAGGTCGGAGGGCCGAAAAAAGGAGAAGGGAAAGGCCAAGATGGATATAGATAGATATGACTACAAAAAAATTACGAAAAAGAGATACGAAATAAGACATCAAAATAAACTATGACAACTAGAAGATGTAGGGGAAGACGATAACGACATCTACATAAGAGACCACGCCATTAAACACTGTAGTACAGTGGGTCATTCATTACGAATAAAGGTGCAATGGAAGAAAACATCAATAATAAGAGTAAGATGGGATAAAATAGAAACAAGAGGTAAGGATCTAACAAAGTAAAAAATATCTACGAAAGTATTGTTCAGCTTAGAACACTATGCGAGGAAGAAACGTTGCCAATACGAGGGTAAGCTGAAAAATTCTCGGACTGACAATGAAAGACTGCGATTTTCAATTAAAAAATGGTTTTATTATTCTACATAATCTCCCTTAACTTCAACACACTTGATCCAGCGTTTCTCCAACATCAGTATTCCTTCCCGGAAGTGAGAGTCTGGAAGGCTGTGAAAATATTCATCTACGGCCCTCTTAACTTCTTCATTGGACGCGAAACGCTTCCCAGAAACAAATTTCTTCAAGTTTGGGAACAGATGGAAGTCCGAGGGTGCCACATCAGGAGAATAGGGGGGATGGCCGAGCAAATCGTACCCCAAATCCGGAAGTTTTCCCATCGCCAACGCACTCTTGTAAACAGGTGCGTTGTCCTGGTGAAAGATGATTTTTTCTTCTCCAAGTCAGGCCTCTTTTCCCGGATTTTGGCATCTAACTGGTCAAGAAGGTTGGAGTAATATTCGCCTGTAATTGTTCTGCCTTTTGCAAGGTAATCAATTAACAAGATCCCTTTCGCTGAACCACCGGCTTCCACCCACTGCTTCAACTGGTGCTTCGTTTCTGGGGTGTAGTGGTGAACCCATGTCTTATCCATGGTGACAAATCGCCGCACAAAATCGGGCGGATGCCTATTGAATCGGTCCAAACATTGCTGCAAATTCGTTTGCGCATTTGCTTTTGATCGGCATTCAGCAAATGCGGCACCCATCTCGCGCAGAGCTTTCTCATCCCTAATTTTTTGTGCAGGATGTTTCGCACCCTTTCTTCCGATATCCTCACAGCCTCAGCTATCTCATTGACCTTCACTCGCCTACCGTCCAACACGATATCATGCACTTTTTCGATGGTTTCCGGTGAGGTTGCGGTTTTTGGCCGTCCTTCACGTGGGTCATCTTCGAGGGACGTGCGACCATGTTTAAATTCAGCTGCCCACTTTGTAACGGTTGACATGGAAGGAGCAGAGTTCCTGTAAACTTTTATCAACTTCGGATGAATTTCCTTAGGGGTTAATCCATCCAAAACAAAGAATTTTATGACCGCACGATATTCAAATTTATCCATTTTAACGAAAAACACGCAAGACGTCTACGGCAAAAATTCGTGTAAACAAACTACTTGAGAGAACAAGTTGACACTTGTCATACTAACTAATAACACTTGCACACAGGCAGGAAAAATAAATTTTTGCAGATTGGAACGCCATCTTATGTCAAGGCCGAGAACTATTCACCTTACCCTCGTAACAACACCAAAATAAGGGATAAAATAAGAAAGGTAGAATTTTATTTTCTAAGGAGATGCATACGAGTTACCAGAGAGATGTAAGGAATGGAAACCAGGTGATTAATTACAAGAAATCTAGGCAATCGTACTTCGAGCTGGTATAGACATGTTCAAGGGACGCTGGAAGAGAGATGGTCGAAAATCATACTTCATTGGGAACTACGACAAACAACAAGACGAGGGAGATCAACCCTTACGTGGAAGACTTTTGAAGATTTTGGGAAGACAGACATTTTGAGGCTGACGATGACAAACCGATAGAGGAAAAAGTCGAAGGAGAAGAGAAAGGGAAAAAAAGGAAGAGAGAAAAACCATTGGACAAATTAGCTACGAGTAGGAACCGAACGGAGTGGAAGAAGTGAATACAGGGATAAGTAAAGTAAATAAAGAAGGCAATGCTGGGCAGTATATGAAAAATTACGATATAATGGCTATGCAAATTAGTGATGGGCATAACCGGACAATTTTCATAACAGAATTATTTGCATTCGAATCATATTAATAACCGATTGATTATTTGAATAATCATTCGAATCAATTTTGGCTCTCGATTCGTTTCGATTAAGTCAGCCGGTTTGCCGGTTGGCGGTTCACCGTCATCTGCATCGGCATCGTAACATGCAGATAGCAGGGAACTCAGTTAATCGTTAATTATAATAATTGTATAAATGATTTTTATTTGATTTCGAAGGAGTTTAAACCATTGAGAATAGCTATATCAATACTAATCATAAAGAAATTATAAATATGCGAATACAAAGTATCTATTGAATCTATTTTTAGTTCCTAAAATTCTCTAGTAGTCACCCTTCCCTTTCGCTTGCACATCATACCGGTATATTTTAGAATCCATCATTTATCTACGTTCAGCCTTCCGCGGTTCTAAGGACGCACACTTAAAATTTTCAACATCGAAATCCACTTCTTGTCCCGACTGCCGCGTTATTAAAAATTAAATATAAATCTTTTACGATATTGGAAAATCTTATTTCGCTTTCTGTTTATCCCTTATTAGGCATGATCAACCGCGTTTCGAAGCAAAAATTTTGGCCGTTATAAATTAATACCAACCTTCGGCAAATCTCATACTCAGCAGAACGTTATCTTTAATAGGAACGGCCCCATGAATTTAACTCGTCGACTGGGAGTATCAAATGTCTTAATAACATCAACAAGCAGCCGCGGCCTCACTTGGGTCAATCAAGTACATACGTAGAAAAGGTTGTATGAGTTATGAATGCCGTATTATTTACAGAATTTCGATCACTCGCAGGTCGCTGAGACGAGGCACGTAGTACGTATCAGGATGAGGTTATTTTTCATCCGAATACTTGGAACGAAAACCGAAACACAGGTTATTTCAATAACCGGATAGCCGGTTATTTTTGATTCGAATAAGCCCATCACTAATGCAAATACCGAAACATTTGAAATCATGTGCCCTTTTTAAGTATACAAATTTTCAATTTCGGTAGTTCAGCTAATAAAAATAAATGTGTTTTTTCTTCACTTTTTTATAAGGATTGAAAGTTCAATACAAAGAAAACAACTTTGGGCGCCAGCAATTTAATAAATGGTGAAGAACAAATAACAGCATTTGTACAATATCAATATAACACAACAATGTACAGAAATTGAAATATAAAGTTGAAACGGGATTTAATTAATTAAAAATTATTGAAGGTATATTGAAATGATAGTTTTTCTGTAAATAAAATAACCATGTGATACAATGTGAAGCGATTGAATAACTTTGAACCGAACAGGATTCTGCAATCTAGCTTTTAAAAAATATGCAATAGCACAATAATTTGTTTACCTGTATAGTTGCAAAATCCATATTCGCTTCCAATTGTATTTCGTTAGTTAATAGAAAAATCAGTAATTAGTTCCAATATTATTTCAAAATTCTAAGTGAAAAACTATTTGCTGTATGAGTAAAAATCTGAAGTGGCTATTTTCAACTTATACAAAATTGAAGCCTTTTTACATTAAGATAAATATGGATTTTAGAATCGATTTATTTACACAAGTGAACTATTTCAATAAAACCAAGTGATTAGAAATGAATTAGCAATAAGGTAAGTCAAATATCTAAACGATACGCCATGAACTTAGTTTGTTGATTTTCTAGGAACCTCGGTTGTAAATACTTACTTTGTAGGTAAGAACTATTTGTCTTATTTGTCGATTCTTGTTAGGATCTGACCTATTGACTTACAGGTACGGTTTGGATAAAAGTTGGTTAAACCAGAAATTCCTGTAGTGAAACACACAAATTATTCCACGTCAAGCTTCCACGTAGCTGACTAACGCCTTTTCGATTTTGACTGTTTGTGGAAGACAAGCAATATATTCAGAAAAAGGTTGCTAAAAACTGAATTAACTAAAGTAAGATTTACATACCAGCAAAATTGTGGCTGCCTTTTCAACGATTACTTATAAATAATGTGGTTGTTTGAAATTCCAGAAAATACTATATATTTCCGAAACATTCAGTGATGAGTAAATTTTATTAATCCTTTATCTAATAGACTTGTCCGTCCGTCCGTCCGTCCGGGACGCTGTTTCAGCAGCCAAACCGTAAGAGATAGAGAAAAAAGTTATTAAAGTTATATGTTTGGAATGCTCATGTCAGGTGTTGCATATACCTCAGGAGCTAATACAGAATAATAGAATAATAACAGACGCTAATACAGAGGAGACTATTATGAAAGATTAAGATGCATATGGACAAGGCGAAAATGGAAGATGTTATCAAAAGGATTGCGGGCAACACATGTGGCCAGAGGAAAATACAAGTGATGTGGGAAGGTGATTAGGTGGAGGTCATGGAGAGAAAAACGAAGCAGAAGACCACAGATGAGGTAGAGTAATGATATTAAAATAACAGCAAGCTTCAACCACATAGAAATAATAGAAAGGGTAAGAGGGAGGGCTATATCCGAAGATTAGAAAAAGGCTAAAGAAAACGGATAGATGAAGATTGTGAGTTGGTATTGGAGTTACGCCTGCACAAGTGGACAAACGTAGGAACCGAGTTGCAACGCAACAGATATGACCCTGCGTCATCACCGGTACCACGGGGGTTGCAATTTATGCTCGAATTTGCATTTACAGCGCAGCGAAGAATTTGAAGGCTGTTGAAGCGCATCGCAACGATACAAACCGGAAAAGCGGAGGTCCTTCACCTGGCAGTGTGTTAATATTGGTCGGTGTGACACTCACAGAGGTGTCGCTGGAGCCCCGCCGTGTTGACACAGTGAATAAACTGAAATTGCAGTTTTACACACGAACAAGCAATAAGGTATGCAATATCCACGGCGCGTATAATGAAATAATATCTTGAACGAGCACATGCCAGTGTCAGATGCAGCGATATTGGCTGCCGGCAGGTGGGGTCTGTCGAGTGACCAGGACGATATTGGATATTTGACCGTCTAAAATCAAATACCGACGGAGTTATAGCTATTAGATCTTATTGTGCCGTAATATATAAGGAAATGCGGCAGGCTGCGATCCGAATTTCCCTGACAGCTGTAAAGCCGTAAATTCGAGCCCATAATTCGTCTAAATATTGCACCTCGTAAATCAGAATTAACAGGCGCGCGGCACTTAAAACAAAGCGCGCTGCACTTTAATGCAACAATTAGTCGCCGCCCGATGCGAATTCTCCTAATGTCGCCCTTAATATCGCCATTCGCTTATAATTAAACAGTGCCGAGTTACGTGTATGAGAGCGATCTTGGCAAGCGTTACGTTACTTGGAGATACTATCTTTTTTAATTATCGCTTTAATTAAAGTAGGCTTTATATTGTAATTTATTGTTCCTTGTGATCCAATTTCCATCTCATTACATCAATTTAGATTTCAACTTCTTGGGACGGCTGCTTGCGGTGACGCTGCGAAGGCTTGGACAAAAGCCAACGGCTATCTTTGATAACCGCGACGATTGATTTCGCGCAAAAATTAATTTACTGCCGACGCGGAAAGGCGGCTCGCAATTGTGGATCTTGCCTTAAGCTACAAATCATTATGCAGCGCGAAATCGGGGAAAATCAAAACAACTGAGCAATCCGGAATGGTTTCCATTGGCACGCCATCCTTGGCGTTCAACACATTAAACAAATCTGATATACAGTGAAGTCCATTTATAATGCAACATGGCCATATTGCAAGCTAAATGGACCGCCCACTTTATCATTAGAATATAGGCAACCCATTATACACTAATTAAAAATGTCATTTATGTATTATTTATTGTTTTGTCCCATGTCAAATTCTGCAAGGTGGTTTTGTTTATATTTTAATAAAGAATAAGGTTTAAAACTAACGATTTATTAAACATGATTTATACAGACGAAGAAAAAATAGAAATGTGTATACAAAATCATACAAAACAATAAATTAAATGAAGTTCTTGTATTGGTCCGCAATTTGTTTTTTTATCCTATAAAACATTTTTCCAAATTACTTGATATTACATCATGCAGATTTATTGAACTTTGCACTATTGCTTCTGAACTGAAACGACAGTCATTTAACCACTTCCATTTACCCTATTTACATTATTGGCTAAACTGCTTTCCTTGTAAATTTAGTTATGGTTATTAGAGAAACATGGTTAATAATAATTAATATTAACAATAGGAGGAAAATGTGCCCCGTTGTTCTGCAGTTTTCCCACATTAGTTTATTTTTTAAATTAAACAATAAATTATTTAGACAGGACTTTCTAAGACATCGGTGATTTGCATAATTCATGAACGCAAATACAAAAGTTACAAAAATGGAAACCATCAAAAGCTTCTGCAAAATTATTTTTGAAAATAGAACAGTGTTTTGTGAAACACTAATGAACAGAATATTTAATGAAAACAGCCTATTGAATCACATGTTGTTCTCTTACGAATGCACGTTTTGTTTATTGTTTTATGAACGGCAAGGTTATAGGACCAATATTTATAGATGGCACTCTAAATAGTGCCAAATACTTGCAACTATTACAAGTGCAGCTACCTCAAGCCATCACACATGCTAATATTAATATCGAGATGCGTGACATCATATTGCAACATGATGGAGCCCGCCTTCATTGTACCAGGGAGGTAGTTAATTATCTTAACGTCACATTTCCTATGTGGATTGGAAGACGGGGCATTATCAATTGGCCTCCGAGGGCTTCCGATCTCTCTCCAAATGACTTTTCGATGGAGCTATTTGAAGAATAAAATTTATACAGTAGAGCCAGTTGAAAACATCGATACAATAAAAGAGAGATTAATTAATGAATGTCAAAACATACCTGTTAATTTCGTTAATAATTCGATCACAGAATTTAACAATCGTTCAGCCTTCTGTTTGAAAATACAAGGTGGGCACTTCGAGCAGTTCCTATTTATTCATTTTTATATAATTCATTTTCGTTATTAAATAATTCTTTTTAACTATGAACACGTTTTATTTTGAGGTTAATCTTTCTTGGTAGTTTGACAATGAATGTATAATGGGTCGCCTATATTGCAATGATAAAGTGGGCGGGCCATTTAGCTTGCAATACGGCCATATAAATGGGCTTCACTGTATAGGGAATTGAGAATAGAACATTACAAAGGTATTTGCAAAGCCACTAGCAGGAACAAAAACGTTATTTACATTTTAAAAACCTATTAGATTTCATGTTATTTTGATAGGCATAGGATTAAATTACCTGGCGTGGTAGGGCCCATTGTCAATTAGTTTATTTTTAAATATATTTGGAATTAAACGCCGCTAAAACTAGTTTTCAAACATTTCCGCGTCCATGTTCTGCTGATTTGAATTGCTGATGTTTCGTGATCATTATTTTACGAAGTTGTCGACAAAACCGTTTTTACCTGAGTATGTATTATACGAATCCAACCGTTCTTAACGATATCAGAAAGAAGTTAGAGGTCGAGCAGAGCATGGAGCAAGAGTTTCTGGATACTTAAGAGATGTGACATGGAGGAACAAATACTTAATGGCCAAAAGTAAAACAAAAATTTATAAAACCCCTATCATGACCTATGGGGTAGAAGTACGCGCTGGTACAAAGAAAATCAAACAAATACTGTGCGAACGACCAAAACAAACACAGAAACATAGAAATGACCCGAACAGCCACGTAATCAAACTCGACCATCAAAGACCCAGAAACAAATGACCAGTAGGTCGAACACCAAAGCGGTGGACTAAAATTTGTGTATCACCTTTGATAGACACACCATAAAATGCAAAACAAAAACTAACGCTGTGTTCTCATTGGTTGAAATCAAAATACACATTGGCATTTTTTTATTATTAATAATAAAAAAACGCTCCTAAGGTAGTAGAACAAACAATTGTGTGTAACTCGTACGAAAGCGGACTTTTAGACCCGCCTTATCTCGCTGCACTCGCTCGGCTATAAACTGCGGCTCGTCCAAAAGTCCTTAATTTCGTACTTAGACATATATTGGGCGATGTACACCATCTGATAAAATAAAAACAGAAAGTTACAGTAGATTCAAACTACTGGAGAAATTAGTTACAGAAATACTGCTGTTTAGTAATGCCGCGAAACGAGAACGAGACGAGAATTAGGTTCTCGTTTCGATCTCGTTATCGACTCAAGAAATTTCGATTTGTCGAATAGCAAAACCTGTTTGAACTATATGAGCTACAAAATTGACTAAATGCCTAAAAAATAAATTTCGTCGGCAAAATGTCTTTACGTTTAAATCTGAAGGTAGGTCACATAGTACTACATATCTGTAACGCACATTTAATTCGTTAATATGTAAAATTCCTCCCTATTGGAGTTGTTTACATGCCAGAATTCTTGTACATTTAGTTTTAGCTGCAGTAAATAATAATAAACATGTTTCAAATAAATTCGTTGGTATGTATGATAAATTTTACAGTTATAAAGTTTGATTTCTTCCAATATGACAGAGGTACTAGTGATTTCCTACCTTTTCGTAACAACAGTTGATTTATCTTGTTGTTGTGATGGTGGGTTGAGTAACGTGCCCATTCGTCTTTTTTATTATTTTCCACTTAGTTTCTTTAGCTAATTCTACTTCACCTGTGTGATATTCGTTTTTATCCGGGTCTTTGTTAGAATCTTAGTTAATAATTTCAATTAGTACAATTGCTATTACTTTGCGTACAACTATGAAGCTGCACGTTTGCAATTGTTGGTTTTGATCGAGTTTATAGGAATAGTTATCTATTGTATCGACGTATAAATGCTAGTGATGAGAACCTCAGTACATATATGATGAATATGCCTGTAATTCAGTTTTCTGTATGTAGTTAAGTCGTAACGACACAACCCATTTAACTGTTTATTAATAGAATATATCAATCAGATGACGTTTTAGGCAAATAGGACTTTTCCGAAGTTGGAGAATGCTCGAGGCGAGATTGAGACGAGAATCAAGTATTTTTGGATATCGTCTCAAATTTCGAGATGAAATCGAGAAATATCCTTCTCGAGCGACATCACATGTATCCTACAAAAAACGACGAAAACTGAATATGTCTACGTTAATTCATGAAAGATATATCGCTCAATTCAAAAAGATTTTTAAAACAACTTGGAAGAAACTACTTAAGCTTTGGAAGAAATTCAAAGGATTAACCATCAGGACATATGACAAATGTATTATATGACGCAATGTTCATATGTGTTAAATATGTCTATGAATAGAAATCAGCATGTGAGGTTAATAATTATAAATAAACAATAAAAACATTAGCTATTATTAAGAGAAGAGTAGGCATTTAAAAGTTGCTAACTGCATAAAAATAGTGATATGTGACAAAGAATGAAGATAAGAAATAAAATACAAAATAAATAAGCCTGCTAAATACGTAAAGTAACAGACGACTTCCAGGATTGGACCGTGTCATTATTGAGGTCGAAGAACTTAACTTTTCGCCCACTTTCGCAATTGGCTTCATCAGGAGGAAAAGCAAAAGAGCACGGTAACGCAACGTGTCAACCACGCCTGAGGCGAAACTCTTTTGCAAGGGAATGGATAGAAAAGCACGGTAACTCATAGTGTAAACCACGCCAAAGGCGAAACTCTTCTAACGAGCGGAAGGAGAAAGACGGAATTTAGAGGAAATTATACAAAGGGCAAATAGAAGGAAGAAAAACAAGAGGAAGGCCAAGACAAAGATGGGTCGATAAAATAGAGGAGAATGCGGGAAAAATACTAAAAATCCAGAACAGACAGGACACCTCAGAAAGGTGATTGGATTTGAGGGAGGCCCAAGTCCAGACGGTACTGTAGTGGCACGAGAAGAAGATTTTACTGATTTATAACGTTTCAGATAATAGTATGTAATGTTTAAAACAATTGGGGATTGTTGTTTCCATTTTAAGCAAAAGAAAAATGTAAGTATGTTTTAAACTGGAAATATCAAGATTTTCGCGCTTCTGTTAAAACTGCCACAAGAAGGTCGACAATTAAAACTGATACTCTATACAGAATCGCCGTCGAACATCAAAAGATGTAAATTGATTGTGATCAAACAGTTACAAAAACAATATGTAACCATAACACAAAAATAGCCTCATTTCAACGACATGTAGACATAAAGAGAAACGTGAAATGGAATCAAGTACCTGCGTTTTCGACCACAAGAAGTCACTGTCAATACATAATGCTGTATGTATGGAACAATGGATAGTGTTGATCAGGTAAAAGTGTTAGAAAGAGCAATAGTAACTAAAAAACACCATGAAAATATTTTAAAATCTAAATTACTGCAGATGTATTTGACTGTTGCCGGTGCATCTTCAGCAGGATGGATGCCATGTCACACAGCTAAAACAAGTACTTATGAAGTACTTGTACCTGGATTAGGAAATAGTCCAGACCTAAATTCAATAAAGAAATTGCTATTAGGACTGAAAGTTCTTGTTTCTCGCTGCAAATCTTGCAATAGAAGAGAATTGTTTAAAGCTATCATTACGGTGTGGTTGAGGATCGTAATATGTACCTGCCATCTTCTTCAATTCGTAGACTCAATGAAAAAAGACCAAATCATAAAATCCATCACTTCTAATAGAATATTGAAGACATCTGCACTCTTTTCAAATATGTAGTATAAATGTTAAGATGGTAATTTTAACAATGCATTTTAGCTTTCACTAAGGGTGTTTTGAAACACATGCTTGTTAAACTTTAGATCCATATGTTTTATTTAGTTCTTTTACATTTTTGTTATCTGAATATGAAAGCCCTTCGTGTTGATTATAAATTATGAAATATGACAGGTAAAAATAAATACAATAAAACTCAGGGGATATTTCTAAAAGATTAAATTGGTTTGGAAGATTCTTCAGGAGTTGGGCTTTATTATTCGTGGAAAAACAGAAAAAAATACCGCGTTTTTTCCTTTTCATCGTCCACGTTTTTATATTTGGAATTTTATTATTACTATTTTCGCTAATAAATTAAATAACAGGCGTTTATAAAAAATAATTGTAACTGAATGGAGAGAAGAGACTATGTGGCCATTCAATATGCCAATACTTATTTTATGGCGAGCAAAACATTGTAAACTTGTTAATCAATCAATTATATTACAGCAGCTATGCTATTTACAGTGCTAAAAAAATTACATTTGCATCCACATATTAAAGCAGTAATTATTAATGATAATGTTATTTTAATATATTACTTATGTTATAATTGAATAATATTTAGAGTTACACTTGCATTTGTAGTTACGTATAAATGAACAACAAATAGGAACACGACATAAATCTAATTGAGATTATCAAGTTTTAATTAATCAATAATTATGTTAAATGAACAACTATTCACATTTTTGTTGCAAAGAGATTTACTCAGAACTTCCCTTGCAAGTGGACGTTGTGACGCTATATAATTTTAAAAATCAAAGAAAACTAGATGTAAAAACGTCTTGACCTTCCAAATAATACGGAAACAATAAAAGAAAATACTCAAATGCGAATTACATCAATTTTGAAATTAAAAAATTATTACCGGTGGGATTTTAACCGCAGCGCCTACGAATGCGAACTAAACGTTGAGTAATATCTTGCAAACCCACCGAGCATTTCTCACAGCATTGCGTTGCAGCTGGCTTAATCTTTTCGCGCTAGGCATGGATTTAACTACGTGCTAAAGCTAGGTGCGGCACGCGTTTCAACCAAATCACGCAGCGGAAAATAAACTATATTTTTACAACAATAAATCAATGCAGACAATTCTATAACTAAAAATTTCTTCATTCTTTTCTACACATTTTCTACGCTGCATGTATACATTTATGTGCAATACTTTTCAAAATACATCGATGTTGAAATTTATACTGCGTATTCCCCGTACGCTCTGCTTAAACAATTTCTGTAGCATTTGTTAAAAATAATTTTGAGATTAATTTAATATCTGAATCTAGAAAGAATATCATTGAGAAGTATTCAAAACTGACTTGTAGATGCGATGTATGCATAAGATTCACCAATTTTCAGTAATAGAAGATATTTCGTTTTTATCGAATCGCAAAAAGAATGGAGCCCTCCACATTTAGATCCGCAAGGTCATTAAAGATAGTGTACATTTTTTAAATCTATACCTTCAAGTGCACATACTATGATCGAATTTATGGCCCTTGATTCCTCACTATAATGCGAGGCACAGCCGTGCGCATTTATGCGGCTTCCATCCTAAAAAGGTCAACAAACGCACTTATTCTTTGCTCCTTTTTGTGACGTGCAACATTTATCCTCTATCTGTTGGGTCCCATTTTTGCCAAGGATAAAGTCTGAGCTATGTGCAAATTATTACTTTTATCTATTTCTCAGTTAAAGCAAAAATAAGCAAAATTTTATTATTTTAAAGTGTTCACTCTGTATATATTTGTCTCAAATTATCTACGTTTCATGTCGGGTGGATATATAATGTGTATGCAAAATATTGTTTTCCTCCAACAAACAGTTTTTGAGTTATACCGCTGACAGACAGACAGACTGAATTGAGAAATACTGTTTTCGTCATCTAGGGACACGAAACGTGAAGATCTGAAGAAATCCCTTTCAGACGAGGGAAGTAAAAATAAAATACTCGTAACTGTTGTTGTTTTGCCAAAATGATTTAGTTACTTTTTCAATATTAAACATTTTCACAAACCCAAAGTAATGTTCAAATTACGACTTATAAAACAACCCAAAGTGCAATAAAAAACCATGACATTCTAACCGAATCCTCAATTGCTTTCAGATCGATTTGCATATTACTGTATTAAACGTTCTATTGTGTTTAAGTTATAGTTACTTAGAATATGACAATTTGAGTAAAACACGTCAATTAAGTCTTTTCGTTAATGAGTTTGCAATCCTGTGGATCTATATCTTTATTAAAGTGTACCCTGTTCCTGATATTATTCGTTATTAGCGTATATTTTCGGCTAATCAGTCCCCGGACATCAATGATACTACATTTTTTATGAAACTAGTAAACATTGCGGGACGTTTACTTATTGAAAATCCAGTAATTCTGAGTTAGTTTCGTCGAAAAATATAAATGGCAACACTTAAAAGTGCTTGATATAATATTTTCTCATCCAATCTAACAAAGGATATGTTGTCTGTCATACGAGCGCTGAGAGAAATATTGAGTGTGATTGTATGACAAGACAACAAAAAATATTACTCGAAAACTACTCGGTAATTTCAGTACTTTAAAGGCTACACGCGACTTTATTTTGTTTTAGATATGTATATCAATAGCGAAGCTGAATTGACCTGTTTTCCAATGGACATGACAGTTTACTTTGGAATGGAGAAAGTAATAAATATTGTAGTCAATGAAATTAACCATTTTCATATTTTCCACTAATCTGAAAACGTTTTAAGTTCTGTGGTTTTGTTCGAAGTTTCCTTCAGCTGAAACTTTCAGCATAATCAAATACGAAACACTTGTAAATAAATATACAAAAATCACGATTCCGAAAGTGAACTAAACAAATCGCAGTAATTTGTAGTAACACGGCGACTTTGAAATTAAACAGCGTGAGCAGTGTTACTGGAACAGCAATAAAATGAAGTTTCGCATAGCATCAGCGTAGCTGAAACATGGCTTGCTCGAGCGCTGCACGGGGCAAAAAGATAATAAGGAAGCCGTTCTTTTTATAATTAATAAAACAACTGTAGCAAGTAGCGCGTAATTTGCTCGTTAAAAGTTTGAAACTAGAGACATAGGCCATGATTTACCCTGTTTCATTATGTAAAGCCATAAGCTCTTAGTCGGATACTGACGTTATCAGCATAAGTGAACAATTAATCTTCGTTAAGAGACACTAAACAGTAATCCTGAAATAACTGGGCCCATTCGATATCCCGGTGCAGATTTATCCCGTGATGCATGAAGGATTAGCCGGCGCAATCGCAACTTCGCGAAATAATTAGCGTCCCGCAGCAAATTTTGGCAAGAACAGGTGATGGAGCATTACGTAGTTCCCACTTGAGCCATTTGTCAAGAGCCATTAGTGGCACTTTGCAAGCTCGGCTGGTGACACCGTAACAAGCGGATAACTGAAATAAAGAGCTCACCTTTCCTCCCAGGAATTATCTTTTCCTTTCGTATCGGAGCCATTCATCCCGATTTCTTTCGCGTCGCCTAGTGTTTGATTTAGCACCGTGCTTTCTGTGATCTACGGCTCGCAAAGCCTGTACTCCCCTGAAAATGTGCATGTACTGCCGACGCTAAGTGACAATGCTTCATAAAAACCTTCTCAGCAGGCACGACGCTTGCAACAGTCCGGCTAGTTCGAACAACACATCACAATTCAAAGGAATTACCATATTTGAAGCTAGAGTCCATTTGTGCTGTACTTGCCGTTATAACAATCTACGAGGCAGTTTCAAATGAAATGTGTCTCACGAATTTAAATGGTTTTGCTGTATGGAACTGGTTGGAGTCACCCGTGACTCGCCCATAACTTTACCAGTATGCGTTATACAATTACGACCGCTTACGTAATTTCTTATGAAAAAGTGATCAGAGCAAACCACATTAATCCTGATAACAACATTTATTTCAAAATATGTAGAAATCTGTTTTTGCCCGGCTTGTTACCGATGTTATTACTCGAGTCCGGAGACGCAAGATTCTCAAATATACAAAGGCTGTGCGTAAAGAGCCTTTCTATATCTATCATGACAAATGAAGTGTTTTTGTTGGCGGCCTCAAAGTTTCGCCGGGCTTTGGCGATACCACGCGAAGTGGTTAAAATAGTTGACTGAGAGCTGCACTAAAGAGGCGCAATCGAAGACAAAGAAAGGGGCATCTACAGAGGGTGATGGAATCGCCATGGGGAGTGGCGGAAATTTAATACTTGGACTTCATGATTCCGGTATGCAGGTGGATAATTTTATACTGCAGTAATGCGTAATGCGCCTGGACATATGCACAGTTGTCGATCAGTTGAAATAAATGCGTAGTAGCAACAGTCTCTTACTTCTAGATCGACGCCATTGTGATTTAATATAAATGTGTATTAGAGACAGTTTTGGACGGTTGATTTAATATCGTTGCGCATATAAATGCGGCGTAGCAATTGCCATTTATTTTAGAAACTAGATTATAATTCTAATAACGTTTAGCGTTCAGTGATCGTAAACAAAGTGATTTGTTAAACAAAGTTATTTCGGTAGACTTTAGAGTAAATAGTTTCAGCTTGGTACGAGTACAGGGCAAGGTCTGGCTTATTCAGTCAGTCAGTGAGTCAAATGAGGTATTGAAAATTGCTATTGAACTAGCTGGTAATAAAAGAGGGCGAAGTAATTTATAAAAGCTTAGTGGAGTAGGAGGTGCACTAGTTAAAAAGCTGCAAGACAAGTTTTCAACTAACACCTGCATTTAAACATATAAGGGTTGAAGCTGCACTGCTCTTCTGCCTTTTAAACTGTACAGTGACTGATGAACAATCCTGAATTCGCTATTTTCAACAGAAACCAAATGTTCATCAAAAATACTGTTATTCACTATTGTCAAAACAAAAAATCAAAGTACTTCATTCTGAAACTGTGCCGTTGAGTGTATTTTGGGATATAAAAGAAGTCATTGTAGAAAATTATAAGGTACAGGGTAGAACCAGTGCTCTATACTGTAGACTACTAAAAATAAACATAAGCCAGTCACACGAACAAAACGAAGTATACCCCTATCGAGAGATGTTTTACTACTGGTTATCTCTCGTTTCTATTGCTCGATGGAAGTTAAAGTGATCGATCGTGTATATTTCCCAGATCTAGCACAAAATTATTGTTATTTTTTCGGAGCATTCTACAAAGATTTAGGGCGGCTACATTTTGGAGATAATAAAAATGTAAAAAATGCAGAGCATGTGGTTTGATTCAAAGCTGAAAAGATAAGTAAGTAAACAAAAGGTGAAGTTATCGATAGATAAGGTTTACAGCTACAAAGAATATGTTAAGCCACTACGTTCAATTTTGACCATTAACTACCATTATATTATACTGGTTCCACGTTGCGGCGCCTTTTATGCTATAATTGACTATGTAATAATGGTGTTTAAGTATGTAAATGATTTTTTCTTCAAACGGCAGTAAAATATGGCATTATACTGCTGGATTGATGATGCTAAACTGTCACTTTATTGCCAAGCGGCAGATAATATTATCTGCCGCTGACGAGCGGCAGATAAAGTTATTATCTGCCGCTGACAACTTTATCTGCCGCTTGTTAGCGGCAGATAATATTATCTGCCGCTGACGGGATCAAATAATTTTCTTCGAATTTTGTTCACAAAGTTGTAATTAATTTGTTATAAAAACGTTTGAATAAAAAATACTATATGTTATAACAATAATTATTATTGTACTTTAGCTATTACATCTGACTTTTACCATACTTTAGTTCAATCAATTCTCTTTTTAAATTAAATTTAAGTAACTCCTTTGCCCTTTTATAAATTATGGGTTATCAATAATATTCAATCTCTAGCTCCGGTAGAAAAACATTTTACTCTTTACTGAAATTACAGGTCGGATTCGCTCATAATCTAGTCTGATTTTATTCCCTAAAATTCATTCTTTTATTTCATGACAACTTGTACATCTGTGACCTGTCACTTCAAACTATGCAAGTGCAAAATCAATTAAAAATACCTTCTCGTTACATTACTTGTCATTCAACTAATATCAAAAAGTAAGTACTCCCCTCTTTAAAATTACCTCACTTCACTCTTTCAATATTTTTCTTTCAGTTTTTACATAAATACCTTTAGTCTGTCACCTGTTCATCGACCTCGATACTCTCATTTACCAAGCCAAACGCATCCGGTAGTCTGACAGAGATCTATAAACGTCCAAACAAATCCCAGTACGAACTCAACCAAACACCAGGATCCGTAAAGACTTCCCAGCCAAACACGACAAGGCACCTACTACCTTTCTCCAAAATAACCGCCAAAAAAACCGTACAGCAGCAAACGCCTTCCAAGTCTTCCTACCAAAATTCTGATGCCACTGATGACCTAGTATCACGAACCTCGACTAGATAGAAGTTAGAAGATGTCACTTCAATAACAATCTTGGCGAATTAGAACTCCATTAAATGTAAACCTATTATCCACACCATAAAATGCTCACTCTGCTAGCAATCTCGATGTAAACCACTTCCAATAAAAACCATTCCCTGTTATCCAATTCATATGATGTAATGTAACTGACTGACAATAAACTCAGTTCGGCATTCAATTCCAGAAATTGCTTTTGTAGATTATAACTGTATTACTTAGGGCATTATCACCACATTCATTTTCTTCCTGCTTACCATCTTCACATCTTTCAATATTTTAAAGTTTACTTTTTATTTTCTTCTCGCAAATTTGATGTTTTATTAACAAGCCTTTACATTCCAAAAAAACAGATTAAACTTTGTATAAAAAGTTTATTTTATAAATTTAGCCGCTTATAAATGTATTACATGTTTTTTGTACCAAATTATTTTACAGACTGATAAATATTATCTCCTTAGTGATTTAGTTTAGCATATATATTGACCATATGACCCAAGCAGTCGGTGTCTAAGGTACCTGGTACTCTGCATGCCTAGACCTTGTCCATTAACAAACAAACAAACAAACAACAACAACATTATAGTCCAACACTATTAAACTGTATCATATTTATCTAACACCCACTATGTTGAATTATATTTCTCAAATAGGTATTTGGCATTAATCCTCCACTTTATTTCAGATAATAATTAAATTATGTTAGAATCTTTCTGTTTCTTATATAGAAGCATTCAATTGAATTTAAATTCTATTTCATTTCTTTGCCAAATACATTTTAATAATTTCGATATCCTTCTAATACTTAAATTGATCTTTGTAATTTAATACTGTATTCTTTTAACCTTTTTAATTTTATATTAAACCCTTATACTAAAAATCATTACAATATTAACGTTTACATTTAGACGAAAAAGGTATCGACTGTAACCATCACTAGAATGGAAATAGGAACGACACCAACGGCATTGTGAATATAAAATATCCTATACAAAAGGTTATTTTATGTTAATCTAGTACCTTCCAAAGGCATTATTTTAACCTAATTGAATAACACACATAATTAAATAAGTTCATATAATCGACTTGAATATTCTATGTCAATTTATTCTCAACGTGTAGCAAAACACAATTCTATTGGACACGTAAAATACACAAGTGAGGTTACATCACATACAAAACACACATTTCCAGAGTCACCAGAGAATGCGCTTGTTGTTTTGAAGACAATGTATACTCTATCTAGTATGTTCATCTAAAAATATTAATATTCAAGGCTTTAGATAATTATAGGCACTAATAAATTTATGTTACTTTATTTCCGCTCAAATACGGCAGGCATCGCTATTTTATTAACAACACAGTGCTTTACACGCAAGACGATTCTCAACAATTTATGATCTTTTGAATTTAATTTTAACTTACACAAGAATTGCCATTAGATATTTATGTCTTATTTTAGTCTTCCGTTTCTATGTAAGAAATATACAGCAAAGCAATATCAAATATTGTTTTCATAATTATTTCCAGGCTATGAATTAACTGATGCCATTTGGAAAGAGAACATATTGCGTACGAATAGTACAATATAATTATCAAATTTACGATGATGCTATACACTTTCAGTATTAAAATCTACCTTTCAGCAAAACTAGATGTTCATGAGGCAAGAAGCAAAGGTGGAAAAAAATTAACTGTATGAAGATCAAGGACGCGAAAGAGCAATGTTGGTAGTAGTCAGAGATGGAGCAAAATTACTTCAATTTGTGAATTATTGGAAGAAAAGGCTTATGTCCATTACTGGATAAATTAAGAAAAAGCTGAATAATAGACAGCGAGGGAGAGAGGGTGTCTTGAAACGTTTGGAATCGTTAGAACTGTATTTCTTAACAACAAGAATTTTTTAACAGTGCGTTTGTTAAACCAATGCAATTTTTCGTTCAAAAATTGTTTTCGAAGTTGGCAACATTTGAAAGTGTATGGTGTTAGAATATTTTAAATTTTGAGGCACTACGGGGAATTTCAGCGCGTACGCCCATGATCTCGCCCCGTAAGTGGGGGTGTTCCATGCCAGACCTGCAAATAAAACCTCTTACGCTTCGGTCCCTAATCCAATTCGAAGCCGGGAGGATGATTGAGGACCTGGCGTTTTGTCGTCTGCTGATTGACGCCTCACCCCCAGCCCATCGCTATTTGCCTCATTAGAGGAGGCTATCGACATTTTCCGACCTTTTTAGGGGATGTAATTCAAAGAACTGTGAAAACGATCCTAGTCAAGCCAACAAGTCGTCCAAGGGTTTTGTTTTCACGCTAAGCTGACATGTTAAGCCAAAGTTGGTAAAATTACAGGATTAAAGAAACTTCGAGCTGCGCCTATTTTATTTTTATTTTTTTTTTTGGAAGACTTTCGTACCGTCAGAAAGCCAGGTTCAGGAAAATATCGCATTCGACGTCTGTCGGACTGCATCTCGCCGTCGCTCCGGAAGAATTAAAACTATCTGGACTTCGCCATTGTTCATCTCCATGGCCTAAAGCTATTTGGATTTTGCCATTGGTAGCTTCTTAGGCACTCGTGCTCGTTCCTCTCCCCAGGTCTGAGGAAAAACATCGCACGGCACCAGCATAGTTTCCAGAAAATCAGGAGGCCGCTCCGAAACCGCCTTCCATAGCAGTATGTTGGTATTGTGAACGGTTTACTGTTTACTTTTGAATAGTTCATACAGCGCTGTAAATGCTGGACGGTTATATCATCCCTGTTGTAGTTAAAGCTTATCTCTTTTAATTTTCAAGGTTATTGTAGTTAGGTCCTCCTCAAGGAAATGCCGCAAAATTATCTTGTAGTTCCGAGACGTCACTGTTAGATCCATTTCCCGTCCACTATTTTCCTCTGTAAGTTTTGTGGTAAAATATGTTGTTATTAGTCCACTCTGTGTTTGAATAAATTGCTACACCGACATGCAGGTAATTTTATTAGTACATTAAGCGATTATAGGTAGAGGCAAGGTAGGTACGCAGCTGCCCCAAATGTTGTGCTTTATGAAATAGCTAATAACCCTGTGATAACCGAAAAATTATTATCATTGGCTTTTTATGTTCCTCCCGAATTAAATTCGACATCATCATTTGCGTTCATTAGAATAGACTTACCTCGTGTTTAATTTTCGTTTCTTACCGGGTATTTTTTCACTTCTTCTTTTCTATGCTCCATGCGTCCAGTATTGAGCATACCTATACCTTCTTTAGCTGTTTCCATTTATTTCTGTCTTGTCCGACTTTCTTCATATGACCTTGCCATTTCACTAGTGCTATTTCTCTATATTTTTTCTCTGCTCACGGGCTCCACGGTACAATGTTGGCGCTTCATCTGTTATCCTTTACTCTTGCGATGTATCATGCATAATCTGTCTATCACGTCCGTAATTTTTGTTGTCTTTCCAATCCACTCGTTTCTTTCCCTGTCTTTTATAGTTATGTCCAACATCTACTTTTCCATCGCTCTCTGTATGACCTGTAGCTTTGTAATGATTAGTCCAGTCGTTGAAGGTTTTCCGCTCCGAATTCTTTGAACCTTGACCGATTGACGTGAAATTCGGTGAGTGGTTAGGGGATGGCTAAAGGAGCAAAAGTGACATAGCGCCGATGTGCGCTTTTATCCTGAGAGTGGATGCCACCCCTTCTCGGGGGTGGAAATTGTTCACTCAAAATAACCCCGGAAATGGATAGAGGAACAAATTATAAGTAAAAAATGTTCTATATAGTTTTTTCGATAGATTAATATTTTTCGAGCTATTCGCGATTGAAAACTTAGATTTTTGGTGATAAAAATGCATGTTTTTGGACGGTTTTTCGCGAATAAGTCGAAAACTTCGCGTTCTATCAAATAAGTTGTAATAACCAAAAATGAAGCTTAGAAAACAGCAAAGAGACTGGTTGTTTTATGAATGCTCTAGGTCCAAAATAAAAGAAGTTATGGCTCGTTGAAGAAGATTTTTTTTTGCAACGACTTTGTTCGAAGTAATCAACGTTAATTAACGAAAAACCGATGCATTTGTCGGGAAAAACGTATAGAACATTTTTTGTAGTGATTGAAAAGACCTTTAAAATGAACAGTGTTAAAAGTCGATTGCATTATAACTAAGCGAATTACGATGCAAAAACGGTGGGCCACTCGAATTTTTGAAAAAATAAATGAGCGATAAAACCCCAGCCATTCCACTAGAATTGATATTGACCATTATCCCTTTACAAATTACTTTATTTTAGTGTTACTTATGTAGTCCAAAAGTTTGGGCGGGTTAGAATGCTTATTTATCGAAAAAAATATGATGAAAATGGAAAACGTATTTTTCAAATTTCTTAAAAAAATACCTTATTTTGAAAATACTTAAAACTAAAGAAAAAAACGTAAAAAATAATATAGTACAAAAATGTGGATTTCTTCTTAACGAACATTTTAGTTTTTTGTTTATTTCTGTAGGAAAAAAAATAACGGAGATATAAATGTTACAAGTTTGCATTATAGTGCTCGCACCACCCTTCTCGAGCCCTTTAACCCTTTACTTTTTGAATATGCAAAGTCTGAGCATGTCGAAAAACTTTTGGATTACATGAGTAATACTAAAATAAAGTAATTTGTAAAGGGATAATGGTCAATATCAATTCTGGTGGAATGGCTGGGGTTTTATCGCTCATTTATTTTTTCAAAAATTCGAGTGGCCCACCGTTTTTGCATCGTAACTCGCTTAGTTACACTGCAATCGACTTTTAACAGTGCTGATTTTAAAGGTCCTTTCAATCACTAAAAAAATGTTATATAAGTTTTTCCCGAAAAATGCATCGGTTTTTCGTTAATTAACGTTGATTACTTCGTACAAAGTTGTTGCAAAAAAAATCTTCTTCAACGAGCCATAACTTCTTTTATTTTGGACCTAGAGCATTCATAAAACAACCAATCTCTTTGCTGTTTTCTAAGCTTCATTTTTGGTTATTGCAACTTATTTGATAGAACGCGAAGTTTTTGACTTATTTGCAAAAAACCGTCCAAATACATGCATTTTTATGACGAAAAATCTAAGTTTTCAATCGCGAATAGCTCGAAAAATATCGATCTATCAAAAAAACTATATAGAACATTTTTTACTTATAATTTGTTCCTCTATCCATTTCCGGGGTTATTTTGAGTGACCAATTTCCACCCCCGAGAAGGGGTGGCATCCACTCTCAGGGTAAAAGCGCACATCGGCGCTATGTCACTTTTGTTCCTTGAGCCATCCCCTAACCACTCACCAAATTTCACGTCAATCGGTCAAGGTTCAAAGAATTCTGAGGTAATGGCATATTTTTACCTTCAACGACTGAATTAGATTTGTTTTGCGATGGTTCATGTCTGGGCACCGTAGCTCAATACGGGATAGGTACATTGATCAAATATCCTGGATCGTAGGTGTTGGGGAATTCTCTTCTTTGTTACTTTTTCGATGAGCTGCCCATGCTAACCATTTTGTACGTGCTATTTCTACTTCTTAGTTTGTTAGTTGTTATTGGCTGTCCAAGGTATGTGTTGCAACGTTTTCTATCTTTGCTCTTCTTATGCATATTTCCGGATCTTCAGGGCACATTCACGTTGCCAAGGTGTGACCTTTTTCGTTGTTTTCGTTTCTAGCGGCTAGCTTTGCTCGTCGAAAATGAGACAGCGTTCCGTTATTAGTGGTTAATGGCTACCATAGGTCGAACATAGTAGTTTTGGGACCTGTTCTGAGTCTCCATTTTATAATTTTCGCCTTACTCCCAGGGTTTCTATTAAATAAGGATGTATTTTAAGTTTATATGGTATTCTACCTTCTACTATCGTTTATATTTCAAGTGTTTCTTTATTTTCAATACTTACTTCCTTCATGGTAACTTTGGGTAATACAATTTCGTCTATTATTTCCTTAATAGACCTCATATATTTTTTTGTACCTTCCTTATTGTATCTAGGTAAACACTGCAGGTCTAGAAAACTCTGCGCTTAATTGAACATACCTTTTAATTTTTTGCAGTCTTTCTCCGTTTAGTTCGAAACTCTTTAGGTATTCCTCTCCTTTTGATGTCTTCTTGTACGTGCTTCAATAATTCCATTGTAGTTCTACCTTTCTCCAGTCCCACGGTATGTCCCAATTAGCAAATTCTTTGTTATGCATCTAATAATTGTGGCTAAAGGAGGTTTTCCATAAAGATCCAGAAGCTCCATATGATATACATCTTCCCATGTCTCCCATACTTCTTCTACCTTAACCTTTTTGTCCAGTCTTGGGCATACCTCTCCACTTGTCTTTTTCAATTTTGGAATTATGAATCAATTTCCATTCATTTTCGTTTTTATATTGCCTACAGCGTTATGCGTCTTTCGAGGTTCATTTTATGCAATTTTGGTCGTCATTGCATTACTCGTCTGGTTCACCTAGTAATTTCCTGCGTGGATACATGCCCCACCCAACTCCATTTCAAAGTAGCAATTCCCTCTATGGCTCTATGACATTATCAACTTTTGTTCTCCTCCTTATTTCTCCTTCGGAATTGGGTCGATAAGGCTTACACTTAACAAGCTCAGTTCGACTGTTATTTGTGTTGTTCTCATTTTGTCGGCAGATCTAATAGTAAGTGTGATTGGTTTCCATTCAATTTATTCCACTCACTTTTGTTGTTAGTATTTTTGTTTTGCTATTTAACTTGCTACAACAATCAATGTCCTTTTAAGTTCTTCTCCGTAGCTGCTTGTTTCGGGGGCACGGTTGATATTGCATGTGGATAATCCCCTTTTAATTTCTCTTTAGTATTTGCTTTTGCTGTCTGATTATTTTGATGCAACATTTTGTTTCGTTCCGGATCTAAGTGCTATTGTTTTTTTTTATATGAAAGAAAACATCGCCACCGTAATGCTAATACATCGAGAACGATCTTTTCCAATCGGTCTCACCATAACTTATTTTTGCTTATGTTGCAGCAATATTGTCGTGACGAAAACCCTTCCAAAAGCGGGAAGTCTAAAACAGCGAAGGCGTGCAATTTTCGGCAGGTGAAATTAATGCCGGCGCGGAAATGGCAAGCTGAAATGCTCGGTGCATTCAAACATAATTCTATTAAGTAGCGAGAAAGATTCGGAAGATAAATGGCGCCGTTTGGATCGGGTGTCGGGACCTTTTTGCGGGTGTTTGCCTTTTAATTCGCAGTCGGTGGATTTAATTACCAGCCGCACATCACGGTTCCATTAAATCATCCTGTATAATTGCGAGCATTAGTTTAAATATGACATTCGCATAATACGGTAATTCCAGAAAATAATTTTCTCGGCGGAAATTAAGAAGATAGTGGCGTCTTAGAACGCCCGTTTGAATACATAAAGCCATTTTACTTCGAGCTTGTTTTCATCAGTTTTCTCATTCGGCTTAAACTATTTTAATTAAAGCAACGGCTAATTTAACTAGACAAATCTTCGAGCAGAAGACGCCCAGCCTCCTCGCTCGTGGTTATTGTTGCTTCATAATAGCTATGTCGCTGGCTTTGATTATATTTACTATTCTAACAGAAGACTCGCTAAATTTCGCACGTACCTTCTTGAATAAATACACGTTACGTTCGCTGGAAGAAATTCCGCGCTCAGACGTTTAGATTTTGCTTTAAGCTACATACATTTACGGTGATTTATGGAGACAGTTGAATATACAATCCAATGTTTGTTATTAAGAATAGGAGACAGGTTTACAAAAGCGAAAGACCGATTTTTTATACAAGTGCCGACGTTAATATCAACAAAGACGTAACTGCCCTAAAAAGCCGCAATTTCGAGATCTTATCATTCATACCCAACATCCCAAAAATTACTAGGGAGGCTTTATTGGATTTATGATTTTCAGAAACAAGAAGTTTAATATGAGGATTCTTTAGTACAAAAAGTAGAATTTGAAGTAGTTATTGGAGTTAAATTGTTTGTAAATGATGACGACTTGCGCCATTTTTTAAGATAGAGGCCGTTACGATAATACACATAATGCACCCAATCACATCAATCACTAAGTAATTAGTTATACAAGGTTTTTCCTATTATAGTTAGAATTTCCAGACGTTTCGATATCGGCAAATAAACCCCCCCTTAGGTTACAAAATATTCGGATTTTTATAAACAATCTCGTACTTTTCCTCGATTTTAAGAATGGATATTATAAATAAGCAGAGTAATTTAGAAAGAGAAGGAGAAAATAAGATGCGTTTGGAATTTGTATGTCACTGGAACGATGAACTTAAATAAATAATCGGTAATTGTCGTCCTTTATCCGCGAGAAAATCGGTGAATTTCCTTAAAACATTTTGCAAAGCACAGAAAGTTTGCTAAATTTGTTCAACTAATTTATAGCATTTTTCATCAACTTTGCAGTAGAATTTTTGGCGTATTTTCGGTAAGTTTTGCAGCAAAATTTCAATATATTTTTTTACTAAAATTGCTGGAGAGTTTTCAGGGCCCAGTAAACGTTCAGAAAGTTTGCAGAAATTTTGATCAAGTTGTTGTCGAATGTTTAGCAAGGCTTCAGTATTTTTTGCAGATTTATAGTAAATTTTCAGTAATATTTGAGGAAGTTAGCCTTAAGCCAGCAGTGAATGTTTATCGTCCCAATAATTTTTGCTGTAAATGTGAAATTTCAGCAAACTTGCACTGGAAATTTACACAACATTTTTGGAAAATATTAAGCAAGTTTTAACTAGTTTTTCGAGGTCTTCGAAGCCTTTTTACCTACAGTAAGTTTTAGTGAGATTTCAGTATATTTTTGGCAAATCAACAGCACATTGTCTGGAGTATGCAACAATTATTAGCAGGATTTCACTAAATTTTGGAAATATTTTTAGTTGTAGGGAGGGTGAGAGTGGGCAGAGCAGTTCAGAACAATAGAACAAGACATAAATAATCAGACAAATGACATAACGGACATCGAATCAAATCAATTGTAAAAATCAAAATATACACACACGCTTGAGCCTTAGTAGTGATGATCCCTATATGCTTTCACAGAAAGCTTCTGAATCTTAGCAGTAATGTTCTTCTGTAAGACGCTGATACTGAAAGCTATTTGACGGTTTTGCCGGCGCGAGGCTTTAAGCAAGCGCAGTTAAAGCGTTGTAAGCGAGTGGTTCGCGTGACGTCCATCTCTGGGTGTAAAGTAAAAACGCAAATTAATATGCGGAATACACGAGTTATGTAATAGCGTGCGGGTGTGCAATGCTACATACTAAATTTTCAACAAGTTTGTATAAAATGTTTACCAAGCTTGCAGTATCAAACAACTTAAAGTTTTCGGTAAGCTTTCACACAATTTTAAGAAAACCTTCAGAAAGTTTTTTATTATATATTCCACACAAGTTCACAACAAATTTCTAGCAAATAAGTAACCCTGATTTGTGGAAATAAGCAACTCCTAAAGGATCAACTTCGAAAAAATAAAAATGGTTACATTAATCTGCGATGAAGAATGTCAGAAGAGAGTTTTTATCGCTAAATTAATATTTGAGAAAAAATGAAACGACTGCTAGTCAAACATTTTAGAGAGTCTTTTACCATCTGTACTGTCTTCTCAATCTAAACTTCTATGCTTCTCTGTCTCGTGCTATACGTTCCTCCATATCTCTTGTTTGAGCCTATTTCATGTTCTCGTTATGCGACCCCTGAGGGCGATCTCTGTTCAGGCAAACAATCGTTTAGGCATCTTTATTCCTCTATTCTTAGTAGATGTCCACGCCGCTCTAAGTTCATTTACTCTATTCTTGGTGATCATTCCTGTAGCTGTCATCACTGTTCTAATGTTTTCGTTTCTTGCTAGTTTTAATTCTCCAGTGCTCCTTTTACAATACTCCATTTCTATAGTCCATATTTTCCGTTTGTCTTCCTCCTGTATTGTTCATATCTCGCTTCCATACAACAGCACTGTTTTAACCATAACTTGACCTATTATTCTTTAGTTTTTACTTTCTCGCATACGGTAGTATAGAGAAAGTATTGTAATCGTCAAAAAAATCGACTTCGAGATTTTGACGAATCTTGACGTTTTAGACTTCCTAGAGTCCGAAAAAACCATTTTTCGAATTATGTCTGTGTGTGTGTTGTGTGTGTGTGTGTGTGTGTGTGTGTGCGTGTGTGTGTGTGTGCGTGTGTGTGTGTGTGTGTGTGTGTGTGTGAACACGATAACTTAAAAACGAAATAAGCTAGACCCTTGAAATTATGTACATAGTCATTATTCAAAATTTTTAGATTCCTATCAAATTTTGAGCGAAATCGGTTAACCCATTCAAGTAAAGTACCAGTTTGCTTCAAGGTATTTGCGAGAAAGTCTAGGGGAGCACACTCCCGATTTTTTATTTATATTTTAGTTCCACCAGAGAAAACTGAGTGCTCCAACCACTTATAGGACCTTCTGTATTCTGAGCATTTTTTATGTTCTTCACATGCCGTTCTTGCCCACTATGGTCCCCAAACACGTGATGTTGTCCAATATTTTATTGGGGTGGTAGCTTTCAATCTTTTGGAATGAAGATATAAGGTACCGCGCGGTAGTAGGCCGGATGATTTTTTATAGAACACAGTTGGTGTAGTATAACCACTTGTAAGGACTGGATAGAAGACGATGGGCAAAATGGTATTCACTTGCCCCCCCCCCCCCCAAACGATAGAAACGCAAGAGACATAGGAGACTATGGAAAAATGAAATAAAGGATGCGATGGATAGAGAACTTGATAACGAAGATTGGTACGATAAGAAGGCTGGGTGAATATGAACCGCAAAAAGTCGGTACCGTAAACTTGTAAGATTTCTTAAATTCTTTATCTACTACATTCCCCATAGAGTCTTTTAAGCATAAACTACATGCCATAAGGACAGTAAGTGTAAATAGATGACCATCGTTATTTTGAATATCCATCTCATACAAACGCTTTTATTTTCTAAGCTAAGTGCTACACCTACATGAATATTAAACAGCAATGGATACGCGCTATACCTTTGTCTCAATCCCTTACTAGTATGTACCAGTTTGGAGAGAAGTAACATTTTCTTTATATATTCTTGAACAGTTCCAATAGTTGCTCTGATAATCGTATTATTTTTAGAGCTTTCTATAATTTATTCTTCCCTACAAAGATTATGTATATTTCATCTTCTTTGTCCATTTCTTTTCTGTCACCTGCTATAGTGCAAATAGCTTGTCTGACCCTCCTGGTGTAAAACCACTTTGGTCTTCTGCGACGCCTCTTCCCATCTCTTCTCTCAGCGTTTTCCCCATACTATACTCAATGTATTCGTCACGCTAAATCCTCTATAATTATTCAGTTCTTTTTTGCTTCCTATTTATATATCGTTATTATATAACTTTGTGGTTCTTGCATTGTGACTTTGTCGATGTTTAAGACAATCAGAACTTCAAATGTAAAAAAAAATAATTTATGATAGCGGAAACGTGGCAACAAAGCTTCAGGACCAATGTGTAAAGCAAGAATTGACGTACGTATCTAAGTTGTTTCTTTAAAAATAATTGTCTTGCTTTTGTGGAAGAATGACAATTTCAGATGCCAGTAAACTGCACTTGAAATAATTGCGGTACGTTTGTCTCTTCCAATAGCTTTTAATTAAATATATAAAGCATTTTCTTAAAACGCAACTAGCAAAGAATTTTACTAATTTATAAGGTTTCTCCCCATTTGCACTTCCCACCGGCAAGTAACCTTTTGAACTCATATTATCGAGATCGATAATCTACAAACTATAATTAGAAAAAGTGTATAACTTTATATTTAACTGCTACCGTTAAATAGCATTTTGTTGTTGGTTACATTGCGATAGCGCACGGTTATGAGATTTTAGTGTAGCTTGCCAGTTTTAAATAGCTGGAAAGACGGAGAGTCCCGCGACGAACAGCAATACGTTTATAAAACAATAACGTGCAGTAATAATAAAGTCTTTGTGGTACGCCAGCGGAAACCCTAGAAATGATATAGACATCGCGGGATAATTGAATTTACGACTTTGTACCATAACGTGGAAACCGCAAAAAGTCGATAATCTCGAGATTACTTAGCAGAATGGTCCGTAATGCAGTTTTGCGAAGCATGAAGCTAAATCATCATAAACAAGTCGAGAACTCACATAAAAAGTTAAACACACACTTAGCACATGTGGTAAAGTGCTAATTGCGCGCTGATAAAATATTAAGCCACTTGTAATATTAAGAAACAGCTTCATTGTACATTTACGGGCGAGTTATGCTCCCGCCGCCATATACGATTGCATGAATTAAAGATAAGTCCATTTCAAGATTGCATTCGATTATTATTTAAATAACAGCCCACTTGCAGGATTAATCCGGCAACTTGGGCAATGGCGTTTTTATGCAGCGTGCATTTTCCTAATTAGCCGTGCAGTAAATTTCCCCTTATTAAGCGCGTATGTAAATGCTTTTAATTATAAATATAACTAGACGTTTCTTGCAACACACGGTCGCGAACTTGTTTATTAACAGTGTATAACATGTGGAATTATTACTAAACAATTATTGCATGTCATTGACACACATAAAAGACTCGTTATCATTCCACGTTACTTTTACAAAAATAGAAGTAACTGTATTGAAATCACTATGTTATAAAGAGTGCAAATATTGTTTCCATTAATGATTATACAAGACTTTGTACACTATAAAGTCTTCTATAAACTTCGGCTAAATTCGTAACTAATTATTTTCACAAACTGAGCATTTCTTATAGTATATTTGTTTGTTTATAGTATATTTGTTCGTTAATTTTTATTACACCGCTCAAAGCTTTCTCATTAATTTCGAGTAGAGCTGGTATTTCAGGCTATCACCATAGCATAAAGCACTTGGGGAACGCTTGGAAAAGTGTATCGGTTTCTACAAGTACCATATTTGACTATTATAGTACATACTAGCAGTCCAGTGAGACAAATGTCTCATTTAATAAAACAAAAAAGACCGTTTTGCAAATAGAACGCGTATTCACCACACGTACGTATATGACGTCATTGTTGGTCGCATTCGCCTTGATAAAATTTGCCTAGAATCTAACCTAAAAAGTTCGGATTAGGATAATTACGATAATAATTAGTGTCAGAGACTGAAATTCGGTTCCTGACCTGACATGACCATTCCAAACATATAACTTTAATAACTTTTTTCTCTATCTCTTACGGTTTGGTTGCTGAAACAGCGTCCCAGACAGACAAAACAGCGTCCCGGACAGACACGTCTATTAGATAAAGGATATAAAATCTATATTGTTTTGTATATGCAGAATAAAGGTTTACCTTCCTCTACCAATCTTCCCCGCTGATTAACAGACAAAAACAAACTAACAGTTAAAGAAGAAAAAGACCATTACAAAAGAAAATAACCTGGAAAATTCTACAAACAAGTTATCAAAGGAAAACAAAGAAATAACCACACTACAATTAAAGATAAAAATGGGAGTTTGATAAATGATAAAAGGAATATTTCTACGTTGAGAAGGAGAATAAAGTGGCAGAAACTACAAAAGATGATGTACAAGAAATCATAAAGAAATATAAAATATGCCGGAGAGGATGTGAAACACAAAATGTATGAATTGAAGCTAACAATGTGGAAAGGATGAGTTTCTAAATTCTGTGAATCCTTGCTAGACGTGATTTACAAGATGATAGCGGCAGTAATTATAATAAGGTTAGAAGTAATAGTAGAGCTGTTGATAGTAAAATACCAAGCAGGTTTCAGGAAAGGACGAGGAAGAACTGATCAAATCTTTATGCAAAAAGGTGCTAACAACCTGCTTCAAGTATAAAGTTCCAGCAGTCGTATTGTTTACAGACGTTAAGAAGGCATATGATTAAGTTAAAAATGCCAAATTGTTGAAAATAATGGAGAAATTCGGTATACTTCCGAATTTGGCGAGATTACTAAACAGAACACTTGAGGAACGTAAGGGTTAAAGGAGAAACATCAGAAAATTGCAATGAAAACTCTCTCTCGCTCTCTCTCTATCTCTCTCGACACAAGTATTTAATAGAATATTAGAAACAAATATTAGAGACAGACGATTGAACAGAGAGGGGGGGGGGGGCATATAATGTATACAAGCCATCAAGTGGTAGGACTTCAGATGATTTGGCCACAATAGCTAGTAAGAAAAAAGAGTTAAAGGAAACAACGAGTAGAATGATAAAAGCGGCACGTGACATGGGATTAAGTTCACCTCGACGCTACGCGTCTCGGTTAACTACTTAATCTCTCGACAGGAATGAAACTTTTCACCGTGGTATGTATACTATTTTATTCGCAACCAATTTATTTTAAACAATAATTGGAAAAATTATTATATTATGATAAGACAGGTTGTGACGCGCATGAATGGATCAACGATATTCCCACTGTCCCTACCTACTCAGCGGTCGGGAATGGATCGCGCATGCATGGATCACCGAGATTTTCATTGTCCCTACCTACACAGCGGTCGGGAATGGATTCATTTCCAACCGGCAATCCCTTTTCCGACCGGTTGGAAAGTTACAAGTTGGGAATAGCTCATTTTCCAGCTTTTTAAAAGTCAGTAATGATCTTATTACATATATGGTTAATAAAATAAAATTTGATTGGTTTATTTCTTTTTTGCAATAGTTAACGAAAATTAATACACTTACCATCTTTTCATTTGTGACTATTTCCATAATCGTGTTTTTTCTGTTGATTATTTCCTTCATATCCATAATAATGCGTAAATTTCTGTCAGTTTAATAAAGACTAAAATTCAAACGTCAAAATTTAACCGCGGTTAAATTTATGTCAAAATTTAATCGCTTGTGCATAATTTTAACATGATTATTAAAGGTGCTTCACCAACTGAATTTTATCTATTTATTCAGGAAATAATCACTCCGAACATCCCGCGTGCATGTAAACTAGCCTGAATAAATTTTGACGATTTTGTCAGAATGTTTTGCTCTGAAGAAATATATCTCGTAAATTTTCCGCTTCAAAATCCCTCGTGCTGCGCACTCGGGATTCTTGTTGAACGGCAAATTTACTTGACAAATTTCTTAGCAAAACATTCTGACAGAAAACGTCAAAATTTAATCGGTTATTTTAATGCACTTGGGATATTAATGTTGATTATTCATTTAAATTCTTAGCACACTTGCTATTTCCAGTTTATGAGTAAAGGTACACTTTTCAAAAAGTTGCCAATAGATGTAATTCGATTCTCGTCTTCTCTAATTTTCCTTGTTAAAGATCGAATTGGTTTGTTTGTCTCTCCTGGTTAAGAAAAGATCTTTATCTGTTTTGTCCTTTTATAGGCTTGAACGGGATATATTACTTTGACACTTATTGTCGACTCATAAACAGTTTAACTATCGAATGATATAAACTAATGTTAATGGATTCAAAAAGAAGATGTGCTCAATATAGCTGTCCTTAAATGTTGTTATGACTAATACATAAGATCAACACAATCTCTTCAAATAGTTACGAATACCAAAAGCTTATATCACTTATCCTACAAATGTAGAAGATTTTTGCTTCTTCGTGTGGCGCACAGATTACTTTTAAGAAAGTCTTTAACGGTTGTCTATTTTGTCATGTTCTAGTTTGTCCTTATTGTTCTTAGATGTTCTTTCAAGATCCTTATCATCCATTGTTTTTTTTTTGCTGTTTCGTGGATGTTTTGGTGCCTTGGTTGATTATTGTTAACGTACGGTGGGCTTTCGAATCAACCTATCAACAAAGAATTCATCTGACAATCATCATAATAGCAACCGTAGTCTTCTTCAGTATCTGATAATTGCATTGTTTTAGTTCGATGCACAGTCTATTGCTTTCCTCTAAGAATTCTTCAGCAGGTGATCTATCGATAGATACAAACATATGTTTATTTCTGGAATTTCTGTTGATGTATCATTCGTTATCCATTTTTTGTGAGTTTCTACAATATGGTGTTTACTGTTTCAGGTTTTCCTAATTCATTCTGCCATCTCAGAATAATCACAATCCATTAGTTCTTCTGCTACTTTTGTGCAAGCATCGGTGGGAATTCATATGACCATCGTCATCAAACACCCACAAGCCTCTTCAATATCTGCGTTTTTAGAATCTTCTAATCACAATTCTTCTAGTTCCACGCAGTCTGTTGCCTTCCGCTGAAAACGCCTCGTCAGGTGTTTTACCAAATGCATTAGTTTGCCACAAATATATATTCATTTCTGGAAGTTCTATTATTTTATCCTTCGTTGAGCATTCTCTGTGAGTTTCTGTAATATTGCACTTATCATTTCTGGTTTTCATAATTCATTCTGTTATCTCAGGTTCGTCATTTCCCATTGGTATTTTTTGTTGCTTCTGTAGAGGTTTTAGTGTCATAGTCGACTATTTAACTTACTGCAAACTTCCGAACCAGCCCATCAACAACAGGAAATCTATCTGATCAACATCATAATCATAATAGCTAAAAACCATAGACTTCTTCAGTACACATGTTTTCAAAATCTTCCAATGGTAATTTTCTTAATTCTTTGTACGGTCTATTGGTTTCACATACACATTTCTCATTAGTTGATACAGTTTGCTATAAACAGATATTCTTTTCAGGAGTTTATGTTGTGTTATCCTTCGTTGTTGATTTTTTGTGAGCTGTAACAATATTGAAATTGGAATTATTGTTTTTGCTTTTCCTAATGCCTTCTGTCACCTCAGGATCATCATGGTGGTTTTTCTGCTGCTTCCGTGGAAGTGTTAGTGTCGGGGTCGATCATTTAACTTACTGTGGACCTTCGAAGCAACCTTCCAACAACAGGAAATTCATATAATCAGCATCGTAATCATAATTCATCATTCACTGTTCATCTTCTGTAAGCTTCTACATTGCGTTTATTGTTTCTAGTTGTCCCAATACCTGCTGTCACCTCAGGATCATCATGGTTTATTGGTTTTTCTTTGATTCTGTATAAGTTTTGGTGTTGATTATCTAACGGATTTTGAACCAATCTATGAACAACAGAGAATTCATCCGATCAACGCTATAATCAAGATAACAACAGTACACTTCTTCAGTATGTGTTTTTAGAATCTTAGAATAGCAATTTTTCTAGTCCGATGCATAGGTTTTCCTTAAAAAATCTTAATCGGTTTGATATGAACAAATTCACTTCGGGAATGTCCGTTATTTTATCATTCGTTATCCATTTTATGTGAGCTTCCACAATATTGCGATATTGTTTCTTAATTCCTTCTGTCACCTCAGGATCACCGTGGTGCATTGGGTTTTCTGTTACTAATGTCGAAATTTTGGCGTTGTGCCCGATTATTTAACTTACTATAGTATTTCTAAGCAGTCCATCAACACGAGGGAATTTATCTGATTAACCTCATAATCATAATAACAACAGTAGTTTTATTGAGAATGTAGTTTCAGAACTTCTAAAGTCAGTTGGTTTTCCCCTAATAATTCCTCATTAGTTGATGTACCAAATACATTAATTTGATACGAACATATGTGTATTTCTGGAATTTTTTTTATTTTATCATTCCTTCTAAGCTGCTACAACATTGCCTTTACTGTTTCTAGTTGTCCTAATCCTTTCTGTCGTCTCAGGATCATCATTGGTTCATCTGTTATTTTTGTGGAAATTTTGGTGCAGTGGTCGGCATTTAACTTACTAAGGGATTTCGAAGCAACTCATCAACAACAGGGAATCCATGTGATCAACCTCATAATCATAAAAACAACCACAGCCTTCTTGAGTTGTGTTTTAAGGATCTTCTAATGACAATTTTTGTAGTTCTGTGCACAGTCGATTGGTTTCCCTAAAAGTCTTCCCCAGTTGACCACTAAATATATTCGTTTGCTGCGTACAGATATTTAATTCTGGATTTTGATATTTTATTCTTCATTATTAATTTTCTTTGAACTTCAACAACAATGCGTTTATTGTTTCCTCGGCATCGTCATGGTCTGTTGGTTCTTCTGTTACTTCTGTAGACATTTTGGGATCATTGCCGATTATGTAACTTACTATAGGATTTCGAAATAACCCATCAACAATAGGGGATTAATCAAGAGTCTTCTTAAATTGTGTTTTCAGGATCTTCTAAAGGCATTTTTCTGGTTCTATGCCCTGTTTATTGGCTTCCCCTCAAAATCTATCCTCGGTTGATCTCCAAATACATTTGTTTGATACGTACCAATATTCATTTTCGGAGTTTCTGTATTTTATCCTTCGTTGTGCGTGTGGTGAGGTTCTAAACTATTGAATTTATTGCGTTTGGTTGTCCTAATTCTTCTTATTACCTCAGGATAATCATTATTAATTGGTTTTTCTTTCTTGTTTTGGTGTCATGATCAATTGTTCAATTGCTGAGAAGTTTCTAACCAACTGATTAATAAAGAGGAATGCATAAGTATATTCATCACCATCATCGTAGTCTTCGTATCGATGCTTTCTTCTCAATGAAACTTTTGTAGTTCTATCTCTATGCACAGTCCTTCGAATCTGGTAAAAAAATCCACGCCAACTAATCTACAAAGTCAGAACTTGAACCTAACGCTTTTTCTGTTATTTCTGTGACAATTTAACTGGTGTCATTGTCAACCAATGGCATTCTTCAATTTAAAAATAAACTACCAACCGAACGATTATTTTAGTGACAATAATTCGAGGAGCTTTATTTCAGCGACAATAATTCGAGGAGCTTTATTTCAGCGACAATTTTTTCTGTAACTATTATTGTAGTGACAATATTTCGACGAGCTTTATTTCAGCGACAATTTTTTCTGTAACTTATTTTTTAATGAAAAGTTAAATTGTCAAGACGAATAGGACTCTAGGTCGAAATATTGCAGACAATTTTTGCTCTTCAGATTGTCTCGTTTCTGTTGCGTTAGAAAATAACGACTCGTGCAAGCACTCGTCGTTATTTTCGTCGCAGCAGAAACTCGTATCTGAATGGCATAAATTATTGTCGGCAATATTTTGACCTCTCATCCTATTATTACTGAAAATTTTGGTATTGTCATCGATTAAGCATACTGGGGATTTTTTAATCGACCTATCATCATAATCGCAGTCTTCTTCGAATATGTGTTTTTAGAATTTTCTAACAATAAATTGCATCCCATTTTTGAAACTTATTTTATTCTTCATTGCATTACTGTTTTTTTAATTTTTTTTAATGGTGAGGCACTAACGCCCCATGAAGGAGCTTCGCTCTCACACCCGGCTGTCGCGTGTTAAATTCATGACACGTGGTGATGTGGTGAGCATCACGTATTAGACAATCGCATTATTACCCCTTATTCTTTCGAACGCAGGTCCCCAATTATTTAAAGCGACTGGGTAGGCCGCCCGCCAGGCATCGATCTGGGATTTGAACTCCAGACTTCCGCGCCGCAGTCCAATGCTCTAACCACCGAGCCACGCTGGTGCACATTACTGTTTTGACTGTCCAAATTTACCCAATGCGTTCTATGGAAGCAAAACAAGCAAACAAGATAGTCATGTTTGCTATAATCGACTTCTTCTATATTATGCATTTTTACACGATCATGTAAGAGCAACTGTTTTGTTTTTGATTTTTATTCTACCTCTTAATAAAGACAGAGAGGCTGTTACTACTACAATAAATGCGGTTTTATGAGCCCTCTTCGGCTGCGTCCCGAGCAGGTGGCTAGCATAATCCGTTGATTGGCCTTAGAGGTTAATATAATAAACTCATTTTTAATTTTACCCTATTATTGAGAGTTTAAAAAATGTCCTATGCAAAGAGTTGTAGCAGAGCAGATGCGTACGAAGGGGCAAAAAGCTGTTGCGACCCCGAACATAAGTAAGCCGCACATTTAATTAATATCGCATCTTCGCGTGAGTCCACAGTGTTATAATAGAGATTTGATAGTACCTAATTCCTGGAGCTCTTTGTCTCCGCGGCTGTTACTGGCAGATCGTTTAAAATAAGCTTTAACACTGAATCCTGGGCTTAAGGGGCCATTCAAAGCGTCCTGTCAGAGACCACGGAAAGGCGGGCCCGCACCATGTAAATGTGTGCGAGGGTTACCGACTCATTCAGAAATATTCATTTAGAAACCGCGTCAATTTACACAAACCATTAATCATGCAATTCCGCCGAATGAAATTACGGCAATAATATATTCAAAATACCTTTTAATGGAAACATTGCATCCCGATTTAAAATACCCTCATTACGCAGATGACAGACCATTAATAAAGCTCCATAATTGATATTTTAATTGAACCATCTTAATGATGTAATTACGAATTCAGGGATGGCGACTGACATTTCGTTCGCAGCGGAATGAATTAGCGGCGGCCAAATTCGGCCGATCCTTCTCGCCGGCAAATTGTTTAAAGCGGAATAATTGGAAATCAAAGATCCCGTCTGGACAAACGAGACGCGTTAATTGAAAAAACGCTTTCGATCGCGAAACGAGCTAAAAATTTCAAAACTGCGGTTTCAAAGGACCGCTGCTGGAGTGACGCCGCATTGACGCGGTATCGGCGGACTAAATGAATGCAATTACAAAACAGACGTTAAATAAATGTTCTGGGCGATAAACGTTATTGAAGTGCATGATTTGACAACCTGAACTGGCGCAGCTTTTATTCGGCTGTAGTTGTAGTCTAATTGACAGCATTAATTTTATAACGAGTCCGAGCTCTCCGTTATTGTCATTGACGTAATTGTACGGCCAATACAATGTAATTAAACCGGCTTTAATGAACGAAAGTGGGCCTGAGTAGCGCACGAATAAAAACCGCTCCATTCGTATAGAAAGAAACGCAATTTTACTAAACGAACTACCATTGTTTCTAAACAGAAATTGTAATTGGAGACATGGTTTGAAGTGCAAAGTTTAAATTAAAAATTTACGTGCTGTGCTACAAAAGCGTGTATCCGGCTCGAAGGACCAATAAAATTTTTAGCGAGAACTATTTTCTATCAACGCCTTAGTGTTTACAGATTTGAAGTAACTGATTAAATTACTCATTCAGCATTCCCATTAGTTTCACCGTTTATCTTTCTCTAAAATAAAACCTTCCTTGCGAGTATGAATTTTACTTATATTATATTATCACAACAAGGGTGTATAAAGATTTGGAATTTAAAGTTCCATTTCGTATTTGGAAAAATATGCTACTAATGATAATTGAATTGAGCTTTAAATAAAGGCACTCGTCAAAGCTTGTTGATGTAATCAGGTAAACCCAGCTGTTGGATCTGATGGCCGGCTGGAATTTATCGCTCCGTTTCTTCCCACTGACTTCTCGTATCGTTTCAAATTGGATTGTTTTCGACCTCTACTATGTGGTGAATAAGCGTAATCCACTTATTAGTTTCTGGACTTGTATTTAGCAAGTATTGGCTTGAGAAACTTGCACAGACTTTCAGATTGTCATTGCTTTCTTAAAACTACATGCTCTTGTTTAATAAAACTCAAAATTCAAAATGTCTTATGGCCATAAAACGGTTTACAGTAACGGTTCAATTGTTATGCATGAAGCCAATGTGCTTATCCTAGAGGAACTAGGAACGGGAAGAGATAATGTTTGAAATTATGGAGGTAAAATTAAAGTTTTACAAAAAATTGTATGCATTTTCGTATTGAAATCGTTAGTCAGCTTTGTTGTTAACATTCCTAAGGTTGCTACAGCCGGCTTGGAAAATCGCAGTGAATGTTGTTGGAGTTACTTGGATTTTAACGGCTTCTGCCTCTGAGCCACCTCCACTGCTGTATTGAATTACTAGTTAAGAATGTGTATATAGAAGGTTTCAGAACTGCTTAAAATATAGTTTGTATTAAAAATAGTATGGGGAGTTTACGGCATTTAGAAGAAAAGTATAGACGGTTTCAGATATACGAGTTTGCCTTTGTTGACAAATAGACTTTTGACTCTTTGAAAAGCGATGCTAGCACTTATAATTCACACAATATTATTGGATGAACATTTTTATATCCTTCTAATAGTGCATTGCATCCTTCTTACAACTGTTGTTTGGACAGCAGAGAAAATCTATAGTATCTACAGCTTACCCATATTCTTCATCTTCCTAATCATCAGTTCTTATTTACCCTTGAACGTACGTCACTTGAAATTCTGTTATCTGTTCGTTTCGATTAGCGCTTTTTGCAGTCAATTTAAACAAGCGATTAGTTTTAAATCGCCTAGCCACTGTATGATAGTCGGTAATGGTTTTTTGTTGTATACACAATTCGTATTTTGTCCATCGGAGATATTGCAAGCATGACATGGTCTATTGCATGTTGTCATCAAAACCGTTTATATAGATTTCCGTTTGTTGAGTTAAATCTAATACATTTGTATGTTACTGATAACTGAGGTAGACTAGTAGTTACCACGTCTGCTTAGCATTCGGAAGGCCGCGGGTTCGATTCCCGTGGCCGTCTGCTCTGATTCAAGTTTTTAGGTGTTTTCCCTGAGTCATCTGAGTACCTTCTCTGAGGCGAATGCCGGGGCAGTACTTCTCCACCTTTCCTGGCCTCTCTTCCATTCTCTACCCCCCCCCCCCCCCCTTTCTCTCACCCATCCTATAATTCCTGTTCTTGGGCAAAGAGAGACGCAAGATTCCTATAGCAGCCCGGCGCTAGTTGGGGGAATTGAAATTACTCTGAACCATTATCTTTCTTTACTTGTTACTGACATTGTCTTGTTATAATCTGTTAACTGTAGATTGCGCCGCGTTTTTGTCTAGGAAAAGCAGATTGTGGTCTTCGACGCTTTTAAACAAGCAATTCAAGAGCTTTCGGGAATGTTTTAGTGAGGCTTTTGGTTAGTTTGGCGTATTTAGTGATATGCAATCCTTCACGTTTTGTGGCTTTGATGCCCCGAGCTCACGAGAGGAAGTTTTCCTACGCCTTGTGCGGATTTATTGGTAATTGCAACCACGAGCTTTCCATGTGTTCAAAATCGTCATCTGGGGTGAGTAATTAAACGCGCTAGGACCCCTTATAGTTGTGTATTCTATCGTTGGACTCCTTTTCCTATTCACAGCAAGCAGTGCTAGGCATAAATAATGCCGCTCTAATTCGTTTAGCCAGTGAAATCTGGGGCCCGCTAACCACTTCGAAACAGGTGCGGAGCTTGAATCTTTTCCGTGTCCACGGCGACCGTTACAGCGCCTACCAAGGGCACGAGAAGGACCCGTCTGGGGGTTGCTTTCTTTCCTGCTTTGGCATCCCTATCTCGCTGTCGCGATGCAGATGGCGCCGTAAGACACCAGCTACGGCCGTACGACTTTATTGGCCGAGAGCCGGAACTGCGTTTACGATTTCCTCCAAAACTGAGCTAGGAGGTCCTGCGAGCCAGGTGGCTTGCTAAGCTGCCCTTTTAATGTGTGGAATCTATAGCATTGCGTTATTTTCATGTAAGTCTGTAAGTATGTTGTAGCCTGTAATTAAGTAATGTAGAGCGATCGTGTGATTCTAACTGATGCAACGTATTGTGATAATTATGTATTTACCTGTACTGAGATATTTGCACGAAATTATATGATCTTTATGTTGGTATGCAGGGTGAGTTTAGTTACGGTTGATTACTTTGTTTAGAGCTATCTTTCAGGAAGTATAATATAGTGTTTGGTATTAAGTTTACAACTTCTTGTTACAACACCGGGGTGCACTCGCCGCTATTTCAAAATTTGTTGGCACTCTGAGCATTTATTTAGTTATTGTTCTACTGTTTTATTCTTAAGAACTACACGCCTCCAGTCGCTGAGCTGGCGGCCGGCTTTTGCACCTAAGTGTACCTAATTTTGTTTCTTTGGAAGATCGCCCAGTTATTTCAGAAATAATGAGTTAACAAATCTCAAATTGTTTGGTTGGAGAGTCTATTTCTTCCAAACTGTTATCAAGTGTTCCTTTTTCGGTATAGTATGAATGTTATCCTTTTTGCAAGTATACATCCTGAAGGCTCTAATCCCACTATACATGAGCTATTCTATTTTAATTCCTCGATATGTCAGAAGTATTTATTTTAATTTCTCTCACAGCGTACCTATCTGCTGGATTCCAAATAAATTTCCCACCTTCTATGTTTCGCCACTTTTTCTGTTACTTATTTTGGCGTACAAATCAAGTATTTACAAAACAAAAACTGAAGAATAGAAACCTACCGAGTCGTTTGTATTTGAGTTCTTATATCTTCTTCTTGTTACGTTATTTTTTCCTGAATACAATTTCAAGCGCACGCCAATGATCTTGCTACGTGAACGCGAAGTTTGCGCCCGCGTGAGTTTCATTTTTTGCCGAAAGAAAGATTTATCGTCAATACATTTAGTTCTATTGCCGTATAATTAAGGCTTCTGTCGTGCTTAAGATCTTGGACTTCCTTTTATTGCTCATTGAGTTACCGTCCGACTTCGACACTGGATTTTTATCGGATTAGCGCGCATTATCCGATATTCCTGATGCCGCAGGATTTCTCCTCGACTTTGGTGGAACTGCTTCCCAGGGGGGCAGTTTACTCTAAACCCAGGGTACATCATACATCGACCCAGGTGGGCCAGTATAGCTTAATACAGGTGTTGTTAAGCACATTGTATTACTCTAAAGATTGCCTTTTACTGCATATAGTTCGTGCATGTTTATTACCTCCCCTCGTAGATATAACACTCATATCTTTTCATACTGTTTTTATGTGTATGTTCTTGCAAGTGTTCCCTAACGGACACAAGTTTTGTGCTTTTCCTCTTCTGGGAAGTCCAGAAGCCTTTTTAAGACGTTAGCTGAATTGCGGCCAGTCTAATAAATTCCTTACCATAGCATGCAATACTGCGATACACCGTTAGGGTATGCCCCTAACAATATCCTGTTTATATTACCTGTATTTTTATGTGTTCGATATAAAGTACCTATAGCGAATATGCAGATACGTTTACAGAAGGTATAAGCATCGAGATGATGATAAAGTGAGTTCATTAAGCACGCGTTGGATGTCTTCTCCTGAGTTGGGAACGTCGCCAACAGCTTTAGGCTAGAGCAATGGACTCAGTAGAGCTCCGCAAACCGAAAATTTTAGGCATAAATACCTACTCTTTCAACATAAACCTCGCCCATATCCCACTGCAGCCAGCTATGTGCATTTTTGATTTTGTTACATGTCGTAAATGAGTTTGTAGGTGTAACAACTTGTAACTTGTGGCGGTTTATAATGTAGTACTTGCTCTTTGTCTGGTTATTTAAGCCATTTCCGTTTCTCCTGTCTACATTCTCATTTCTATTTTTCTTGAAATTAAGTCACTTATTGATTGCTCACTTCAACAAGGTATTTCCAATTTAGCTTTAAATCTGGAATGAAATAAAGTGCCTAGTTTGTTCAAAATGAATTCAAGGTTAGTATTCGAAAAATTCAATACTGGCATACTATAGAACGTAGAACCATAAACATATCAGTGTCAGTCGTATAATGCAATGGATTCTATTCCTCTTCCTTCTAAAATAAGCTTTAGCTTTTATATATTTTTAGTAGAGTAGTTTTATTCCACAGAGTTCTAACAATATCATATTCTCCAAATCTCTCGAACGCTCTGAAAAGTTCTTAATATTATGAAGAAGTTCCAATTTCTAGTTGTATTATGCTAAATCACAAAACAGATGCCTGTGAAGTCGAATAACTCGTCTTATCCTCATAGCTTGTAGAATAGGTACCCACTATCAGTGATAACGTTGCTTAATATCAATCAGCTGTATACTAAACCCACCAAAAAATGTCTGTATAATTCTGGAAAAACAGCTTAATCCACAAAACTCCCTAAGATATGTAGCAGGATAAATGCACAGCACAAAGTAAAAGAAGAGATAGGGCAAGAACTTAGTATTTTATATTTGCTGTTAATGAGCGACTGCTCTATTCGCAAACTTCTGAATTATTGGGGAGATGGGAAGAAAATACTGGGTTGGCTTAGAAAACGTTGAAGGAACTATGAGATTGGAACAAGTCAAATCGGTGTAAACCCAACAGAGCATGATGATGATGATGATGTTTCAAAAACCTTCCTGAGGTCAACGCTTCTGCGCAACGGAAAGGTTATTTTTTCTATTATTGAGAAAACGTCTCCCACTTTCTAGCGTTGTGTACTAAGTCACAAACCACTTCTGTGAAGTGGAATCGACCAAAGGCAGGCATTTTCGTGCACGCCCCTGGTAAAAAGGGAAAGCGTATTGCCTCGGCAAGCCCGCAAAGGCGTGTAGGTAATTTTAGCGAGTTAAGAACTGAGGCAGGGATCGATGCACTCTTCTCACTATACCTTAATAGAAACATAAAATATGGACGTTGAGGAGCCACGGCTGGATCTAAAAGCACTTTAATAAAGATGAACGCTGTCCTTTGCAATTTCGAAACTGCACCGAAAAGGGATAAATAATAAACATTAATACATTATATTTATGGAGTTTTTATACAAATTCCGGAAATGCATTATCGCGCTGATGGAACCAGCTTTCCCGGCACGAGAGTGGTTTGAGTTTTCATTTACATAATGGAAGAACAACAAATGCATTTTGTATTAACTCCGGAGATTTAATGGCAGTGAGTGCCGAGAGAGACGGACTGCGTTAAAAGGGGTCGGGGGACGTCATTACAGAGTCATGACATCTGCAGCCAATTTAACTAAAGTGGTTTTTGCGTGGCCATCTTCTTGCAGAAGCGCCGGCTTCATGGCGATACAATTAGGCCTGATAGTGTCTCTTGATAGTCTGCCCGGGATAAATGACGTTAATTATCGATATTATTTCGAATTCTTTGGCTGCATTCGCGCTCGATAAAAGCACCGTTAGTGGCGATTTATTCCTGCTCGCCGCCCACATAAAAATTTAATTGCGGAATTAATGGAATATTTCAGTATCTAGTACAAGACTCCTCCGGATAACATTTATCTGCCAATATTAATGCAGGCAAGGATTACAAGAATGCACGTAATAAACTTTATCGCTGGTGGTCGCCGTTACAGCCACTGAAATTACCAGTGCAAGCATTCCCTGTATAGAAACCCGTCACCTAAATTTTAAAGATTTAAAACGAATTGCTTGCATTTTCGCATCGCCACACGCATAATTGTCGGGCTGCATTATTTGCACGTAACAACCATCTAAAATCCATTAAATTTATGGCCTTAAGGGGGCGAGCAAACGAGCAAAAATTAAATGATCAATTATAAACTGCTGTATACTTTGATGTTATACGAATAGGTAAGCGATTTATATATACGTGTACATAGAGTAGACGTTTTTTGGAGCACACTTGGCCATTTGTAACATCCTAGATGCCCTTCCTTCTTATTTTTTCAAGAACTTTCATTTAGTTCTCGTCTACAGTGCCTTCAGAAATGATCGAACGTTTTCGAATGTTCATTATTTTGGCGCCAATTATTTTAACTGTTTGATGTTGGCTCCTCGTGCAGTGTTATGTTTTGACGTAGAAATATTTCATTGGCATTCGTTCGTTGTGTAAGGTGTGGTACGAAGTTTACAGCTATTTTTAGTTATTGTTCTGTGGTTTCAGCGTGGTATTCTTTTGCAAAACTCATTTCTCTAATTAAAGTATTTGAGTTTGGTGTAAGTGTACTCACTAGCTACCAAATTTGAAGTTTTTATGTTACACACAAGTGAGAACTAGATGTTTTTATTCTAATGGCTCACTTTCACTGTGGAACCCGAAATCAGGATGGTTCAAGGTCATATTCCATTCAGTCATTCATCGAACAATTTACTGAGGCTCACCAGAAGCGGATTACTATTCACTGTTTCGAAGACAAAAACTGGATCTGCAAAAGTAAATCAACAGGCAGATCTACTGTTTTAACCAACGAAACGGTAGCTGACATTAATAAATCGAATGCAACTAAGCCTGCACAAATTAGTTTCCACATTGGCTGCCCAAAGTGGTATGTAAACCATAAATTGCTCATTTACAGCGTAATTTACCCTTTATACTAAGGTATTTCTGTTGGATCGTGTCATAAGAATTTAAGAAAAAATCTCCACATGTATCAGTATAAGATAATAGTGGTACAAGAATTATTTGAAAATGATTGGAGATCACGAATGCAATATTGCTAGTGGTTTAATGAAAATTTTCCTCATCGTCTTATTAGTCGTGGAAGGTGGCCTGCGCGTTCACCAGATTTGACACCACTAGATTTTTATTTATTTGGGCATTTAAAAACTAAAATATACAGAAACCGTTTACATACAGCAAGCTATTCAATAGGAAACACAAAATATAAGTGAGGAGGACTTGTAGATAGTATTTGATAATATGAAACGACGGATTAATTTGTGTCTACAAAATAACCGTCTACATTTCCAACAATTTTTATAGACAATCTCTGTATTCTTATTGTGGCGTGTTTTAAGTCGGCTGTCAGTTGGCTGCACTGATCAATTCATCATAACTTTAGTACAATAAGATAAGTGTTTCCAGTTTTCCAGTTGATGGCGGGAGCAGGGTAGTACCTTAAACAGCATTTAAGGTAGAATAAGCTAATTACTTTATCTTAAGTGAAATGTACTATTTTGTCCTAAAACAAACTGAAAATGTAATTGATGTGATTAAAATTGGAGTTTTTGTTTTTGTTTTTCTACGACCACTACTAAAAGTAGGCCGTTTAGCAGTATTGTGTGCAAATTCGTACGTAAACATCCACTTTTAGCACTTGTTGCACAAATAGCTATTATAATAAAAAATGTATTGTATAAAATTATTCCGATTTACTTTAGTTTGTTCCTTGCAAGGTAAAATTTTTTGTTTTGTTTACCTCCAGTACTCACTCGGACGCCACTGCCATGAAAACTAAATTGTTTACAGTAATACCAACTCCTGTTAAATGGGTTGCCTACATACGTCCTTAATTAGCGTTCGGTATTTTCTGAAGGCACTGTACTATCTATTGCCATTTTCATTCCATCTTTCTAGCGTGCCGACCTCTTTCTTGTCGATACAGATATTCCCTAGAGACATGTCTTTTTCTCTATTCTGTCCAACATCTATCTCACCCTACTTGTAATTTTGCTCTGTTTTATGTTCTACATACTATATGGTCTAGGACAGTAACAAAATATTTTTATCATGGTATTTATTCCCCTTGTATTATTCGTCATCTACCTATTTTTCGTAGAACATCTTGGTCGCTCTTTCCATTTTCAGTCAATCTGTTTCAATCCCTGAGGATTATAACCCATTCTTTAAAAGGTATTTTTTAATTTCTCTTAACTGTTGCTTACTACAGCTCTTGGTGTGATATGGCGTTACGTGTCATGTTTTCCATAACTTTTATCCCCTTACTAGACCTCTCCGTTCCTGAATACTCGTTGCTTTTAATCCTGCATAATTGCATCCTTCCACCTATTCCTTCGCCTCCCTCGGTTCCTTGTTTTGTGTGGCCTTCACTCTTTTACCATCTTTAGAATTTCGTTCTGTTGTTCTCCTAACAACCATTTGAGACTTTAAGCTTTAATGTGTCGCACTCTGTCTTTGTCTCTGTCTGTTATTTATTCTACTTCTTTCTCCATCTATGTATCATGAATAGTTAAATATTAGCATTAAAACTTACTTTTCAAATGGTTTTAGCTCTTTTTCCTCTTTCGAATTTCGTTTCGTTATGTTATTGGCAGTTTTGTATTAAGTTTGCTTGTCTCATAATCTTTGTTATATTTTAAAGTAACTTTTTATTAATGTAAAGAGCCTTATTGGTCCTCGGCATTCTTTCCTTCTTCTTTTCTCTTATATGCAATGTAATTGGCAGTCCAAGAAATTTAATTCTTAATTTTCTATCATACTATATGTCCTTTTAAATCGAATTTTTGACTTCCCTGTCTACCTTTAAGCTTTTTCTCTTCAGCTCCTGCTTGGTCTTAGATCTGTAGCTCATATATGTATTTTGAACGAACATCGTGCTTCTTAGTTTATATTACTTTAATATTACCCACATTACTAGGTTGAAAACAGTTGTTTGTAGGATCTCCTTGCTTAACACTTTTACTAATAGGAATGATGTTCACCTGTTGGCCTTCTAGTTGCTTCCACGTTTCAATGTTAAAATGCTCTGTACTTGTACCCTTTCTCTCGTAGTTTCTGCTCTTCTATCGTTTAGGGAAGTAATATTACATCTCAAGTAATTATTTTACATTGCGTTCCGTCTTCTGTTAAGGTTTCTGTATGGTATACTTTCGATTAAAGATTTAAATATTCGCATTTTGTGATATTTCTAAATTTTTACTTAGTAGCACTGAGTTTGAGTTGTTTGTTACCATTTGTCCTCTACATACTATATTTGGGTGAACATTTTTGCCGTTCTCTCCATCGCCAGGCAATAACGAGTACTCCTAAATAGTTTATTTTTTTTTGATAGTGCCTTTATTCGCAATTGATTCTTGCCCTTCCCTCTAGCCACCATGTATAATTCTCAAGAAATAATACATTGTCCGTATCTTCAGAAAAGACGTCGTTTGCGAATAAGAGGCTATAGATAGGTTCATTCTTCAAATGCACTTTTCACTATTCTGTGGCACTTACTTATTCACTTTTTAAAAATCGAGTTGAGGTATGGCTTCAACATTGATGAAAATAAACAACAGCATTGCCTTAGCCCTTATGCTTGCATCTTCTCCCCTTCATAGTAGAAGAGAACATTCTAGACCATTTTTGTAATTGCTCCATATGCAAATGACGTCAGACAAAAGATCCCTGAGATAAACACCAGTTATAACAGCAAAGCGATTTAAAAACTAAATGCGACCCTCATGTGCAAGCCTCCTCTCTATTGCCGTTTCAAGCACAATAAGCTACCAGTACAAGATCTTCCCGATCTGAAGCAGTTCTGTACTTCTATCTTTTTAATTTGTTCTTGAATTCTTCCTCTCAATATTCTAGCACTCGTAACTACACTTACGCCCAGCTTAGCCCTCTATAGTTGAACAATTTTGTTCCTCCCATCTTATGGATGGAGCTGATGTAAGGCATCCAATAGCGACAGGCGATTATACATTTATTAAAATTGAAGTAAGCAATTTCTAGATCTAAAATTTGATGGGTCGTCGAAAATCGAAAAAGTTGTGTATGTAAGTATAGTATGTGAACAGAATTGCCTGGAGGCTGATCAGGTTTCCGTTGCTTTGCACTGGTTCTATCCCTTACCCACATAAATGAGACTGCATTTATGTTTTAAACCAATGTAGTCAATGGTACTTAAAAGGGACGACAGTAAACTACCCTGAGGGACGCAGCCTCACGTCCCAATAATATTATGGCTTGGTATCAGGGTAGCGACGTAGTGAATGAATCAGATATTAGATGCAGATTGTTTTATTACGAAAATAAACGTTCTATTTATACAAAACAAGAATGCTTAACGAAGTAACATATCAAAGTTCAATTATTATGTAGATTACTAGAGCGCGTTTAAAGGTACGAAGTAGCAATTCAGTACTGTAAGCGGATTGCATTTCCGTGTGTGTTTGCAAGCCAGAGCGGTGAACTTGTGTTTAGTAGGTCGCTTACGGCGTGAAATGCTAAGTTGCAGTTTGCTCCGGTCTTTAAACTCGATGCTTGCGAAACAAAATTGGTTTTTAATATTTCGTAAATGTGAACTGAAATGTACCTGTCTAATTCAAGATTAAACAGATCTAAATTAAATATAAACTGGCGAAATTATGAAGTAAAACTGGAGGTTAAAACTGCTTGTTTATGAAATCAGAAGTACATTTAGAACTTCTGACTGGATTTCGTAAATTTTGTTATTAATATTTATGTGTGTTTAAATCAAATTTAAACAGTATGAGCAAAAAGAAAGTTCATCGAAGACGCCTTTAGAATTTTTAAGTCATGCGTGTTATAACCTTGTCACTGACATTTTATAGACAGTGGCCGACAGTGACTATTATCGCAACGTAGTCATAACCGTGATCAATACTTCCCGGAATAAATGCAACAGAAATATTTCCAAAGCCTATAGAAAACGCAGAAGAAGAAAAAGATCGTAACCTCACTTTGTAAGAAAAGTCAAATGTCATATTTTCTAATATTATCACACACATAACTTCAAAATTCCAAAGGCATCCTTGATGCACTTTCTTTGTGCTCATACTATAGAACTATAGATTATACTACGATGTGAGTGTAAGCTAAGTGGAAATCGTAACGATTTGCAAAAATGGTGAAATATGAATAATAAACGAGTACCAATATACGTATTTATTGATGTCATTCTAAATTTGTAGAAGTTACTAAAATTCCACAAGAAAAGTTTGCAAATATGAACATTCTAAAAATCTCATTTCGACTTTTATTGGTAACATTTATGATGCATTTTACTAATCAAGCTCTTCTGGTATAAGAAAATTTCCAGAAACTTCAAATAGTTTCTCTAAAGCATTTTAAAATTCTGTTTTGATATATTCTTCTTGACAAACACAACTTCTTCCAAATCCGTTAGTTCGACGGCACTTTAATAATAAAATGAATTTGGATGAACTCTATCTACTTTTAAAATGTGGATATCGTTTCACGTAACTTTGCCTTTTGTTACATTTATTGAGAAAATGTTTCCTATCCTATAATCACTATATTTGTTGTCCTTCCCTTGTTGCTAATACTATTAGTACAAGCCATTATAATGGAATATAAACAGCATCAACCTCGATTTACATATAGCGCACTATGAAAAACATACGTGTGGTGCTTTTGATATTACATTTTTAACAACAAAATAGTGAACATATTATTATTTTGTCCTACTCAAACATTATTGTAGTGACATGTCAGACAGTTTAACAAGATATTTATCTCGCTTCGACATTAAATTAATGTTCTTTTGCTTTACATACATCATCTGATTTTTCTGCTAACATTTCTATTTTTGTTGTTACATGTTTTATATGGTACTCTTCACCAGCAACCGTTACTTCGGGAATCGAATTTTTAATAGTGGAGCAGAGAAACCAACACGTGCAGCGCCCATAACTCGCCTCGTAAAAAGTATACAATATCAGCGTTGGATCCTAATAAAAATTCAAACTTCGGACAAATAGTTGTGCAGCTTAACAAGCAGGAGTCTAAATTAGGACATTACGCTACGCGCAGTTAAGTGTCTAAATCATGAACTGAGTGGCTAGCCTCGCGAGTGACAAATTATCTCGACGACTTCAAGTAAGGCACGCAATTCAAAGCTGAGATCCCGGCGGCCTTACGCCATCTGCGAACTACAAGGAAATTCTAGTCCAAAATAGCAGGTAGCTGCTTAACCCTATTAGAAAACAAAATTTATACTATTGCTTATAGCGTTATTGTCAGAACTATGACATATAGCCGTCGATTTTTTACAATAAAAATACAGTACATTCAATGATCGACTAACTTCACTATGCCTACATGTGAATCGGAAAAATAGTTATGTAAATCATATCTAGGAATTAAGTTTTGCTATAGTTAAGATCTCTCAAATAGAAAAGGTATTTCTGCTTCAAAGCCTATTTATTTTATTTTGAATTTCTTTATTAGAAGAATCAATCTACAAACACCTTATATAGAGGAATTAGGTGTCTCTAGGAAATTATTAATCGGGCACATTTATTTCAGATTACCATTACGTAAGTTGAATACCACTTCCACCAACATTTGCGTATCTTTCGATTAAATTGCTTAACTCTTTTGTAATAGTTTCTGATAGTTAGTCGCAAGTTGCTAAATGTTTGTATAAAACGTTTTGTAAAAAGAATAGAAAGAAATGAAAGCTTTCAAATACTTCAACTCTTTCAATTTGCATCAGTTTAATGTGGCAGATAAAATATGCAAAAAATTGATCGTTGCATATCTTGAGTCATGTAGACTTACCTTACAGTTTATAAAGTTCAGAATAAAAGGCAACTGCGATATCTCCTACTCACCTCTACACGGATCTTAGCTTCTTTTAAGATCAGTGAAATTAAATACATCTATTGAGAAGTTTTGCTTCGTATAGACGACTATAGTAGGAATTGTTACTATACAATGATATCATATTTGAATACTTGCTCATCTACCGATAGCAAACCTGTACTAGTATGTACAAATGACATATCTAGTTGCATAATCTAAACACTTTCCAATTATATTCTCAAATCACCTAATGTCGGCAGCGCTTCAATGGAGCAATCGAATTTACAGCAAAAACTGAATGGCAAAAATATTTTCCTCTGTAAAATTTGCATTGCAGCGATTAGTAATTAATTCGCATTCGTTTCATCTATCAGAAAATCAGTTTCACCAGTTTAATTTCACAATAAAAATGCCATTTATCTTTCCAAAAACAGAATTCCACGTCTCTCTGGATTTCACACACTAAAATTGCTTTTCGCAAATTAGATATACCATTTTACATGTTATGTAACACATAAATTGGGGTTATGACAAAGTCAGTTTCACGGATTAAAAAACTGTTTTCCTCTATGCAACAGTGCATTGAAGCCAGGAGTAACTAATTTACATTATCTTCAATTAATAAGAAATCAAATTCGTAGGTGTAAGTATAGTACCTAAAATTGAGTTTTGTATTTTAAAAATTCAGAAACTGGATTTCACTACGACATTTATTTCTTAAATATTGCAGCAAAATTGATGAATAAACATTAAAATTTTATAATTTACACATTAATCAAATCAAAATACATTACAGAAATTGTTCTTCTCTTCTCCAAAATCGGTTACATCGCAACACAATTTATCTAAAATCGACTTTTGTAAATTAACATCCCATTAAAAATTAAATTTGTCATAGCTGAAACTGCACTCAACCTATAGCAACACAAATTCATGTAGCAGTATGAGTACATTGCACATACCACAATTGGAATTGTATTATCGAAGGTGTAATATCATAGGGTTAAAAGTTCATGCATTAAAGTTAGATTTCACATACTAGAAGAGTTTCCATCAAAAAATTCATAACGCCTGCGATCATTCCCTCCTCAATTGCCATTATCCATGAGAGACCTTGTATACCACAATAATTCCAGGTATTGAATAAAGAATTGCATTAGTTTAAAGTGCGTGTCTCTCATATAATTGTTTCGATTCCATCCAAGCATTGAGCGTCCACACAAAAATCGGTTTATTGCCTTTTAGAAACTGTATATCACCTACTAAAACTATGATTTTAAACAACTGCCTCGCTTAATCGATTTGGCCTAATACAATATCCTACATTAGCATCTTGTAAATTAGGTACATACCTCACTGTACAGTTGTACTTATTCTCAACAAATTTGTGGGTGCAATTAACATCAGTACGTTAAAAAACTAGCAGGTAGGTGCAACCTATTAGCAGATTATTTTCTCCACATGCGACACTCGTGCTACTGGAACGAGTGCTAATTTAATACCCAGCACTTAGTTCCAACGACTGTCACATGTTTACTGGATTTTTAATGTATTTAAATTATGCATCTATAAAAGCAGCTCAAGTTTACAAGACAATGGACATTCCTGCCTAACCGATTTAGTAATGATGTGTCTAATTGCAAGCAAAAAGTCAAGGGTGCAATTATTTAACTGGGCAAGCAAAATTTCACGGGCGCAATTCCAGGCCGCCAATAAAGCTGTCGAAAGTAAATAACATCGAAATTTCCAATTTGGCAGTTTTATGTGTAGATAATCAACAATACTTAATTTAAAAATCGTTTTGGCTGGTTGAAGTTCGAGTTCTCGCCTTCAAGTGGGCTGGTTAGGTCGAATCAAAGCACTGGCTAATTCACCTCGCTTTTTACTCAGCGTATTACCTTCAATAAAATTCACCCACTCTCATTCTTAGGCACCTCACTTTACGATTTGTTCGAGTTTTTGGTCGCAATTCCATCTGCTTCCAAACCCGACCAGTGGATAACTAACGCAACCTCCAAAAACGCAGACCGACCCACGCTACACCCAACAATTGCGTAGAAGCTGGTGCGAGTTGCCACCTCCAAACGTACACGTAGAAGTTCGCGAGACCAAGACATCGAGACTTTGACAACATGGCTAACGAATAGCCTTGATTAGAGTTTAAAAAGAAATTGGAAATTCCGAAGGATAATGAATTTTGGGAAGAGATACATAAAATAGCAATATTGCTGTGCAGCAAATTATTCCTCTTTCCTTATTGGGATGAATTTTTCCACATTTCCGCTCCATGTAGCAATAATATTTCATTTAGGCATCATACTCCTAGCCTACTATTTATTATTCTTTCTCTAATATTTACATCATCTCTTTCTGTGTTAGGGATTGCTAGGTATATTTTGAATAACGTCTAGCTCTCCTGTCTAAGACATTCAGTTACACGTATTTTTTAGGTACTGTTTTAGCTGTCTTTGTCTCAGATAGAATTAGAGAATAGGTTCTTCCACTACCACCAGTAGTTTATATTATCCACTGTTGAACGAAAGCCTCCCTTAGCTCTTGATACCTCTTTCTGTTTTGGGCCACCTGCATTCATTTTCGAGTCCTTCTCTTTATGTCGTCTGTCCAGCGACGTGTTCTTCCTCTGTTCCTTTAGGCTTCATGTGTTCGTCGCCGATGAGACCTCTAGTCCATATAATGATGTAAATTACGCAGGTATTTATTTGTAGGGGTAAATATCTGGGGTATTTACCCGGGTATTTATAACCTGATTTACAAATATCATAAAGCTGATCTAACTAGTACAAGTGATTGGTATTCGAATTTGATAGAAATGTACTGCACAAAATACCGATGGGGGCATATTTATATATGACAGCAATGAGATAACATGAACAACAAAATACAATGCTGCTTGAGTAAGAAGGAGATGAACATAGAAACAAATATTTGAGTAGACTTGACGCTCATTTTAATTATGTCAACCATATATGACTACTAAAATTACTTTTTGCAACGTCGCTTATAAACACGACGTTTCCATCAGTCAATTTAGGAAGGAACGTAGACACATGCACAACCCAATGATGAAAGTAAAATCCGATTAGGCAATTGCACAACTCAGTGATGAAAGTAATTTATCTTCATCACTAGTGATGAAAGTAAACCTCCATTTCTTTAACGCACGTTAATAACAACGTTATTTAAGAGAAAATGCAACGTTGGAGAAAATAGTATACACAACTTGTTATTAAAGTGCCATTGTTCAACTCGAAGACACTTTCAACACTCGCTAACGTAAACACTCTTGTTTAAAATGTCTAGCTCGTTGCACAATGCATACTTTCATACCTTGTAGTGTAATATACTATTTTGTACGGTTATTTCTTTCTTACTCAAGTATTCTGAGCATTTGTTCATGCTATCTCATTGCTGTTATATATAATTATGTTCCCAACGGTCTACAACGTTGTTTATATAATTTTGTGATTTTCTTTGTTTTATTAAGATTTTTTCTTAATATGTATATAAGTATATATTATTATTAATATTAATAAATATATAGATTATTTCTACAAGTTAATGTTAAATTCATTTTTCAAAAATGGAAACAAGTCGGAAAACAATGTAGCACCAACAATATTAAATATAAATCGTTAACAGCATTAAATTTAAGAATCATCACAATCTCCGAAGTCAAAGTTATCACAAAGTCCCTCTAATTTTTTTTGTAAATTCTGAAGGGCGCATTTTGTTGCGTCTAATTATTTATTTCTATAAACTGCGGCAACTACAATGTTTTTCCCTGATAAGATATTTATTTACCTGGGCGAATGCTTATTCTATGTTACATTTAAGCAGTTATTTTACATAATATATTCCAGTGCATTTATATGTAGTTAATTTTATTATGATAATACTATTATGTGAGGAAAGTTAACTTAGCCTTCTAAATATTACAAATTTGATAAATCTCCAATTTTTAGGTATTTATCCGAGGCAGGGGTAAATACCCATTTATAAATAGTACCCTACCCACTGGGTATTTACCCGACCCACATCACTAAGTCCATTTGTCCGTTAATTATCCTAGTAACATGTCCCGCCCAGTTCCATTTCAAGTGTAAACAGCTTCTACAGCATTTCGTACAACTGTTCTGCGTCTGATGGTTTGATTTGGAATTGTATCTCTAACAGCAATTCCAGTTTTCTCTGCATTCTTTGTATTTCACGTATGTTTCTTTTGATTGTGAGTGTCGCCGTTCCTGAAAGTTTCAATCAACGAGTACACCCTGTATTTACATATGTAGAAAAAGCACTCACAATAGTTTCGCTTTGGAATCTTGTAACGCTTCTTATAATTTAGTTGTTGGAACATTATTTTAGGATTTTTGAAGATTTACAAATAATAAATGGACTTCCTGATTTATTACTTTATTTTCTCTGTTATTTGTCATCAAAAAATTATTTGTACACATACATAGGTTTTTACGCAGATTCGAATTTTATAAACAGAAATACATCACCCTATTTAAAATTCCAAAGTTGCCCCCCCCCCCCCCAAACAGAGACAGGGGGTAAATGTCAAAAATATGTTTAACTATGTTGCCCAATCTTCCTATCACCGACCAAAATTTCATCAAAATATTTTTAACCGTTTTCAAGATATCGCCTTGTAACACTTTAGAAAACTCACCTAGTGTATAATTAAGGCATATGATGGCATACCGCTGTGCATATGGAAAGCACTTAAAGGCGCAAACAATTACCACAATTTAATCTTGGCATTGAAAAACTGTGTTACTACACAAAGTCCGTAATAAACAGGAACACCATTCAGAATAATAAAAAAGTTGTAGCAAGGATGTTGCATCAAACTCTCCCAAAAAAGACTTGATGAAATTAACACAGAAATGTGCAAAAATTGGAGTAACTCTGGACGACTATACAATTTACGATTTGCAATTTTGCGGATCATACAGAAGTAATCATTGGAGACCAGAAGAATTTAGAATACATGACTGGCACAGTCAAAGATACATACGAAGAATGGCGACTGACTATAAATATCCAAAAAACAAAATACCTATTACTATGGTGTATTATAACTTGATTTGGGTTTTATAATTTTAAATAAATGAGTTTAAAAATGTCAAAAGGGTTCTATCTCATTTGGGTCGGGTCTCTACATCCTAGCAAGTATTATTTTGATGTGTATAAATCATAAGAAATACATTTCCTATCAAATCAATTATCTAGGTATTATTTTTAATAATTTATAAGTAAACACAAATATGGGGATCCAACCTCACAATTCGAAAAACAAGTCCGCTATTAAACGACAATTATCTGTGATTACGCAATTAAAGCGATGACTAGATAATAATAATTGCCGTAAGAAAATACACGTCACAAACAAAAAACACTCAGAGGACGCTTGTGCCGGAAGTGCTCATAAAACCGACGTTACCAAGAAACTCACTAAATTCAATCTTTTAGGGTGAAGTTTTCTGACCTTTTTGTTGCTTTTGGAATTGAAATTAGGGTTTAACACGTGTTCCTAGCAAGGCCCACGATGCTTGGCCTGCCGATCCAAGCCGCTGAACGCCCTGCAGAACTACTCCTGTAGCTCGACCGCTGCGACACAAAAACTGCTAGGACCTCTAAAGCAGCCACCGAAATACTAGCTACCAGTCGACGCACTAATCAAATACTTTAAAACTTCTGCAGAGGTACTATGAAACAATGCAATCTATACATCATACCCACAGGATATTAAATTAATTTTAAAACTCGCTGAATTGGGAAAAGGGTATTTATTCACAAATTAATAATTATTTAATGGGGTAGTCAAATTAACACCACCTCACAGTTTGGCCTCCTTTCCCCAATTGCCTACTCTGGTTACATTTTGTTCAAATCAAGGCTAACACTATTTTAAATACTGTTTACAAAAATTATCAAAGCCAATGCTATTTTATACTAGTATTTACAAAAATTAAACTAGCACATTTCTGGAACATTTTATAAAATAACATTTGAAATGCTTGAAATGTTATTTAATTGATATTATAATTATAAAAGCTTAAAATGTGTTCATAGCACTATACGTAGGAGACAGAATGAACAATTTTCAAGTCGAACGCAGGGATGAAATCGAAGATGTGCCAAAATACAACCGCTTGGGAGTATTCTTATATACAGAAGGCCGATAAAGAAATACGAAAATAACAGTGATACAATACCTTAACGGGATTTTATGAAGTAAGTGTCTAACAAATCGAAGAACACTTAACGTGGACCACGATATGATTAAGAGTACTCTACTACGGGGATCTGAAACTTGGAGAAATAAAGACTGATTCGGGCATTAACAGTAGGTATCTATATTATTAAACTGAAGAAGAAGGCAATCCCATGATAAGTTTTCAAAACATGGGAATGCATATTGAACTAACGATAAAAGTCTATAAAAAAAGATGTTTCAAGTGTTGCAATTTATTGTCAAAAATGTACATACACTAAGTAGCTAGATACTAAGATACTAAGCAACACCAACTGAAAAATTAAAACGCAGTGAAAATTAAGTGACGGTCTCCCAAAAAGTCCCTTTTATATTCGCATTTTATCTGCTTTATAAGAAGGAATTTCATAGTTTCATTCAAGCTGGAAGTTATAAAGTCATAGCTACTACGTTTCATCAATAGCTTCGCCTAAACAAATTGCATTGAACTTTCAAGTTAGCAATCGGTTATGGGAGTTAATTAAGCTAAATTCCCTCTATTATCCCATGGTATGACAATTTCCTCTTCGCTACGAGTTTTTGCAGCGGCATGCAGATGATATTAATTCAGTAGCGAATCATTCTCGTAATTGGCGCTCTGCATGGACGTGTTTTATAATACCCCAGGTTACGAGTAAATGAAGAAACGATGGCATCTTTAATTTAAACAGTTTCCAGGCTTAATAACTTCTGCGTATGAGCGACTTTTATTAATTAGCCGAGCAACGTAATGGGAATAACTATACCACATGTGATGAACCACAGACATAACTAAAACTATGGACTGGTGATAGACGTGCACGCCCTATTTCAAGTTAATAAGTAGCTTGGTAACAGTAAACAGGAAGGTGTTTAAATTCAATTACTGCGAGGTTATGCAACAGTAACTTTTCATTAAAATAAAACAATTCCTCAGAGGAAACGCTTCACTCGAGCACTTTAAGTTGTTCTCCTAAAATGCAGTGGGTTGTGTTAGCCACCTACGCGAGCTGCGTCGAAAAATGGCTCACAAAATCAAATTTTTCGTGGTTAGTAACAGCCTATTTTAAATGACAAATTAATACTTCATCTAAGTCAGTTATCACCTCTGTTAGCAGACATTTTCATGAATAACTTGGAAAACAACATTTTAATGAAGGTCTCTTCATTCACAATATTATTTATTGGGGTAGGTATGCGGATGATATCCTAATAATTCATAATTCTAATAACCCCAACATTAAAGTACATCACAGTATTAACTTCACTTTTGAAACTGAACACAGCAGCTCTTTACCTTTTCCTGATATTTTAATTACAAAAAACAACAGTTCCAATTTTAAATCTCCTAATTTTAATATTTATAGGAAGCCCCGTTGCACTGACCATACTAAGTATCCCTTACTCTTCCTTTCATCCCCTGTCCCATAAACTTGCTAATTTTCAATTTTTATTTAGACGTTTACTTTCTATTCCAATGTCAACAGAACATTTCAATATTGAATTTGACATCATTTAATTTAAAATAAAACACTGCTGGAGCCTGTGGTTTGAAAATATCCCAAATTCGTTAAAACCCCTCACCATACAAATATTTAGCAACAGCTAAATACGTATTTCGACAGCCACGCTGTCATCCTCGGTCGGAAAGGGACGTTTAGGCGCGCATTATTAGGCGCGAGCTTTTAGGCGCAAAGCTTTTAGACGCGGACGCTTTTAGGCGCCTGGACGTTTAGGCGCCGCAACTTTAGGAGCGGGGACAGTTAGACGTCACATGAAAGAAATTCACATTATTCTTGATTTTAAAATTTGTTGTTACTTAATTATTGCAGTCATTAATGTTGAAGAAAAATTCAAACCTTCATAAACAATATATATTCAGCTTTTTACGAGCCTTCTTCAGTGTGTTCAGTGTTCAGTGTAAAGTTGTACAAATTTACATATTGAATTTACATTTTATCGATTATGAACAATTAGTTATTTACTTTTTGTATATGGATAGTTTAACGAAGTGAAATTATATGGTGTGTATAATTCCACCACGTTAAACTACCCATATACAAAATGTAAATAACTCATATTTCATAATCGATACAATGTAAATTAAATATGTAAATTGGTAAAACTTTAACACTGAAGAAGACTCGTAAAAGGGCCAAATACATATCGTTTATGAAGGTTTTAATTTTTCTTCAACATTAATTACTGTAATAATTACCCAACAAAAAATTTTGAAATCAAGAATAATGTGAATTTCTTTCATGTGGCGCCTAACTGTCACCGCGCCTAAAGTGGCGGCGCCTAAACGTCCAGGCGCCTAATAGCGTCCGCGTCTAAAGCGCTCGCGCCTAAAAGTGCGCGCCTAAAGATGCGCGCCTAAAGAATCGCGCCTAAACGTCCTAGACCGTCCTCGGTAGCTACGAAAAACTTACACAGCAAAAAGGCAACGATATACTCGTGACTTCCATTTGTGATTTGGTCACGAGTATGTCGTTGCCTGTTTTTATTTTAATTTTTAATGAACGTTAGTTAACACAATTTTTCTAAAATATTTTTATATGCTATTTGCTATAATTTTTCATAAAATTTGCAAAAACATAGAGAGCAATTTTGTAACTCCGTTTGTAAAAAATTAATGATGCGAATTTATACAAATTACTGCATTACTCAATTATAATATAATGTTATGCCTAAGTTCTCATATGGAGGTTCCAATCTAATTTTATTAAATTTTGCCTACCGGAAGCTACAGTTTCTCTACGACCTAAACAACTCGCCTGCGTACTTCTTTTTCGGAAAGAAATATTTTTTAGAAATTGTTATATTTTTTCTAAAATACTCGAGCACAGAAAAAGAGTTTAAAAATGTATTTTTCTGTAGGATACGTCGTGAATTGGTAAATTAAATATCCCTATGTCTATTGCTAACGTTCTTGTAATATCTAAGCATGAAACATTAAAAAAAATATCAGAATAATAAAATGACTTAAATACTTCGCCAATTGCATTACTAACAAATACATATCGATCACATGGGCTGTGTCGAAGGTTACCCACACAATTCTGAAGAAGTTCTCACAAGCCTACTGAATAGATTTGGTTCAAAATTGATAAAAAATTACGCAAATATTGAGGTTGCTGAGTGCTATCATGTATAATTATGTACTTTTAAAAAAATTCCTAAGTTAGATACTGATAACTTCACAGTCAATTTTTAGGTAAGATAGATAAAGATGGAATTTAGAATATATTTTGTTGAATTTATAATCTACTTCCTTAGAATCATCGCACACATATTGGCTCAAAAACAATGTTACTCGAACAAGTAACTCATTCTTCTTCTTTATTTACGTAGTAATTGTTGGATTGGTTAGGGAATGTTGTTTTAGTTGTTTCTATTTCTAATTTTCTGCAAAAGTCAGTTTCGCTAGTTTTTGTGGTATTTGTAACCATTGTCAGAGTGATGGCATTTGATTTTTGAAATTGTATTACTTAATATATCGGATTTTTTACACTTACTTTGCTAAAAGCTAAAGCTGAAAGATCGAATAATGCCGACTAAAGATATTCAATGTAGTACTTTTCCCATTTAAAATTCAATATTTAGTGAGTTTTGAGACACGTTATCTCAAAAAATTAGGCTGAAAAATGTCACGCATTTTTCTCTTTTTCTTAATTATCTACTTTTGTATTCGCAACCATTTAAGAGGTATTCCGTTCTAAAGTGTTTAAATTGTTAAATGTACACCTTCATGACAACTGATGTTATAATGTACACAAACTAAATATATCACTTAGAATATCCCCTCGAAGTAAAAAGACATTTCCACATTTTATATTCAATGAAGAGGTTTTACTATAATAAACTCATATGTGTAGGAAATAGAATAAAAGAATTTAAGAACAAAAAATATCATAAATCCATTAAGCGACCTGCTATAGAACAATTAAGTTTACATTATGATTATCATTGATTCATGCCATTTATGTTTTATTTGTTGAAGTTTTGAAAAAAAAATGTACTAGATATTTTGTGATTCTTCTCTGTCGTAATATATAACTTCAGCTGTAATTTCCAAGGCTTGTCTTTTACACTTCTCCACAAATTATTAGTAGAAATACTATTTGTATTTTGTACAATCAATCAAAATGTGCTTATAAACAAGAAATTTATAAAACGGCAGAAATATCACAAAATACATTTTCGAATCGCTTGAAATTATGTACTCACTTTTTTATGTGACATTCGCTTGAGCGAAGCACGCTGAATAAAAATACAACAATTTATTAAAACAAAAATCGAATAAAAATCGAGAAAGTCAATGTTCTGATAGCTTTTGATAAAAACACACTTTTTAGGTAGAAATATAACATTTATGGAAAAATAATCTTAAAAAAAATCCTCTGTTCTAAATTACAACGTTTTCTATCAACTAATATAGTGCAAACGCAGAAATTATGGTACAATAGTCGAGTGTTAGTTAAGACTTTGAGTCAGACATTTAGGAATAATATCGCCACGTACAGCTTTTTTTCCAATTTATACACACCCTGAATAAATAACAACGAATGTTCGATTATGTCTCATCACAGTGTAATTGATACTGGGAAGTGCCAGCGACATATAAATAGGACAGGTGAGTATTGAGCTCTATACTGTGTACTTACTACGTAAAACTAAGCGGCACTGTAAATCTATGTCAAATTCGAGGTTAGCAGGTTAGGTTTTGCGTCAGTCTGTGTTAAAACTGAATTTCCAAAGACCGATGAGGATAAGTTTTTTTATATCTCGCTATTATTAAAGCTACCTGCAGGGTCAAACTGTATTGAAAAAAAAAATTAATAAAAAAATATATATCAAACATAAAGTGCTGCTAGTCAATGAGAAATTGAAAATTTCACTAAATAGTACAATTTTAGTGAGGCAGTTTACATGTACTGAAAAATATGTCTTATTGCTTACAACTTCTTCTGATTGAAAATCCTTACAGTTTTATAGTATCCCACAGAGTCTTAAGAAAAAAAAATCTCTAGTGTCCTATAACAGGACACTGGAACTTATAATCGGTTAAACGATCTTGTCGTATTTACTTAAAATAAGGCATAATCCCTTATATCGTAATATGAGGCAACACTTATAACAATATTTACATATATTTTTGACACCATACGCTGTAGTTAAAAAAGTTTATCACAAACCTTAATAAGGCCTACTGCCCTACAGTTCTGTGCAGCAAATTGTTTTTTATGGATTAAAAAATGTACTAAAACCCATTTTAGAGGTATTCAACTTGAAAATCACCTATCTCACATCAATACACATTAAAAATGTAACAATAATGTAATGTTTGAAAAAAAAACGTTAGAACCGTTTTTGAAAAACTCGAAAAAAACTGAAAAATTACAAGAGTAAACACCATACTTCCGGTTTTGCAAATTTCTTCAAAAGTTTGCCGTCGCATCTAGATAATACACAAAACATATATGAATTTTTCGTGTTTGAGATATTCTGTTCACACACAGACACACATACAGCCAGGCCAATGACCAAAAATATGTTTTTTATTATACCTGCATTAGAATCGCCGTTTAAAGCGCGCCTGAGCGTGCAAAAACAGGCGATTAAAGCTCGCCGAGCTTTAAAGGTTGTCTAGGAAACCACTGAATGCAACAACGGACGTGGACGCGACAAAAACGTAAATAATTCTCGTAACTATAGTAGCAATATTATTATGCCCTCTCGATTTATCACCACAAAAATTATTTCTAAGTTTTTAGTGCGTAATTTATTTCCAGTATTGTAGGTATAATAAAAAATAGCGTAAAGTATTCGTGGATAACTGGTCTTTAAAACCCTTGCTCTATTTCGAGCACTCCGGCTACACCGTCGTGCTTGAAAACTCGCGCGTGTTTTAAAGACCTTGTTATCCACTCATACTTTAATATACTATTTGGGTTCAGGAGACTCTAAAATGTGAAGATTTGTTGAAAACTCAATTTCCAATTTTTGGGGTGAATCCAATACTTCTTTTAATGTAAAAGGAAGTAAACATTAAGGAAAAAAGTCGATCTTTCTTAACTTTGACCAAACTTTAGATTTAAAGATGTTAGGCAAATCTAAACAACCCTTATTAGTAAAATTTTCCATTAAAATGCCTAATATATTTTTTTTTATTTTTACCATTTATTTTGCTACTGCAGGTGGCTTCGCATTGGAGGTGGGCGAATGTTTCTTTGTTCACAAGCAACAAGTAAACCATTATATGTTCTATCTTTGATGAACATTTGGATCAAATCGGATAAAAACTAAAAAAGATATAAAGGTGTCACACTCTTAAGTGGGACACACCGTATAGGAAGTGATTACTATAGTATAGTCACTATGCAATATACAAGTATGTGTCGTTCCACAATAAATCTTTGCCGGTCCGCGATGAAATACTGCAATATTTTATGAGTCCCCAGAGGGATTTAGGTTGAGTTACACTGTTGTATGGCACATGCAAATATTGTAAGTGGTGCATCACACTGCATTTAGGACAGCTTATGACGATGGGAAAAGGATATCAGGAAATCAAAGTAGTATACATTCGGATGGGCAGCATACGGAAAACTAAAACATATAGCTGTGAATAAAGGCCAAGATTTACAATGATTGCGTTCTTCCTGCAGCGACGTACCTTCGTTCTTACCAATAGGGTAATAAACAAGAAGAAAGTGCACCAGAGAGCTATATAAAGACGGATGCTGGAATATCACTGAAAGATTATAAAACTTACCAGTAGATTAGAGAAACAACACAGGTAGTAGAAGATATTGCAAGGTAAGCGATTTCAAATGGAGCTGGGCAGGTCATGTGGCTAGAAGTGCAGGATAATAGTGTGCAAAAAATAACGAGACCTTGGAGAGAAAGATGAAAAGCTAGGAAGGTCAAGCTGGTATAGTACGTCCTACAATAGAAAATTTTGAAAAAATATGGAAGAGCCCTGTATCCACAGGATAAAAAACGGCTAACGAAGAAGAAAAGAATAAGAACAATCATAAATAAGATTCCGAAATGTTCTTTTTACTTTCATCGAAAACTTATTTTACTATTGGTACTTAAGTGTTACCATATCACTTTCTGTAGAGTTTTTAAAACTGAAGTAAGCTTAACATATAAAGACAAATCGACATATCATTCCCAAAAGTGATTAAATTTTACATCTATACCAATGTATTTTTAATAATCGTTTGTATTTGGCGTGTTTTCGGGATGCTAAAAAATATTTTGAACTAAAATCCAACCTACTTTCGTCACAAGGAAAGGTTTGAAAACATTTCCGTTTTAGTCGATCATGGCGGACAAGCATGCAAACATGGAAATAATCCAGAAATGCAGAAAATTTTCCTTGCGAGTTTGTACAAACCACCAAAATTTAAAAGCATTACGATCAAAACATAGAAAATATTTAGCTATTAAGTGATAAAGTGATTTTAAATTATTAATAATGATTTTTTCAATAAGTTAGGCGGCCGTGATTTGTATAAGGAAACACGAAAACCAAAACATATAAACAGTAACATCAGTCACTTACAAAGATAAGTAGATACAGCTGGGTCCACGAGGGAAGGCGAGAGGCCGGCGCATGCCGATCGACAGCGGGTAGACACGAATGCATAAGACGTCAAATACAGTGTGTCTGTTATTTCGTATCAAATGGCAGATATCAATATTTAATTTATTCATATGTTTTGCTGTTTCGTATTTTCAAATAAAATTACTCGCTGATATTTATACTAAGGTGTTGTTGAAGATTTAACTTTCAAGGCTTATCAGAAACATATGAAGTACAATGAGAGACATTAAAACGTTTTTATCGAAGGAGCACGGGGGGATACTCAACAGTGCTGAAGAAAAAAATCCGTCAGAACAATAGAAAGAATTATGAAGGAAGCCAGTGCATTATCAGAAGAAAATAATAGTACGGTGAGATTGAAAACGCTCGAAAAAAGTGTTCGAGAAGACATCCTGCAAAAGATTTGGAAGATGAGAATGATCATATTCGATAAATAATCTATAATATCTATAATAATAACAGAAGAACGCCGTGTCAGTATTAAGGCCTTACGCGAAAAATTATTGACAGATCTAGGTTGGTTTTAGATGGAAGAAAACGCAAAACAACAGAAAACTTTTAATGGAGAAGAGTGATATCCGTGCAGGAAGAATAAAGTACCTCCAAAATATCAAATATTAATGAAGTGAAAATAGACCGATTGTTTTTTTTTTAATGAAAGCTACATTAATAGTGGGCATACAAGATCAAGAAGTTGGAGCGACAATAGCAACGAAGGGTTGCTCTCAAATATTGCGAAGGGTCAATGTTCAATAATGGTTTACGCACGCAGCGAGACGAGTCATTATATATAAATATACTTATTATAAAGTTATACGTACACTTCTGAAATACTTAGTTTTATTGTAAAATTATGCATACACGCTACGCCACTGAACTGCAAGTATTGAAACTACATAGACACGACTTCTGCGCACTGGCGCGCTCACTTTTCCTCGTGTACCCAGCTGTAGATGGTAATCATATTCCATTACGTATCTAGAGTTTTCCATTATAAGATGTCATTTCAAATTAATACACAAACAGTATTTTTGTTTAAAAGTACGAATATTTTTATTTCAATTCATAGTACGATTAAATGTGCAACGCGATAATTGGTAACTAGTCGCTTTGGCTTCTGTCAAAAACCGTTATCCTTCTGAGGAAGCTCTACATCACATTTTCGAATAATTGCGACTCTATTCCGCAAACAGCTCGAACATTGTCTTTGAGGGCTAAAATTGTTTGTCGATTATTGGCGAAGACTTTGCCCTTCACGTAGCCCCAAAGGAAAAAGTTGCGCGGTGACAGATCGCACCACCTGGATTGTCAGTAATCAATTATTGATGTCTCTGCACGTATCCGCGAAATGTTCTCCATATTTCAAGTACATTTTCACCATTTCTCTGCATTGTTGTAGAGTATATTGGCTTAAATCATTTAGTTTCTACGTACCAGTTTATCTTCCTCCCGCCTGTTGGTTTTAGGATTGTCTTGTACAGTCTTATCTTTGCATTTATAGATAGATGGTTTGATTGTATCCCGTAATTAATGGCTCCCGAACGCTTATTACTCTTTTGTTAATCTCTTTCTCTTCTTCAGCTATTAGTTCTTCTTTGATAATTACCTCGTTTCCAGTACTGGTGCAGTATCAGCTGGTGGTGCTCCTACTCTTATAAACTGGGGTTTCTTTTGGTTAACATGCTGACCCATTTTCTATGCTGCTTCTATTAATCTCACAGCAATTTGCCTAGCGGTTTCTGATTTATACCTGTTGGCTTTTGTAGATTATGTTTCATTTACTTTTGTTTTACTGTCTCTATTTTCTTTAAAGCTAAGTTGAATAATAATGTTGAAAGCAAGTCACCCTGTATGCTGTCTGAACCTTTTTCTGGCTTCAAAATCTTGTGTTATTCCACCGCGAAATATTACGTGGTTTGTTGTCCTCCTGATAGTTATCTTAGTCAAGTTTACTCCTTTTTGAATTATCTTCAACTCCTTTGTCTTCGTTGAGAATACAATGTCAATTATTAAATGGATAAAAGTAGGTTTTCAAATGTGAAGAATAATTATCATCTATTAGTTATTTTTAGATTGCTCATAGAGGGAGCTATATACAGTACGTTACAAATATCAATATTCAACATAGGTTTTTTTCTTCACTAATTGTATAGACATTTTTATATCACAATATTGCTTAGCCATTGTTTCTAAGTAAAATCTGTATAGTACTTGATACAGGTCGCTCAAGTCAACCACTTTTGAGAAATAGGCAGATTAGGTTGTCAATGTGATTTTTGAAAAAATCTCCTTCCGAGATTTCTTTAGATGTTTACGTTTCAGGGTACCTCGGTGATGAAGAACGTATTTTCTCAATTCCGTCTGTCTGTCTGTCTTTCAGTCTGTCTGTCTATCTGCCGGTTTGCCTGTTGGTGGTATAACTCAAAAAATTTTGGTTGAAGTAAGACAACAATTTTCATGCGGAATAGATGTCCACCTAGCTCGAAACCGAATATACTTTCTTTCAAATATATATATATAGGAGCAGCATCTTAAAAAGATGGGAAGGTGCAAGAGCCTGATCGATACTTCGGCAGAGTGTTGGAATGGAGTGGTTTTTGCCATGCACTCTTTGTGACGCCCGCTCCTTAAGGCATATTGATTTAGTCTTCGTTATCTGTTAAAACGGCGCTGTCAGTGTGAGGGCAGAAAATACCTAGAATGTGGCATTCCACATTTAAAGGTGATTTGTAAAAAACACACGCACATTTGGTACTCAGTTTCGAACTTGTGACCTTAAGCTCAGCAGTCCAACTCTGTACCATTACACCATCCTGCCCTGTAGTTACACGAGCGCTTAAAGGGTATTACTGGTATCTCGAATACAAATAAAAAAACACATACAAAAACGAGCAATCTCGTCCAAAAACTCTTCAGCTCTTTGCAATAATATTCCACACAAACTGGCACAGAAATCATCTCGATAGCTATCGTTCTCAAAATAGCGGGTTTGCATCCATTCGGCGAGACACCTTCACTAAACTGCATTTTACCACTTCACAAAAGTTATGCAGTTTCATGAGGCATTTCATATAATTTTGATTTGATGGCGATGTATTGAGCGGTTGCGGCAAAAATTACCCTCGACGAAAATGGGACTCAACAGGTACAGGCTAAACGTCGTAAAGTGAACGCGTCCTTTATAACATAGCCAAAAGCGAATGTAGTAAGTCCGCGAAGGTGAAGTAGTGGTATAAGCGTTTGACTAACAATCGGATTCCGCTGAAGCGCCAGTTCGAATTCCACCGGCTGTTTGGTTTTTTATTTGCAAATTTATGTAATACGCATTACTATGTGTATCTTTTTACAGTTTCAGTATTATTATCAACTTTAAGATATTTGTATATATGTTATACATAATTTTGAAGACTCTATCTAATATCTACATATAAAGACGAATTGTTTGATAAACTATCCAGTTGAATTTGTCGGAATCTTGTAATATGTACTGAACCCCAGTTTTTGGCATTCTTCGTAATGTTAGCAAATCTGCTGAATTTAGAGTTTTATTCCGCACAAGAAATCACCACATTAAAACCAATTGACATCCAAACAAGCAACCAATATGCAATTCTTGGTGTGCGGAAGTACGTGATAAATAGCCAAATATCAAGCGGTAGTTCCATTATGCTTTTGTTATACCGGGTGACAATGAGACTAGGGCCATGCTTATATCTTCTTTATTTATGAATCTATTTGGATAAAATTTTACACCACAATACTAGACATAATTTCTGATTGGTCGATAGATATAGTCAAAATGGCTGACTTCCTGTTTTACCGGAAATGATACCAACCTTGATTTTTTAAATGGAACACCCTGTATATTTTATGTTTTTCTGATTCTATGAGCCAAATTTCAATTTTTTTAAACAAAAAAATTATTTTCTTAGATTTTATTTTTTACCATAGAAGGCATTGATTTGGAAAAAATTGTTCAATTGACTCTAGCAACTCTTAATAATAGCTATTTTAAGAAACCTTTAATAAAAGAATATAATTTGCTAAACTCGTTTTTTAAGAAAAAGTCACTTTTTTTAAATGGCACCTACTAAGGGCCATTTTGCCATTAGATAGAAAATGTAATTACCAATCTAACGATATGCATTATGCTCTACTTTATCTTTATCTGCAACTGAAAATTAATAAAAAAATTTATTTTTTGTTTAAAAAAAATTGAAATTTGGCAAGACTATCATATGTAATTTGACTCGTAGATGTAGAAAAATATAAAATATACAGGGTGCTCCATTTAAAAAAAACACAGTATCATTTGCGGTAAAACCGGAAGTTAACCATTTTGACTATATCTATCAGCCAATCAGAAATTATGTCTAGTATCTTGGTATAAAATTTTATCCAAATCGATTTATAAATAAATAAGATATAAGCATGGCCATAGTCTCATTGTCACCCGGTATGTATAAAAATGTTGTCTAAATATTTTGTCCTTTGATATTTTCAAAATTATTGGTTTCAAAACTTCCACTTGGGAAGGAAATTCCGAGTACAACCCTTTACAGTTTTTTCATCAAGCAATAGTAGCTGGTATACCAAGGCACTTAAGTTTAGCTTTTTATCACGAATGTGGATTTAGTAAACCACATGATCATAATAATAATTAAACATTCCCTTAACTAACAACATTTTATTATGTTGTTTCTAGAATATACGGTTCACGTTTATACAGGGTTACTTATTATAAATTACCCACCCCTTATCATCGTTATTATTGCATATAGAATTTTTTTTTAAAATAAAAGTTGTGTGGTTATGACTGAATTTTGTTAAAATGCTATCAAAAGTACAGTAGCTTGCAGATTTCAGGGGATACAATATTTTTTTAAATGGTATACCCTGTATATCATTAAATTTTTAGAATATTTTTATGATATCAAAAATATACCATATGTTACCCCTACCTTATACCGTTTTTGAGTTATTAAACGTCGAATATCTTATTTTGAATATAACAAGTAAATATTTGGACTTTTTCTTCCTCACTATAAACCATTTTGATTATTTCATTAAAGAACTGTCACTTATCAAACATCTTATTTGTCATTTTCATAGCTTACTTTAATAATGTTAAGTTTTCGATATTTATAGTAACTAGTTTCACTAAGATATTCGACGCGTAATAACTCAAAAACGGTATAAGGTAGGGGTAACATATGGTATATTGTTGAAATCAAGAAAAAAAGTTCATTCCAAAAATTTAATAATATACATGTTATCCCATTTAAAAATATATTATTTTTTTGTAACCCCTGAAATCTGCACGCTACTGTACTTTTGATAGCATTTTCACAAAATTCATTCTAACCCACACAACTTTTATTAGAATTTTTTTTCTATAGCCAATAATAACGATGATAAGGGGTGGGTAATTTATAATGAATCACCCTGTACCATTACTTATGGAACACCCTGCACATGCTACTACGACTTGTAGGAGAGTGCCAAATTTTTAGAACGACAGCGGCTACTTGTAGTTTCCGAGGAGCACGAGCTGCACAGTGCGGCCGCCTTTGCATACGAGTTTGGAGTTTCTTGAACCTGCAGCGATCTACCGGTTATGAGCTTGATGGGAGGACGCAGTTACACGAACACATGTCAAGGAGTTTATAACCTGCGGTTAGCGTACCCTGCGCGAAATTAATTTAATGCACTCGGGGATCTAGAAATTGCAGTAACTGCAGTGACAGCGTATCATTATATATTATCCGTTTAATAAGATCCGCAACGAGTGCCGTCGCATAATCGGGCCCATTCGCACACTGACCCGTATGCAAAACGGCCGAACGAGACGAGATGGAGATGAGACGAGATGGTTGTGGTAATGACAGGGACGAAAGCGATCTGCATGTCTAGCGGTCGGTTGGCGTTCGTCGCCGATTCAACAGGTGTGGCATCGGGAAATTCTCGCTATTTTGCGGTTAGACAAATCGCTGTTTTTACTGACACCTTGTTTTGTCGATTTTTTGCGACACGCTCGTGCGCCGTCGGGCCCTTTCGCCCTCCGCGCTCGATTTGCCGCCGAATCGACAAATTAGCCAATTAGTGAAATGGTCGGCTCGGACAGCGGAATCGCTATAGGAATGTAATCCATGCGGGCTCGTAACTGTGGGGTGGTCAGTGGGAGGGGGGGGCCCTTTGCACTGATTTTTTTTTATGTTAAGTCCAACAATATCTGAAGCTATTAGCGATTTTGAATTTTTGATGCTGCTACAGCCGGGGCCCGTTTTGGTATCGCGGTGCTGCAAAGGACGCTAATAGGACAAAACCGAAAATTATTTGAGATTCATTTGGCATAGTGACCTTTAGCTTGAGCAGAATAATAAATAGCAATAATAAACTAACCAAATTAAATGAATCGCAAAACATACAATTACACTTGTCTGCTAAACTGAATATTCAATTTGCCCTGCAAAAATTGCAGCTCCATTATATCATGGGACGATGTAAACTAAGATTTTATCGGCTTGGTCATTTAAGGCTCACGTGGTACAAAATGGTGCACCGGACCTAGACGAGTGTAGACGGTGAGCTTGGGGAATTGGCGCGTAAACTAAGTTGCATCTGTGAATGAAAAAGGCTATCTAATAAAATGTTTGCACGTACAGTAGTGTTTATTAAAGTGTTGTACAGCATTTGTTCTTTGTTAATATAAATTAATTACACAATGTTAAAAAAAATGATATATGTACAAATACCTAGTTAATGATACAGTGTGAGCCTTAGTTGAGTAATAACACAACCACCAATAAACTTACAACTGTCGCTGTACAACACATTTTTGAACACGACTGTACGTCGCAAAATATGAATAGAGTAACATATTGAAAGATCCGCAGTTCCACAGCTCCTAAAGGAGTGACCGGCCACTGTTGCCAGTATCAAAACAATCACGAATTGAAAAATATTGTTACAAATCCCATTCAGCAACAAGACAAGTTTGTCAAAACTACAAAAGTTTTGCATGTAATTAATAAATTATAATACTCAAAAAACAACGTTAAAAACATAAATCACGGCCAATTTCCATCCAAAATTAATGTGAACGACTTATAGCTCTATAAGCTGACCATTGGCGGCTCGCTATAAAGAGCCAAGCAGCCATGGTTCTACCTAACATAACAAACCAGTCGTTCAGGAATTTCTTTATTCTGCAAGAAACATTTCTTTGTACCTATTAAATAAAGCACGAGTAATTCTATTTCTTGAATATGAACTGTGCGATAAGCGTATTGGTGCCAGATGGAAGCAGCTCCTCAGCTATTCGAAAGTTTATTGACTGCAGCGAGTGCAGAGCGGCAAGAAGTAGGTCAAAAGATGAACTGATTTTAAGATTCAATGGGAGCCGTCACAGCGAAGTCTCAGTCTCAAGCAGCCTCAGCCTGACCTGACTCCTGCGATAACGCCTCACTTTGTCAAATTTGGAGCATATGACAGAAGATCTGATGATTAGATGATCTATTTTATTATTTTCATAATATACTGGCAAATTGTCACACATTTTGAAATAATATTTCTTATTAGCCTGTAAAGTTTGGTATATTGCTTCACGGATGGTAGCTTTTGCCAGTCCATATGCAAACTATTTCAATCTCGGGATATTGGAATCTGTCTTTGTAGTATGTGAGAAGCTGGAAAATGCATTTTACGTTCGGTGGTTGGCTCTAAAACGAACTTTTTAATTACGGAAATAAATCAGAATTTGCCTAAATCTCCCAGCAGAAAAAATAATACAAGAGATTAAATTCACATGTGTATAGCAAATTCCATCATAAGTTAAAAAAAATAAAATGCCACTTTAGTATGTATGATCAATCCTAGCAATAAAAATGCGCCCCCTTCTGTACGAACATTTTAGCTACGGGCCTGAATTCATGTAGTTGATTTAAAAGAGCACATTAAATTCTGAAAAAAAATAGTTGAAACACCCCAATTCCCTAATACGCGTAGCATGCAGTAGGTATTGCGATAATTATTTAATACAAATCCCACAGGTTTTGTCTGACCAATTAACGGTTTTTCCGGTCGCCAAATGTTTACTAAATGCAGTGGGTTTTCGCATCAACGCCCTAAAATGTTATCGCATAATTAAATTAGTTTCGTGGCAGTTTTTCGCATAGCAACAAATCCATAATTAAGGAACTGTCTAAATTTAATCATGCTCTCATCAATATGGTATATTGAGATTAGCTTAAAATAAAAAAAATCAATTTAGGTACTATTTATACAATGAAAATGTGGAACCGAAATAACTGTATCATAACAATATGTTAGAAGGTGAGTAGGTAATCAACTTCCTAAATAATACACAAATATATAAAAAATATATAAATTTTCGCCCACTTCAAATTACGAGTTTGTTGTTGCATTTATAGTGGTGAGAAAAATAATTAGATGTTGTAGTCTACCTTGTTTAGAGCTGGGGCTACACATGGTTATTAAGGATTCAGACTGAGCGATAAAGGCAATTTAATAACGTTTGTATACAAATACCCTCTGAATTGAGCACTCAGTACAATAGCTTGCACTTAGAATAGAAACGCATAAAAATTAGCTGTAAATTATGCAAAGATTAATAAAAGGTTCTGCAAAATTTTACGGCTACAGAGTGCCTATTTTTCAACCTTAAGAATGGGAATCTCGGTTATCTTAGGAGATACGAGCAAAACTGGATATTCCAATGCTGAGTAATAGCAAAATTTAAGGCTTGTTCAAAATCGGTTTTTACCAAGATGTGCGAAAGTAGTATTTTTTAGTAGTAGGCAGAGATTATTTTATCACAAAACATATTAAAGCTTCAATTCGCACTTTGATTCTGTTTCAGACATACTTTAAAAATTGGTTTTCCAGAGCAAAATAAGTTCTTCTTGATGGTGCCATAGCCATCCTTGATGTGCATTTAAAATAAGAAAGTTAATGCCAATATCTCGAAAAGTACAGAAACAAATGAAAATCGGATAGTAATTCTTTTTAAAAAGTATCCCGATAATGCCAACATAGTTTGTTTCTAAGTAACCTAATAAGCGACCTGTAACGGCAAAACGAAAGTCTTAATATTTTTGCGCATAACTCAAAAACTAAGAGTGCTGGGTCTAGTTCCTTTTTTGAACGTTATTCGGTATTAAAATATGCAACTTTGTTCTACTTTAATCGACTTCGTGTCTCTTAAAGATTAGTAAAGTTAACACCCTGTTAGACTTTTTAAAACCCTAGAACAAAAATAAATGCCATGACTGAATCCCAGAGCAATTTTGATTTGAGAAAGTTATCTTTGTGGAAGTAAAGCACAAAAAAGCATTTTCTCTTCACGCACTAAGTTGAATAAAGCTTGCTTGTAAATAATCTCAAAAATTCAGAGCGTTAAGAAATAATATATTGAAAAAAAAATCGGTTGCTTGCCAGCGCTCAGTATGAGTTTCTCAGTAATGGTATAAGTACCTAGGGAACTTGAAGTAATTTTGAAAATGTTACATTCGTTTTAATTTATAATCTTTTGAAATCAGAGCTTTCGGCTGTTGTACAAGAGATTATGAAATTCTACAACTTATTAAAATTCCATTTGATCTGCATCACAATTTGCTGAGTTACAAATAACCAAATTTCTTTATATCTGGGGTACCGCAAGGTTCCATCTTAGAGCCTGTGCTGTGTTTACTTTAAGTAAACAATTTGTTGATCTAAATAATCGAAGGGAATTTCACATAGTTGACGGGTAACCGAACAATTTCAGTTAAAATGGGCGGAAAAATGGCTTTTGTCAAAGTTAATATTTTGAGAGAATGGAAACAGTGAAAATCAAATAAACAAAAAAAATAGTGAACACATTTTAAACCTATGTTTGAAGTCTCCTAAATTGGAGCTTTACTATCAGATAAATTAACTGAAAGTACAACGAATATGTACTTATAATACTAAATATATGAAATGGAAGCTCTTTATGAACACTTTGGTTAAACTTGATATATAGCACAATTACTTTATACCAGATTTTATTAAATATTCAGTGCCATTTGCAATTATCTAAAAACTGTGAAAAATCTAATCCACAATTTTTTAGTTGTAGCCTTAGGTTCTACATTGCAGGAAATAGTTGTTATGGGTTCTAGCTGAGCGGCGAAAGTAGTTTTGAGTTGTTCGCAGAGTTCACGCATCTCTTGCCCACACTTACACTAATAATCAAATCTAACTTAAATAAGGTTAGCGGGCTTTTAAGAAAAAACGCTTACCGAAAGAGCAGTCAAGCAAAGATGAGACGATACGATAATTTCAAGCAAACTGAGTCCGGGGCTATCATACCTGATAAATAATGCACAACATTACATGCCATGTTAAACCGGCAAAAGTACCAAGGCTTCATTAAACAGTTTACTATTTTCGAGTTTTTGTAAATAAACTTCCCATTAATTTTAATAGCAATATTATCACATAAAACAATTACTTATTATGCCGAATGGTTGTGTTTTAAAACCACGAACACAAGTACATTTCATTTAATAATAAGAAGGGTTCATATCTGTCTTACTGAATGGTCCCACGGTCACCCACACGCTCCGTTTAAACACACCCTTCTTATTTCAGTCCTACATTTGTAAATGCGGCATCCGCCGCGTGCTACAGCTAGTACACAAATATTACTTATAACCGCTAAATACGTCACGCATAGTATTTCAATTTAAAACTGCTGGAGGCACTATGCAGTTGACTTCTGTTAGTATAAGTTAATTCCAAATTATTGTTTAATTTAAAATCTTGAAAGTGTATTCTCACCTCGTGATTAAATCTGTGGGTAACTAAAGTTACTATTAACTGCCATGGTAATACTAAGCCTTTGTTTTATACACTCAGATTTTTTTAAAGTATAGCTCTCCGTGTTTGTTTTAAACATGACAGAATTATGATTAACTTTTAACATAAGGTAAAAATAAAAACCATCTGATTTTCAATCAAAATACGGCAAACCTGAAAATGTTAGGTTTCCTGCATTACAATAACTAAAATTATTTGAACAGCTAATTTTAACCGATGTACTGGTATTGTGAAACGTGATATTAGAGTTATGTACTCCCGGCAATTGTAATTTAATTATTGTACGTATAAACAGTCACCTTCCTGATAAGGAGCATCCAAGTAATGTGAGTAAATATTTGTTTAAGTTCCTTACCTGATTGTTTTATTTAATTATGTACATTGAGGCCTCAGTTTAATTTATGTATTTAACTAGACGGTTGAACATATTTAAATTGTAGTCTTACTGTGGAAGATTTACTAACTGTTTGTAAACAATATAGCAGCTGTGAAGTAGTCATTTGTTCTCTGAGAGGCGTCGAGTTTTTCTTAAAAGATAGAGAAGGCATTGGTTATGTTAGAAAAATATTACAGAATAGGTACAGTACCTACTGATAAAAAAACAAAAACCCCAATAATAAAATCACATTGACACGGAAATGTCAACTTGTCAACTCTGTTTAAAATTCAGCTCAGAATTATTAATGACGACCACAACAACGCTTCCCTTTAAACAGTTGGTGAAACCTTTAAAGGACAACGCAAGTATTAAAAGTTCAAATCGTTCTAAACTTCTTAATTTTTTAAATTACATAGCCATATGTTTTGCTATCCCTCCTATTCAGTATTTGCTGGAAGTGGATCGCTAGAAAAGCTACAGAGGATTGGGAACAATGGGTTACAACAGCTGGGAAAAATGTAAATCTTCACTACACTGACGATACACATTCAGAGGAAGAAGTTCCTTCATCACACTGAAATATTTATCTACCTTGGACTTCGTATTTCCAATAAGGGATAGTGTAAAGGCGAAATAAAAACGGTAGATTGCATTATTTGGATTGGCAAGAATATGGAAGGAACATCACATTGTGAGGTTTGCACCCGTGAAAAGTATATTTGAATATTAAAAAATATCTGAAAATTTGCAAGTTACAATACTTAGTTCTAAACATTAGACGGCCGTTCTTTACCGCATGTGCAATGCGCGTGTTCGCGTAGCTCTACTTTTCTTTCACCAGAAGATGGTCGAAGTGGAATGATACTTGAAGTCCAGCTTCGTCCGGCGAAACAAGCCAGCCAAGGCGACTGGAGTCCCACTTTATCTGGCAAAGCGAGCCAGCCGCAGCGGTCCCTAGAGCTAAAAGCTGCGATCAAAGATAACTTGAATCGAGGGCTCAACCAGAGGAGATTCCCAGCGCCCTAGAATTATCCCGACGACCTGAACGTGTATCTTGTCTAGCTTATATTCAGTGGCAAGCTTCTCCTTGTATCTTGTCTAGCCGATATTCGGTGGCAAGCATCCTCTGAACTCGTTCTGGGTCGCAGTCAGTTGATGAAGCGTAGAGAGTACTTCAAACTGAAAGTCACTGAGTAGCCGTCGAATTTCGATGTTTAATCATTCCGAATGCTAGGTGGAAACGTACGTTTAAAATTCATTCTAGGTGGTGGAGAGAATCCCCAAGTAGACAAACCGTAAGCCGCTGTAGCAAAAACATTCTCAAAATTTTTGCCTTGAACACCGACTAAAATTGCACGCCATTTTATGTTTACACAAATTTAGTAACAGCCTTAGGAACTTCAACCGTACTAACAGGTGGACCTGAGCACATCTGTGTTCAGTGGGTTGGCTCCAGTGGAAAGGAATGATTCAAACATGATCTTTATTTACACGTTTTTGGTTGTAAATGCTTAGTTTGTGGAATACATCTTGAGCTTACAAGTCTGTGACACGTAATAATTGTAAATAAGTAACTTATTTTTATTCCATCTAATTAATCAGGTGATGTCGAACCACGGCTACTGAGCTACACAGAACGAGAAATAGCTTCAACAATCTTGTTTCTTTGCAACACTAACAAGAAAACAACACAACGACTAGTCCAGGTGCTAGTTTTTATAATCGCCACTTCTGGCTCAAATGCTGCATGGAGATAAGAACATGCTTTCGAGAGATATCGTAGAATGTTACGGTTTTGAGTAGTTGTACAGAAATTGTAACTTATGTGACTTTTCAGTACATCCTGCAGTAGTAAACTTTGACGTTCAATTGCTGAGGTACATTGTTACGGATATAGTTATATAATAATAGAGGTCAAGAGTCCAAAATTTTGGGAATAATTTTTCAAATTAGATGGATAAGAAAGTAGATTGTGGGATGTATTTTTTGGACTCGGATGTCGAATTCACTCAATTGTCCATGTTAGGAATCCTAACTGTAACATAATAAACACTAGACTATATGGAAAATGGACGTTAGTAATTAATATTGTTTAATCTGAGCTTAATGTCTAACTCAATTGTACTTATGTAAGGACGAATTTAGGATAATACATGCTCTGGGAAATACATGCCGAAAGGTGTGACAGGTTTTTTCCAGTAAAAGAGCAGGACATGAATTGTAAAGATGATTGCTTTTACGTGCCACTTTGGGTGGGACCAATATTTTTTTCAGGGTTACATGACCTAAATAGCGACCTGCAAGTTTTCTTGTAAAAACGGAAAATTTGTTGATGGCAGATTTTACCTGACATCGGTAGCAAACAGATCGTTCCTGTGCCGTATAATTTGTAAATGAACATATTTTAAGCTACTGAAGTCTTTAATTTCTCAAGTAGAGCCTTAAATAGGTGTAACTAGTAGTCTGAGTCGAGCTGAAAGCCCCGACGTTAGACGTATCGCGACAGCCATACGGATTGAGTATACCATTTCGACAACTGAGCGAACTCTTTGCTTTTCAGCATTGCGGTCCTCTACCAATCAGTCCAAAAATTGTTGCTGTCTTTGACATTATTGGTGGCATGTCCATCCACTAATATTCTAGATTATAAGGAAATTTAAGTTTGTTTTGTTCAGCAGTTGACCTAATAGTTGAACGACAGATTGTTACGTACCTGTGTGGTAAAGCACTTGGTGTGCCATCTAATATTATTGATTTAGTCTAAATTTGTGGGAGGTTGAAAATTGATTTACCCGATGTAATACAGAATATATTTTGTGTAACTAAGTTTTTCTATAATTATGCGTTTTTTGTTTTGATAATCGCGTTGTTGAGTATCGGCTAAATCTGTGCGAGCGAGAGGTAGACAGAAATGAAGCGCAAGCACATAAATTGAGCAAGTTATTGTTAGCCCGCCGGTTCACTCTTCGGGCTGCATGTGAACCTGGAAGTAAAACTAATTAGACTTACACCTTCCCCCTGCTCAGGCGTTTGTTGAGTGCGCTTAGAATAATCTGCTCCGAAGATTGGACTCGCAGGCGGCTGCTCGCAAGCTCGGAGCGTCCCAGAAAAACTAATTGGGACTGCGCTCTTAATTAGCGTGCGTAGTGAGGGCGATAAATTAACATGAATATTTCAGGCGGGCAATTTCTTTTTATACGAACTATTGCGGTTGAAACGGAAATGAGATTCTCTTAATCAAGGTTTGAAAATATAATTTGATTATTAAAAATTTAAAGTCTCGAATGTTAATTAAATTGCGTACAGAAAGAAAGGCTAATGAAATGTCAGGGCTCGGGAGAGTGTGATTAATAGTAGGATCAGACCGGCGTTGGCGCGAGAGAGACGCCGAATGGGGTGTGAGGGCAGCGGGGTGCAAGAAATGTGATTAAACGTGCTGGCACCAAATTACAGCGAGGTCTCGAGTCGCCGCTGCTGCCAGTTGGCATGTGCCCGACTGGACATTGTCCGGCTACCGAGCCTAATTAATTGATTAATCAATCAGACGGCGATAATGAGGAGGCTACCGCATTGTTTGCTCATTTACCGCCTCCTATAGGATTACTGGTTTCGGCAGCGCTCGAAAACGATACCTGGATTACTCTTTCTATGGCTTTTGACGAGCAGCCACTTCTGCCAGCATTCTATTTTTACTTGTTAAATCCCTTTCAACTTGCCAACAGTCAAAGCCTCTCATATCCTAAATTTATTCAAAATCACTCATCCGGCGCGAAGGACCAAAGTCGCAAAATCGCTGTTTACAGAAATTTTCTAGGTTCAAGCATTTGTGTAGCCTTTATTGGGTAAAGTAACTTCTACTCGGTGCTACAGGTTCGACATGAGCAGCAAATGCGCTTTTAATGGGACAGTGTTCGCACAGTTCATGTACTTTTGGGTCCACATGTGCACTAATACTTAGAATTTACTTAACTGAAGATGGTGAGTCACTTTGCATCTAAAATACACAAACAATGGTCAAACAAAGAGCCACTCATAAGATGAAGAAAGGATACATCGCACTAGGAGGGAATTTTAAACGAAATAGGACTGCCCCTACACCAATGTTACTTAGTACTGCATAACACGTCATACGCCACCCATTGGAGCATTTATGCTCCAAAACCAATAGAAGGCGCTACACAAGCTTTTAATTTCAAGTCGTGATTACAGATTATTGGAGCTCTCAGTTTTCTCAAATTCTAAATTTCTGCAAATAGTACATCATTAAAATCCAGTATATTCACCTCAATGGATCAAAGTCTCAAAAGCAAGTGACTATAATTACCGTAACATATGATACCAGCTTAAGAGCCTACTTACTTATTTTATTAGTGATTCTTGCATTTTTCGAATTGAATTGGGAATATGGGAAGTGGGAATACATATGTTACAGAAAAAAAACCTTTTCAAGCGCAGAACAAGAAAAACAAATTTTACTAGATCGAATAACGGTGAAAAAAGTTCAAAATTATGTACAATATAGTAAAATCTTAATTTTTAATAATACTAAAACAGTAATAGGAAGTTCAATTGCAATCGAGGCGGCTTAATAACCGGTTGGCCAATCGGATGGTTTGTAAGATACAGGTTATCATTGTACTATGAAGGGCAAATTTTAGTAGCTTTATATGTAAAATAATAATTATTAGTAATTTATAACCTAACCAACAAAAACAGATATTAATTGTAAAAATGTCAAAAATGTCCAGTAAATGTGACAATTTAAAGTTAATAATTGATAGTATGTTGATTTTAGAACAGCATTATTTTTGTGTAAAAACAAATTAAGATAAAAAGTAGGCTTGGCATTTCATGCAACTAAAAACAAAACTGTAAACAAGACAATTGGGGGCAGCTTCATCAAGAGGTTGGTTGGGTTTTGCTAAGCTCCCTAATAAATAATATTTTATGTGCGATTAAATACTCAAGTTTACCAAAAAGTTGTGTTTTTATTGAGAGAGTGAGCTAAGGGTGATTTGTGAAAGTTTTCCTTTGTGTTAAGCTTTCGCTACAGGTAGAACGAGACATCAATTGGTCAAGTGCAGGCCAGAGTATTTTGAAGTGATTTTACGTCCAGCCAATTTCGTAAGTGCCTGCTGCCCAGGTGCATAAGTGAACAGTGTACGTGTGGTACACCAGAGCCCTATAGTAGGGCCAGGCTTCAGCGAAGGCCATCCAAAAGCGACCCAAGTTTTCAGCCGACATCGAGGTGGAAAACGAGAGCAGATTCGTGCCTTGCAGCGGGCCGGTAACTATATAACTATATAACTATATAAAAGGTTAGATTCTGCCAGCTAAAAGTGTCTTTATGTGATTCTGTTCGAACAGCGTCGGTTTGCGTTCAATTTCCGGTAGTGGCATCTCTAGAAGTGCTTTGTTTCGTGACGTGGCATATTTACTTTCAATTTTTCTCACATAGCAACAGAGGTCACTGCATGGACATAAATAATTTAAATAGAACACGGTGTTTGTTTACGAATTTTCGACACCAGGCGACCATCTTGGAATAGTCAAGGTTCCGTCAGGTAGAAATATCACGCTAGAAAATCCCGTCAGTTAAATAGCGGAGCATACAGAGTGCGCACAAATAATTGTTTAAACGAGTTTTAGATTATTATTATTAAAGTTGCAGTTTAATTTTGGATGTATCGACCTAACCCTGAGATAGTCATTAATTAATTAAATATTAGACTAAACACTTATTAGCCGGGCAAATTAAGATAGTGGTGAATATAACCCTGCAGATATAATAATAAAAAGTCATATAATTATATAAAATTCAATAGAAAGTTATTAAAAGCATACTGCTGTAAAGTAATTGGTACAGATTCAAGCCCTACAAAATAGATTTTTCTATTAAAAAATATTCACTGTGCTACTGAATATTAAAACTTGAACACTGGTCGATTCCAATCATTGTATGAAGCACTACAATGACCTTGACAATGACTACCTTGAAAACGGTAGAATCAAGAAAATCACTTAGATGTAGAAGTATTATAATGCTATGAGAGGTGTGTGTGTATCGCTGAGAGGTAATGTAGAGAAAGGGTTAAAAAAAATAGAAATATCGTACGCATTTATTTTTTCAATACAGCAACCACATTTGTTTAACAATAATTCGCCAACAAAGCAATACAGTCCAGTATTTTTCTCCCTTTTGTTTCCCGTAAGAATAAATCCAATAAGCACAACTCCTAGTCAGGAATCAGGGACCATAAATTCGATCATAGGGTGTGCACTCGAAGATATAGTTTTAAAAAAAAATGTACCCTATCTGGAATGACCTTGCGGATCTGAATGTGGAGGGCTCCATTCTTTTTGCGATTGCAAAAAAGCAGAAAAAAATATTTTCCGACATTTTTTTTATTACTAAAAATTGTCGAATTTTATGCGTACATTGCATTCACAAGCTTAGTTTTGAATATTTCTCAATTATTGTTACACCAATGGAAAGCTTATTCTTTCTGGATTCAGATGATGTCAAATTAATCACGAAATTATTTTTAACAAATGCTACAGAAGTTGTTTAAGCAAAGCGTACCGGGAACGCGCTATATAAACTTCGGCATCGAGGTATTTTCTAAACTATTACACATAAAGGCATACTTCCAGCGTATGAAATATGTCAAAAGGAATGGAAAAGTTTTTAGTGAAAGAATTAGCTTTATTGCTTTAATTTTCTAAAAGATACGATTTATTTTTGTACATCGCTCCGTTGTTTTCCGCTGCGTGTTTGGAGTTAGCCCAGGCAAAATAGATATCTACCTCAAAAAGAAAAATGTAGTCCTGAATGTTGGCACAAATGTTCCTTGGTACCTTCGGCGTAACCCTTTAAAAATCCCCGCCTCTAGGGTGCCGGCGTCATATCAAGGAGGCCTTGGCAGTAGTTTAAAGATACTTTTTGTTCAGGTAAAGTACCTTGTCTGTTTCGAACATGGCAAAACATCATTAAGAAAAGTTGTTCAAAATCTAGAATAATGGCGCCATGCAAAGTTTCAGAAACATGGGGTAATTTTTGTGAATCCCTTTTAATAAAAAACTTTAACTACTGCAGCATACACACGGTTTCCTAAAAATAGCCCAATATTTCTGAAATTTGCAGCTGGCTATAATTTTACATTCTGAAGAACTTTTTATAATAACATTTTTCTATAATATGAACGTATAAGATACTTTATAGTGATTCTTTCTAATAAACATGCGGTTACTCTTTCTTTCAAGGGGTCGCTTCTAGAACACTGAGGAACATTTCTACCAAAAATCAAGCCTACATTATTTTTTCTGAGGTTTCCCTTAAGATTTGTCTAATATGCCTGGGATATTTAATACACGTCGCGCTCAGCGACGCATTAAGAAATATAAACCTTAGCAACTAATATTGTTTTTGTGGTTTATAACGGTTATATAAGCAAAATGATGAAGCGATCGCTACCCTATATGAAAGGTAGGTGTAATAATTTTTATATTGGTCAATTTATACTCTATTTTTAGGGTGTAATGTGTGACCTTACCACCCTAAATCTATCGTAGGTTGAAATCTGCTTTTAATTTTGAATATTCCAGTCTGTACATAACTAGCGTTTGTGGCCCTCGGAGATAAAGAACTGCAAACATTACGTGACTATCCACAAAATGATATCAATGATCTGATTCCTTTTCTAAATTCGGCGCGATATTTTGTCAAAATATTGTATTGTCGGCCATCATTTACAGGAGATTTGAATAAATTACGGGCGCATTTGTTTCACACTTGTAAATCTGATATTAGAAATTTACTACCTACTGAGGATTCTTTTTACCAACACATTTTGAGAGCTGCTTTTCAAATGGAAAGGTGCCACTACAATAAATCCAGAAATACCCAATCCAATTAATTTTGGTTGGAACTTGAAGGATAATGTGCTTATCCCAAGCTTATAATAACTATAAGTGTTCTTCCCAATGTAATTTACGAAAATGTATTTTGTAAGTGTAAATTTTAAAAATGTTCTGGGAACTGTAGTTGTAACAAAGCTGGATTAAAATGTATAATAGGTTGCTATTGTGGTCTATGGATTAGCTTTTAATTTGCTTTAAAAATGCATGTCTTGTAAGGCAACGTATAACGGTTTACATGGCAAAGACTATCTTATTATGTTAATATTTCTTCTATTGAAAATTTTGAAATCATATTTTGTAACCTATTAGATTAGGCCTGTATGGAAAATAAAACTTAGTAATTATTATTATGAATATATAAACCAAAAAATTTAGCTTGCAATAGCAAGTGTATTATTTTTCAAGTAATAAAATAATCATAACATTTTTTTGTGAACTGGTAGTTTTTTAAGAAAGTTATAGCTTCGATTTTTCCATTTTTTTCTTGAATTTTCTTGTGCTTATAGCTGCTTATGAGGAAAGCACTGCATTATGTTTATGTGTTTATATTTTGGCCCTTAAGTTATAATAAATAGGTGAAGAACATGAAGTACTTACTTTTAATAGTTTTGTTTATGTTCGCAAGTAAATTAATCTTTAAGTTTCTGCTTTTTAGTAATTACAAATGACATCATTTACGTATAACCAATCAGCGCAATATAATTATGACTTATGAGTAAGTATAATACATATAAATTATTTGCAAGCACAGTATATTCGTATCGCCGTTCAAAGCAGTGATCGGCAAAGCGCGCCACGCGTGAAACTCAAAACACGCAACGGAAAATAGATCGTATTTTTTAGAACATCACAGCAATAAAGATAATTCTTTCACTAAAAACTTTTCCATTCCTTTTGACATAGTTCATACGCTGAAAGTATGCCTTTATGTGTAATAGTTTAGAAAATACCTCGATGCCGAAGTTTCTACAGCGCGTTCCCGGTACGCTTTGCTTAAACAGCTTCTGTAGCATTTGTTAAAAATAATTTCGTTATTAATTTGACATCATCTGAAACCAGAAAGAATAAGCTTTTCATTGGTGTAAAAATCATTGAGAAATATTCAAAACTAAGCTTGTGAATGCGATGTACGCATAAAATTTATAAATTTTTAGTAATAAAAAAAATGCCGGAAAATATTTTTTTCTGCTTTTTTGCAATCGCAAAAAGAATGGAGCCCTCCAAATTCAGATCCGCAAGGTTATTCCAGATAGTGTACATTTTTTTTTAAAACTATATCTTCGAGTGCACACCCCATCATTTTAGAAGCGTTTTTTGAGATGCCAGATTCCTGACTATCCTGGAACCTTCCTAATCGTTCAACACAAACACGATTCCTCACCGTTATTGTTGTGTTCGCCGACCTTGATGAACATTGATGAACAATATGATTTCCGCTTCGCTGATTTGGGAAATCTTGGCTGAGAACATTCCTCACAGCTGATGTGCTGAGTGACGGAGCTCCATCTTGCTAATGTCATATTTCGGCGTGTCAACTTAATATGACGTCTAATAAGAAGCTATTAAATTCTCTTCTATGCGTTTACGGTATCTTTGTAAGTTGTTTAATTAATCAGTGCCCGAGTGATTGAGTTGATGATTTTTTGAGTAAATACAGAATTAAAAGCAAAAAATTTGCTTTTAACCGTGAAACGCATACAGGAGAAGTTTATGTTTAAATGGCAAGCAACTTTCAATAGAGCAGAGTTTTGCAAGTTTGTATATTCTGCAGAATATCGGAAGCGCGAAAGTCACCTGAAACTTGTACAATAAATAGCCGATAGGTATTCGCAATGCACCGTCCCATTCTCATTAAAGAAGTGTTTATGGGACTGCCGTTAATCGAACTGTTTAGATTCCCTGAATTCTTTGGCTGCATCCGTGTTGTATAATTGTAGCAATTAGCTCCGGACTTCTGCATAAAAAATAAAATATCTTGGCAATGCAGAAGTTATATATAGCGCGGTACTATTTTAAGTTCTAAAATTGTTCGGTGCTAATCGATAGAGGAAATATTTGCGATACAGCTGTTAGAAGAACAAATATTTGACTTAGTTGCTGTAACTTTCTTAAAATTGTGCACCATTACGCGCCTTTATGGGGATTTATGAAAAAATATATATTGCAGTGATCCTTCTGAGGATATATGTATTGTTGGGCTTTCTATAATTACATATGACTCTAATTTTATAAAGTGCCGAGCTAATAATTGTTTAAAATTACCCTATCTACAGGGTTAGGTTGCTACATCCAAAATATTATTACTAACTTGGTATACTGAATGATTTAAAGTTCTAATAAACATTTATTTGTACGCACTCTGTATGTTGCGATTTCTCTAATGGGAATTTTCAGGCGCGGCAGCTCTAACTGATGGGAATGCCATTAATTTTAAGATGGTTTTCTGGTCTTTGACAGCGCATCAACAGTTTCGAATTTTAACTAAATTGTTAATGTCCACGCAATAAATGCTGTTGCCATACGATAATAATTGAACGTAAGTACACACGCCACGAAACAAAATACTTCTACCCACGCCACTACCGGAAGTATAACGCAAACCGGCGCCAATCGAACACAAACACAAAATCACACTTTTTAGATGGGAAATCTGACCTTCAGATAGCTTCTAGGATGATCTCGGGCGACTTGTGTCCTCGCTGGACGTACCACGATGCTCTAGATAGGATATAGTTGCCAGCCTGCTATTAGCTAGGCACAAATCTGGACTCGAAGCAACCTGTATCTAGGTAACCGTTTGGTTAAGTACATATGTTCATCTAGACTTTTTGTCTTCTTTTGGCATAAGGAATCTATCATTTCAGTTTGATTCACTAATTATAAATCACCCTGTATATAAGATATAAGGCTACTAAATGTGATCATAGCAGTATAAATACGTTTTATTTGATTAAACTTTGTTATCAAAATTATTCTCCATCCGCAAATTCTGTTTTTTAAGTAATTTTATATACTAGCTCAGTCAATAACTTTTTTATAACATGAAACTCGTACTTAGGTTCGAACATGCATTTTATATCTGTACTTAAGGTAAGTATTTTACACTAAATTTTACCCTTGCAATCTTAATACCCTAGATTTCTGCAAGTAACTTCATTGGCAAGATAAATGGGAAAAGGCTAACCTTACCTTCGCGAACGATGTCGACTTAGGGCCGGTTCTACAAGCCAAGGATAAAGTTGCCCGGGGAATATATACTCTAGAAACGATTGTTGTAACAAAGGAAACTATGACAATTATACCTCGAATAGCTTATTCTAGGTATATACTTGCATTGTAGAACTGGCCCTTAATCGCAAAAACCCCGAAACAACTTTGGGGAGTATGCCAAGAGAACTGGACAAAGCATCTTTGGAGTAGAATTCAGGAAGAACAAAAGCGATGTGTAGGAGAATCATTAAGCAGAAAAAATCGAGATTCGATATCAGAACAAGTGTATAGCTACGTTTATGTGGGAGATACGATAGTACTTGGGAAAGAAAAGTAAACTATAAATCTAGAAAAAAAGAATACTTTAATGGACAGCATAAACGGATCTGTTGGTTTGACGTTGTAGCGTGCGGTGATTAATGGCCTGAAAAGACCTGTCGTGGCAATAAACTAAAATGTGAAACTAAGTACAGGGCTCAATCAACTAAAAAGTGAAATTGGAGATGTGCTGGTCTGGTGAAAGAGTTCATAGATCTGTAATGTCAAATGTGATTTGTGTCGTCGAGTTGAAAAATCAAAACGAACTCTCTAAACATTCACGACGCAATTTCCAGCACAACCGAGGTTATGTCGTAAGTTCAGCAATATCGGCCAACAAACCCTTTATCTCAAATAACAATGAACCATAATAGGGAGAGTCAAGCCCGGTCGACAATACAGTCATAAAACGCTCGAAAAGGAAAAGTTCTTTTCGACCAACGATTTCAACCTCTTGTGCTACAATAGAGCTGGACAATCCTATTGTACTCAATAGAAGAAGGAATGTCCCTTCCATTCAGGCGCCCGATATATATAGGCAGTAGCTTAGTTTTTGAGACCACTTAAGACTCATCACTTATCACTTGTACCTTTACTTTGACTTAATATCACGTTTTCGGCATATACCGACTTGTTTCATTTTGGAGCAAAGTCGAGACTGAGGTCAGATTCCAAAGTCTTTTATTAATAATTAATTTGGTATCGAAAACCAGGCTACTCAAATTCGTATTTGTATTTTAAATTAATATTATCGAATTTGTATATGTTGTATTTTGTTCGTGTGTTCTAAAGAAATAAAAGGAATGTTATTGTTTTTCACAAACGGTTGCATTTTACTGAACTTAATTCCGCAGTAATAAACAACGCAATGATTCCAGTGGCGCAACCAAAAAATTGGTAACGTGCTACTAAAGTAACCAAAACGTGGATCCGAGAAGTGTAAAAATAGAGATAAATGGCGAAGACTGAGAGACCCATGTAAACAAATGAACCAGAAATGGTTGACTAGAGAAAAATTATAATGGTTCTATAACATTTTGGAATTATTCGCACTTTTAAACGTATTAACGAGAGTGCTCTGTATATTATCACTGTGATTCAGGAATTGTCTTATGGTGTAGCATTTCTTTTCTAGCTAGATCCTAAGCATAATGGGGTGGGTTGTCCGGAAGCGCCACTGCTTCGAAATGGTACAAACCAGAAGACCTACAGCTGTTGGTGTAAATCCCTAAACCACATAAGGCTTATAAATGAAAAGCGGAAATCGTTGTAACTTAATGTTATTTACACTACATATATTCAACTATAACGATTCAACCTAACGATTGTCTAAACGAAAATGTTCAAAAGGAAAAAGAGAAAAAACGAATGCTTACACTCATTTATATTTGAATGAATAGAATTTGCAAGTGATATAAACCTACAGTTAATTATATTTTATAGCATTTTTAGTAGTGTCTGGTTTGTGAGAAAAGTAAAATAAATAACCAACAATTAGCTCAGGCTATTTCCTATACCATGCTCTTCGATAGCACACCTTTCAACAGCTAGTGATTTACGAAGCGATAGCGAGGCATGAAAGCTAAAATTCTCATCTGAGGTTCGTTACTCTATTAAACCGAGTTCGCGCAATAGGCCTATGGCGTCAAATTTATTATACAATTTAATTGATATAGTAAACGCCGGGAAACAAAAATCTAAATCTCCACTACTACAGGATAACCTATAAAATTACTGTTAAGCGAAAGACAAATGTGAAATCTCATGCAACAATTTACGTGAATATGATTCTAAATAGTAAGTAAGTTAATCTTATAGCTAAAAACCCGCAATGATGCATTAGTTTCAGGATCTGGGGGTGTCCAACAAATGCTGTGGAGGAGCTGTTAAGAGAGCAAAAACGGATTGTGTTGGCCTTTCTCCAGGTGTGAATGTGAATTCGCACGAGGGGAAAGCGCATTGAACAGCCTCAGAACCACTTGCATAACTGTACTTATAAGTGGTCCAGGTAGTGGCAATAGACCACAGAGAAAAAAGCAGGGTAAAAAAGGCCTAAAATAATCACCAAGCCGTCAAGCAACGTGCAGCGGCGAACCCAAATTTACGTACAGAGGTTGTAAGCGGGACACAGATAAATATTCCTTCGAAAATTATGTCTAATTCAGGCATAGTTGCTGAATTAAACTTTTCAACAATATCGAAGGATTTGCATCCACATCTAGTGAGGCTTTGGAAAATACACCACACAGCAGCAGAATCAATTTCCTAAAATGAGCAGTGGCAATCGCTGCCTCAATGTACTGGCAATCTTTCAAAATCCCCAAAATTCCACCAGTTCTAAAAATTTTCAAAATTTGGAAAAGGAGCTTTAGGCAACCGCATCTACAGCAACGAAGAAGCGGCTGACAACTTAAGATGCTCCAAGGGAGTAAAACCCTTGTTTCGTGTTTTAACCCTTAGTTCGACTAAAATTAGCTCGAAACGGTGCCAAGTGCAAGTATGGAACTCAAGCGTATTACAAAACTGTAAAAATTAACTTCCCATTATGCAAACATTTTGTCAATGAAATTAATGAAAAAACGTGGGATAACAAAGAAAGTTGTTTGTGTGGTCAACGTATGGATAGATGATAACGGCGATATTCCTTTGTTTTCAGGGTTATTTCATTTCATTATGTAGGTAACGAAAACGTCGAGCTGGTACCAGTGCAGTATTATCTGAATCGGGACCTATTTATGCTTCTTAGATAGAAAGAGCTATGCAAAACAGGAATTTCCGATTAGAAATGATACCGTTAATTCTGCAAGTCAATAGGGGTAGTATATGCAATAATTGCAACGAGAACTGAATGCAGTTGTCCATAATTGATTATCGGGGACGATTTAAATACGTGCCATAACCAGCGATGTCGTCGGATCGAGCAGATTAGACGTCCCGGCATCGGAGAGGAAAATACAGATCACAAAGCGAGATTATTTAACCAGCGAATAACAATCGCAGATTTAATTAAACTAGAGTACCTACGCAGACGTGTAATTGGCAAGCGCCACCGGCAGTTAGTCGATGACTACCAGAAGTTCCCAAACAAAAATGAGGGCCACAATGGTGGCCGCAATAACTACACAGGGCCTTATTAGGAAACTTCGATATTACATCAAGAAGGTTATAATACATTGGTAAAGTTTGACATGTTGACGGATGGGCTTGCGGGTGCACGTGTGTGGCGATCGGCAGCCATTCCGGATATCGGTCCCCGGAGCCGAATTAGGAGGTATCGGTAAACAAGTTCGCGAACTGCCGCATAAAGCTGCAAAAACAAAAGGACTTTTTCAATAAAGCGCCGAAAGAAAATTAAACGAGTAAATCTCGAGGCCTTGCATGTAAGTGGGAACGCCGTAATGAAAAAGCGCCGTGGCTTTAGTGAGCCGAGCTAATTTAATTTTACTTAACCCACCTCGCGCCTTACCTGAGACGGTTCCTATAACCGCAGATCAAATAAATTGCCCTCAAACGCCGCCTGATCCCAATATCTTTCAATCAGCTCGCTGCATTTAGCGCTTTTGCGGACAAGTGGGCGCTGCTGCCGCACGAGCGGCCTTTGTAATAAGAAACGTGCAGTTGTTTTCGAAACTTACTGCGATTTTAATTATGGAAATTGTAAAGCGATTAAAAGTTCGATTAAACGAAAAAGCAGGAGTACTTTCATTTATTTTTAATTAAGTTTCCGTTCACACCCTTTTTCCAATATTTAACTCAAGAAACCAATTTATCTGAAGTTCTACGTCTGATATGATTCTTAGCTATGGCACAGAATCATTTTCTTATACTCCTCGACTCTGTTTCATCACAAGTAACTAGTCCTTCAACTGACATCAAGTCAGTCAGTCACTTTGCACAAGGAATAGCTTTAGAAATTTAAATAATTCTGATAAATTAATCCCGCCGTCATATATATGCAACTAGGCATGGGCGATTCGGTTCTTCACAATTAGACAATCGATTCAGTGAGAGAATCGACGTATACATTAATCGATGTATCGATCCGCGTCATGAATCGATTTAAATAAATTCGATTCGGTTTTATTCGATTCGATTATATTTTCTGATCGATTTCACTATATCTGATTCTATTAATCGATTCCGATCATATTGCTCAAACGGATGAATAAAACCAATTTTCATTTTTTCGCCTGAGAGTGTATTCAACTGTAATTAAATGTATGAGAAAAAATTGAAGTTGACATTAATTCTGTTGAAAATTTTTGTATAAATAATACAGTTGATTTCGGAGGCTTTCACGTCCATTGTCATTAAGTAACAAACGACTTCCGGGATTGGACCGTGTCATTATTGAGGTCAAAGAACTTAACGTTTCACCCATTTTTGTAAGGGGCTTCATCAGGAGGCAAAGCAAAAAAGAACCGCAACTCAACGTGTAAACCACGCCAGAGGCGAAAGTCTTCTAACGATCGGAAGGAGAAAGGCGAGAATTTATAGGCAAATGCCGTCGCGGTTCAGGAATTAGGAGTTAACACTTTACTTATCGAAATATTAAAAAGATAATTTATTATTATCATGATTTTGTTTCGATATCGAAATAAATATGTAATGATTGAAAAACGGAATAAATGTGCAAAACTAGATATTTTTAAATTCACAATCAAACTCTCTATTCGAGTAATGGAAAATATACAGGGTGTTTTATTTAATTTTTTTAAGTTATTTGCAACTTCTGGTTAAACCGGAAGTCATATTACAATTTGAATACCTCAATTTTACTCAGAATAACGTTGCGTATATGCAAGTTATTTGCAACTTCTGGTTTTACCGGAAGTCATATTACAATTTGAATACCTCAATTTTACTCAGAATAACGTTACGTATATGCTAAATTTGATAGGAATATCTTCAAGAGTATAGAAGATATCTAGGTGTTTCCATACTTCGTATATGCTAAATTTGATAGGAATATATTCAAGAGTATAGAAGATATCTAGGTGTTTCCTTACTTTTCCCTATCACTGTATATTAAAATCTCAAGCCTATAACTCGAAGAATAAGCTTCAAGAGAATTAAATTCGACTCGATGTTAATTAAATTCGATTATATGTTTGGATTTACTTGATTCGAATTATTGAAATTCGATTCAATGTTCGATTCAATCGGATTTTATTCAATTTATTTAATCGATTTCGATTCTAATTAAGTAAAATCGATTTTTTATATTTTCCCCAACTGTAAATAAATACCTGAGAAAAATTTACATTGAACATTAATCCTGTTAAAATTTGTGTGTAAATATACAGAGTGCGTGAGTATATATCCAAGAGACTATAACTCGAAGATCACTGTTAAGAGAACTAAATTCGATTGGATTTGATTAAATTTTCGGTTCACTTTGATTAAATAAGTTCAATTCGATTCGACTTTATTTGATTAGATGAATCGATTGTAGTTGAACATTAATCCTATTGAAACTTTGAGCGTAAATATAAAAGGTGGGTCAGTATATACTCCCGAGCCTATTACTGGAAATATGTATCGGGTTCGATTGGATTTTATTCGATTCAATTCAGGGATTTCGATTCTACTGCCCCGAATCGAAAAAAATCGATGTTCGATCTTTTTCCTGAAACTGTATCTAATTGTAAATAAATAGATGAGAGGCAATTGAAGTTGGACAATTGAAAATTTCAGTGTAACTATACAGGGTGGGCCAGTCCATACCCGAAGAATGTCAGTGTAAATAAATACACAAGAAACAATTGGAGTTGGGCCTTCATCTAGTTTAAAAATGTTAGTGAAAATATACTAGGTGGGTCAGCATATACTCCCGAGCCGATACGTCGAAGAATGTAAGTGTTAAGAGAATTAAATTCGATTCGATTTTATCCGATTCAATTACATTCAATTCAATTCTATTGGATTCGATCTGAATTTATTTGATCCGATTAGTCGATTTCGATTCTACTGCCCCGAACAATTGGAGTTGGACATTAATCCTGTTGAAAATTTGAGTGTAAATATACAGGGTGTGCCAGTATATACTCGCGAGACTATAACTATATCAGTAATAAAAGTTCTAAATTCGATTCAATTCTATTGCAGGCAATTCTACTTCATTCGATTAATCTATTTCGATTTACTGCCCCGAATCGCATTGAATCGAATACAATTGATTTTAGGTTTTTTGCCCCTGTAAATACTGTCATACTGTAAATAAATACATGAGAATTAATTGAAGTTGGATATTAATCCTGTAAAAACATTGAGTGTACATATGCAGGGGTGGGTCAGTATATACTCCCGAGCCTATAAATCTAAGAGTATGAATGTTAAGAAGATTACATTCGATTCGATTTAATTAGCCTCGATTATATGTTTAATTCGATTTGATTTTATTTTATTAAATACACTTGAATTCGATTTCGATTTACTGCTCCCAATAACCGATTTTCGATCTTTTGCCTGAAGCTGTAATTAACTGTTAAGAAAAACATGAGAAACAATTTAAGTTACACATTAACCCTGTTTTCAAAAATTTGAGTGAAAACATACAGGGTGAGCCAGTATATACCCGCGAGAAAATACAATTACTCTATACACTAATGAAAAAAATATATACTCAACAATTTAAAAAAACCTCTCACATCGCTGCTTTGCCATTTTAGAATTTAATACCAAATATTTTTTATAATGTTATAGAGCTCAGTGATACACAAAATCAATACAAAAAATGTGTTAACGCTTACACTGTTCAAACTACCGGCCGAAAGTATGTACTGTACCCAGTACAAGGTTTGTTTCCTGTGGCTTTTCTCACGGGTTTTCAAGCAAGTTTAACGCTATTTTTTACAATATGTAGCACTGTACGCCCGCAAACCCGGATGCATTCCACAAAATTGCGCTTCCACCACAAGCCAAGAAATTATTATTCCTGAACAAATAAAGAGTTTTGTAAAACGAGGTATTGACCCTCTCACCCTTCCGATTAATATAAATATTAAATCAAACTTGAAACATGGTTTTGTTATCTGCGTATTCTAAATCAAACTGATGCAAAATATCTGAATTTTCCTAAAATTTATGAAACAATAGCTGTTGGTTAGAACCAGTTCATATTGGCTGTTTTTGAATATCGAATTGGTAGCACTAGATTTTGTTGTTACATTAAACAACTGTTGATTGTAAACACCAAATAACAACTTTTAGGAACGGACTTTATAGTTGTACCTTTGGAGCTCATGGAATAAAAGCTTAAGCTATAAATACCTAAACTCAGTTACATCTGACGAAAAAAATCAATATTAACCAATATCAGCAAGACAATTTCAATAATGCCAACGAGCATCTATTAAGTACATAATTTACATGTTCCTTTAAATCAGAAATAGGCAGAGGCACAGAGTGTTAGAATTTCTAGGCTCTTGAGAAATGTGGGGTTCGTAAAACCACGAGACAAATTGAGAATGGCGCCAGTTGTATCTACGTAGTATGCTAGCAAACAGTAAAGGGAGATTTAAAATTACATATGTACACTACGAGGATATAATGAGAAATAGTAGACTTTGAACCAAACAAATCTTGTATACTTTGATAAATATCTTTCATATCTGTTAAATATGCGCTAAAATTTTTTGTGGATTTGGACCAAAACGAGTAAAGTACCTTCATATGAAGAGATTGAAATATAGATATATTCATCAAGATGAGAGGTAGGTTGCTATGTTTGAAAACCATAAATTTGAAAAGCCGGTAAGAAACCTCGTGCCCCAGTTCTGTGTTCATTTCTGAAAATGTGGAGGCTGCAGAGATTGGATACTGATACCTCGGGTGCAAGACAATACGTCGTCTCACAAGTTCAGCGTTGTTCTCCAAAAATTCACGAACAAAGCATATCAACATGAAAGGAAGGTATGTTAAATAAAAAAAGATATCGTAATTTATCAGTAAGCTATTGTGTCCCGAACTATTAATAATGCCCGGAAACTATGATACATCGACTACAAGACGGAGAAGAATATTTAGAGAAATCTAATACATCTGACCAAGTGGTAGTAGAAAACTACAATGTAACTGTATGATGAATATCCTGCTGCAAAGGAATCATAAACTGCAAACTATTTATCAAGGGTATTCTCTTGGAAATATTTGGAAGGGTAGAACTACGCAGGGGGTTAGCATTTGATAAGTGCAGCCTTCGACGTATTCCAGATGGAAGTGCTTTCCAAGAGCAAGGTGTTTCCTAGTGCAGCGGTAAAGGATTAAATCTGACATAGGAATACGTGTTAGCCTGGTATGTTTACCGTGCAGTAGGTTCAGCGTGTTTGCGTTTGCCGGTGGATGTCTGGAGCTTACTCGATTCAAAGTAGGAACGGGCACCCGGACATTCCATTAACTTCATCGGATTTCAGCGCCGGCTGCCAAGATTCGCAAAAATGGCACTTTAACATTTTACTTGTTCCGTCCTTCTCCGACGCTGCAGCGCTCGTTCTTTCACTCGCAGGAAATTTAAGAGTCGATTATCATTTTAACTGCTCCTTCACTTAAAAGGCACTCAGAAGTTCTTTTGTTGAAATCCGCAGAGAAGAAAAACATGCAAAGAGTGCACGGCGAGCGATTCCGATGCGATGGGGAGGTATTGCTCTTCCGAGGCCACTAGCATTTATTTACAGCGGTTGCCAGAATAATACATACCAATCGAACCATTCTCGAGATGAGTTTTCCAGATCATCAAATTATGCAGCTCAAAACGCTAATGCCCAGCGGCGGATTAAGAGCATTGCGGCCCGGAGGAACGATTTCAGCGCGTTCCGACAAACCATATCGTGAATTGTGAGAAGAGAATAAGTTGATTTACTTCGCTTTTCCATTCGGTACATAAACGCCTTTCGCGAATTAATATTTATTTCGAAAACTTCTGCTTTCTCATCTGATAATATCCTTCCACTGCTCATCAACTAATGAATTCTGTATTGTGTATTTCTGCATTAAAAATTATTTCTAAGTATTGAATCTATGAAACTACTACAACACAATGTAATACACTACCATTTTTTTCTCATTCTCATCAATATCTTACTCTGCAAAATAATTTCAAATTCCTTTGTATGACACTACGCATTTTCGTCAAAATAAAAAGCTGCCCTTGTAGCTCTCACAAAAATATAGAATTTTGATAGAAACTGAGGAAGTTTTATTGACTTAGGTAGGTAAGCCTACGTCAGCTGTGGTTAATTTAGGTCGGATTAGGTAGAGACTACTGCTACTGGTGTCTGCCGCTACAGTCGAAGCCATAGGTAAATATGTAGCTTACGGGAGAAAGTTCGACTCCCGGCCCGGGTGTTCCGGTTTCGCTTAGTTTAAGGTTCTATGTGACGCCCGCACCCCCTGAAGTAATGCGAAAACGGTTCCAGGGGGCAATGGTAGAAATTAGGCGCAAAAAGGGTCAGATCAGGTAGATCCCATACAACGAGCGATGGGCAAAATTGTAGAAAATCGAGGACGTCTATAAGGGAATGAAAGTTTTGTCCCTAATCACGATAGATATAAAGAATATCTTCTACTCTGATTGACGGGCAGAAGTACTTAAAGAAATGAAGAGAACTAAAACTCGTATAGAAGGTTATCTAAAGGCGTTGAAAGCTAATACCATAGAGAAAATGGTGTGCGGAGTTCCTCAAGGGTCCATACTTGGCCCCCTGCATTCAAACGTTTACTACGATATGATCATCTTAAAAAACGCTCTACTACGCAGATAGCACAGCAACCACCGTGGCACTCAAACTGGTAGAGCTGCTGATGACCAATGCTTGAACGACTCTAAAATAAGTGGTGTAGGTAGGCGAAGAAACAATAAACAACAAGGCTCGATACGATACACAGAGAAATATTCAGTCACAATACCAGGAGAGTATAGAACCAGTGTCCATCGATGCTGTTTTGCCACTTCTGGTTTATTACATATCGATATAATGGTAGAAGGAGTAGTCAAAACCTATATGGACGAAATTGAAAGAAAATAAACTGTTACATACGAAATGCAGGAAAGATGGTGCAAGTAATGGATTGAAGAAATCCGGAAAGCACAATGGATGAAAAAAATAATCCAGGATTTGAAAACTTGACTGAACATAAAGTATAGAATGGTGAATTACTTCACAACATAATTCTTAGCGCACGTGGTTGCTTTAAATATTACTTAAAGCGATTCCAGAAAAGAGATTAACGAATGTGACTACTGCGGTGACACGAATTCCGCTGAACATATGTGCTTGTATGTTCGCGATGGGAAAACATCGAAAGATAGCTGGAAGTCGAAATGCGTGATCGATTGGACAGAAACAATCTTATGGACAACATGCTTACCAGCGACAAGGAGAGGACGAACAGATAGCTGATGACGAGCAAATACTCGTGGTAAAAGATCTTTTCTCAAACTACCCCAAGTATTAAAATTGATACTGTTGTTCACAGACTGAAAGAGTTCCATCGTTGGGCTTGGAAACCGTAACAAGAGAATGCAACATGACCGATACGCATAATTGACATCAAATCAGGTTAGCTATTCCGACTATATCGTGAAAAAAAAACCTTCGTCTCTCTATAAAAAGCAGCAAGTACTATAGGGTAGAGGCAAATGAAGCAAAAACCAAATTTATGTATATAAACTGAAAGGAACAAACAGGACAATATCTTATTACTACTATGGATTCTATACAAGTATGAGCACCTACCGTCTATATCGTACGATAAAAACCAACATATGGCACAGGTTCTAACCACGAGCTTTACGAACTCTATGAACATGGCGGTGGTGCGAAATCCATTAAAATTTAATGTTTGAGATCATTTGACATGCTGACATGGTTGATCAGCTCAAAAATAACCTATAACAAACTTGAAGAGAGAAGAACAGTAAGGTAACAACGAAAGAAATATCTAGACGCACTAAAGAAGGACATCAAAATCATAAGCGGAAATAACTGGAGGGCAAAAGCTAGCAACCGAAGATACTCAAGATGAATTAAAGTTGGTCAACGCCTGAAATTGGCTGTAGCACAATTTGGTTAAGATGATAACAGTTTAGAAACAGACACACCGCCTAGAAAAAGCCTAGTAGAAGAGATAAAGAAACCTTGATACCGAATTTTGATTCGTCAGCTAATTTTCTCAAAATCAAGTAACTACGTGGATACAATTGCCGGCCAGAGTTCCTCAGTGAAGACTGGTGCAGTTCTTTATAACTATTAAAATTCATTAAAAAGCAAACACGACCGCCAACGAATCTTTGAGTTACGACAAGTGTTCCATTTATCACAAGGAATCCGTAAACTCAAAGTCTGAAAGAAAGCCCAGAAATCCAGGTAGCAATAAAATAAACAAGACGATGTACTAATATCAATGTATAATAATCAGAGAAAAATAGCATAAAGACCAATATAGGGTACAGGTGAATATTCTATAAATATAGACAAAAATAAGGTGCACCTCAAAACACATAAACTCGACTAAACTTGCGAGTAAGTTACCATTTACAACATTTTAAAATGTAAAAATACAAACTACGTTAAGTACAACCAACAACAGATTAAAAGTGTAACGGAGACTAAACTAGGTTCCCAGGATGAAAATCAGTGAATGTACTAGTTTGCCCGTTTAAGTGGGCCCTGAGAGAATCCAGGTAGGATGTGCAACAAGGCAGATAAGAAAGTACTCGAGGCACCAGATCACTATACACGGCATTCAAATGGTGTTAAAAAAATAGGAAACAATAGTTATGTAAATCTCTTTCGTTGGCCTCCCAGGACCACTCGGGTGGCACACGTATAGCCAGTGCAGAAGTACAAAAGTCAAACCGGGACAAATATAGAGGGTTCGATCTAGGAATGTTGCATCCAGGCAGCAAATGGGTCAAGGTCGCCAGCTGCACGTAAAAGTGCGAATTTCACATTAATAGCAAGTGTATTTGGGGCTAGTAACTTGCAGCTATAACGAAAGCTCAAAATATAATTCAAAATGTCTAAGAACGCAGTACGACAGAAGCTTCAATAGACTTACCCCAATATTTGGCCACGTGCAAATAAATTCCAACAACTTGCAACCAAAATCCGTCAAGGATTGAAGTGAGAAGAACTTATCTTTATAAATCACCAGAGCAGCATGAAACCGCTACATAAGCGAGGGCGAATCCCCGCAAAATTACACCAAAAAGCTCGCAGAACTCTGAGCGATCCAAAAAGGAGGCTTCACTGATTGCAATCATCGCACACAAGGCACATCGTCTAGCGTAGCGACAAAATCTATCAAGACGAAGGAAAAGGACGCGCGAAGTTCAAAATATACGCCATAGAACCCAAAATTAACTAGAGCGCGCTCAATAACCTGCAAACTTATATAGATGCATTCGCACCGTAACAATGTATTGCCCAAATGAAAAACAAACGAGCACCAGGTGTAGATTGAATAATTTGAGAACTATTGAAAGATAGCTGAAATGTGAAAATGTGAGCCAAATAGGAAATGCTTATATATCTCCCATAATCTTGAAGCGATTCCTATGAAATTTAATATACGTATATAGTATTTGTTATGCTAAGTAAAATAGAAGTATCACTATTGCAATATGACTTCTGGTTTAACCGGAGGATGCACATTAGAAAATTTTTAAAAGGAACACCCTATATAGTTTTCAGTGTTCGGATAGATAATTTTATTGCGATTTCAAAACATAGTTTTATATTTAGCTTTTCTATCAAAATATTAGAAAAGGAAATGATTAACTACTTTCATGCTATTTTTTGGGTACTTCGCCACACTGCAAAATGAAAAATATTAGAACATGAAAAATGCGGAACGCTTCACGCAAAATTGTCAAGCGTTTCACATTTTGCGAATTCTAATATTTTTTATTTTGTAGTGTAGCGAAATATCCACAAAATAGCAATATTGTTGAAGTGCCACAAGGAAGTGTCAGAGATTATATTAACTACTCTGCCTTAAAAAAGTAAATCGTGAGAATAACAATGAAATTAATGAGTCAGAGCAATTTTAAATGTAAACTATATAGTTGCAGAAACTTTAATTTGCATTATTTGACAGATACAAAATTTCTTTATCATAATTTTGTTTTTGTTTTGCAAGGCTATTGCGATGGAAAAATGTAATCGATATTAAAACATGTATTGATGGAAAAGCTCAATAAATGTACAAAACTAGATATTTTTGAATTTACAATCAAATGCTTTATTCGAATAATGAAAAATATACGAGGTGGTTCATTTACAAATTTTAAGTTATGTTGCGACTTGCGGTTAAACCGGAAGTAATATTACAATTTGGATACCTCCATTTTACTCGGAATAACGAATACTACTTAGATACTAAATTTAATAGAAATCTCTTCAATAATATAGGAGATATAATATAGGTAATCCCATACTTTTGCCCACCACTGTATATACTTAGGACAGCTGTTTAGGCTCGGGATAGAAAACTAAACGGCGGAAATGGACAGAAGAGTGAGATTGACTTATATACCTACTGAGAAATAAAGCCATTGCCCAATATCTTAAAGTTAGTGTTTTCATCCATGTATTCTACGTACTACATGTCATGACCAATGCAACATAAACATGGCTATTACAGCGTAATACGGATAAATTAATAAAAATACAAAAGACTTTAGAACGAGTTATGTTATATATAACACTGAAAGATCGAAACATAATCTAAGTATTCGGCACAATGCAAGACAACAAGATGGTAGGTGGAGACCTTGGTTGGGACGAAGAGAAAGAGAAAGGTCCAAATTAAATAAAAAATAAACAGAGGATCATCTACATACATAAAATGATTAAAATAAACAAGGAAATTACAATTAGAGATCTGTCAACAGACACAGACAAAATTATCCACAAGCTATAAGTTATGCAATGGAAATTGGAATATTGAATAACACCCAAAAAAATCAAATATCAATAACGTGCATACGACGAAAAATGAAGGTAAAGGACATAGCTGAAATAATAGCAAATGCAAAACAGCGGGGAGCAGGTCGTATCGCGAGAATTAAAATACAGAGGTGGACGAAGAGAACTACAGCATGAAGACCATGAGAGGAATAATAATAATAAAAGGTGTGATAACTGCATAAGAAGAGTCGCAACTAGAAGATGGATTATAATTATCCAAGACAGGAACGAATGGAAAAAAGTAGGGCAGGCATGTGCCCAAAAATGATATCAGCACTCGCAATTGCTCTGCTGCCGATCAGATAACCAAATAAATTGTCACATTTGAAGGACTAATTTTGACAATCCCGAAAAGAAAACAAAAGTACTTAGAACAAACGTAAAACTAAGCTAGCCTAGAGTCCTAGCCGAAACATTTAGAAATAACTCGAATTTTAAGTTATACTTCTAATTCATTCTATGATATATCTACTTATCTCGCTCCACCACGCCGCTTCCGACGAGAGGGTGGCGACCTCCTCTAGATCCTCCGGCCACCTCAGCAAGCACGAGAACAAGACGTGTTCCCAGTATCCGAGTCGCCGCCGCAGTCGCAATCGTCGTCATCGACCTTGATGATTCGCACCAGCTTGCATTTTACAGAAAATAGGAACCTTCAAATGGAATTGGATGGAGCATGTCACGAGAAAATCAGCAAACGGTAGGTCATAAAGAAGATGGCTAGACGACAAACAAGAGCCAAGACAAGGTGAAATGAAAAAGCTGAAGGGAGGCATACGTTCAGCAGAGGAAAGAAAATTGGTGAAGAAATAGATGTTCAAAGATGGAGGAAGCATACTGAATAAAGAGGAAGTTTGTACTAAGAAGGGATATTCTGTTTTACTTGACTGCCTCGTATTCGCGTAGACAAATAAAATCCCAGTCCGCTCCTGGGCAGTAGCCCCGTGGCCCCCATCCATCCGGCGGATTAAGTAATAAGCTCGGGGGGCGCTAATAACGAAATGCAACAAAGTTCCATAGTGCGCGCTTTTTAATTTAGCGGATAGAAGTTAGTTTCATTGTAGTAATTATTTCGAGCCTCGGCGGGCCCACCAATCAGAGCGCCACGCAATCTCGTCCCAGCGCAATTAGCGGAGTTCCTTATTAATTAATGCAAGCCGCTTACAGACAGTTTACTTAAGATTCGGCCGGATATGAGTTCGGCAATGAGATCAGGAGCAGGCGCGAGGAAACGTAATCAAGCTCGCCGTAGCTAGATAATTATTTCGATAAATTTAATATGATCCATGTAGGCACGTTAGGTGGTTACCTTAATTGTTATTGTTAATTTCCTGCCGGGTAATGCACATCCGAGCCTGCTTGATTAGCCCGTTAATATTTGATCGGCGCCTCAAGGAGTAAATCCTGGCTTAGCGCCGGCCCTTATCTTGATGAAGTGCCATTACGCGGTGCATATATTTTAATCGGCAGATATCGAAGTAGTGTTCGGTGTTCCGCCCCCGTGGGCGCCGCCCCACCCAGACCTCTTGTGTATCCTCCAAAGCCGCGACAACGCAGAGTGCATTTTCAGATTCTGTTTACCATATATATCATTCTTCCTTGAAAATAATAGCGAATTCGTGTACCAGTCTATTAGCGAAAGGATTTATTTTCATTTCGGCGAGTAAAAAGCAGCAAGACTAAAAAATCAAGTGTCTTCCGAGACACTAATGGCACCTGCACCACCACGCCGCCGCCGCCGCCGCCGCCGTCGACTGACTTATCCGCCGGCCGTGGGTACGTCTCATTGATCCGCGTTATAATGGGATTGTCTTGTTCGAGTGATTACAATAGGGCACTCAACCCAATCACTTCTGGAGCGCGACTGCGCCGCGGCCTGGACATCTTTACGAGTTGCCGGATTGTCTTCGACAGCCGACACCATCAATTTCAAGAAGTGGTAAACAGAACGCGCCGCCCCCTCGCGCACAAATTCTTCTGCGGCAGGACCCACGTTCGAAAGAAAACGGGAAAGTGGCGGCAAATCCGTCAATGGTAGGTCCCGTAACTTCGGAATATTAATAGACCGTTCATTCGTAAGGCTTCTTCCTACTGTGAACTGAGACGTACGAGTAAGGTTTCTTACCAGTGTTAAGTGGGAAATCGCTGATCTCTGTCGTATGAACCTTAAACACTGCACAAGACAAATACTTAAATTACTTCAATGGTACTCCACGCTCCGCGACCAGCCTTACGATAGTCGCCATCTACACGCAACTACTAGGGATGTGCCAACGTGTTTAAGCAAGAAAATCAGGTTTCTCAAAATTTTTATGGAAAACTGGTGAAAACCTTTTGAAATTCTAAGTATTATGCCAAAGGAGCTATTTGTGCAGATGCAAATCCACAAATACAACTTATTTGTATTATTTCACTTAATGATTACAAGCCATTATACAGGGAATTTATTTTAATAGTTAACATAAGCGTTTGGTTTCTATGCTACCATTTAATCATACAGGTCATTTCCATAGTTACAAATGAGACCAATAGATTAGAGCGTGTATTTTACGAGTTAACATAGGAATTATTACTTGTCAAAAAGACAATTAAAAGTTGTCCTAATGTATACCACTGAAGAAAAGAAACAACACACAAGTTGTTCCTACGTATCTACTTTTTAGTTGCATACCTACATTCCGGTAAAAAAATGAAAGTTTCTTATTAGTAAGTTCCTAATTCAAATTCGTATGTTAACTCGTAAAATAAACACTCTAATCTATTGATTTCATTGGTAACTATGGAAGTGACCTGTATGATTAAATGCTGGCATAGAAACGAAACTACTATGTTAACCATTAAAATACATTCACTGTTTACTACAGTAACTATAATAGCTATTTAAGTAACAAGGAATGTAAGGACCTATTAACATTTGAGGTAGGCAAGTACAAGCCAAGGTAAAGCCGCGGCTTGTTGCCTGCTTATCGAAATTTTTCTAGATTTTTGAAAAAATCGTTTGGTTTGTCACCTGTCACCAGGAATAATTTTCACGAGTCGTGTTACCTGTGAGTGTCACATGTCACATAAACACTTGCAATTATAAACAAAACGTCTAAATCTGCATCTTGCGTTGTTAATTTTATTATCCTAGGAACTTAATAATAATATTAAGTTCCGTTGTCAAGGGAAAGCAGCAAACAAATATAATCACAGACTTACACGTTTTGTTACTAAGGCTGTATTACCGACGTACATGATCAGCAGCGGGAAAAAGTGCATAAACTATTCCAATAGAAATAATGTTCATCGTAATAGGCTCATTCTGAAGTGGACGAAAGTCAAAACCATTTATTGAGGTGTAAAACTCCTCATTATAATGGCTGTGTTCACTATTATTTTCCATTCTTTTCTATATTTTGCTAGCATTTTCCAGTTTGTCACCCTTATAACGTTTATATCTTCTAGTACTTCGTGTAACCATTTTTTTCTATCTTCTATTGGTTTCCAATAAATATTACTATTCTGGCATGGCATATATTGGAAACTTGTGTCCCTACTCCTGTGTATAGGGTGTGTAGGAATGTGGGTCAGGCTACATCAGGTTGTAAAGGACTTACAACATACAGAAACGAAGGGAAAAGTGCACCAGTCGCCGCCATCAAAAGGCAGAATGACGGTAGTGGATAAATAACAGTTGGAAGGGAACCTATTGTGAAGGTAAAGATGTCTGACACCATGCGGCATAGCCTCATGTATTGAAAAAAAATTCTCATTGCACTCTGGCTTCAGTTTACACCTTCTAAAGGACAATTTTCACATATCACTCGTTCTTGCATAAACAATATGCAGTGAGAACCTCGATTACGTATTTAACATAATAATTATACTTCTTACATTTTAAGTGCATGAGTAGAAAGGAATTTATCAGAACGAATTTTTATTTTACTTTTACTTGAATACTTGTTAGCCTGTTGCAATGGATCTTAAAAAATTCAACAAAGACCTCCGATGTCAACACTTATTACTACCAACAATATGCTTGAGAAAATATTGAAGAGCAAAAGTTAAAAGGACAGAAGAGTGGTGCCAGGAACTAGTAAACGTAAAAGAAGGAGAGGACTATTACAAAAGAAAACAAATTAGAAATTTGTATAGACACGCTAGGAAATTAAAACAAAGAAATAATCAGACCCTATACATTAAAGATAAAAATAGGAATTTGATAGGAGTGGAAGAGGAAATGAGAAACAGATCTTTGCAAAATCATAAACAAAAACAGAAGAGGAAGACGAGGGGCCGGTAGTAAGAGTTGAGAAAGAGAAGCAAGTGGCAAAACCAACAAAAGAAAATGTAAAAGAAAACATAAAGAAGCTAAAAACAATGACAGAGAATACAAAATAGGCCCGAAGGGATTTGACTCACAAAATGTATGAATTAATACTGTGTGTATCGTGTATCGTACCGGCTTTTGGAGCGCGCGCAGCTGACGTAACCTAATGACTGTCACCGAAATGACAACCGGGACCGACGGCTTAATGTGCTCTCCGAGGCACGGCTGGCTGCGATTTTACTACCACTATAGGTCGAATACCCATCCGAACGTTGCTTAACTCTCGAGACTGTTTTCTTCCTTGAAGAAGCATGCGGCTATGCAACCAGCTATGAATTAATACTGACAATTTGGAAAAGAGGAGATTCCGAAATACTAAAGAAATATACTTGCTAGAGGTGATCGAAAATGTGGTAGCTGAAAGAAAAACACTAAGTAGGATTTAAGAAGGGAGGAGGAAGAACTCATCAAAACTTTATGCTCAAAGAAGTGTTGGCAACCTGATACGAGTATAAAATTCCAGCAGTCGTACTGTTTGCAGATGTTAAGAGTTAAGAGTTAAAATGATGAATATAATATAGGAATTCGGTATATTTCCGAAGTTGCCGAAATTGCTGCACATGGCACTAAGGAAAACGACTTTGTAATCAAAATAGGACTGAGGCAAGGAGACCCCCATTCGACATAAGCATTAAAGATAGCATCAGCAAAAATTACCCTAGCTAGTCAATTGAATAGAAACGGACATATAATGTATAAAGGCGATCAAGTGCTAGGCTATGCAGAAGATCTGGCTATAATAGTTAGATATAAAAAACTAAAAGAAACAATGAGATAATTGGTAGAAGCGCCACATTATAAATAAACAAAAAAAATCTAAATGAGAAAAATAGGAGGAGCCCAAGATATAACGAACAAAGTGGATACACAGCTGGGAAACAGCTTTTTTCTTTGCGGTAGTACACGGAAACTAAAATAAATTTAATGCACTTAAAATTTGCCAAAATAAATAATTCGGTTCTCGTTTCATTATTTTGATCGACTTCTGTAATTCTTCCTTGGTAAATATCGAATTTGCATCCCTTTATTGGTCAAGATCTTTGACAGTTATCGTTAACTCATCGACAGTTGACCATCAAGTGATATAAACAAAAAAAAGTTTGTCAAGGACTTCGAAAAATCATAGTCATCATCGTTAATTAGTTACAACTACCAATAGGAATCCCCCAACTCATCAACACTGCTCTAACACTGCTTGCAACTGTAGTTTGGTAAATCGTAAAAGATCATGAAAAAATTAATGCAAAAGAAGTAAAATAATTCTTCATCCTACAAACGTAGATTTTTGTTGTCGCGCATGGATTATAGGAGTATAGGGTTTTTGACGATTGACGAATTTGTCAGTTTCCAGTTTGTGTTTATTGCTTTTAGTTGCCCCTTTAAGATCTTTATCATCCATTCGTTTTTCTGTTGCAACACGGAATTCATATAATTATCATTATAATCATCATAGCCGCCCTCGTAATCATAATCGTCTTCTTCAGAATCTGCCTATTCAAATCTTCCAATGATAACTTGCCTACTTCCATGCACGGTATACTGCCTTCTCCTGATAATTCCTAGTTAGATAATAGTCTACCAATTATAAATATATGGCATGTCATATGTGGTTTCAACATGATCCCCGCTTTTCATTTCTTTTCGTCGCCTACTTTTCCGATGAATCTGTAGTTCTCATAAATGTGCAGTTTTACGGAATATTCTGTTTTAAAGCCGATTGTAGTGGAATTTCTTATTTTACAGCCAGTTGTAGTGGAATTTGCAACGTACGCTTTGTTTTACGTGACGGCGTGGCATTGAAGCCGGCTAACTTACATGCCGAGGCTTGTGCAGCGCCAGTTGGGGCCTAATATCCAGAGCAAATACGTCGTTACCTGCTATTCTCCCCGGCTCATTGTTTTCGTGTTTGAAAGGTGCTAAGCTCTTGACGTTCGAATGTGACGGATGTTTGGCGCCGCAGTAAAATGTTTGGCACAGAATAGTCGACTAACTGGAGAATTATTATTGCTTAATAGAGGTGCTATCTCTGATTACGGTTGAATACCGGACTGACGTTTGATTCTCCGAAATATTTCGAAATTACGGGGTGTTGTATGGTTTTGATCGTCATATGTGTTACACCCCCCATTCCCATAACGCAGTGGATTTTGAACTATTGTTGCATTCTGTATTCTTTTGATGCCGCGTAAACAAGTGCGTAACGAAGTTATCGCCGCTCAGTCATTTCTCGAACCCGATTGGTTATCTTCTCCAAGGAGGGCTTAAATTCAGCTCTTCCTTTATATGTTAACTGCATGTATTTATATAAAAAGTGCATTAATTTATCGGGAAGTGAATATTTCATGTTAAGTAGTGAGTTTAGTCAAGTTTTGCGATGTAAAAGATTTTAGATAAATTAAGAGACCCCCTTCCAGGTACTCGCTTGTTAAATAATTCAATCAGCACTTGCCAATCGAGGTGCCAAGCTGTAGACCTGGTGACGTCACTTAGTGTATTACTACTTTGTCTTGCCAACTTGCAGAAAGCTTCACGAGTATTCTAAAAATCGATTACTTCAAAGGTAAGTCCCTGTCCGTAGAAGGCCGCTAAGCACGCAGCCTAAATAGGCTGACTGGATCCCGTTTCGTAATTTAGGGTACCACGGGTCATTGAAATACAATAATTACGAAGCGCCTAGGACGTTCATCCTGAACTATCACCCACAGTTCTATCGTTATCGAACCCATCCTTCTCCGATGTAGTGAGCCGGAGCCAAACTTCTTGCAGGGTAAACTGAATTTTGTGGGTTCCTGAATCGTATAAACATTGTCATCTTATAGTACCCGATTTTTCTCTTCAACTGATGAGATAACTGTGATATAATTATGTTCTGTAGTTGTCAAAAAAAATGATGGGGTTTGAGGATATATAATGGTACAACGCTTCATTAAACTTTAATACTAGACTGCTTTTTTTGCTCTAATTAAATTATTGAAATAAAGTGTGTGTAAGAAGTGTTATCTTCTTTGATGATTCAATGTGGGTATTAAAACACCGAAAATAGTGAATTAATAGTATACAAAATTAATGTTATAATGCCGGTTGTATCACTTCTCCTTTAGAAAACTCCTCGGTCGCTTTGCGATTCCTTTTCTAAACCTTGGCGAGTGCGGTAAAATCATGCCGTATGCAACTTTTGTTTTAATATACTGTTTTGTAATTCTTACAGTACTTGATATATCCAATGTGTCATTTAAGATTAAGCAGTATTTTCTACTGTCAATAAAAAGCATCACTTTGCAAACAGAACACATTTTTCGCTTGCAGTTTGGACAAACACATAAAAGTCAGCCTGCATGATAATGCTATAACGCACGTTTGTCAGCATTCCATGAAACGAAACGAAATACTCCGCAGTAATTAAGCCAATTAAGTTATTAATGTTTTTCATGTATCAAACTGATTAGAGCGAGTTTGTTATTGGCGAAACGTCAGCGACAAATTAATGATAATGGATCAGTCTGGAAGCGCAGAAAGAGACAGCGCGACAGAGACGCCCGATTAATTAATAGTTTAATGGCTCGGTATGCGAGTATAGAGATCTATAATAACTCACGATCACGCTGTAATTGTCATTTATCATAATGTAAACTTTGGCTCCGCAGCAAATTCAATTACTGTCAATCCGCCTAATCTAAATCCTCCTGTCCAGCCTTTAATGCATTCGGAAGCCAGCGGAGAGTGTCAGTTATTACAAGTTGCGCGCTGATAACGCGTGTAATGGGTCTTCTCTCCAATTAGTTCGACCCGCTTAATCAGCACCGCCAGCTACGTCGTTGCGTGATGAAGGCAATGCATCTTCGAACTGGAATTATTAAAATCGCTAAATCGCCGCTTAGGTCGGTCAGCTTTCAAATTATGCCCCTTGGTTGCAGATCGATCAAGGCCCTCCCAGTTCCTTTATGTGCCCTTTTTCCAGCACAGAAAGGTTCCTTGTTTCGAAGTGAACTGCGTCGTTACTATGGCCACTGATGGTATTTAAAAGTCGTATCCTAAAAAATACTATTACGGATTCAATTGTTCATTCATTTCATAGATGCAGTTCCTGCTATACAGGCAAATTGGTTCTAATCGCTTTTTTGATAGTGATATAAGTTTTAACTAAGATATAGTAAGATGAATAAAAGGCCATAGAATGGTTAGGTTTGAACATGTGGAGACCAAACATACGAATTATATATAGTTAAGGCTATTTATCCAAGTTATCTTCGAATTCTGCTATAAGAAAATTAGCGTGTCGTAATTCTTGATACAAATAAAGATTTGGCATAGTACACGCCATGCTGTATAATAGCATATTCGACAGATGTTGTTTCTTTCTGTTAGATTCTGTTGCTGATGAAATTAGATTGTTGCCCCCAAAGAATAAATTTTTTTTAAGTTTGATTATTCTTCCATCAAAATCACCATAACATTGGTAATAGCTCTTACAATGTCCGATATACCTGATCTGACTAAATAAAACAACGAAATAAAACTGATGGGCCAAGTTAAAACGGATGAATTGCAAAATAACTTTGCAAGCAACATTTTAGTTTGAACCAACATAGAAAGGTCACAATTAAAAGAACTGCTTTGGATACACTTTAATTGTTTCGGATCTCCATCGGAAGTTCGACGTTGGTCGCTACCTTTCTCATATAAATCCAATAACTTCCTTTTTAAGTCGGCAAAGTTACGCTTACGTCCTCTGGTACAATTTATAGCCGTCTTCTAATTCTACAAAAATCCTTGAGCCGAGTTCCAGACCTCTAGACAAAAAATATTCATCAACGAAAATGGGCTTTAGGAAATAGACTAAAAACAGATCCTTAACCAGCTATAAGTATAACAGATTTAGCAGGGGTGGCATTTTTATCCCCCTTTGCTTTAAATAAAATGCAATAATCATATTATTATAGGTTACAAAGGTTAAAATCCAATGGTTGTTAAGTTTTAAGAACCCATTTGAGGCAATTTCAAAGTGAAGTTTTTGCATGCAATTAGTGAATGTGCATACTGAATATAGCAGTTCCATATATACTTGTAAACTAAGCAATTTATGTTACACAAAATATCTACGTTAAAATTTGTTAACTAATAAATCAATACAAATGCATAATTGAGTGGAGTGTGTAAAAGTTACTTATCAGATTGACGATATAGGAATTGCAAAACAGGAAATAATTCATTGCACTTGCACCCAAATACTTAGAGTTGTTACGTCTTCCTCGGACCGAAACGATAGGCAAAATTTATTTTGTTAGGTGTTGCACGATCCGAAACGATAAACTGCACGTCTTACTGTACGAAGCGATTTCAACAATTATTTACACAAACGGAAAATTTAAGGAAAGTAGGTGGGGTGCATCTGGGGGTTATGACACAACGGAATTTTACAGCAGGTGGGAAGGGAAAAGTCTAACTATTTACAGTCCTATCATTAATATTAATTACAATTATAAATCTAACAACGGTAATACTGTTTATTTCTAGATTTACTGTGTCTGTAAATACTGAATGTAGTTTGCATCATTTCTGACAGTAGTCGATCTATATTCTATAGTACGTATAAAGTATCCGGAATTGTATAGTTTTAAAAAATTTCATGAAACTTCCATTTAGAAAGACCTGGGCGCTTAACATTTTGTGTGCGTGGTGTCAGGGTAGTAGGTTATGGTTAAAACAAAAGACAATTCTATATGTCAAATATGTTATTTTAAAAAGCTAAAAAAAATACTTTTTTCCGATACTTTCTAAACGTATTATACTGATATTACTTGCAGCATTAATGTGGTCGATACATTTTATTGTAAATACACTAAGCAGTTTTTTTAATAAAAAATGTACATTTGTATTAACAATCTCATTTAAAAAAAGAAAAAGTAACAAAGACGACGAAGAACTGCTCGACAGGTGAATTAGTGATGGTGTACCTAGTACACAACCTTGATATCAACTTCAGCTTGATTATAGCGCAGCGGTACCATCCGAAATGGTATTTCATTATCTAGGAGAAGAATGGAGAGAACGTGGGTGTTTTCGCCTTAGCGTCTCATGTTGGAGTTGAAGATAGTACGCCAGTAGGCGGATATCGGCTTTGTAGTGCCGTTGCAGAAGTCTTGTCTTCTGGGTCCATCGGCGGATCATGCAATTGGCTGTAGTTCAGCATTCCCTGTCCCACCTTGGGGTGAGTTTTTGCATAATCTGTTTTCGTAGCGGCTTATTCGGTTCGGTACTAATTTGCGCTATGATTTGCAGCCGCTAGTATTGATTTCCCACTAGCCCCACCTTCCATGGAGTAGCAGCACCAAGACAAACCAATGGAGGTTTAGGGCTCTACTGGCGCTATATACTATAGAATATAATAACTTAGTATGTAAAAAAATGTAAATAAAAAAGCATAAGATACTTTAAGAAGAAATTTGACCATTACCTAATTGTTTGTGACTGCTGACCTCAGCTCGAGTGGTGCTTATCAGGTCCTCGTGCATGTTACTTTAAATTTCTATGTTGAGAGATTTTTGGGCTATGCCAATTGCTAGTAGATTCGATAGAATTCCTTCAGAATTTCTTGAACAGTACAACTGATTTCGTGTGTTTAATTTTTTAACGTTAACCTTTTCATGCACTAAGTTTTCTGATTAGATGTAAGTCTGTTTGTAATTATTATTATATTTGATTGTTCATTGTCTACATGGACCCGTGATTCATCCTATAAGGCGGTTCTGTGATACATCTTATTTTGTTACCACTTATTTCAGATATATTGCGATTGACTGCCGCGTTATCAATTTAAAAAAGACAAAAAGCATCACAGACGAGAAACAAAGAGAATTAATGGAACTTACGTATATGAAAACAAAACAAGAAGAAATAGAAATTAAAGAAACACCTCATTTGACTTTGTTTGAGCTAAATCAATAAAAAATCATTCGTCTTTAAAATATTGCCTTGAATGGCCGAAATGGCTTACTCATCTAGGCGTTCTTAGGATATCGTCAATATTATGTATGTTTTGATTAATTTCAGTTTAGAGAACGAACGTTGACTTGCTGCAATGCTCACCGGCAACGTCAATAAAATTCGTCATAAATGTATCGAGAAAGTAATTTAATAAATAATTTTGATATAAAAAAATAAGAGTTCCTTTAGGTTCTTACTTCAGTATTATTTTGAAAAAATAGTAATGTATATAACAAAATCAATTCTTGCTTTAACTCTACCCCATCAATGTCCCAAGTTATTTTGGAGCCCTTAGGAAACTAACGCTCCAAGCATTCGCTTGTATTGCTTGTACCTTCTGCCGGCCCTGGATGGGGTTCTAAGACACATCAGTAGTCAAAGATACTCCCTTGGAATACGCGGTGGATGACCTGGTAATTCCAGTAGCAGAAAGTGTCAGTAATACAGTCGAAGGAAACACCTATTAAAATGTCTTTAATCGTGTAGCTCGGTGGGACGAAAAGAACCAGTCCCCAAAAATCTTCATATTACCAGGGCGAAGCTAGAGGACGGAAGACCAAGAAAGACATAGGCTGTAAGGGGAAGTAAATATTCGAGCGCTGTTCTGAACTATAAATCAGCCAGGAACTAACATATTGCAAAATTGTCAGAAAATTTCCCTTGCGTTGATCGACGAGCTTATAACAAATAATGGGTTTTCTGGCTTTGGTGTTATGACCAAAGGCCAAGTAAGAAACCACTAAATTTGATTGCCTAGAAATCCCAGGGGGCTTAAGAACAACATCCACTGCTGCACTCATCTTAACCTTCCCCCTCTTCGCATAATGGTACAAGGCGAAGCAAGACTGGGACTATACAATATGCGTACTAGTTTATTAGGCAACGTGGAGGGTTCCAAAACCGATACAAGGACATACTTTATGGCTATATATGGTTTTGGTACTGGAAGTATGATCTCAATTACGAAGGAAAAGCTTGTAGCAGACCTCAAAGAATGTTGACATCCGTGAATGCGCATAGTCTGGGAAGTCCGATAAACCAAACAGTTCAAGCTTACTAAATTCCGATCAGGCAATGGACAGCACTGTATAAAAAGGTTTACAAAGCTGGGATCTCGTTCAATTAATCGGCAGTCGTGTTAGCGTTAGTATCGTCGTTTCTTCAATTTCGTACTTGTTTACGTTTGACTATTATTAAGTTAGTGTAAGAAATAAGTGAAGTAACAAGCTAAAAGTTTAGCTTTTCTTTCGATATTCTACATTGAGATCCGCACGATAATGCAATCTTCTAACAAAGAAAAGCGCTGAAAGCTCTTGTCAGAGTGGTCTGGGAATACACAGAAGAACACAATGATTTGACCCACGACTGCGCGATTGCATGGAACGCCAACGAGGGCGAACTTGTAAGTAAAAATTAGCGGAGCTTTACCTTGGTCCAGAACCGGTCCTGAGAATGCCAAGAAGTGTCATTTCGCGCTACATCAGCGACTGGATATTTTACATATTGGAATGACACGCTTTCACATCACTTAATCGTAGCAAGACATTCATAAATGGACCTTGTAAAAACCGAGTTGTAGCAGTACTTCAGCCAAGTCGTGTTCAAATCAAGGCTATCACTATTTTCCTAACAGTGTACGTGACTATTAAGGAACAACTGTGGAAAACTGGAAAATTCAATGGAGATCTAAGGAACAGACTCTATAAAACAGACAGAGAATTGCACTAAGATCACGGGTTAGATATAATTACAGTAAGCACTATTAGCCTTTAGGCTGTAGTACTCAGAAGGAATATGGTAGTCGCGTCCTAAATCTTAAAAATTGGTTTAGGTTTGTTTAAAATATAGTAACAATAAGCCCTCACGAGTTAATTTAAATCTGAACAAAACGTCTGGTTCCCCTTATTATTTGAATAATTATTTGCCATGTTTGTCCGATTAGCTGGCTCACTTTATACGTTAAACCCCCTTACTACCCCAACAGCAATTGCAAAGTGTCAATATTCGACAAATAACATAACGCTGGTATCTTATGTAGTGTTCTCGTGCTGAAACTGACTTCTAACAATCAACTACAAGAAAATCAACGAAAACTGGAGTTAACCCCTAGAAAAGCCTACGTGTGAGATAATGTTGAAGTAATGTCTTTTAAAAAACGTAAATGTCAAAATTTTGCAGCTCTGTACACGTTGACACATTCCTTAAGCGCGATTCTCAAACACGGAAACGATTGCTTATCACTTTTAAACTGAAAACGTTTTATTTGGAATCCGACCCAAATTTGCTGTAGCGCATGTGGATTTGGCCATATTCAATTAACCACATTGAAATTCGGCAGAGATATTCCGGACTTTGTGATCGCTGAAACTCCCCCCACCCCGCTGCAGGCTTAAGCGTTGCATTTATCGCGGCACACACACAATTTTAAGTGTGGCATGCACACAGACACGGCTCTTACGTACTTTTATTATTGGAGAATATATTGCTTAAATCTAATGTACAACAAAATACATAAAAACAAATTGGCGTAATACTTCTTAGCCGTAATGACCACAGAATTTCAGCAACTTAAGAAAATGGGACTGGAAATAAACCGTGAGAGATTAAAAAGATGGTAATGTGTAGCGGAAGAAAGGCCTGAGAGAAGCGGAAAGGGAAGATGATATAACCATAAACTTAGATAACGAAAATAAATAATACTAGAAAGATTGGGCTAGTATGTGTTACCATGGGCTTTAACTACTCAGCAAGGAGATGAAAGCAAATACGTGAATTTAAGGATTATGAAAAAATCACTACGTGGGTGCAATAAGCGGTAAAATTCGAGCAAAATTAAGAATTTACAAGTTTGTGATAAGACCAACAGTGCCTTCGGCAACTAAAACGTAGGTGATAAGCAAAGTGAGATGACAAAAGTTAAAAATTTGGGAACGAAAATAATGAGGAGAATTTTCAAAGGAATCAAGGAAGTAGACAGTGGAAAAGGATGAGAAATGCAGGAATCTATCAAACATATAGAGACTCGGGAATCCTGGAATGAAGTACAGTTGGATGATTAAGATGATTGGGATACATAATAAAACCACCCAATGGTACTAAATGATATGTAAAGCAACAGGAAACAAAAACGCCTTCGAAAACTATGGATGGAAGGGGGAGAAGGGGGTTTGATAAATAATTGGAAACTTCAAGGCATGAACATAAAGAAGAAGAAGTCGAAGGAAATCCAAGCTCTAGGCTTTTTGCTCTTGGTGGTAATAGGATAGTTTTATAAGCTTCAGCAATTAATAGTGGTAATTTGTATATTTTAAGTCGATAGTAAAAGTTCTTTCATTATTTTTCAGTAGAGTTTATAATCTTTGTTTTGAAAATTAGGGCTGTGTTAGCTGATCGTTAAGAATCAATAATCGGTCAGGTTTAAGTTTTCATTGTTTCTTCTGCGAGCTTCTTGCAAATGCCTCCAGAGACATGTCTGATTATTTTCAGCTGCAGTGGCGAAAGTGAAACCGATGCAATCGATTGTCTTAAAATAGAAGTTCTCGAATTCAAAAACACCTGCCATTGAAGATCTCATTACACGGGGCAATTTACAGGGTGCGTGATAAGCGTGAAAACACAAAGCGTGATGGTGCTAACTGCGAATCCTCGAGGATTCGCAGCGCTGCCGCAACGTCGCTTACTCAGCATGATTGAGGAAACTTTTACAATGTTTTATGTTATCAAGTTTTATAAATTGCCTTTGAAAGTCAACCTGGGTCCTGCTCCGTACTCCACTTTGCATAAACTACCGCATCGATTACATACCCGGCCACGTCACGATGTATTTTCAGATTGTATCCGGCCGTTTATATTAGAATTTTATATTACTCGTTGACTTTTATAGCGAAATAGGGCACACACTTGCATGACTCGCATGCTTGGTTATGCTGCTTTATTACTTGCAAAGTGTTTCCATACATACATTGTTTCGTTCCCTCATCCTCCTCTCCAATCATCCGGACCGGCCATATATCGATCTCCAAATTATTCTTCCGTTTCCCACAGCAAAAATTTGCTAATCCAATGCAAACTTCTGGCTGCGACGCCGCACCGTGCCGCTAATTTAAGTTTAAAATAGTAATCAATGGGGGCAATGGGCTGATTAATTTGCTCGACTGAAATTGTGTTGTAAATGGGAAACTTGATTGTCGGAGAAATGTGGAGGAGATTACGCCATAGCTAATTCAGATCTGAGACATATACGGTAATAGGGGATTTTGTCTCTAAATTGATTGTGAAATGTCTGTTTACTTCGGCTTGATGAATTTAAGAACTTCCTATCGTACTAAGATCCGGCGTAGAAACCCCATTCTCCTAAATTAAGATTAGAGTTTCGACAAGCCCATTGTTGTTCTGTCCAAATAAATGAATTCAAGTGTACGTAAATAGAAAATAATGATAAATGCACTAATGACTCGCGTTAGGGTGAATGCTCTACATATAAAAGGAGAATTTTCTGATTACATTGTATGGATCTACACGAAATTTTGGAAAAAAATATATAACTATGTACAAGGATCATCGAGGACGCTATAATGAGTTCCCATCAATTTGAATCTACCATAAGCATATACAACATTAAATTTTTTGTAGGTTCACGATAGCAAATAACTGGACTATTGGAAATGTTTAGTAATTTAGGCACTCCCAAGGGTCTGTATTGGGACCGCTATTATTTGCATTGCATAGTAATTATTCTGACTTAAATGGCAATGCCTGCTCGGTGAACTTATTGTAGGCATCTACAAAGCTTTTGTAGAAATACTTGGATTAAGAAATACTTAGGTATGCACTCATGTAAAAAATATGTTGCTATAATGTATAATCTGGTACGTAGATAGCTTGGTTTGTTACTAGATAAAATTACTTCCTTCCTTACCGCCAAATTTAGTTTGCAAACAAAAATAAATGAGCTTAATACTTTTGAATGTCATTGGGTTATTTATAAACTCGAAAATTACAATAAAACGTAATGGTTTTTAAACATACGATAAAATTGGTGACAAAGGAAGCGTTTATCTCCAAACAATGCTACCTGCAAGATTTTCCCACTATAATTTAATGTTCACATATGAAATCAGTAAAGTGCGTTGACAGCAATGGAATTGTATCAAAACAAACAATCTTTAATACGTTTAAGTGTTTGCTTATTTGTTTGTATTGGGAAATATCGACGAGGCGAGTTCAATCAGGAATTTAATTTTAGTACTTCCTCAATGCGAGGAAGATTAGTTCCGCTATGCGGCTTTGGTATTCACGGAAATAGGCGTTTCGTAGCAAAAAGTTGCTAAATATAAGAAAAAAATACCGTTTTGTTTGGTTGTACACTAATAATAAAGTGAAACAATGATTATGAAACCATGTAATGTTTTTTTGAAAAAACTGATGATCTGTACAAAAATAAATATACAATACAGCCTAATTTTTGCATTCCTGACAGTATAATTATAATTCTATCTCAACTGCATTTACCGGTTACAAATTGTGGTTGATGAAGAATTTTGTTATATAGTCGTCTGATGTTCAAGATGTTTTTAGTTGAGGACTGTAAGGTATAAGACCCGACTGCTTCGTGAAAACAGCATGGAACTATTTTACCAAACACGCCTAGATCGAAGACTACCACGGAAGATTTATGTTGTGGGTGCGCACTACCACTAATTTGAATTACCACCGATGTGGATTTATATCCGACTGAAACTACCACCGACTTGGTTTACAACCGACTTTAAGAAATTTATAACAAATATATAAAATACCACCAACTCGTTTTAACCCAAATTTAGATTACCATCAATGTGGATTTACATCCGACTGGAACTACCACCGTCTGCATTTACGACCAACTGGAAATCCTTTCCAATACATTCAACAACAATTGCTTCAATACATCTTACATGAAAAACTACGAACTCGCAGTACTTCCGTCTTAATACTTTCGCAGCAACTACACTATCTTTATGAAGTAATTAATGTTACTAGCCCTAAAAGGCTTTCTAGTTCGTCACAAAATAGTCCATTGACTATTTCGATTGTTGCTGTTAAAAATCAGTCGAACTTTTCAATATATTAGATGCATATTTAGTCATCGTTAAATCACTTTCCCCGCTTATCTTGCACGTTCGCTACTGACGAGTGGCGACGCTCAATCTTGGCGCTGGCTAATGAACTGTTCGCGAAAGATTCTTAAATTGAACTGTCCCGTGTTGCTCGTTTATAGCTGTACATACAAAGTCACGCTTCAGAATGATCTTCTTGTACATGGTCAAACTCGCACTTTTCGTTATGCCAGATTACAACTTTTAAGCCTAATTAACAATAACAAACAAGCAAATACAAACTGGCCATATCTATAAACATAAAAATAAACTATCCAGGTAAGGGAGTCAGATTTACGTTTCAATATACGACGTATAGATGTCTTTTCTCCCATTTTTTGTGGATAGGTCTGATCTATGCCTTCTTTCAAGACGGAGGGATATACTCACCATTGATATAAATATTCAAAACCTGCCCATAATCAGCGACAACGTATACGATTACTATTTTTAGTTTTAGTTATAGTGCTTATGGTTTTTTTTTTAGTAATATTACACTCATGTAATTATAGTATTTTATTTTCTTTATTGCAAGGTTTAAGTGGAAGAGCAGATGGTAGCTTGTTGCGCATCTGAACTTCACCTTGGGGTTTTTCCCACTGATAATTATTAATTAATTTTTCTCATGTGTTATTTGTTTATATTTGTTGTTGGGAAAAATAAAGACATATTATTATTATTATTATTATTATATACTATATGGTCAGTAATATTGACAACATACGTTTAAACTTGTAAGATCCATACTTACAAAGTTCCGCAGGTATTCCTTCAGCCACTACCATTTTTCATTCAGCTTACAGCTTGGTTTATCATTGCCAATACATGTTCCCTGTAGTTGGTATTGGGGTTGGAGATAGAGTAGTATATTTCGGCGTTTTCTCTTTCAGCTATTTCTCATAGCGTTCTCGAAAGTTTCTTAAGTTAAGTATGGGAAGATTTACTATATTCCCCTGTTCCTTCTGGAGTGTTTATGATTGTTCAAGCTTTTGAAGATATTGAGCCTCCGTTATGAGAGTTGATTGCATGGCATTTTCTACTCCAACTTTTGTTTTTTGTTAATCCGTCTGAATATAGCTAGTTCCCTTCAGTACTCTTCTTTGTCATTGTGGGATTTTGTTCTTCCAATAACTCTTCGTCATTTCTCAGATAGACTTTTTTACTTTTTTCAAATTCTTCAAGTGATTCTTTTCCTGCAGTTTCTAGGGCTTTAATTATGTAGAAGTATAAATTGGGTTGTATACAGTATTACTAATGTGGATCATCACTCATGTCTATCACCGACCTTCTGACAACTGTGTTAAGCAGACCGACATGAAATACTACTGAGTAATTTTACTTCCGATTTTGAGTTACTTTAATATTTGTGTGTATTACCACCGATTCAGTTTACCTCCAATTCAAAATGCGATCGGCATAACTTTTATTTGTTCATAAGCACAATTCGCTCGCCGTAGATTGGCGAACCACATCTCTACAAACTGTAGACCTTGCTCCAAGATGTACGTTGGCAAGCGGCTCCGAGTGCATTGTGCGAAATCGAGTATGGCGAAATAAACAGAAGCGGCTTAAATAAGCCTTACAGTGTTTAAGTTTCTGCATAAGTTGTATGTAGTAAGCGGTGACGTCCGTTGTGGGTACGTAACGTCAACCCGATACAAGGTATCAGTCAGGGTAATTCCACCGCTTCGTGTATGGTAATATTCCACGCGTCGCATCGTTCAAGGTTCGTTGACGCAATTCAAGGCGAGCCCAATTCGAGATTAGGTTGCAGTTCTCCAGCCTGATTTCTTTCCAGGCTACTTCATACCTACAGGAAGTGATTGAAATAACTTAAAGGAATGCGCAATGGCGTGAAATGCCGCCTTCAGACAGGAGCGGCTTCAGGTAGTTTAATCTTTGCGTTTTTAAAGACAGTTACTGGGGGGTATTTTTAATATTGTTTAAATGTGTCTGTGTGACAGATACAATTATCCTACCATTGTGTAAAGGTAAATGTGAGTAGCCAGTCGAGTGTCCATTCTTATTTCTGATTTTTGTGTGTTTAGAAATGACCATTAATTTGATGTTTTAATCCTATTGTCTTTGGTTTCATTTATAGTTTTATATGCGTTTTAAAGTCAATAGATTTGTGTAAGAAAATTGGCTTTCCTTGTGCATGCTTTTCGAAGTCAGTTTCAGCCCGGGAACAGTACAGGTGCAGACCAACTCCCTGTTTTTGGCAAGTAGTGATTGTTTGAAACCACAACTGGATATTCAAAAGAGTTTCATGCATACTGAGCCAGAAAGATACACAAACAAGGCAACTGAATTATTAAAATACTACGGCATACAAGACGTGTCAATGAAAATTTCTCGACGGAGGCGCTAACAAACAAATCTTTACAATATCTGTAGCCAGTTCACTTAGTAGGTTATAAGGTAAGATCCCCAAAAATATAGTAGAGGAATATGGACAAAAAACCGATTTAGTGTTTGAGAACAACCGAAAATTGGAAGAGTGCGACGAATATGTCTATTTCGGTGTTAAAATATGCAGGCATGGAAGATCTGAAAAAGAAATACAAGCCGCTTGATCTATAATACCACAATGCAAAGTGTCATGCTCTATGGATCTTAAGTTTGGCAAGCACAGCAGCACAGGAAAAAATTTGTGGCAGCAGAAATTATTAGTTTTAATGCAGGGACCAGGAAAATCAATTAAAAGTAGGCTTTGTAAAAGGGTTCCAAATGTAACCTGCCCACCATTGGTAATTTTTTATTTTTACAAAATACTATTCCGTAGTCATACTAGATGAAAATACATTTTGATCATGCTTTACTTAGGTACAGTATGTTATGTTTACATACTGAGAATTTCTGGCAACCCCTACATATTCTCGGTATGTAAAAACAACTGTAGTAGCGTGTTATATATTAACAGGGAGAAGTTTCTTCATCAGCTAAAACATTTTACAATACTTAAGGCCTAGTTTATACCTTTTATTTTTGACGTGAGCTTTCGAACGATGCTTGGTATCTAGGTGTTATCTTCTTGGTAGGTATGTGAAAACAACTGTAGTTGATATTATCAACACAATATTTTAAAATTCCTAACTTTGGCAAAGTTGGTTCTACATCAGCAGCTGTCGGGGTTCGAGTTGAGCAGCAAAGAGTGGATTTTATAGCTAAGGGGGAGCGTTTGCAGAGTTCACGTATTTGTTCTTCGCGCTTACACTAATAATTAAAACTAACTTAACTATGTATAGTTCGCGCGCCACATTGCCTCTATGAGAAAGCAAACAAAGGTCAGTCAAACAAACGCCCACTCACGAGCGAATTGGTGGCCGTTCTTCGCCAAATGTTACATATATCCTGCGAGTGGGTCATGTGCAGGGCACTACAATATAGGTCGAAACCGGGTGGAGGGCTCTATTTCAGATTTCAAGTACGATTTGTGTTCGGAACTTAAAGCATCTTTGCAAGCAACAGTAAGCTTTAGTAAAATTTAAAGAACTCAACGACCATAAGCTATTTAAAGAAGCAGAAAAACAGGCCCTTCTTTTGGTTTTGATTCGCCCAGAATGATAACTCGTAAAATATATACTTATCAAGGAAATAGGTGAGAAAATCGATAGTACGTGTAAATTAATCTGCAACAACCAGATACAGCATTTACACACTTTTTTAGTTGACATAATAACAAGGAGTTAATAAAGTTCCCTCGTATAATTTAAAGAAAGTAGTGATGCAATGATATTCAACAAATGAAGTTCAAATAGGTATTTTTTTTTAATAATTTGTAATAGTTTCTTGCTAACATAAAATGCATTTCAATATCTAAAGGGAATACGTTTTTACCCTTTACTACCACTCGACAAAAATGATTTTGTGTCTATTAATATATACTGTGTTGAGGTTTTCGCGGTTATTCGAATTATTCTTGTTGAAATAGAATTGCGACTTAGACCGCGTAGTTTTAGTGGATAAACACTCAACATTCTCTGGCTTAATGTGATTTGCACCTTGTAAACTCAAGCAAGCATCCTCGCGATGGCCATGCTCTTTGGTGGCTCATGTTGTTTGAGTACCTTGAGAACCAGGATACTTAGGTAGAGTGGCCTTGTTGCTGTTTGTGCACCCATATTGACTGGCCTTTCGCAAGACCCAGCTTGCATCATCAGAGTGAAAGTCTTACTGAGTGCGAACTTTGAACGATGCCGTTTGTGGAATGTTACCGCACACGATGCGGTGGAATTTCCCTGACTACTACCTGGTACTGGGTTGACCGCTGAGGTTACGTACCCACAACGGACGTCACTGTTTACTATATACAAACTTATGCAGAAACTTCAACACTGCAAGACTTACTTAAGCCGCTTCTATTTATTTCTCCATATGCGATTTCGCACAATACAGTCGGAGTCGCTCGCTGACGTGAGGCTTGGAGCAAGGTCCGCTGGCTAATAAACTGTCATTCGCGAAACATGTTAGTGTCTTTGATTGTCCCTACTTTTGAAGATATTTATATCTGCCTAAGTTTCGTCATTTTCAAGGTACTCAAACATGAGCCACCAAAGAGCATAAGCATCGCATGGATTCTTGCTCGAGTTCACAAGATGCAAGGCACATTAAGCCAGAGAATGATATGTGTTTGTCCATTAATTTGTTTTCTCATTTTTCGTAAGTTTACATATTGCAAATACGCTCGAATATGTCGCCACCGATTTGGCTTATAAAAATTAAATACCAGCATTGTCAGCTTCAAACCTCATCCGCTAGAGGCGTGCATCTTTCAAGGCTGCTACAGGCAGTAAATGGGTTTGTTCTTGATACACCTACAACAGAGTTTGCTGGCAGAGGAGCAATGTGAATGTGAATGTGGAGAATTGCATACTATAAGAAAACCTTTGAGGCAATGTTAAAACTGCACGGAACTTTATTTTATGCCAAACAACTATATTAAGACTAATAGTCCAAAGTTTTTAAAGAATATTCAACATTTTAAAATGGTAATTGTTTCGACATTTTAACAACACAACACTTGTACTATTATAGAATATTGAAGAATTCTAAAATACACAGAAATTTAACAATCTCGCCAAAATGGCGCGACACTGGTTAAATCTGGTTGAAAAGTACACTTGGCTAAAATATTGGCAAACTAAAGTTATTACAGCGTTATTACTATGACATTTAATGTCCACGTTGCTCCTTGAACTTATGCAAGCCTTCAATTTGTGTAGTTCCGTGCAGTATTTCTTGCACTCGTCCAGGACGCACTTCGGAACATAAATTGTATAATTATAGAACCAGGTTGTTTTTACTGAAGGAATTTACACTTGATGAAGGGGATGAAAGATTTTGAGACAAGATGTGAATGGAGTATCCAGACCTAACTACCCCTTAAGGCAATTGTAGTCTGTGTCTATTCACAAATGAATACACTTCAGAGTTTAAAAGTACCTTATATTGAATTACTAAATAAAATACAGGGCTTTATATACAATTAAATTGTGTCGTGTTTTGCTGTTTAATCTGCTGGTAAACAATATGTGTGAAATTTGACCTAATGATATGCTATTGTAACGTCACTGTCTGCACAAAGACTCCTTATTCGTAATAATAATATTGCAACTTGACCCAGTAAGCCTACACCAGCTGATTCTTGCGTAGAGACAGTTTAACTCGTACATGTTATGAACTGGTTTTATATTCTAATTTTGTGTCCACATAATTTCACTTAATTGCTTTATTTCATGGGCAAACAGAAATTTGAACACTTAACAACAGTAGTTTCTAGAAATGTTAAAATGGATTGGAAATTTCCTCAAAGCATTAGCTAAAGCTTGACGTTCTAGACCTGTTTAATGTTTGGCAAAACAATGACGTTTAATTTGAGTTATTACTAAATAACATCATATTATTCATAACTTTATGAGACCTCCTTAATCCTTGCTAAAGAGTTTTAAGAAAATCTGGAAAATTGAAGTTCTGGACTGTTGAGTAAAAGTTAAATGCCATTGTTGCACTGATGATCGATCAATTTCTGTTTAAGGTGATATGGGGGTATAAAAATAAATTTTTAACATTAATCAACAGATACTACCAGCAGAACAATTATGAATTTTTTTTATGAAACAGGAAGTGGCTGTCGTTTGCTAGGATTGGGGTAGAAAATGTCAGTTGTTAATGATTCGTAACATTTCTTTGAGACTGTTTCAAATGAATATTAATTAGGCTAGTTACAATCAAACCCATTAAATGATTGTTGTAAATTATATAAATATTATGCATTAATAGCGATACACGTATGTCAAACCCTACAACTATGTAATTTCCACCCTATCGTGTAAACAGCAAATTAATAAGACATAGAATAAACGTGAATGTATATAAAAAGCTAACACTAGTGAGTCCATATTGCCTAAAAGTACAAATAAAGATAATTTTTGGCAAACGTTCTTTGTTGAACTGAAAAACTATTTATCGCCAACAAGTTGTAAGGTATCATTTTACCTTATTAATAAACGTTGTTATACAATTCAGTCGACGCTGAACGTTGATAAAGAAAATGTACGTGACTAAACACTTGTCGTAAAATTAACCCCGCATCGTTATTTAGTTGCATTAGTAATAATAGTACCCCTTACGTCTGTAAGTATTTATCATTGTGTATAGTAATATCTAATATCCCTAACAAAAATGAGTTATTTGCAACATATTTACAACTTTTGTATATGTTAAAAGCAACGTAGCTTTTACGGTTTAGAGCTTTCGTTCGGAATTCCCTATCGACGAGGAAAAATTTAATTCCGTTAGGTTTTCTAGGAGCGTTGCAGAAATAATTTATGATTTCAATGTGTATGACACGGCGAGCGTAGATTGCTAGCTTTCGGGGAGTGTTCGCAACAAGACCACGAAATGAAGTTGGTGCGTTAGAAAATACTCCAGACCTTCTAACGGCCGATGGAAATGGGAAAAAGAGGAGACAGAAGGAAATTTCGAGAGCTCTTACTATCAGAGACAGTGCTACCTATCGGCCTAAATGTGTCACGTGCCTCAAACAATATCCTTAAGCGAGAGATTTATCGCTGTTCCCGCTCGTACGAATTTATACAACTTTTATCGGATCCAAGTGTTTTCGATGCCGGTGATTTCCTATTCGAACGTGTATTATAGATAGGAAGATGAGAGCGGGCATCTGACAGTCGACCCGATGGATTTAGCAGTCAGACGCGAACGAAATCATAAATATTACGGAATATCAAATAACCTATACGTGTTACGGCGGATGGAATTGAAATTGATGCAAGATTGGGTCTTATAAGATTCTTAATATTTAATAATCCAATTTTCTTTAACCAGCAGCGGGATGCCAGATAACGGCGGAAACAAGCACTCGACTTACCATTTCCATTGTCCGTGCTGTGCATGCTCAGGAATGGTGATGGTTCAGCACACAATGCGATCAAGGCGCCGCATGGTCTAGTCCGGCCCTGCAACTGACAACACACCAAATGAGCTTCTGATGACCACCGCGACGAATAGGGGCCCATGCGGGTTCATTACTGATATCACCCGCTTGTTATCGTCATATTCCTGCCCTCCGTCTGCAAACCCACATGCAACACCTAAATTTTCAATTACTCGCTCTAGCCATCCTCGACCGACCCGAACAAAAGCCGGTCGATAAGGATTTTGCAAAATTTGTAATAAGCAAGTAAATAATTCTGCCCACACTAGAATTTTACAGAAATCCAAGATGTCGCCGATGTGACTGTTATTCAACAACACATTTACTTAATATTTTCTTGTACTGCTGCTAGCAATCACATTTTGATACAGTGTGTTTCATCAACTACCAGACACAGCCAAATTAATATTGGCAAAATATTGGGCGATCAACTACTTATTGCTGTGTAATGACAAAAAGTCAAATTAATTTTAAATTGTTTTCATTTCTGACCAATCGCAAACCTCGATTCATACACAGCAATAGGCAATCCTTTCATAGTTTTCCTGTCTGGTAATCTCCAAGGCACAATATACAGATTGATTGTAAATTAAGGGCCAGTTGAATTGTTATGACAGATAGAAAAAACTTTAATAGAGAAAAGTGGTACATATTTTAAGGGTACGAACAGAAATACCCCACTTCCGGTTAAACCGGAAGTTTAATTCTTTTTGGTTTTTCTTGCGGAACATTCTGTTTTTTAAAATGAATTTAGTGGTTTATGAAATTATCTTTAAAAAATTATTAACCAGCTATAGGCCGGAGTTAATAATTCACGAGCGATTAGTTTTATATAGCCCATAGCACTTTGAGCTGAATACTGGCTACGAAAAAAAAAACAAATAAACATGTAATTTATGTTAGTCTTAAAGCTTTGCATTAGTTTGAATGGACACCTGCCTTATTGAAATATGCGAATTTTCTCTTCAATGCTCCAAGACAATATCTTCATTAGAAAATTCTCTATTTCTATTTTACCTACGTTTAGAATTTGTAGAAAAACTTTCGTAAGTTTGCAATTTTATTTCCAGTTTAGCAAATGTTCTTGTTGGTTCTTTAGGTAACAATTTTGATACATTGCAGCTGGTCGTTGAGAATTTTTCTGACACAAAAACTATACTTCTAGAATATTCACGCGTTCTTGATTGGAAAGCGAATTAATTTGTGACAGATCTGTTCAACATAATCGTATTTTGACCGATATTGAGCATTTGTTTATTTGTCCGCTTGTTTGTTGGTCTGTCATTATTTTTATGGCCGTATGCAATCAGTTATACTTTAATTAGTAATACTGTTTCTGTTACATAGAATACTTTTAATATCGTTAATTCTCGTTAATTATTAACTTTAGGCCTATAGTTGGTGAACAATTTTGAAAAGTAATATTATGGACTATATAGTTAATTTAAAAAATACAGCGTGTTCCATAAGAAAAGCCACAAATAATTAAACTTCCGGTTTAACCGGAAGTCGGATATTTCTGTTCGTTCCCTTAAAACATTTATCACATAAAATCGTATACCTTTTCTCTGTAAAAGTTTTTGCTATCTCTCATAAGAATGTAGAAATTCAAGTGGCCCTTATTTTTATCCGCCTGTATACATACCTTTTCGCTCACAGTTTGTTGCAATATCACCATAAATAAATACGATTACACACGTAGTACTTGATATATGAACAAAACTAACTAATAGTTATAACAGGGTAGTACGGACAAAATTGTTAATAAAATAAATATCATTTTTCAACGATATATCAACATTTTTAATAAAGCTTAAGTCGAGTACTACTATTATACAGTGCGTCCACATCGACTCGTTAAGCGTGTGGATCTCATAAACTGCAAGAGATAGAAATGCGGGTAAATTAGACAAAATATTCAACATCTTGCGAGTAACTAACAAGCTTTTGTTCGTTTAAACTTGAGGACAAAAAGTGTGAATTTTCAAAATTTCTTGTTTTATTTATAACTGTTATGCAAGATAAATCCAAATTATTTTAACTTACGCAATGCATTTTGTTGTCTAATTTAAGCTTATTATATTTTATTTAATGTTCGCTAAAGTGTCGAAGGTATAATTAAAAAACAACACTTTTAAATACAAGTCGTAGTTGGTCTTGACATCCATAAACCTTGCTTTGAATATAACCCAAAAAAAAGGCAATTTAAAGGTTCTCAATCCGGCGAGATAGATGACCAAGCAAAAGCTTCAAATAATAATTATTAGTAATTTATAACATAACCAACAAAACAGATATATAGCATAAGAATGTCCAGTAAGTTCAGATTTGCTCTAAAATCAGAGTAGGCTTGGCATTTGATGCAACTAAAACAAAAACTGTAAACAAGACAATTGGGGGGCAGTTTCTTCAAGAGGTTGGTTGTGTTTTTGCCGAGCTCCCCCAATATAACTGATGTTTATGTTATATTGAATACCCAAGTTATATAGAAGTTTGTGTTTTATTGATAGAGTGTGTCCCGGGTGATTTGTGGAAGTTTTCCCTGAGATTGGGCTTCCGCACAGGTAGATACAAGGCATCAATTTGGTCCAGCTTGAGCCAGGGTATTTCGATCTTATTCTACGGAGGTCCAGCCAGTTTTATAAATGCGTGCACAAGTGTATCAGAAAGCATCATCGGTGTGGTGCAGCGGAGCTGTCCATTAAGGCTTCAGTGAAAGCGATCCAAAAGATCCTCGAGGTTACAGCCGACATTCAGGTGGGTTCGAGTGCAGAATAAATTGTGCCTTGCTAACAGCAGGGTGGCAACGACATCCTGTGCAGAGCATCGTGGGAGTTCCAGCTCGGTGCAGGTAGCCAGATTATTCATCGCAGAAGTCATCTAAAGGTCAGGTTTTAGTCTTTGTGATTGTGCATCGCTTGGCGTCCCCGAGCGACACTTCCGCTTCGTGGCGTCACTAGAAGTGTTTTATTTTATGACGCGCAGTACTTACGTTCAATTATTATCGCATTGCAACAGTGTTAATTGCGAGGACATCAACAATTTAATTAAAATTCGTTGCTGTTTATGTACTGTTAAGACCAGAAAACCATCTTGAAATTAATGCCATTCCCATCAATTAGAAATACTACACTTGTAATATCCCATAAGTTAAATAGCGGGCATACAGAGTACGTACTAATAATGTTTTATCAGACTTTAAATGATTGATAATAGCAAATTACTAGTAGTTTAAAGCGACCTAACCATATAGATAGTCATTTAATAATTATAGATAAGTAGTATAAACAAATATTGGACGGCACAGTACAGCAGTGGATATTGGTTAGAGCCGATTTATAATTTAATTATTTAACCCTCAGAAAGGGTTAGGTTACAACTGTTAACTTTTAGATTGGACACGAAGTGATTTTCAAACAATATGCGGCTAATTATTTAATATCTATTCTCTATCACACCACATGGACTTAATTCCTACTAGCTCTTTTAATACACCTAATTTCTGTGGACCAATACCAAACCCAGCTTATTAAACAATCCCCTATTTGAGAATCTACACTCATTCGACCACAAAATATGGTGAGAAGAATTATAATTATTTGGAATTAATAGTATACCATTTGCAGAATGTTCTACGCCATTCTTCATGGTTTTCCTCTAAACGGGGCCTACGTTATACCTACCTCTTCGATTACGTGGTTGCACTTGACACGCCAGAGTAAATTTTTTGAATTTTGAAAATTAAGATACGGGTTCTTCTTTGTCTAGTTTTTACAAATTTATTAGAATCTATGTTTTGGTGTTTTATTACTTTGCATCCTGTTATATCCATTGTTTGGGACCACTGTTTCCTCCGAGCCATCCATTTATGTAAGGGGAAAAGCATCGTGAAGTTTGATTTGGAAATATGCGCAATAGGCTGCTAGTTTTTCATCATGTCTGCCATAGAGTAAGTATAGTATTTTCTGAGAACCAAAGGTCACAGATATCGATTTTACGACCTCCTTTACAAATTTAGTATTTAGGCATCAACGGAAAACCTGAGCAGCAAATGTATAGCGAGCTTTTGAATATGTAAGTTAAATTGAAAAAAAAATTATATACTAACTTCTTGATATTGCAAATGCATGTTCAAACAACAGAATTTTGTTAGATTAACGGTGAGTGTAGTAATGAAAATAGTAAAACTTAATTATGTCACATGTACAAATATATTTGAAAAGTTCTTGTACTTAAAAAAACGATGTTAGTATAATTTAAAAATGCAAATGCCTCATCATATTTTGTTTCCAATAAGAAGAATGAATAGCATTTTGCCCCGTGCAACCACCGCGCATCTTTAACAAGCGGGGAAAACATCTTCAGATTTGCGCTGGTTCTCAAGCAAGGAGGTTGCTTGCGAAGTGAGCATCTTTACGCTCATCTCGCGTTGGCGTGGGCTCGGCTAGTTAGTTTTAAAGCTAACGAAATGCGATTAGGCAATGTTGGGTGTAGTGTGTGAATGATTCCTGAAGATGACAGTTGGTTGAAGCTTTACCGTGTCGTGTAGGCAAAGTAGTACAATTATCTAGCTCTACGGACTTCGTACAATACATGCTAAGATCTACACATTACCCTTTTGCTGTGACGTAACCATTTTCTCTGTTTATTTAACTATGAGGAATTGGACAAAACAAAAAATCTGCAGTTTTTGGTCAGGTGGTTTTATAATACTGTCAATGTGACATTTGTCCAAAATGACAGTATAATAACCCACAATAACAAGCAAGCAAGCAAGCCTAAAACCTTACTTTAAGCGTTAGGGACTTCTTCGAAGAGGAGAAACATCGGATTGCATAGGTCAAGAATGTCTTGGTTTGAATAATGTGCTTAAATGAGCATCCCTTACATTAAAGGTTAGGTATATGTCAAAGTCTACTACCTGCGATCTTAATGATCTTTTTGAATTTCAATGCAATATAAGACATACGTTTTAAACGCTGTTTTGTTATTTCTGACGTCACAGAAAAAGGGTAATGTGTAGACTTTATTATAAAGTTCCCATTGCCACTTTGGCTAGAATTATCATCGAGATTCCATAATGGACCTTCCAGTCGCATTTAAGGCATTGCTGTCTTGCACTGCAATAAGCGTGTATCATTCCCGCATCTTGCTATGCGTAGCTTTTGTAAGCGTGTAAATTGACGCCTACACTTCTAGTAGATTTTAGAACAGCCGTCGCGAATTTTGTATCGGGGGCCGACTGCTCGCCCGATGTTCATTTTGCGAGATCCATAACTCCTGCCTCCAGGTTAGTGGCCAGCAAACCATTCGGCCTGGGCAACATTTTGTTTATCGCTCGGACTCTGTGGCTACCTTGAAGTATCAACCTTAGTCGCTAGCCACGTATTGAAATGCACGAAGCTAAGTTGTCTATTGATATTATTATATTGTATGGGTTATATCAATAGGTTTATATTGCATTTCATGTATTTGGCGTAAAATTTGGGGCAGCTAAATTGCCGCCCATTTTTGAAAGTGTATTTCCAAGTAGATGATGCTTATGAAATATAAGTTTTGGGGTGTATCTCCGAAGTACGCGTTACTTTGGGGATACACTCTTCCAGTGCTCTGCACTAAGCGTTTCAATATTATTTTCTTTTATGGAATGCGTTGTGCAGACAGTAACTGTTGCATTTCGCGTGATATCCCTGCGACGACGTACAAAAACCTAATTGGCGAGTGAACTCATTGTTTGTTGCGGTTTTGGTTTTAGATTGGATAGTTTAACTGTAATTTTGTGTGCACGTTCTCTGAGTAGAAATTATAAATTACTGATTGACTCTCATTTATACAGCGCAGTGTAGTCCCGCGTATTTTGAAGTTTCAGAACTTCAGATGTTCAAAGGTAAGGTCCTTGTATTGGAGCCGAGCACAGGTAACAGCATAAACGAAGTGAGCACACGATGTTTCTACTTTAGTCGTAACAGATATTTAATGTCTGTGGACTTATAATCTCCGCATCTCTAAGTATACTCTGTGATTGTTCTAGAATTGGTAAAATATGTTCAGCAAAAGATACAATGATCAATAATTGTCGGTCCTAAATAAACACCAACAAGGAGTTATTATCAATACATAGACACATCATCTAATGCTAAATTTCGGTGTATGCGTTTTAAACAAAATAGTTGTTTTTTAAGCACTAATAACCAGAGAGTGGTTGTGAGAAATGTTTACTAACGTATGTAAATGTAAAAGGCTCTGTTGCTGCCAGAACAGGATAACTTCTACTAGTCTGGACTAAAAGATAAATAAATGTGATCATCTTCTTCATTTTAATCCAAGCGTGAAAACTGTAAATATTGTTCTACGGAATCGAATATGTATACCCTATATAACAATGGACATAATATTGCACCTTGTGAACTCGTGACTTCAGATGTAGGATTGCCTGCATGATGTATCTGTAAACAGTTTGACTACATGCCTCCTACTGATATAATAATATTGAAGAACATACGTATTTGTCATTATTTAATTATCGAAGTATATTCTATTTCACATCTTTTTGAATTCTATAACGTGTTTAACGATTTTTGCACGAAAGCAACCAATTAGAGTTTTGTATGTTGCGTGTGAAGTAACATGTAATGACTTGAGTAGCATAATCTTTGGATTTGCCCTTTAGTTACTATAAGTGAGATATATTTATAAGCAATACCATGCCAAAATTATCTGCATAAAACCGACTACACAGATTTTGGGGTTCGAATTTCCTGGGTTGGGTCGCTGTGGACAGTATCTTGTCCTGCAAGACAATTGTCGATCAAAATCATGAGCGGTACTTTATCAGCAGTTATCCTTGATAAGGACGTTGTATTCTGTCCCAACCCTTGCTATAACTTTTCAGCTATGGTGTGTGTTTGCCTGGACCATGTTGCCCTTCTATTTTTCCTTGGATAATATTGTGTAACAGTTCATATCTCACGTTCCTCATAACATAGATATTCCTTTCTACGTTTGATGACTTTCTCAAATGTCTCTCTTCTTTTACACATTGTGTCAGTGATCGCACATGCCACGACATCGTATAAAAGTATGCTGAATATGTAGCATTTCTGCAATCGACGTCTGAGGAAAATTTTAAAATGCTCGCAACCATGAGAGAATGCTCATTAATCTATGTAGCAAACATAAACATCCACATCCATCCCAACACCGCTGAACAAATCTGCAAACTTGCCTGATGCCAAACCCATTCCTGAAACAAGACTGGGTGTTTTACGCGTTTTCCTCACATGTTTCATAGATTCTGGAATGTATGACTTTCAGGAATACCTTTAAAACATGGTTCATCAAACTTATGGCTGCATACTCTCAACAGTATTTTGCGGCGGTCTCTAACGCGTCTTGTGGTATTATGCCGCTTCTACAAATGCCGTTGAACAACTGAACGAGCAAACGAAGGGATGGATCTTCTTTTAGTACCTTTAGTACTTCGACGCAAACTCCATCTGCACCGGGTGTTTTGCCATTTTTTACAGCCGAGAGTGCATATTCACTTCAGACCTTGGTATGTCCAGTGTCGCTGCAGTAATGCTCGACATATTTCACTTTATGTCATAAACTATAAAAAATATTGAAAACGTTTCTTACATATTTTCTCTCTTCAAGAAGGCTATCTGATCATTTCCAACTTGACTCCAGCTTCTAGTAAATAATTTTGACGTTAGCTCTGGTTGTTTCTATCTTCGATTGACGCTAATATCCTAAATACACCTTCTATATGGGCGTAGGGATGATTCTGAGATAAATAGCGTTTAAAGAAAAACGATTGGCATGGACAGTTTGTTACACCCTGTCTAAAGGTAAATATTTGAATTATAATTTCAAAATTAACACTTTGGCACTCCCACAAATGATTTTTTATAAGATCTTCACCTGTTGTTGAATGTAAATGCCGATATGGCTCGAAAAGGTTCGAAATTCAGCATTAAGACACAAAAGAAGGGTAGGTTCACGAGGGTCGATCGCCAGATCGGGGATCGAAGAAAAACCGGCGTAATAAATGTACAGCGAGCTCTTGAATTTGCAAGTTAAACTAATTGCGATCGGGGGTGAGGCTACTGCTAGTTGGCGTGGGGGCGGTTAATCGCGCACCTCTTTCGGCTCAATCTGCGAAATTAAAAATCAGGATTTATTCGCATTAAATCAGTGCGATAACGAGCGCTCGAGCAAACGAACGAATGGATTAGGCCGAAGCAGCACACTTTATTAATTAAACAGGTAATCGCAATATCAACAACGCGATTAATTAACATTTTCTAAATCCAGTTTAAGTTATTGGAGTGGGAATTAGCCCTCTTCACATGCAGCGTTTTGATTCATTAATCACGACATTAATTAGCTCAATTGTGCTGCATTGTCGATTGTGTGCCGAATCTAAACCCCGATGATCGCGGCGGTGCGCTAACGAGGAGCATTCAGCTAATTAGGACGGACAAATAGAAGACGATTGTTATACTTTGTTGTTTACTTTGCCTGTAATCCGCCCTCGTTAACACAACCTACTATTTGCCGAAGGAAATAAGTGTTTGTCATATTTATGTCAATATAGAGACGTCCGCTCATTTGCACGTCCCCGTTCTTTCAGCCGCGACCATACGAATTTGCACAGCTCGTCTTGGTCCCGGCTTAAACGGTTTAGCTACACCAACAATTAGCAATTGAAACTGAAATTAGCGAGCTAGTCCAACTATAACCAGTTCCTGTATGTTCTGCTGCGCAACCAGAAAGCATCAAACTTCTTGTATCAACAATTATTCCCACTTAACAGTCCCATTTGCCTGTTCTCCGGATAATCGAGTACTAATCCAATTTTTCCGCAGTATTGTGTTTATGCTTCCATTGTGCTTTTTTATCGGCTTTTATTTGCATCCATTATTTAATTGTGGCTTTTGTTCTAAATATATACAGTCTGCTCGATTTCATGCGAATAGAAGTTTTAGTGATAGTGATAATAATAAATTATGGTGTATATACAGGATAGGCTACGAAGAGCATCCGTGTCTGGTGAAAAAAAGTAGAAATACAGCCATCTTCTTTCACGATATATCACATCTCGTACAAATGTATACAAATGATCATTAAATCTGCGAAATAAAGCTATAGAAAATGACAATAAAAAAAATTCATCGGTTTTACACGAAACTTCCCCCGTAAGTGCGGCCCGCAACAATCGGTTCACATTTCTGTCTCTTTTACGATGTTCACTACGTATCTGCTCGGTTCCATTTTCAAGAATAAAAACCTGAACTATGTGCAAAATATTACTTTTATCTATTCCTGAGTTAAAGCTAAAATAGGCAGATATTTGACCAAAAGTATATTCTTTCTAATCGGGATACGAAATATCGTCTTCCTCAACAAATAGTTTTTGAGCTATACCACCAATAGGCAGACGATCAGACAGACGGATAGACTGGCGAACAGACAAACCGACGGAATCGAGAAAATAGGGACCCCAAAACGTCTTATAGACGAGGGAAGTAAAAATATGTGACACGAAGTAGGTTGGAAGTAGTGAACTGCGCAACTAGTCGGTTTGGGAATAAAAAATTGTTGGCAAAATATGTCATAATTTAAACCAATAAAAAAGGGAAAGTTATAAATTGGCAGGTAATGTTAGAATTAGAAAACATATTGGTTAAACAAGAGTAAATAGATAAATAAAAAAATACATTATTTGTACTTTTCATTACATTTTAACGTAATTTAGTTGTTAGACAATGCAGGGTGTTTCTTAAGTCGACTGGAGGTATATTGTAACATAGAAAAAAGGTGAAAATTCCTATAGGGCTTTTACCTCAGATCCCTAGTTTCCGAAATACTGCGTGTTCAAGTTTTCAAGTCACGTTTGAGATTTATTTATAACAACAGAACTCTGAGACCGATTAGGATGATATCCGGTATAACCCTCCAAACTGGTTTAAGTCATCTTCTGAAATGATATTGAGTGAACTACTAGTGGATGAAACACGAATGTCGCTACAGATATCATATAATAGCTATTTAATCTCAAGAGCAAGAGACATTCATATGTATTTTTGTGTATTTGTGATTTTTGATCTCTATTGCGATTTAGACTGAAAAAATAATATTTGAGTAACTGCGCCATGCTTTTTGGAAACAGGCGTAATCGAGTTGCTTGTATTCTAAAGAACAAATGACAAAGAGACAATTTGACGTCTCTTGCTGCATTTTTTTGAAGTTGTCGGCCTTATCATTAGATATTTCTCGTCTGATCTGTGTTAAGACATCTGTGTTTCATCCAGTAGTAATCCACCAATAATATCCAGTATTGTTTCAGAAGATGACTTATACCAGTTTTGAGTGTTATACCGAATATATCAAAATCGATCCTAGCGATCTATTGTTATAACCAATTTTCACAAGTGCCTTAAAAACTTGAACACACTGTATTTCGGAAACTATGGATCTGAGGTAAAGCCCTACAGAAGCCACACGGTCGACTTAAGAAACACCCTGTATAAGTGGGTTTGCGTGAGTATATGACATAGGAAGGAAGGAATCAATTAACTCTACGTTTGCATTACCAAATCGTTAGAGAATTAAAAGCAAAAATAAGTACATTGTTTAGTCCCATTAGCAATATTTGTAGTTCCTAACTTTTCACTAGGTTAAGGCGGAAGGGTAACAAGCTCTGCTGGTGTAAAGGCCACCCTCGTTTTGCTTTTATTTGTGGAAACACGTATCGTAGAGAACCTATTCTCGTATACTGTTTGAGGCTTTGCCAGAATACCTCACTACTTCCCGCGAGTGCTACGTGAAGCCATGGAAATAGAAAAACATCCAAATAATATAAACGGGGAAGGTCGTTTTAAGCTTAGTAACAAGTTTTATTCGCAACCATATATGTAATGTTAACATTCCTGACCTCATTTGAGTGGGGGAAGTCGTACATTTCAGCCCGCTACTTCCCGACCGCTGAGTAGGTAGGGACTCTGGGAATCTCGTTGATCCATTCATGCGCGTAACAACCTGTCGTATAATAATATAATAATTTGTCCAATTATTGTTTAGAATAAAGTGGTTGCGAATAAAATAGTATACAAACCTCGACAGGAAGTTTCCTTAGTCTCGAGATAATAGCTAACTAATCTCTCGACAGTAATGAAACACTTCAATCTCTCGACAGTAATGAAACACTTCCCATCTCGGGCTGTAATATACTATTAAGCTTAGTAACAAGTTTTAAGCTGTGATAGACGATCTAAAGCATTACAACCACTGTGCGGCATACGGCCACGCCCCACGGATTACGTTGCACTCGAACGACCTATCAGCGTTACACCACTCCGCGCGCCTCGCATAGAGGACTATAAACAGCTCCACACTGACCATCAGTTCTTAGTGCAACTTTCACTCTGATGATGTAAGCTGCAAAGTCTTGCGAAACGTTAGTAAATATGGATGCACAAACAGCAAAAACGTCAAATCTGCCTAAGTATCCTCGTTCTCAACATACTCAAACAACACGAGCCACCAAAGAGCATCGCCATCGCGCCCAGAGAATGCTGGGTATTCATCTACAAATAGTACGCGGCCTAAGCCGAAATTCTATGTTAAGAAGAATAACCTATCTCGTTCTGGATTTAGTTGTGGAAACAAGCATTGCAAGCAAGTACTCCCTCTGGTTATAATATGAAAATACGCATGGAGAAAAACCACCCTTGTTGTGGTGTAACGGTCAAAACGTTTTTTTCTGTTTCAGGATATTTCTTTCCAAATTTGTGGAAGGTTCACAAGCTCTTTCGTTCAAATATAGCTATGCTGTACCTGAGAATTAGGCCTCTTAATTTGCAAATTTCATCATCTTCCTTTCAAGGTATAACAATTATATGCCTGTTTCAAATTACGATCGTATTTCAAATGTTAAATATTCAACTTATTTCATTATATGACTATTAGAATTTTGGGTTTTATTGTTATGTTGTTCGTTGCCGAAGTTTGAGTGAATTTATAGTTTATCAGTTCAACGATTCATATGAAGCTGTGCTCGGGTCCCAAACTGCTTGGCGCCCCTACGGTTTACTGTTAGTAGGTAAGTTCGACCCAGCCTTCTCCTGTGAGCTAGTCCGGGCCTGCTTCCGATTACGAACGGCAATTGTTAATGTAACAAAATTTGCAAATTTTTGGTGTATCTTTAAAATTTCAATTTGTCAATTCGTTTGTGTTGAGCACATTTGCTCGTCCAAGTTCAGGGCACTAATATTTTTCCGTGCTCTTTTCCTGGAAATGCCCAGTCTCCCTGTGGCAATATGTAACCGAGGACATTGGCTGGGGCCCTTTTACGCCTTGGTCATCCCGCGTCTTGGTGGAAAGCGAATCCAATACACGCATGTGTTTGGGTGGTTACTACTGCTCCTGCCCGTTGTGTATTGGTTATTAAATCGCCAGTGATATTGAGACCGACCACCACCTAATGGTATGCGATAAACTCTTCCTTTATGAGCGGTTTCGGGCGCGCATCTTCTTGACAAATCCGCTATTGTTAGGCGACCCTTGAAAGCTACGATAGTTGTTTCGCAAACAAATGTGCACCCCTAGGAAACTACGAGCCACTAGAGAGGATGGTACCAAGCGGCGGAACGCAAGCTCAGGCATTTCCTTGCCACTTTCATATTCATGTATGGTGTCCAGGTCACCGGGTATTAGAACTGCAGAAACCCATAAAGGATACCTCAAGCGCGTTCGTTTAGTTAAATTATCAGGATAGTGGATAATTGAAATGCATTTAGTAGATAGTTGACGGTCCAATTCTTTTTAGCGCGCATGGAGTTCAGTCAAAGCTTGTTATTAGTAATAAATGCGATAAGCGTGCGTAGCGCGGTACCACTGCGTAGTAGCTTTTTGCAAGTACCTATTGAGGCTGCAGTTAGTGTAAATTCGCGGTTCAGTTCTAGCGTCGAAGTATTCAATTATTTTAATTTCTAGCACGATCATGGCTTATTGTAACAACTACTAGTTTAATCATATAATTTCCGAATCATTCTACTGACTTCCACAAACGAGGTATGGCTTTAAATGTACACTTACGATCATTGAAAATGAACAGGGCTATGCATGTCAAATTGACTTAACCGACGTTTTTGCAATTGCCTGCAACGTTATTTTGTTATTACGATGGGTAGAGAGTGAGGACAACACGATTCTACTTTAGAGACAAGTGGAATTCAGAAAACGTAAATCAACTATTGTAAAGTTGGTTGTATAGCCCTATTCATTTTCAATGGTTCTTTGTGTATATCCCTGCTACTGAACTGTCATGAATACAACCAACTCAGTTCAATGTGGTCAATAACCTGAATCTAACCTCTAATATTATCTTCCAAGTTTTCTTGCATTTGTGAATTTGGTTTCATTTATGTCACCGATGACGTTAATCTTTATTACATCGATTTCGGCCTACCTGATGAACATTATATTCATTAAAGCCTTGGTACTTAAATTTTACTTCTGAAATTTCCCGTTCGTGATTCACTGATATCTTTAAGTTTTTTTTAAGATTAGGGTTGTGGGGGTAGGAAGCCCCCAACAGTAAGTGGAATTACTTTAAACTGCTAGGTAGTTAATCTAAATTTATCGATGTCGCTGCACGGCAACTGGCGCCCATTTTGTTTTTGTTTAGTGGTTCTTGGAACCATTTATCTAACCCGACTCGAGTCCATAATCGCCGAGGATACTGGGTCCATCAAAAAATGTAAACGGCAGGCTACAAAAAATATAGCACGGCTAACATGGGGCTACAGTGGTGATAACACGTATAGTTTTAATTTTATGGTGCCAAGCGAGAATCAACTACTACCAGCACGTGATAGCAAGCTTCATCACGTGGAGCAACAGAAATACAACACAGAGAGCCCTTTAAAAGTACTAATATGAAGAACAACAATCGCCAACTGTTTGGCCCGCACCAGCTTTATACCTTTCTGTTTTACGCACCAGTCATGCCATCATTTTGGTCCTTCGAGCCGAATACGTCACTACACGTTATTTAGTATTTAACATTTGCAGTCAACAATACGATGTGAATGTCGAAAGGAAATTGACCTTCATAAACGAATTTATAATACGGAATTATTTGACGATAAGCATCATGTTCGCAAGTGTGACAGAGACAGTAATGTGGCAGAAAAATAACATGGAAAAGGGGCACTTACTACAATTTTAGGATCCATGTCCGAAAATCTAATTTTAAAAAGTTGTCAAACCTTGAAGTGTAATACTTTATTTATATATTAACAAAACACATTCTACGTAAAAAATCGCAACAGTTAAAAGAACTAAAAATTTAGCAATGCCATGGCAAGTACGTATATAAAATTAGTTTTGTAGTTTTCAGACCCGCTCTTTATGTCGAGTTTATTTGCATTTTAGAGTGTACACTACCGGTTTTATAGTGGTTACTCAACAATGTAAACTTATCTCGACAACCCGCATCTATTTGAACATCAGCATATATTTCATTGCACTATTTAGCACACATTTATTTTGTATAACCGTCCATTTTCTGAAGTTCCTTAACAAATAACTTACTTACGTTAGAAGTTAATATATTCGAAACAAAAAAACGGGAACACGTGTTGGCTTAAACAAAAATTAAATTAAATTAAATACATCCTCGTTGCTTTTATTATCTATTCAACTAGCACAATTCAAATAACGCATAATCTCGATTGTTTTAATAGTGCTACCTTGACCGGGATTTGTTACGGGTTATTTTTAATAGTAAGGTAGATGCGCTTGATAACAACAAATTAAAACGCGGTTGGAGATAAGTGCCGATTTAGAATTCCCTGTGTGGGAGTCGGACATACGTTTCAATGTCAAACGGAATTGGGCTGTTCGCAACATCCTTAATTCCGCTGAAATGTTTGAAAAATTCACACCTACACGGCAAATCAAATTTGCTTGGGCATGTTTTCAATTACGCTCAATAAGTTATGGTGCAGCGACATGGACATGACGCGCCACTGGCGTGTGGCACATAATTTTATAGCTTTGCGCCAAATACCACATTTATTTATGAAATTTCTAAACGTATAAGTTAAGCGATTTCACAATAGTTGAAAACCTCCATGTTTTAAATATATTTGCAGTTTGCAAAGGTTACGAAAAATTATTTTATTATTTTTTTGCGAATGGAACTAAATACTATTTATTGTTCATTGAAATGTTAAACCGTGTTTAACATGATCGCGTCCTGGAATGTTAAGATACATTTAACATGCATCCACTCATTTAATATGCATATTAAATGAGTGGGTTCCAGGACGCGATCATGTTAAACACTGATTTCGATTTAGCAGTTTTTTAGTAATTATTATTGATTCAAAATTATTGGCTCAATGAACAATAAACTAATGAACGCATTTCGAGGGTTAACCGCCTTAACATAAATTATTATAAAAATATGCTCGAATGATAAGACTGGGTTACCCCTCTAAATATTGTTACGATTTGCGTTCTTTAATGAAATGAACTATACGCGTATAGTATAAATATTTTAAGGTAGAATTCGTAGGCAAAATGTAATATTAAAATTACAACAAGCGAATTTTAGCCGATGTTTAGAAACCCGCCTTTCTCTGGGAAGCTGGAGATATTTCAATCTCACGAATAGATTAGAGTAAAATTATGCAGGGTTTACTTCGTACGTCGAAAAATTAGGCAAAGGTATATGGCCAGAACGTGATCAGAAGTGCAACTGTTGCAACTCGATCGTAAAAATTTCGTGCCGGCGGGGGCAAATTCTTGTAGCAGCATTGTAAAACTTTATTAGCAATAATTTGCAAGAGATCGAGCTTGACAAATTTCATCGTGGGAAAGCTTCAAATTTGTCAGATTCATAGAAGTATTATAAACTGTCACGTCCGTATGTACGTGCCAAAAGTCCAAAAATTAGAACTGCTCTGATAGGCTTATTTGGAAATTTGTACACGCCTACCGAGTTTTCTTGGTCAAACTGGACTTATAATTGAGTTAGTTAATAAGAAGAAGTTAATAAGTAAAGTTAAGAAGCGGTATTAAACTTAAGTGTTCTGTAAACGGCAGAAAAATACTTGTAAGTATTTGTACTTAAGTGTTCTTATTAATCTCGCAACAGTAGCTTTAGTCTTCGTGTCCAAGTGGATTTTAACTAAAAGGATTGCCACTTACCCCGACTTTAGGTGTTCCGCGACGATAAATTAATTACTATTCCAGTGTAAATATAAAATGTACAGTACGATCGGGGGATAAGTGCATAAGGATTTTGTAAATGGCAAAAGACAGACCCAGCTAGGATTCCAAATAATATTATGAAGCACATTGAAATCATAGAATTTGTGTTTCACTTTCAGTGCCCACCGATTGAAAAAAACTCGTTTTTTGTGCAGAGAGTATTATGAACGACAACCCAAAGCGATTATAACTATTAAATTGCTTATATAATACCTTATTTAATGAATACCTACACTACCTATTTTTATAAAAATTAAGTAACCAGTTTAATAGTGAAAAAGAAAAAAATAAAGCCACCTTTAATAATTATTTATGTACAAAGGGCATAAAACAGGGGTTTTTGGCCCACAGCGTCAAAAGCTATAACACGACAAGGTCCAAATACGCTGGTTGCGCCCTGAGTTGCATACTAAACTTTATGTACAATCTAAATTTTATTTAAAACGAAAACTCAGATTATACGAGGTAAGTAAATCAAGTGATGAGACTGGCAACATATCTCTCGATCTGGCAACACTGGCTCCTCGGGACTTGGAGGGGTCGTAGGTGAACATGTGATATGCCTTCAGTAGGAGTTTGAACTCGTTCGAGTCATTTGGTTGTCCGTAGCGAAACAGTTTTTCCTAGTGCGTTCTAAAAATGAGTGACATCCATTTCGAGCAACGGCGTGCTACCAGGTTTTGCTTCAGACTTGGGCACCAATGAATCGGGATGAGAAAAATCTACGCAAAAATAGTTCCAAAAAACCTTTCTCAGAATCAAAAGGACATTAGGAACGGAAAGTGCCTTGACTTTTTGGAATCGATTGAAAATGATCCATACTTTCTGGAACGTGTCATTACTGGTGACGAGTTTTGGGTGTTTGGTTACTACCCGGAAACCAAGCGCCAGAGCATGGAGTGGCACACTTCAACCACTCCAAAGCCGAAAAAAACAAGAATGAGCAACTCTAAGATCAAATGCATGCTGATTTGCTTTTTCGATAGCCAGGGAATCGTCCACAAAGACTTTGTGCCTCAAGGCCAAACGGTCAATCAACACTTTATGGAGAGGTTCTTGAAAAACTTCGAAAAAGGGTCATGCATGTGAGACCAAACATCAAGAACAACTGGGTGTTGCATCATGACAATGCGCCTTGTCACACAGCAATTTCAATAAACAAGTTTTTGGCCAGTAAAAACATTCCCGTGGCTCATCAGCCTCCTTACCCGCCTTACTCGAGTCCTTGTGACTTTTTCCTCATCCTGAGATTGAAAAATCAACACAAGGGACGCCATTTTGGGACACTTGAAAACATTCAAACGGCTGTAATTGACCAGCTGGAAGTTATTCCTGTATCCGAGTTGCAGCACTGCTACGAGGATTGGAAGAACCGTCTTCGGCGCCGTGTGGCATTCCAAGGAAGTTATTTTGAGGGGGACAATATTGAAATGTAATTCTATTCGAATAAAGAAAGTGAAAAAATCAGTCTCATTACTGAATTTACACGCCTCGTATACTACTACTATAATGTAACTTTAATTTTAATTCGATAAAAATATTCAACGCAACAATGCATGGTTTCGGTTATTACAGGTAATACAAAATAAGAATTGCACAAAATATGCATCGTTTCAGAAAGTGCCAAAACAGGGGCTGGGAAAATAGCTAAGCCTGTAATGTTAAGCCACACTCTGATCACTTCTTAGGTGAGAGGTTTCATAGTAAAAACACTATCTGTGCCCAACTGGATAAGTGTATTGTAAGTGGATTGTAAATTCTATATCAATATCTTTGGTTTAGATGTCTTACCTAAAAGATCTATATTAAGCAATATTCATGCATCTACTAATATTATATTATATATATAACAAAACTTCTTCAGTTGATAGATTTAGGGGTCTATTATATCCAAAGTGGCATTCCATCGTTTTAGAGAACGAACTCGACTTCTTTCGGCTACAACCTATGTATGTCCTTCAATTCCCCACACATGAAGGTTTCATTCCTCTTCAGTTGTTTAACTTAGTTACATAGCTTTTATGTTCGATACAACCCTTGTCGGTGATTTTTCAAAGGGTCGACATTTCAGTAGTTTCCAAAACTTGTATTTTTTGCTGTATTTTCTGATTAATTAGAATAGGCTCTGATGGTATGACTCTTGCATAAAATTTTACTTTTGATGCTGCTCGTAGGTATCGGGTTCGCCATATGGTGTTATTTAAGCATTCACAAACGTTAAATGCTTAAATTGTTGGTCGTTGATCGATCTTGTTCACTATAATCGAAATTGCTAAACAATTGAAGCTCATGTTCTGCTTCACTACTCTATCATAGAGTTGAATTTTACATATCAAACGTTAGTTAGGGATGGTGAGTACTTACTTCTGTCGTGGATATTGTCAACTTGTTTTTATTGCCGTAACAGAATAACTAGAACACAGAATATGATAATAACGACTACAACATAGAAGTCGGACAGCTGATCTGTTGAATTAGTGATGAGTCTAACACCAGCTTAGAGATCAATAGAATTGTACTTGCCATAGATGTTGTTGTGGCACTAGACAACGACTCGGTTTTTACTTAAATACTCATCGGAAAATCCACAATAATCCTCCCCAATTAACAATTAACCAAAGCTGATGAATTACGACCGCAGAGGACAATATACCATGATATGGATATAGTAGAGACAATTAAGGTTGAAAGACTGAGGTGGGTACGACATGCCAAAGGAATGGAGAGCACCCAACCAACCATAAAGCTGTTTTTGGGTAAACCACAAAGAAAAAAGATTCAAGCTGAAATGGTTAGATACAATGGAAAGGGGCCCTAACACATCGAAATTAGAAATTAGAGTGCTGAACCGTAGGATAGAAACGCCCGAAAAACATTCTTAGGTGGGCCGGACACATCCAGGATGTAGCGTCAAAGATAATGATGGTGATTAATGCCATTCATGCATCATTTCATTGATTACTATATTAAATACGGCGACATTTAACAAATCTTCCCATGTATTTCTCAATTTCTATAATGTACGTTCCATACCTATATTTTACACGGTATCTCCTTTCTACTCCTGTAGTATACCGCAGTTTTTAAAAAATTGCTAGATAACTATATCTTCTATTCGAAGGGAGATTTCATTTTCATCAATATTCACTTTAATTTGAAGTACATATACTCATTCCGCCAACGTATAGGGTACATGTGGGTTGCTTTAAGATTCACTGGATAAAGGTTTGTGACATAATCTAGCGTCTAGCCGTTCTTCTGGTTTTCAATAATTTTCAAGCAAAAGGGTAAATTCATACAGGGTTTACTTCGTAGGCCAAAGAACTGGGTGAAGCTAGATTATTAGTATGTAACCAGAAGCGCAACAATTGCCGCTCGACCATAAAAATTAGGCTAAAAATGCGTGCCGGTTGGAGTAAATTCCTTTAGAAGAGTTTCTAAACTTTACTAGATTTCATTTGCGAGGTGTCGACCGCTTGACAAATTTTGGCGTGTGAAACTGCAATTTTCAGCATGAATACATATCAGTATGGAGCAATTATGCATTGTCACGTTCGTGTACGTGACATAGAAGCCCGAAATTAAGAGTTGCTCTGATAGTTTTATTAGAAATTTTGAGAACGCCTACCGAGTTTTCTTGGTCAATCTGTACTAAGATTTTAGTAGTTAATAAGGAACCTTATAAGACTTAAGTTATTCTGTAAACGGCAGAAAATAAATGCAATTATGTGTACTTAAATATTCTTATTAATCTCTCAACAGTACATTTAGTCTTCGTTTACAAGTGTAGTTCGACCAAAAGTATTGTCAGTCACCCGGACTTTAGCTGTTTAAGCGCCTTTAATAGACATATTTTATGTTGTCATCTTCTAGCTGTTCAGTATTTATGCTGTGAGCTGTTGTAGCCTCCCACGTTTCTGGATTTGTAAGGGTAGTTTACACGAAACAAAATTATGGTCGCTTCAATATCAGCTGAATTTAGGGTTCGACAGTTATATGTGATGTGTTCGTAAATGACCATAAAGTCCGATCCTTGATCCAAATGTCCTTCCGCAATGTTGACATTTGTTATTTTTCCATAGCATAGTTTTCGCTCATTGTTGCATGGAATCTTCCAGACGGGTCTATTCAAAGCAAGTAATCACCAATTCTACGTGGCGATGTAACATTTCTTCATATTTGCCCTAAGGACATCTTATAACCTTATTCTATATCCACCCTGCTTTCGTTTACTTTGGGAAAATTCTGAATAAAGAATTCTTTTCGAAAGGCATTTACCGAAGGTTCCAATGGCGTTACTTGCCCATGAAAGCTTTCGAGTAATTACTGCTTCAATACTTGTAGTATTTACTTTTATCAGTATGTTTTTACGTTTACCATGTCCCACAAGTCGGAAAATGTCGGGAAGACAACTTTGGGTGATATTTTTTTAAACGTGTAATGCCTCTTCTATGGGTTGTTTATTACTCTCACCCGTAAAGTAAAAAAATGGTTTGTGTATGGGTGTTATGATTTTCAAGGAGTCTCCTATAATTACCGAACGCTGTAGTAACACGTTTTAAGCGATGCAGCATTATATTTCAGCGTTAACGTTTCCATTCGTAGAAAAGTGACTGTCCAAATAAGGAAAGTGTTTTACTGTTTCAAATATCTTATTGTCAAGTCTGATATTAGGAGCTTCTACACTATTTTCACTATTTTCAAGTGGTAGCTGGTGTATAATTTGGGTCTTCTGGACAATGACTTTTTAAATTTTGTATAGGCTGCTGCCAACACATCATTATTTGAAGTTGTTTCTCACAGTAGACAGCTATGACGTTATCGTGGGCATATTGAAAGGCATCTTAAAGGTGGTTTTGCTGCAGGTTAGGTAAGAATATTTAAGCAAGTCAATGAACTGAGAATTGACTAAGTACTTCGGAATGCAGACTGGATACACAATGCTTGCTGACACACCCTCATTTCGTCATATACCTTTGTTTACGCGAGAGAGGGGGTTGGTTTTTATCTCTGGCTACTGAAGGAATTCCTCGTACTATTCTGGTTTATTGCTTGCTTCCTGGCCGGTTACGTCAATCCTTTAGGGAACCCCTTGACTAGCGGATGACGACTTTAAAATGCGGACCAAGTCTGACACTTTGGCTCTATTGTTCCATAGAGGGCTTCTATAGCTGTGTGCTTTTAAACTCAGATTGCGCCTTGTTGGTGGCGCCATAGAGAAGAGCTTATTGCCTAATGCCTTTACCAGTCGGAAAAGGTTGAACGCACGCCCGCTGTGCCATCTTGGAGTACTTGTAGTCTGGTTTTTCTGCAATTTCTTCCGGGCAACGTATTTCGAATGGTTGAATCCTTTTTGAAATTGCAAATTGCTCTGCGACAGCTGCACTATTGAGGTTTTAGTTATCTTAGCTCTCACTTGTAGTCTGCTCAGTGTAAAAAGACATTATTTCATTGACGAGTTGTCAACATGATTGAGAAGAATATGGAAACAATTACACAACCTTATTCCACTCCTACAACTCACCAATACTTATTACTGTTGTCTCATATTGCGCTGAAGCAACGTTGGGAATGATACTAATTTTGGTGGACTACCAATTATCGACAGTGCCTTCCACACTGCTTCCCGATTTATGGAGTCAAAAGCCTTACGACAATAAAAGCCATATAGAGTGGTTCCTTTTGTTTCAGAAGTTTTTTTCGGAAGCTGCCTTTATGTACAAATCATATTCACTATACTTCGAGATGGTCTGAATCCGCATTGCGACTCTGGCTGGGTATTTTTAGATAAAGGTAGCAATCTACTGGCAAGATTTGCCGTCCCACATATCGATAGCAAATAGATATCCCTGACTGAGTGTTGTCCGGGGTTGTTTCGCAGATAATGGTCCGTATAAACTGTTACTAATTATATACATCTATTTTCAGTTGTATAACATTTTTATCGACAACACTACAACTATGTCTAACGCACTTTATGATGTCACAGTAGAAAATATCATTAAACTTAAAGACGCAACAGACCTAGTGGAGAAACACCAGCAGTGCCGAAATGGTTTCGCATTCGAGTGTCATCAGAAACCATGATCCCAGCGAAGGACATAAAAATAAAACGCCGCCTCCGATCCGAGTTTCTCTAAACGAAACATTAAAGACGAATGCGTGGCGGTGCTTGCCGCGAAAATGAAGAACTAATTTGCGCAAGCGGCTGTAGGAAACGTCGACGAGGCCAGAATGCGTGCCGTAAAGAGATTTCCCATTATCCGGGATAAAAAGCGAGGTAAAAGCGCAAACAATAAGCTCAATTTTTCGCACAAAGCCCCGAAGTATGCTAAATATGGCGGGCGCGGGCGCCGCGGCGCATTAGATCAGGAAGCGTCAGATTCCGTCGAGAGAACCAATCCGGTCGTTATTATTAACGAGCTGCAGCAAGTGTGAAATGCGCCTCCTCAGTTACCAGGTGTCAATTTGTTCTAATGGATGGTAGCTGAAAAACGCCTCGCGGATTTTGCTCTTATAACGACCTCTCATTAAAACTACCGTGGTATTATATTTTAAAAGCCGTCAACTAACTTGAAGGTTTTATTGGGTTTGTTATAAAACAGAACAAGCTCTGTTATAAAATACGGCGGGAATAAAATGCAAGGCAATAAATAGAAACTAGTTTCGAGCGCAATTAGACTAATTATTGCATTAACATAAGCGCAACTGCACGTATCGTGCAAATAGATAAATTATAGCAGTGGGTACTTCTACAGTGGGTTAATTTAATAATTGTGATGCAAATTAGTTTTTAATGATGGATTAGTTCATTAGCTTTAATTGCGGCCGCATGACACAAACGTAATTAAAGCCGCATTAAAGCCGTAAAAATAGCGATATTTATTTTAATAACGCCGCGCTCGTTCAAAGCTAATTTATGGAGTAAATAACAACAATGAATTCGAATTAAGCCGAATTTCGTTACACGGTAATGACGGTGACGTAAAGGGCAATTTAAAGAAGGCCGACGGCGTAGGGTTGATGAGCTTGTTGGAGCTTCAGCTTCGCACGATTCGTTAAGCTTCGAAGACCGTCAATGCTTACGATCATTTACTACCAACTCCGGAATTTATTTATCCTAATTGCGCGACATTTTGATTGCGTTTATTCGAGCCTGCCCGATTTATGCGCTCATTCTGCATCTCGTGCAGGCCTTTCGACCCATGCTTAATTGGTTCTCAACAAAACCGCCGATATGCAAAGTTCAATTAAGCTCTATTATAATGGCTGGTACCAAGAAGACGTTCAAAGAAATTAAATTGGCACAGAACGCCTGATGTACATACAATCACCGCATCAACGAAACATACGGAACATATCATATAAGCGAAGGCTTTGGAACAAGAAAATACAAAATTGGTTGTATACCGTGTGAATAATGTAAGACTATACCTTGGCAACTTTATTTTAGCATTAATCAATTTACCCATGCAGAAAGAGCTTTTGAACTTGTCCAAGCTGTTAACATTGTTCTACGTTAGCTCCCAGAAAAGTTTGATTTTGTAAATAAAAACACATTCATTTACTGCAAGTGTTGGTTTTATTTAACCACAAGTGTTGGGAACAATTGGAACCAGTTTGCCAGTCTTCAAGTGGTGTAATTTGTGCTTATTCGTCGTCAACAAGATCCAGGCAGGTGCGGTCCAGGTACGGGCTGCGTTAGAGTCGATACCGACTGCAGCAGCTAGTTGGAGTTTGGTGCCTTCAACACCTAGAGGAGGCCTCTACGCAGAACTTCGTGCAGAAATTAGAGTCGCCAGGCCAGCAGCAGCCAAGCAAACGCATTGGCGTCCCCTGAGAGGTGCGATCAGCATCGAAAGCATCTGCAAACCAGATATTGTGCGCAATTTTCATCGTCCAGAACCCTTTTATTTCGCTGGAGCCTGGAAGATTGGAGTTTCCATTACGTATTGCCGCAGTTCCCGTTTATCCAGTGCATCACAGAACCCAGAAATCGACGAGGCGTCACTAGAACTTGTAGGAATTCAAAGGGAAATTGTCCATTCGTTTGCGAGCTAAAACAATTGATGTTGGCGTCACTGGTACGTCAGGCTAGTACTGTTGCTATGCTAGAATAATTATTGTTTACCTGACGTATTTTGCTTATTTTGGCATTGATTTAAATTAATTACTGCGATTTATACGAGTGCACACTGCTTTGTGTTTCATTTCAAATTGAGGTTAGCTACTTCATATTTAGTTTTGGTGAGTTCACAAATAGAATCCGAGTTAATTGGGGCTACTAAAAATTAGTTTGCACTACCTAGTATTTCTAATTTTACGAACACCCCAGAGACAGAGTATTTAAATTCGCCGGAGCAGCCGAAAATTATTGCATATCGTCAAAATAAAATAAGGGCACAAAATCGTTCACTTTTGTAAAATATTTGTCGCTTTTAATAAGCTTAAGATCGTGCACAGGCAGCACTATTCTTATTCAAACGTAACATTTACTCTCTCTATTTCATAGTAATATATTCAGGTAACAACGATTACAAAGTGATGGACTAAGTAATCCCAAAGATAAATTCGCGTAATAAAACTTATCAACTATCTAGTACATCAAGGGGGTCGAGCTTAGTGTTTAAATGCGCGAATTAGGTCAACTACAATTATGAAAATCTAAAACCAGATATGAATTATTCTTTTAACACATACTTAATAATATCAACATAGTTTTGTTTTATATAACAAAACAATCGTTTTATATAAAAGAAACAACAATCCCTTTTTTGTATATTTCAAGAACTAAGACGGCTGGATTCAATATATTTTTTTAGATATTATTAAGCAGTCGATTATGCAACTTCGTCTCAATTTATCCATGTTCGTTATATGGCTTTCGAAATTTCAATAACAGTGTATACAATGCGACCATAGAAATCTTTGGACAAGGGTGGGTGTAGATTTTCAACTACAAGTCCTAGCACGCGCCATAGACAATGTAACCAGCTCTTTTTTGTATATAGTCGTTAATACAAGCTTGAACGCTATATTCCCAGTAGCCATTTGTTAAAACCTCTGTTCTAAAATTAACCTAATAAGGATATTTTAATAAACAACTCGATCTGTCATGTATCAGTTTGACAGATACCATAACCAACCTGGCCTTAAAATAATAAAAATACAATGGCACTATAGTATACAGGGTGGTCCACGAATTTGGAACCCCTTTCTTCTTGAGATTGCAACACAACGTACACATCATGAAAATACAGATATTCGACATTTATCTAAACGATATAAGAACTGTTGTTATTGAGTCTTTCACATTTGTGGTCTTTAGGTTTACTGCTGTCAGAATTAACTGTCAATTGCTTTAATGCTATACAGTCGGAACTCTGATCAGTGTCTTTTAGATAAATATTGTATATCATGGAAGGGGTACCTGGGTTACAGTTCCAAATAGTAAGGGGCCCCATATTTCATGGTTCACATTGCATCATACCTGAACAACACAACAGTGGGTTGTAAATATAAAATAATTAAAATACACAGAGTACTAAATCTGTCAATATCTATTACACCGGGTGTCACAGAAATGGTGGTATCACGTCATGTAACCTGATTAATTTGGATTGAAAATGTAATAAAAAAAAATGTATGGTGCCTAGTTGACTCTTGCGGATTAAACGAAGAAATGTAAATTTGACAACTTTCACCACCGGCGTCTTGAGAACAAAAGGGTTCTGTTTACATGCGACGTATGGACACATGCCATTAAACTGCTTGCTTCTCAAAGCACATTAAATCGTTGGATGACGGCGCGATGTCTATAACTGATCCACAGCTAAATTCGGAAGTAACAAAAATGTATCAACTTTACCTGGTACACCAAGGGGGTCGAGTTTAGTGTCAAAATGCGCGGATTTAGGTCAGCTAGAAGATGATGCAAATAATTCTCGCTGGCCCCTGTAACAACCTGACTCCCGCTGCGACGCGGCTCAAGGCGTTTAAATACTCCAAGAATTGGAAAAAAAATCCATTCAAGCTCCCTTGCGGAACCGTTACAGTTCTTAGTGCTTCATCGTCCTTCCTTTAAGGCCGAACTGCCCCAATAAAATAATTCAAATAGGTAAGCACTGATTGGCAAAACTGACGCAGTAAATACCTGAAATTTTGGAAATCGAATGGTAGAATCACTTCCATGTGAAAACTAACATCAAATTTAAAAAAATAAATTAGAACCTTTCCTCAGAACTAATCAGGTTGCATGGTTACCTGACATTTTATTATCATTTATGGGACACCCTGTGTACAATTAGATCTATATTTGCAGGAAATGACAAAAGATGCGATTTTAAAAAGTATAACTTACCGGTTTACGTACATACTGTATGAAAAACAACGAAGAAGCTACGTGCGAATACTCTCCATTACAAATTGCTGTTCTAGTCTTATTTATAGCATCTGTTTCTTGTTTTTAAAAGTACTACTACTAGTAGTACGGGTACTTATACAAGCACACTTAAATGTCGGGCAACAGCGAAATATACAATCTCGTTCTGTCACGCGTAATAGTTCTACATCCAAGCTCGCGGACCGCAGCCCCCCAATTAAAATAAATCAAGAGGCGATGTCTTAATAAAATCACGGCGACATTTAAATTGCAAAAATACAAGTAAGTTCGCTACGATAGAGGAGTGCCTAATATATTATGGGTCGTGACAAGAGCGTCCGGTATCCAGTGAATTGCATTGCTGCACAAGATACGGCGATCCAATTTGCTAATGCTCGCCGAGTACCAGTTTAGGTCAATTACGGAGGGATTAAATACATGGCTTCCTGAAAGTGGACTAAGCTGGACTTTGTCGAGCTTGATCCCTGAAATATGCGCAAGGTTGCATTTTTCGCGGCGGCCACGCTAATGCCGTCTGCCTTAATCAACTAATTAAATCAGGTAATCTTCACTGTCACTTCGGGACGCACCGAGAGCTCTGTGGGCTCGAGCAACAGCATTAAATGCCACACTTTGTTTCTAGCTCGAAGGAGTGTTTCAGATTTTTCAGGCTGAAAATAACACTGTGTTTGCATAATGCTGATTGGGATGCATTTTTACTCTCAGTTGTACCAAGTGCATGTATACAGGGCGTTTCTTAAGTCGACTGTGTACAGTGGCGGTGCAAGATCACCTTGGGCCCCTAAGCAAATATTTGAATGCCCCCCCCCCCCTGTAAAAATATTTATATACTTACAGCCAGTCTTATAAAGGCCACTAATCTGACGTTAACTTTAATTCGCTGTTAAAATAAACAAAAGCGCATCAAAACATTAGTGCTTATGACATTTTATTCATTAGTAAACAAATTTTGATGCGATTTTTTTTATTTTAACAGCAAATTAAAGTTAACGTCAGATTAGTGGCCTTTATAAGACTGGCTGTTAATGAATTGTATATTTATAATTATAGTATACAAAGTAAACGTTTAATAAAAAATAAAATAACATCCTGTTATAACCCACAGAAATAGAGTAGTAAATGGCTAACATTTAACACATTTTATAACTAACACATGTAACAAAATATAAATTAAAAATATAAAACTAAATAAAACTTCAAATTGGTATTATAGGCACAAATGCAAAGAAAACTGATGAATAAATATCTACTTAGATAACAGTAGTAAAATAAAATAATATTCAGGTAAAATCCTAAGAACCCACATCAAAATAGGTAACAAACACCTACTTAGTATTTATTTGTATCATTAATATCTGTAAAACGCCGTAAAAATAACTTGATCAGAATTAAAAAATGTATCTTTCTGGCCTTACCGACAGCAAATTGTTCTACAAGATTTTTACAACAGGATCCCTATCGTAGACGATGCTTTTTGCTCAATTAACAAAACCGAAAGGCCTATGTTGGCAAATAGAATTTCTTAAAAAAAAATGTTTTATTACTTTCAACTTGCTAAATGATCTTTCTATTGTGGCTAATGTCACAGGAGAGTCGAGAATAAAACCAATGCAATAATAATCTCGCCAAAATTGCTTTCGAGAACACTATATTTCTGTAGGAATAAATTTTTCAAATCTGGAACAGTCATGTTATCATCTAAAACTAAATTCTCTTTTAGTAAGGAAATAGCGTTCACAAACTAAATGGCGAGATTATTATTGAGAACATCAGAATACTTTTTTTGAAGCAAATCACATCGGACCTGTTCAGCTTCTCGCAATCTAAAACCGTATTTCGGTTCTAAAAATTGAAAAATGTTCGTTAATTTTTCAAAGCTCTCAAATCGTGTCTGATCACTGATGACTGATAAGTGAGAGTGGGGACTGAGATTGCAGTGCTATCAATCTATACACAAATGAAGTAGAAGATATCGAGATATTTAATACGCGAATATAGAACTTACCGGGCCCCCCAAAGGGCCCTCTAAGGGCCCGGGCCCCTAAGCAACGCTTATTCCCGCTTATGCATATCACCGCCACTGACTGTGTAGCTTCTGTAGACACGTTACATAAAACAAAGTCTAGCATTCCCACAGTGTTTTTACCTCACATCAGTAGTTTTCGCAATACAGCGTGTTCAATGCTTAGATATTCGGTATGATAGTTTAAACTGATTATTATCAGTGCACCTTTAGTGGATAAAACACGGGTGTCACAATACGCAACAGACAGTAAATGTATAATGACCAGACCAGGCCAGGTAATGTTTTTGTCACCACGTAGGTCTTCTTAAGTTGGCATATATTACACCACATTAAATTATCAATGTCAGTGTCATATCTGCACCAGTATATCGTTGCTACGTTGTATATATCTAAATGTTGTTCTAATAAAAAAATGAACATTTGTCAAATCAAAATACAAAAAATTATATTTGCAACAACATTCAAATTCAAAATCTTAAGAGCATTATACAGAAAAGGAGTGACCATTTATTACTGCACATATATATCTAAATTATAATTGCAGGTATCGATCCCACCAATTTTAACATTTAGCTTGTTACTTCACTTACATTCAAAAATAAAAAGTAAGTTAACAAAACCTGTTTAATGTTTCGAAAGCCTATAAGTATAACGTGGAAGAAGCGACCATAGTACCATTAACGTGATTGCCGATTAAGTGAGAGATAGCCGAACTTCGCAAACCTTTTTATGCAGTTCTGCCCCTTTCTTTGGAATTTGGTAAGCTTTTCACTGCTGTCTCCCGGACTTACCAAACAATGAGCAGTCATGGATGCCGACATTCTTCGATGTATTACAAATTTCGTGTGTTGTTTGAAAACCTTACCGCAAGCATAGAAACGGAATAGTCTAAAAAGATCTAAAAACGCAGTAAAAAAAATACAACGAATGATTTGGAATTAGAATAAAATATATCTTTACTATGTCCACATTCTTGGCTAATATTTCTAATAATTTGGAATTTAAGGGTGGGAGAAGTACATCAATAAACATTATTAAAAACGGGCGGGAGTTTCTATCAGAACACAAGCATGTCGTAGTATGGAAAATTAAATGTTTCCAGTTCAAAAAGTAACATTCCTATATCGTGGTGAAAAGTGGATTTGCCAAAAAGGGCTTGCGATTCATATAACCATATAAAATTAAATGCGAAGATAAAAGGTATACAATTTTACACCCTGGATTCCATTTACGAGGTTAGTAAGTTTAGTACGTACTGAAAGAATAGACATTTTGTAATTTGACCCCGGTTGATGATTTGAGATAGCATGATCTTTGTAAGCAGGAGCCCAGGCCAAATTTTCCTTTTAAGACATTTGTTACCCACGTCAACTCAGAAAGATGTGAACACAGCTATGGTTGATACTGTATTTGTTTATTCAAAAATAAATTCTGCATTTATAAACACTTGATCTACGGCTGTAAACACAATAGTGTGATTCTGCATTGCCAATTCAGCACCACCTAGTAACATGGCTTATATTAATAGTGCCGTATCATAACCGACACCGTTGAAACTAGACTGCTTAAATAACAATAAACGAAACTTAACTACTTGTGCTGCATTTTCTAAATATTCAAATATATAAAACATTGAACCTGTGGTTCGAATTTGATCACAATTCGTTAAAAAACTCTAACCACATAAATATTTGTTATGTTGATCAAATCACCCGTGAAAGTCAGCACTATTGGGCTATTCTAAAACTATTTATACTGTCTCACCCGGAGGGCGTGCTCTAAACAGCCAAACAGGTGTCAACTTCGATAGAGCGTAAAGATCAGTGGGGAATGAGTCATCCATATTTGTTCAAAAGTTTATTGTCTTGATTATTAAAAAATGGTCAAACTTTCCAAAGAATTTGGCTACTTTGTTGAAGTTAACGCCTTTACAATTTTTAGGTTAGTTTCCGCAATGCTATGACCAGTTTCGTAAATATTGGGCAATACTAGATTTTTCGAATCTGTTGAATCCAGCTATATGCTCTTTAAACCTAGTAACAAAACTACGACGTGTTTGGCCAATATATATAGAATCACAATGCGAACATTTAATTTCGTAAATTCCAGATTTCTGTAGTCTTAATTTGTCTTTTGGATTCCCAATAAATGTCGAATATTGTTGTTTGAACTATAAACAACTTTATAACCTGAATCTTGAACAAAAAATCTTTGCAGCAGGGTGAAACGGAATTTTAATGTACTTTTCGTTGGGTCATTGCCTTCTAAGACTGGCCAGAGTTGTGGAATTTTAAACGTAAAATTTTGTTTTTTTCTTTCCTAATCAAATTGTTGATAATTTTAGAAGGGAAACCATTGTACACAGCGATGTTTTTTATGGTCTGAAGTGTTATACCGACCTTTGTTTAAAATAAACGTTAGCAGTCTATGCACTAAGAAAATTAGAGCAGCCATTTTGCGTTGAAATGCTAAAATGAATCTGTTTACATTGGTTTATTTTCTATAAACATCGAATTCCAACTGATTTTTACCATTTACTACTAAGGTATCCAGAAATGGTAGGTGTGCTTCGTTTTCTACTTCATATGTAAATTTTATGCTAGGAAATTTAGAATTTAACTGATTCAAGAAATTATTAATACTACATTTAGATAAATCAAAAACAGTAAAAATGTCATCCACATACCTTAACCAAATCCTTAAAAAATACTCTGCATTATTCTTAAATTCACTTTCGAATTTTGTCATAAAAAGGTTGGCAACAAAAAGAGAAAGGCTGTTTCCCATTGCTGTTCCTTCGTGCTGAGTTTTCCATCTATTTGAAAGCAATTCTGTGACATACAATGGGTAGTTAATCTACAAACTCCTCAATTTTGTTTGAATCCAAGTTATTATGCGTAAGTAATTTCCGCAGATATATCATCGTTTGTGGAACTGGTATGCTTGGAAACAAATAACATTCATAAAGTGAAACTAGAATCGCGCTTTCATCCAGTTCCAAATATTTAATTTTATTTATAAACTCCAACGAGTTTTCGACTGAAAAATCATTTTGAGGTTTTGGCAAGTTTCTAAATTCAATTTTTAACCATTTAGATAGGAGGTCAATCGGAGAGTTAATACCAGAAACAATAGGTCTCACCGTTTTACCTGACTTATGTATCTTAGGTAAACAATACATTTTTGGCATTTCTGGATTAGAAAGAGTCAGATATCTAAGGGCTGGAGTAATAAGTGTGGGACAGGATTTCATCACATCCTGTGTTTTAACAATCACGCTCCTTAGAGAAGTCTTTTTCAATTCTTTGTAGGGTCCATTGTTAAGCAATGTACCTACTCTATCAAAGTATTCCTGCTTATCCAAAATAACAATCTTACTATCTTTGTCAGCTTTTAGGTAAAAATATCTCTTGTTACGTAATCCCTATATAAATGCATGGTCTTTTCTAATCGATTTGGTGGTTTTACCTGTTCCATTACTCAGGTTTTCTGAAATTTTAATTTTGCAAGTTCTTCTAATGAATTCTTTCAGCTGTTCGTCTAAAGTGGCAATTCCGGCAACGATATCTTCTAAAGGTGGTTTAGTATGATCTCAATTGAATTTTAAATCCCTATTTAGAAAAGCCAATTCGTCTTTATTAAATGATTCTGATGACTGGTTTTTAATAGTTTAAGAATTGATGTACTTTTGTCCATGACTTTTAAGACTGACCAGAGTTGTGAAAATTTGAACGTGCACTTTTATCATAGTATTACGGAATACGGAAACTGACCTAAAAATATTAAAGGCGTTAACTTCAACAAAGCAGCTAAATTCTTCTGAATGTTTGACCATTTTTAAGAATGAAGATAATAAACTTTTGAATCAAGATGGAGGGGGGAGGGCATTGCCCACTCTAATTGTTACGCTCTATTGAAGTTGACACCTGATTGGCAGCTTAGAGCACGCTCTACGGGTCAGACAGTATAAATAGCTTTAGAATCCGCGGAAGTGCTGACGTTCACTGGTGATTTGGTAAAGAGCATATCTTCGGCCAACTTTGTCGTGTCTAGTTTCCCTCCAAAGCTATTGAAAATGACAGACGTCAAAATACGTATTTAGGGATACTTGTGTGGTTAGGGATTTTTAAATAATTGTGATTAAAATATATGTTTTAAGCGAAGTTTAAACAGCAGTCTTAACTACACCCCCAGCAAAGCTATGATGATTATAGAAAAAACTATCAGATTTATATGGACTAAAAATATTGTAAAAACAGTATATTACAGTTATCAGTTATGAATCGTTAATTTAGTTTTTTTTGTAAATTCCTAAGTCAAAAAATCGATTTTACTCAAAATTAATTACTCACTATAATTGACACTGCATACGTATTTAAGTATGGATCTCTCTTAAAGATCTCAAACATTAATTAAATTTTCAATTTTGTATCGAGATCTTCGATTTCTTGATCTAGTCAGTTTTTAATAGTATTATTAAAACCGGCATAAGAAGAAGAAGAGTCGACATCTCCTTGAGGGCATTTAGATATTAGTATGTGAAGGTTGCCAATATCAGATTGGGGAACGCTAGCAAACGCGGCACTAGATTTTGTGGCCGTTGGAGTTTGTGGGAGTGTAACCCACATACCCTAGTCTAGAACCTAAAGCTCAACCTTTGAGCCAACGCCTCTGCATTGCCATTTCAATTATTATAAACTTACAAATTAAAAGCGGCCGGCCCGGATTCGATTCCCAGCGACTGCAGAAAGATTTTAAAAATCTACGCTCCCTGGCTACCACGGTAACACCTGTGGTAGCTCTTTCTTCATTTTGACCAGCAAGCGACCTACCCGGCTTACGAGGAAAGGGGGCTCATAGAACTACAACTTCGTGGAACTATATAGGCCAGTGGCATAACATAAGAGAAAGAAGAAGAAGCAATTAAAGGTTAAAATTGAACCTATTAATTTCGACATGGCGGGTTGTACACGAGCAGAGATAACACTGAATTTGTAAGACTAGCCAAAACAGGAAAGATATCATATTGGAAAAGGTTGATTATAACATCTAGAATTATGCGAAAACTATACCAACAAGTAGTGAACTATTTTTAGAAGAGGATTATGCCAATTACCTCATTGCAAAACTATTTGAAATCCAACATATATTATTCTAATCTTAAAACTATGAAGCCTACTCCACACAACTTACAACACGATCGCCTATATTTTAATTAGCTTATATCGGATGTAAGTACACAGGTAATATTTTATACTGGGCGAGGACCTTGATCATGCAGTACACGTTTAGAATCCTATGCATGGGAAATGAAAGCGAACAAGGAAACATGAATTTCTGAAAACTCTATTTGTAGTGAAAACATTAGGACTACGTGCGCAAATTTCGTGTTAAAATACCAATATTGCCTGTGTGGAAAACAACGGCTGTCTATCAAAGTCTATGTTCTGACATTAAAGAGTTTTTCATTATGTACCTAGGTATCTTAAATATATGTGATTATTCTGTCCGTGAATTTCATCAAAGGGACTTATTAGTGTTAATAGAAGCATTGGTCTGCAAGTAGCTTTCATGAACTGACATTTCGAGTTAGTCACTTAACATTTTGAACTTTTATCTTGAAAACGATATAAAATGTAATTGTATAATCCAAAATCACCTCATGATTAAAATTCAATGAAAATCTTGACATTTTATGTCAGAGAGGTTTAAATTGGTAAATCGACAATTCAATACAGTGAAATGTTGAGACTGTAGGTCGGAAGTACACAAAATATCAGAATAGTAATCCAAAGTTGTTCTATTCGAACTGAACACAAAGAACTTCTTCTTCCTCTTGCGTTAGGCCCGCGGACTGTTCTTAACCATCCGTGGTTCTCTGGGCCCTCTTTGCTCGCAAGCCGGGTAGGAGGGTAGCCTTGCCCGTCGAAATGGAGAAAGACTTCGCTTATCAGGGGTTAACGACTACCACAGGTGTTAGCGTGGTAGAAGGGAACCTACTATTTTTAAAATTCTAAATTGAACCCGGGCAGGTCGCCTGAGATTCAAGCATTTGCTCGCAGAGCTGTCGGCTCGCCCATGACAGAGCGATTAATAAAAAATATTTTAAATGCATAAAGACTAATGAGTGTGTTTATAATATTTTCAAGAAACGATAATCAAAAGAAATAGTTTATATTCGATATGTAGCCGTAAATAGCTTCTTCGTTTTTTCTAACTTGGGTAATAGGCCTGGTTTTATTGCACCATCTTTCACTCTGTCTGCTCACATTTATTATTCTACTCCCATTCGGCTGTTTTCTATGTTAGTAAGTATACTAGCAATCATATATATTGCTACGATCACATTTTAGTAGCCTTATAAGTCAACTAATAATAATTATTAGTAATTTATAACATAACCAACAAAACAGATATTTAGTACATATAAGAATGTCCAGTAAAGGTAAAGATTTAAAGTTCAGATTTGTTATAGAATTGTAAATAATTGATAGTATGATGTTTTTAGATAGTTTTGTCTTTGTGTCAAAACGAAAACTGTAAACAAGACAATTGGGGTGGCTTCTTCAAGAAAGTTAGTTGTGTTTTTGCTAAGCTCCCTCAATATAAGTGATTTTTATGTTCTATTAAATACCCAAGCTGACTAGAAGTAGTCCTTGGTGATTTGTGGAAGTTTTCTTTGCATTTGGCTTCTGCACAGGTAGATACGAGGCATCAATTTGATCCAGTGTATTTGGGATGTCATTCTACGGAAGTCCAGCCAGTTTATAAGTGCGTGTACAAGTGTATAACCGAGCAGTGTACATGTGGTGCAGCGGAGTCCTTAATTAAGCCCTCAGCTTCAGTGAAAGCGATAGTAGTATTCATCGCAGCAGTCATCTAAAGGTCAGATTTGCCATCTAAAAAGTGTCGTTTTGTGATTGTATTCGATTGGCGTTGCTTTTGACCGCTACTTCCGGTAGTGGGGTGGGTAGAAATGTTTTGTTTTGTGATGCGGTGTACTTACGTTGAATTATTATTGCATAGCAACAGTGTTTACTGCTTGGACATCGACGATTTAAATAAAACTTCGGAGATGTTTATGTACTGTCAAGGCCAGGAAACCATCTTGAAATTAATCTCATTCCCATCAGTTAGAAATACCACGCTTTTAATATCCCATCAGTTAAATAGCGGACATATGCGTACAACTAAATATGTAATTAGACTTTTGAATAATTTTTAATAGCGAGTGAAGCTGCTTCCATCACGCTACATCGTCACCGATTGGGCGTGCTTCATTCGCGATCGCGTTTACTTTCTTCAACGCCATCTAACGTCAATGGCACAAACTACTCCTACGCTTCTTCGCTACGTTTCAGTTGTTGGTTATACTCTATTTTTAATTGCCGCAGACAAAATTATGCACCTCAAAATACTATTTCCAATGTAAACTAGATTCAAAATTCTTTTTTAAAGAATGCAATCCAGGAATACATAAAAAATGTGTGTCATGAAGTTATTTATTTTTATTTATTTAATTCGCACTCAGCTAACAGCCGTTAGGCCAATTATAGGGGTCGCTGTGCAGTTATGAGGACTTCCAACCCCACTAACGACTGTCATGATGTTGTTATGACCGCCGGGACCAACTTTTTTCCGTGATAGCCGTACCACGAGGCGCCGAGAGATGCAGTCGTGGAACTCCCATCCAAGTTCTGACCAGAGACAGCGTTGCTTAACTCTGCTGATCGAACGTGGACGCTTGTTCAAGCTACACCACTCGGGACCTATGTACGTTACTGTATGCTACAATTCGATGATGGTCATATATATGTTTAAAATTATTTATAACGTAAGAAAACATAACAAGTTTGTATTTTATGACTATTTTGACACATATTCGTTTGAAGGCATTTATCTCATAAATTGATGAGTTACGAAAAGTAAATGAAAAGTTCGACAGTGTCAAGCTGAACCTAAGTTAGGATCATGTTGACTATATAATTGAATAATGGGTTGTACCGAGGGGTCATACTTGCCTAATCTGTAGCATGATTTTTGTTGACATAGAACTGTCATTTTTTTAAAGTTTAGAATTCACTTTCGACATCTTGTTTAACTTATCCCATTGTTATATTAATGTTACCTGTCAATTTAATGTATAAACTTGGTTTAAATGACATATTTTTGCATATTTGTGTAGCTGATGATAAGACTGTTAGTCACACGAACTAACAATTCAGTTAATTGTAGTTCAAATGTACTTAGTTTTAGAAAGGGCAGTATAGACAGAATTTTTCATGGGCTCCTGCGACCAAGTTTATTTTTAATCTCCCGGTATAACATTGTCCGCGGCATTAAAAAAATAGATTACAGCTATACCATCTGTTCCTGGCGCTCTCCCAATTTGCTTCATGGATATATTGCTTTTGGCATTTCTTCTTCTCCCACATATTTTCTTGTGCTTAGAGGATTTAAACGGTCGGTGTTGGTGTTGAGCCATATCGCTCGAACTCTTCTTTGTAGACTTCGTTAATACAAATTGAAGATCTTTTGCATCTTATATGATTATTTTTGGTTATTGGCAGAAATGGAGTATCCACCCATCTTTTAACTTTGCCATGCGATTCCTTTTCAGGAAATTATTTAAACGTATTTGTAGTTGCGTTTTGTCAAATATCTTCAAATACATCTATGAGAAACGAACATTCTTATGTGACTATCAAAGAGAACTTGCAGATTTTTTATAAAACGCGGAGCTACAGAGACACTAACTATCCAAAGCTCTTCACACTAGCAGTGGAAGACGTTTTTAAACACCCACTTTGGGAAAGACGAATATTAATTCTTATTCTTCCTCGTTATCATTAACACATCTTAATAGAAGTATTGTGATTAAAGGATAATGGTTACTCCGATTTTAATTAGGCGTCTCCATTCGATCCTTTTCCTATTCTTAATGCTGTCTTCAAAGGTTCTTTCACGATATTGATAGTAATATCCCGCCATCTTTGAGATGATCTGCCACGCCTTTGTTTTTCCGCTGGTTTCGCTGTACGATAGCTTCTTCAAAATATTCCTTTCCGCGTGTTATATGACCAAAAAATTATATGATTTTTGTATGGACTTTTGCAGATAGAGATTGTGCTGGTTGAATTTCTTGGAGAACCGATGCCTTAGTTCTGTGATTGGGATTGTCAACATTATTCTCCAACAGTAGAGTTCAAAAGCGTAAATTTTATCTTCTTGGCTTTTGCTAATCGCCCAGGTTTCAGCCCCGTACATGAATACAGGAAATACTAAAATGTTCAGAAGTTGATTTTCTGTCGTTTTAAGTATGTTTGGGTTAGACCATATTCCTTTTAGCTGGTTCATTGCTGGTCTCGCAATTCCCATTCGTCTTCTGATTTCATTTTCGCAGTTTCTCGTTATTTGTGATAGAAGATCCTACGAACGTTATCTCAGAGACAACTTGACAATTTCCGATTTGACGGATATCATAATGCTCTATGTTTTTTCTTTTAGCTTCTGAAGATTGATATGGCATTTATAGTTTAAATAATTTGCCATCTTTCTGCAATGAACGACTGAGGCTTTAATGTCTTGCTCATATACATTTTTATCAAAATTTATAGCAACTCTCCTGTTTCTTGATCTACTCTACATATTGATAATTTAAAGCGATCGCGATCAATTCCAAGCAGAGAGGGATCGATAAAGAAAAACTCTGTTAGGTTTTATAAATGACATACGAATTTTCTCGGTCAACAAGCATGATCTTTGTCTTAAAGTAATTAAAATTTACACCGAATTTCTCACTAATTGTTTCTACTCTATGCAAAAGAGCTAGAATTTCGTCTTCGAACTTGGCGACGAGGGTGGATTATTCGCATGTCGTATATTTGAAATTCGTTGTCCGCCAATGATTGCACCATCCTTCCAGTCGTCTAAGACATCTTCTTAGATGTTCCGTACAGATATTAAATATGATAGGTGAGAGGACGCAGCTTTGTCGAATATCGTTTTTGATTGAGGTATCAGATGTCTCACCATCGACTTTTGCAATTTCTTTGCTGCACCTGTATACCTGTCGGATTCAGTATTAAGTGCTGGATAACGCCCATTAATTGCAGTATAACCCATAGTTTTAACCATATCACATTGTCAAATGCATTAGAGTAATCTACAAAGCAGAAAGAGAGAGGCGTGTAGAGTTCGTTTGCTGTTTCTATAAGTTTTTTAACTTTTAATATATGTTTACGGATACCCCTTCTTCTAACAAACGGCGCTTGTTCTACAGGCATTTGCCAGGAGGTGTAAGCATTTAGTCGATTTTGGATAATATATAACGTTACCTTGCTGGCATATGAATTATTCTTTTACCACTTTCATGGAGACCTTTAAGTGCTTTAGTAGAAATTAGGTAAATTCTTGTTCATTGTTATTAGAAAGATTTGCAATTTCAGATTCTATTTCATTAAAGGGAATATTAGGTTCTATGTCAAACGCATCACATTTTAATTGAAAATGTGTTTCTAAGGTGTTGTCGTACAACTGAGCATCGTATTATTTCTAACATCAACGACTCTGTCTATGCCATTTACTGTTCAAAAGCTTGAACCTGCGCGTGATAATCTTTATCGTCCCCACGTAAACAAAGGCAAGTTTTTAAAAATTCTCTACACTCTGATTTTTTCTACGTGGTTCTGCATATCTATTATATATCGGCGTTTCGTCTTCGTCAAAAGAAGCGTTTCTTCGGTCATTCAGTCTGGTTTGTGTCTTTAGGGAAGAATAACTAAACAGAAGAGTGAAGAGATCGTTTGGATGGCGCAATTAAGAACTAAAATATTCCAATAGTCGTTGGACGTATTTGGATTAGAGCACAAAAAGCTGTAAAGAAAATATTTCGGGTATTTTAAGCAGTCATTCGTTAAGTTAAGGGAGCCTTCTTCATTACGTTATTTAATTCTGCACTATATCTGACATTACAAAGTTTACGTTTTATTAAGAGAATGAATAAACGGTTTTATCAATGTTTATTTTATCTGAATTAATAGTTATTAAAAAATATTTTGTGATGGAATGCACACCACAATTTGATCGTTAGTTGACCATTTTAGATTTAGTTTTCGACTTCAGCATTCTATTAATAATAACATTTTTATTTGTGATGTTAGTTTAATTTTACAAATCTCCTTGTGCTAAATAATTTAGGAAGTTGCTAGCGATAGCTCATGCTCTTTATATTACGATACAAGTTCTCAATTCTTCCAATATTTATTATACCAATAAGGATGTTACAGCTTGTTCAAGACCAAAGGTTTTATTTTTGTGTTAAAATATTAAATTTTATAATTAAGTTATATTGCGGTAAATTATATAGTTTTTCTGTATCTGTTGTATAATTTATCGTATTAGAGCTTTTTAAAATTTATATCATTTATTTTCATATTGTAAAATTTTTCGTAAATTAAAATTAAATTTGTGAAAATTATCTATGGCATGATCTGCGAAAGCTGCATTTGGTTTACTAGGTGTAGAAATCTTTATTTAGATGTCATTTTTATGTTGATTTATTCTTTTCTTTAATTTTGTTTTGTTTGACCTATACATTTGATATATTATCTGTTTCATTATGTATTTCTGCTTTATCGTTTAATTTATTACACAAACTGTCCCATTGGATTATGTTTTTTAAGAAATTTGGAAATTTATGAAATCTAAATGATAGTTACTTTTTGAAACAATAATTTAATTTTCATTAAGTTTTCTTTCTGAATTTTTGTTTGCTGAAAGTATGATTGCTCCATCTACTATGCTGTTTATGAATTCTTTCGTATTTTGTAGTTGAGATTAATTTGTGATTTGAGTATATGTTTTCCTATCTTCTTTAAACCAATTTATATGAATTTTGCCGTTTCGGTTTCCAATTGATATCAAGCCTAAAAAATATATTGAGTTTTTGCTATTTTCATTTTCTATTGTAAATTTCAGTTTACTATGAATGGTATTGAATGTTTCAAAGATTTTCAATGTTTAATTTACTGTTACTAATTATAATGTTGTCTACAAATCTTGTATTCATTTTCGTAATGTTTTTTTATTAGGTCTTGCATCACTAAATCAGCTATAGTATTAGATAGCGGTTGGCCCATGGCTACTCTATTTTTTTTCTTGTAAATTTGATTGTTATACCTATTAGAAATAAATCAAATTGAGGATGTATTGTACTGATTTTAGAAATTTATCTTTTGGAATATTAGTTAATTAGTTTATTGGGCTGTTGGTGTATAGAAAAACTACATCTACTGAGAATAGCACATGTTTTTGAGGTAATTTGATTTCAACTATTTGTTTACTTAAACGCCCATGCGTCTTTAACTGTAATTTTTTTTTTTGAGTTATTGGCATAAGTTATTGGTATTTCATGAATATTTGGAAAGTTCATATAAGCGACTTATATATGAAGCTACTACTGGTGTAAAGGGTATATCTTATTTATGTAGTTTTGAAAGACCATAAATTTTAGGAGCAAGTCCATTGTGTGAAATTAATATTTTTTAGGTATTATTTTGCAACCTGTTATTTAAATTTTGCATTGTATTTGTTGGATTTTTGTTTGTAGAATGTATGTATCAGTATTATCTAACAAATTTAACATTTTGTGGTTGTAATCTGCTTCTTTTCTATTACTGTTCTTTGAGTTTTATCTACATTAGTGATTAAGATTTCTTTATTACCATTTCAAAAGTGTTTGACTTGTTTAATTATGTATAGCAATTCTTTGTTTGTCTAGGTGTGAAAACAACTAATTTTTATTTTTGGAATTGGTTAAAATGTTACATATGTCTTTGTTGTGTCTTTTGTATTAATAGATATACTTGGGTTCTCATTCTAAAACACACTGTACTTCCTTTGATATTTTGATGTTACTGATGTTTACAATTATTATGATTATGATTATTATGATTTACATAACTATTATTTCATTATTCTTTAAATTAAATTTACTAATTTTAGTTTTCTCTCTTTCTACCAAGAACTTTATTTAAGTTTTTTGCATACATTTTAGGTGTTAAATTTTGTGATTTACATTGGAAAAGTTGATTCGCTTTACAATTGAAATACTGGTTTGTTTGAAAGATTTAAAGTATTCTTTATGTCTTTTTCCGGATTGATGGTTGATGTGTTTATAAAATTATTGCTTCGCAGACGTGTTGTTGTGGATTGGTAGAAGGTTGTTTATAAAGAGGTGTGATTGATTAATTCTTGTTTAGTATGAATCAAGTGCCCTTTTGATTCATGGTAAAACCGTTTCCTCATTCATTTAATAGAACGTTAACTTTGTAATGTCAGATATAATGTAGAATTAGAGAATGTCAAATATACTGAAAAAGGCTCGTCGATGAGCCGAAATATATGTTTTATTAAATAAAATTGAACTTTCTTAGATTGTTAAAAGTGGCTGCATAAAATACCCGAAAATTTGAATAAGAATTAATAATCGTACAAACCGTACAAACAAAATTTAAATAAAGAGAATTATGGTAGTAGTGTTGCCACGAGACGACATAAGATTTACCCATTTTTGATCTGGATCTCGATAATTCTCGAAATTTTATTCTCGATATCATACTTGAAAATTTCCATTTTTGAGTTTTAAATATGTGCTGTGCGTACCGGTAATTTTAGGGTAACTTTTGTGAAAGCCTTATAAAAAACTAATATGAAACCCTATTTGATGATTATGGGGGTTTTAAAAATACAATTAAAAAACTGTTGAGTCAAGAATTTAGTTACTCTCGTATCAAATATTCGAGAATTGGCTGATCTCGGCGGTATCACTACTAACATGACGATTCTACTACGTTTTCATGTGGGTTTTAATAGTATATTAAAATACACGTTGCAGAAGGCACGAATTTGAAATTCCGAAACGAGCCGCATAGCGGCGAGTTGAGGAACAAATGAGTGCAACGAGTGTTTTATACTATTTTTTCTATTTTGCCGCTTTATACCATTTTATAAATTAAAAAATAAAAATGTTTTTATTCTGCGTTTAGAATAACTCTATTCTAGCACCCAAATGATGTAATTTCATAGCGACTTATTCTAACACTCCAATGACGTCATTTAGGTGCTAGAATGGAGTTATTCTAAACGCAAAATAGAAAAAAAAATACTATTGAACATTTCTCGAGATCGAGAATTTGGTTAAACTCGTGTCGAAAGTTCGAGATTGAAAAATTTCAATCTCGATTTCGAATTTTGAGACCAGACAAGACGAGAAAGAGAATGTTCTCGTCTCGGCGGCGTCACTAGGTAGGAGTCAGGCCATCTATGAAATAAAGACGCTATAAGATGAAGAAGAGATGGAAAATGGATCTAGGTGCAAGGCAGAGTGGGGCTAGCTAGACACACGCATACTAAATTGAATGGATACCAAAAACACATAAAAGAAGTATTGCACAACTGCAAAAACAGTAAATGACTTGGTAGATTCTGGGTAGAAATTGGTAACAAGTAAACAAAGGAAAATTAAAGGAAGATGGAGGGAAGTTGATCAAGAGTGGACTTTAAAGTTGCATTTTGGTCAATCTTGTTTACGTGTTGGCGTGTTCCTTCTTTTGGATACTTAATGCTGTCTTCCCTTAAAAATTTTCTGTACTGTTTCCAGGTTTTTTTGTTTACTATTTCCATATTTCGCTATACATGGGGCATGGAGCCGCTTGATGCGAGATTATGAGAAAGCTCAGTGGTAGTACCCTCAGTTCGTTGTTCTTCATGTAAACTAGTACGGCAACATTGTGCCGAGCTTTGTATGTCTATGTAGCCTCTTTCGAGCGCGCCTTTCTATTAACACGGCAATGAATAACTTTCGCAACGATTATAGGAGAGGTGGAGTTACGTGTGTGGTATCCCAGGCCAGCAGTTATCACTCGACGCGAGGTAAGGCAAGGTAAGTAGAGCCAGGAAGTGTGGGCGTGTATTATTTATGAAATCCTCCTAAGCACATTGTTTATAGAGGTGCTCGGCGCAAATGTACATAGTGGACAGTAATAAAGCACGGAGAGTTATTCGCGGCGGTCTCTTGATGGGCCCCATCGATCGGCCCCCGATTTGACTTTACGGCGGCGTTATATAACGAAGCACTCCGCAACTAGGACGGAGCATAAAAGCCTCGCCGAGCTGGGAACAGTGAACCACCATTAAAGCATCTATGAGGAAATGCTCTTTCCCGATCCTTGTTTTAAAATACACGGGAGATTCGAGGCGTCCACTTTCTACGGGAGAGCAAAAACTCCGCTAAAGTTGGCTAAGTGCAGAGTTCAGGGCGGGTGTAAGTGTGCTTTAAAAGCATTTCTGACGTCTTGACCGAATCGGACACTTCCAGACACGGAATGGCTTTCATTCGCGTCGTCCTCGCCCTGACAGCGCTAATGCTTTCGCGGGTGCAATTTGGGCCCCAATTTCTGTCACTTATGAGCTCTTCCTGTTTTTGAGTTCAGTGGGTGAAGGTTGCGGCGAAGGAGATCAGCTGGAGCGCGCGTACGGCCGCCGCCCCCGCCGCCCCGCGCGCTTTCATTCACTCATTCGAGCTTTCGGAGAACGGCGTGTGCATAAACGCCGCTACCGTCAAGAGTAAGCCTACGTTTATAGTCGAACGAAGGGCAAAGCTCGAACATGGCCACGAAAACAAACCTGTTAGCTCATTAGGTCCCGACAAACATATTTTTTTCTTGCCGGAAGAAACAAATTTATACCTAAAACAAGCAACTTCAACTAACACATTTTATTCAAAAGTAACGCACATTGAGTTTATCGTTTCGACAAAAAAGTTATCGAAAGGAAAATCGCTGCTTTAGCTACAAAAAATAGTCGCTACGCTCGGTAGTCCGGCGGCTTTGGCACTTCGACACCCTGATAAGTCGTATAATACCATACTGTTGTACCTATCAGTATAAGCTGCAAAAATCGCTTTAAAAACGTGTTTAATTCAAGTATGGACGGGAGAATAAATCGCCCTGCAAACTTCATTTGGTTCCACCTTCAAGTTGCATTCTTCCACCTAAGTTGATGAAAGGACAAATTGAGCATACTCATGCTACCGTTTTGTTGACAGAACGTATGAAGAATGAGCTGGCACATAAGACTTTTTTTATGATGACTTTTTCATTTTGTCTTGGGGAGTGGCTGCTCGCTAGAAGGAGCCCAAGACTTTAGTTTTAATTCTGAAAGCTTAAACAAAGCACGAGTAACTTTTATTTCATGATTATGAACTGTACTATAAGGGCTGCTTGCTTTCATGGCGAAGGCATTTGTGCCAGACTGCCAGATCGCAGCGGCTCTCAGCTTTTCAACAGTTTATAGACTGTAGAGGGAGTTAAGCGGCAAAAAGTAGGTCCAAAGATAAGAATACTTTAACAATCAATGGGAGCCATTTCAGTGTAGGCTCAAGCCTCAAGCAGCCTCAGTCTGGGTGACCGCTGTGATACCACGTGCTTGTAGCGGTAAGAGAGGCATTGGGATCTTTACAAAATAATTACGGTTTAATTACGGTTATCACTTAGTTATATTCTCACAATTCCCTGGTAAAATGTCGCATATTTTGAATAATATATGTCACATACGCATTTATGTATCTCAAACATAGCAGGTGCAAGTTTTTTGGCTAATTTATACATTTAAACGAATATATACTTGGTAATTTTTTCATTGTGCTAACTATTGCCAGTTGATCAGGGTTGACATTTTTTGGAAATTAAAATGCGGCCATACTGTAAGAGAAACGAGGAAAACAGTGCGCAGGTAAAAAAATGTCCGAAAAGAGGCGTGCTCAACAACATTTGGGCGACTATACAACCCCCCCCCAACCGGCCCCGTGGCGCTGACAGTGATGAGAAATATCCAGTTTTTGTAACAAAATAATGCAAATTCAGTTTTACTTTTTCTTATTTCAACATTTATTTAATAAATTGTTTAAAAGCTATAGAAACATAGAACATATTTCTATTTCGCCAAAATTCTAAATACGAATATTATTGTTTTAAATTAATATAAATATTAAAAAATCTATTTATCTTCATTTAAAATTCAGAAGTATCATCCATCTTTGTTGTCTCTCTTTAAATGTACATGTATATTTTGAATTAAATTGTGCCGCCTTTATTATAGGACAAACGACTTCCGGAATTGGACCGTGTCATTTTTGAGGTCGAAGAACTCAACGTTTCGTCCACTTTTGTAAGAGACTTCATCAGGAGGAAAAGCAAACGAGCCAGAAGCGTGGTTTACATGTTACTTTTTTGCTTTTCCTCCTGATGAAGCGAAAGCGGACGACACGTTGAATTCTTCGACTTCAATAATGACACGGTCCGATTCCGGAAGTCGTTTGTTGCGTAATGACAAGCGCCGCGAAAACCTCCAAATTAATTTAGTACAGGAATACGGTGAAATACGTCGTTGATTCAGGACATTTTGCTTATATATGGGACCATCCTTTGAAATACGGGACGCGTGGCAACTCTGCAGTCCACATGCGAAATATTTAAATCTCGTGATATTGGATTGTCTTTGTTTGCGAGGGGGTGGAAAATGCATTTTACGTTCGGTGATTGGCTCTACCGTCAACATTCTCCATGAGCCACCACTGGTCTTGAAGTCCCTAAAATATGCTCAAGACACCAACAGTCATCAGTTCCACCTTTACAAAACTCTTGAATCTTATTGGAATAATGCTGCTCGTAGGGTATCACACATTTGCCACAACTCCATATTACTGGCTCACACATAAAGATAAAAATGTGTCTATAGTAAAAACCTGTATGAGAAGAAATTTGTTGCAAACTATAAAACAAAACTGACATTTGTCTACTACAAATTGCATATAAAATACCTTTCCAAAGTTTTCCGATAGATGTCTTTAATATGAGTAGGAAATTGTACGGCAGGGTATTTTTGAGTTTAGTATGACAGTTAGTGAACAGATGGTAGCATAGTATGGCTGACATTCCTGCAAAGCGCCCATCAAACTTGCTTCTGTAGCTGTTGATTTCACCTTGTTACTTATTTTTTTTCTCTGACGAACCTGAAAAATAAGGGATTGTTTGCCACCAGAACCATATGAGAAAATAAAACAGGCAATTCTCCACTTGAGACTACTAAAGGGTTTTCAAAAAGAGGGAGATCATTAGAAGCTGGATGTGACATGATTTTCAAATCCGTGGCGTGGTGGAACTACTCACTGCTCTGCATCTTGACCAGATTGAATCCAGTTATGTGAAATTCTTCTCAGATGCCCATCTAATGTGTCTGTGGTCTTCCTTTACTACATTTGACGGCGCGTGGTTTTTTTCTCCACCTTTTGTCGTTTCTTCGGGCTACGTGATCGGCCCAGTTCCATCTGGTTATTCATTCCACCACGTCTGTTACTCCGGTTTCGTGGCGCTAATCTTCATTTTTGATAAGATTTTGTAGATATATACCAAGCATTGATCTTTTCATGCTTCGTTGAGCGAGTTTAAGTTTTCGTGAGGATACTATGGTTAATGTTAGGACTTCCGCGTTATATATAGAAAAATATTGATCATATGATCATATATCTTTCTTTTCAGACAGCGAAAGATTGCACTTGAATATATCTATAAGCTTTCCATGTGCTGCCCATTCTATTTTAATCCTTCTGTTCAATTCACAAGTATGGTTATCTCTGGAAACTAATTTCATGGCTCAGGTATGTGTATTTGTTCACGAATTCGATTCCGATATCAATGGGAATATACTCGCTAGAAACCAAATTTGTCATTAGCCTGATTTTGGAAATATTGAACATACAACGTGAAGATCGAATAGAATTTTTTACCTGCCCTGCATAGATTGTGGGTTATCAGGGTAATGTCTTCTACAAAGCGAAGAAGTTTTTGACCGTGTATGGTTATCCTAATCGAGTTTTTTAAGAATAGACAGTTTTGGAGGGATACCCTCCCCCCGCCTTCCTCCTCTTCCAATTTCGATGCGGCTGCTGTTTCCATATAGCTTCACTGACATGTAGCATCCTTATACCTATATGTTGTAAATCAGTTTCAAGTATGTATAGTCGATTCTGTACCTTCTCAAAGATGTTAAAATAGCGTTTAACTCGATTGTATCTTGTTGGAAGTCTACAAACAGAAGGGCTAGTGGTTTATTGTATTTCACAGCCTTCTCGATTAGGATTTTGATGCTTTGCAGATGTCGTTTGTTCCAAACCCAAAAATAAATCTGGTTGCCTCTTTTGGTTGGTAGAAATCGAGGTTATTCTCCAGCCTTATGAGTAGTATAACTACACGGTTACTGTGATACTGGATGGCATGTCCATCCGAAGCATGACGTAATCATCCCCTTAGGGGGCGAGTCAAGGTGACTGAAGAGTTTCTTGTAGGAGAAGAAGTACTTTTTGTGTCAACAATGACCAGAAGGTCGTTGTAGGGGAGTAAGAATTTTTTCTTAGCAATGAACAGAAGGTCTTAATGTTGTGGTTGTAGAAAGAGGCGTAGGCAATGACCAGAAGAAGTTCTTGAATATTATAAAGTAGCTAACCGTTAAAGCGTGTGTGTATTGTTGGTTGCCTAAATAAGTATCTTTTTTTAAATTTTTTCTATTAACCACAACATTAAGACCTTCTGGTCATTGATGACAAAAAAAAAGAAAAAAATTCTTACTCCCCTACAACGCCCTTCTGGTCATTGTTGACACAAAAAGTACTTCTTCTCCTACAAGAAACTCTTCAGTCACCTTGACTCGCCCCCTAAGGGGATGATTACGTCATGCTTCGCATGGACATGCCATCCAGTTTCACAGTAACCGTGTAGTTATACTACTCTTATGTTATTACTGTAGTAAACAGTTTATAGAGATAACTTGGAGTTATGGGCCAATAATGTTCTATATCTGTCTTGTGCCCTTTTTATGAAGTAGAATGGCAGTTGCCTAATGAATTTGTTTGATATGGTACTAATGAACGGGGTTTGTATTTTTTTCAGCAAGATCGTGCCTCCGACCTATATAGCTTTTATAAGTATCGCATCTTCGCTAGGTGATTTATTATTTTTAATTTTTTTCAATGCCATTTTAATATCTTTCATAATACCGGGCATCTCTTGGGATCCTTGGTTGACGATGCCACTTTTTCATGTTAGGATACTTGGGCCTATTCAGATTGTTCTTGCAGCAGCATTCGTATAGCTCGCAATAGAATTCTCCCACAATGTAATGTTTTCTTGTGTGTTTTCAAGTCTGACTATTTCTGCTTTTCCTGCATACATATTTCTACGTAAAACTTTCATGCTCTTGTTTTCTTGCTAAGTTGAAAAGTATAGTGTCTCCTTATCTAGAGCCTCCACTATTCAACGAAGTAATCCCATCGGTATTTTCTGTGTCTGACATGATCTGCCCGTCTCTATTTAAGCTGGCTGGATGTATTATTGCACCCCTTGGTTTATTGTGTAATTCATTCGTTTCTTTTATTTTGGGTAAAGTCTACATTAGCATCCCATATAGTACTCCAAGCTGATAAAATACTCGGCTTCTTATGAGTAAAGAGATACGTCGATTTTCCAGAATAAAACTTCGTCTACCGAAAGCGGGTCAACCTAGTCTTAGCCTTCCAGTTATCTCTGTTCTTTGGTTCTCTTTTCCTGGCTTAACATGTCCCAGGTGTATGTATTCTCTGACCTGTTGTATTACCTTTTCTGTTTTTCTATGGTAAGTTGTTGATCAGTGTTTTTCATAGCGTTTGTTTTATTTTTAGTCCTATTCTATACTACAGTATCCTGAAGGTGGAAATTGCCCCATTTTTGTATACTGAGCAATTTGAAATTTGATTAAAAAACCCTTTTACCGACCCAGACCAGGAGCCGGCTTTCAGAAATATATAGTTGCTAACGAAATACGTTTAAAACTGACAAGATTTTTGTATGTTGCTCTGGTCATCAAGAATACTTTTAATCAAAATTAATAGGTAAAAAACAGTAAAGTAAAATGCTGGGCCGCACTGTATTTTTTAGGTAAAACTTTTAACTTTAATTCAGCAATGCATAAGCGGATTTTAATAATTATTTCGAAAACTGAACTTATTGGCTCCTTTCATGGGCTTTTTATGCACTTATTTCTAGAAAACCCTGTATAGGTCTTATCTTTTTACTCCGTATGACGAAAAATACTAAAATTTTCACCAGTGGTTAGTTTCTACTTGCTTGTAAAGGTTTTTATGTACATAATTAGTTTTTAGCACTATTTGCAATCACTTTTTTTTCTAGTAAAAAACGATAAAACTTGATTTCATCTTCTCCATTGTTAAGCACTAATAGTGTGTCCATGCGTCGAGATTTTTTCTTTCATAACTTTCTAATTCTTTTTCTTCTTTAAGTGCCTTGTGCCGCAGCGTTCCTGAATAGGGACGTTCAAACCATTGCAGTAAGAACCATGATGTTCCCCTCGACCTTTTGCATTTTTCTTTGGATAAGCGGGTGCAACAGGTAATATTTGAGGTTGTGTAACACAAATATTATACCTTTTTTATGGCTTTCCAGGACTTTAGTTTGTTTGCTTAGCTGTTGCAGTACCGTTTGGTTGGTTACTCTGGTAGTACGAGACATGATCTGGGCTAAGCCCACATTTAAAATATTTATATCTTTTTAGTCCATGCCTCGATATCGTACAAAAGGATGCAACATAGGTATTATATCGACAATCGGATTTTGTTTATTTCACATCTTTTATTTAGTACAGTAAGTAGAATTATATCGATATATACGTATATATCGCATCAAGGAGCAGACAAAAATTAACCTACATTATCCCAAAGGTGTATATATATTTTTTTCTGCTCCTTGATACAGTCGTATGAATATTGGACGATGGTTATACAGTAATTTATTGCTGCAATATTCAAGGAACAACTTGAGACCAAAACGACAAACAATAACACTTCCAGCAGTAAGTTTTTATTTTTATATACGTATTTACGAAATTATTTTATTACAAATGAACGGTTTGAAGTATTTCAAACTCTTACGACATCTTATTGTTTGCTCTTGAAGCGGAAGTGTCTGTATGGCATATTGTTTCGTGCATTTCTCTATATAAAACGTTCGACTCGTAATTGAGAACTTTGGATGAAAGGTGTTACCAAAATGTCCCGGAAGCAACCGAACAATTTACTTTTCTTCACGGACCAATTATCAGCACAGAAAATTTACTATCCACAACTGCTCGATGCGCTGCTACCATACAATAGTATGATCAAAAAGGATTTTCATGTAGTATGGCAAGTTTGACATTTAAGTGTAAACGTGGTTGCATTTTATACATTAGGAGCTATTCCATAGCTATACTAAATGTAAATAATTTTTATCATTTTTTAGATGGTCAGAAGGAAAATATGTAATAGTTACTGAAGCAATTAATATATACATTTTTTTAAAATTGATAAGAAAGGTGCGCTTCCACCGTTTCCTAAAATGACAGGAGGGCGGACGCCGCTGGATTGTTTGGAAGTAAATATTGGCATATACTAGGTTGGCCCGCAAAAGGGAATACATCTTCGATAAGGATGGGGTTAGTCGTGCCCACGTGAGCATATTTTCTCTTAAAAAACAAACTTCATGGCTACCGATGCCAGCCGGAACTAGCTCAAATGGAGAAGACACGCAGCTCTTTAAGTACTCGAATTAATTAAGAGCCAAAAGGGCGCCAACGAATCTTTACCACAAGGCTGGTATCACAGTATAATTCTCATTCATTCATTAAACATTCATCACAAATTTCAGTTCATTAACAGTACAGATTTATGGTTAGCGAAAACACTAAATTACATAAAAGTTCAACTAACGGTAGAAATAACATTTACAACAAATTAAAACCAATTGCCGTGGCGATTCACCTCCGCTCCGTGGTTGGGAAAAATAATCAGGTAGATACGCAGCTAGCGACGACAGCTCTATATCGCAGCCGGTGTCCCAAAACTCTGGTTGTATTCGAGCAAAACGGGCAAAGCCTTTCTCACCGAAACATGATTGACAGCGCTTTTTAGCTTTATTTAAATAAAAGGTGCATAAAAACCTGATTATGGATTTCCCCTAGTTGATCTCCATCTGCACCTGATGTATATGAAAGGGGAATCAGATAAACGGAACAGAGCGCCTCCCAAGCATGCACAGGCTGGAATCTTTCAGGTGTCACAATCGCTAGCTCAACACTGATGCGCTCGACGGCAAAGGTCAAGCTTGCACGGGGCACGGAAAACCCTAATCGGGGTTCCGGACTAACCGCCCAGGTAGTATTGGGCCACGTGAAAATAACCTTGGTAAAGCACTTCTAATTCGCCCAAAACGGCGAGAGAACCAATATCTCACTAAAAACTGCAAGTGCTACTGCTCCGCAACATCAGGCGAGGGCCGAAAACCAATTCCAATACTTGCATGCCCGCAAAAACCACTCGACAAGTTTTACCACGCTAGACTGACATTACTATTCTGCATCAAAAGGAGAAGCAACGCTACGATTCGAAAACGCTGTCCGAACTGAATCGTGGGAGGCGGGCCGCGCAAACATACAAAATCGGAGCCATAGACATCGAACATGATAGATGCGCAAACGAATCGTATGCAAATGACACAATCAAAAGCTAAAAACCAAAGAAAAGAAACAAGAAACAAGAGAATTACACTGGACAATAAAGCTGTAACCAAGATGTATTTATCTTTTAGATACCGAACTGGAATAGGTGTTTAACAAAATAGTTTTTGTCGTAAATATTTCACAGACTTTCAATAATTTTTTCGTGCAATTTTTTTTTCATACGACACGCAACAATATTATCTAAGTCGAATGCACGGTCTTGAGTAGTATATAATTATTTAAGGTGCGCTTCCACCGTTTCCTAAAATGACAGGAGGGCGGACGCCGCTGGATTGTTTGGAAGTAAATATTGGCATATACTAGGTTGGCCCGCAAAAGGGAATACATCTTCGATAAGGATGGGGTTAGTCGTGCCCACGTGAGCTTCAATCATTTTTGGTCACTCTGAATAATCAAATGTTTCAGCTGACATCCTCATATATATCATCACTGTTAACCGCCACACTTTCCTCCTCGCTTTGCTGGCTGTTCCACTGTAAACGTACCCCAACACAATCGACGGTCTGCCTGTTATCGTCGCGCGAGTGCGCGGATTTATCCTTAGTTGTAAAGCAATTCGAGTGAAATTGAAGGCGGCTTATGTTCGGCAGGAATTAGCGAAAGAGATGGTATTCTTGTAGCGAGCTGAGTGCATTTCGCGGCAAACAATGCGGATCCAGCCTACACCGCTCTGCACTTAGCGGCCCGACCAGGGAATGGTATCGCTACATGGTAATATAAACCCCCTAATGCTGCCTCTATGCGTGCGAGTTAAGTAGTCGCATTGATCCCGGACTTCGACAATGAATCACCGCTGATAATCAAATTAACTTTAAAAGCACTGCAGAAAGCTTTCTCGACCTAACCACGGACCGATATCTGGGCTATTTACCACCTCGCCCTTCCCCCATGTTACGTCGATGTAACCACCATGTAGCTCGCGGATACTCAGATACAGAACGGGAACAGGTGTTTACAAGGGCGCCGATGGGATTTTTTCAAGAAGGTGCATTGGGATAAATTATGTGGGTTCAGTGGACATTTTTTTTTATAAACATTTCAAAGTCATTTCCGTTTGCGACGCTGTCAT